>OZ023326.1:16379042-16979042 GCA_964007535.1 Brachyptera risi
GGGCAACAGCCTTACCAACCAGAAAAAAAATACTGTTACCGCGGTACAAACTATACACTACTTTCTTATATATTGCACTACGCGTTCAACGTTTAGTTTCAATTTTAAACTTGTTTTTCAAGTCAAAAAAATATACGTTTTCACATAATTTTTTGTCACAGCATTTATTTCGTCTACTCTGAAGTTATCTTTGCGGCAATATCTCGTATAAATTGGATAAAACAGTACACTATAGTCAATGAAGTAAACTTCGAGGGTCACAATAATCTGATTCAGGATAGATTTTGATCTTCATTCACAACACAAAGATGAACATGAATGTTCCAACAGTTCACCCTCTTGTCTCTCATGACTTTGGAGAGAGTCTGTACTGAGACGTGTGGCCGAGTGGTTAACACACTGAACCGTCATTCAGGAGACTGGGTTTCTATTCCCGCCATGGTCGACGATCCTGATAGGGTTCTTTCGTGGTTTCCCTCCGTCGTTCATGCCAATACTGAGATGGTTCCTTAACAACAGTTCACGACCGACTCCTTCCTACTATCCAAAAACATATAATAAAATAAATTTTCATCTCATCATCCCATCATTTCATATAGTATTCACCAACGCCAATAGATCGTATAGTCATCAGTAGATTGCGTCGTTAAGCCCGATATAAAAAGAAATTAGCAGGAATCAGCATGATTGTAACCATAGACCTCTAATCCAAGTTTCTACTGAAATAGGAATCAATTGGATTCTCTGTGACGTCACGTTTTACCTCACAGATGGTCGTAACAGCGCTGACCATCGTATTGAACAACGCAAATCCCTCAATATACTTATAGGCGTTGATGAAAATGCAGTAATCTGAAAATTGCATGATCGTGAATAATTTTATACTTAATCAAATCAGAACAGTGATTCTACTTCTCATATATAATCTTATCTTCTTATGCTTGCATTCGTGATTGGTTCTCCATCAAGATAAACCCGCTTTGACTTACAAAATCTATAGCTGTATGTACACGTAGTAAGCCTACAGACATAGATATAGATGTAGATTGCAAACATAATTCATCAAGAAAGCGCATTCACTACTGCAGTACTAGGGAAACGCAGTATGTGCACTGTGAGATGAGCTGAGAAGTATGAAAATTAAGGATGTAAAATATATTCTGTCAGCTCACTCTTACATCCACAGACCTTGGATTACTCCAAAAGCTTACAAACCCTACCTGCTTCTGTTGTCAAGTGGGCTACTGGTTGATGCCAGCTCTTTCAAACCTAATATTCAATCAAATGTATGAGCTAAGAATTCGTTATTTTCATTATATTTGCATACAATTATTGTAAAAATTAGGTAACTTGGATGTGTAGCCCTACAATAGTTGTATTTGACTTGTATTCAGTGACCATTTTAAAGCTTTTGTGGAATGTTTTGTTTTTTCAAATATTTTCCCTTCGGGTTATTCTTATAAGAATTTTTCAAACTTTCGGGATTTTCTTCTGAGAAAACTGTTTTGAACCGATTTTTCTGAGAAGAAATCCCAGCCTATTCCGGTATCACACCAACATTCAGAAAAAAACTTCAAGTTAATTGGTTCATTTTTCTTGACCTGTGTGCCGCGTACAAAATTATAAAAAATAATGATTCCTCATATTGTTGTAAAAGTTATCTAAAAGAATGACATTTCGCTAAATCGACTCCCATGCGCTTTTAAGCAAGCAAACAATCTGAGCATGACGTCACAATTATTGCGCTGACTATATATATATATATATATATATATATATATATATATATATATATATATATATATATATATATATATATATATATAATATATGAAATTCGATTCGATGGTTTCTATGGTGTTTCACCATAGAAACGGAGCCCGATTTTTTTCTGTAAATGAAATAGAAGTCTTCGATTCGCTCATCTAAGGATTCGCTATTGCAGTGTGAAATTCTTCTGTTATTGCATAGAAATTTATATATATATATATATATATATATATATATATATATATATATATATATATATATATATATATATATATATATATATATATATATACATATATATATATATATATATATATATATATATATATATATATATATATATATATATATATATATATATGAACATGGTCAGCGCAATAATTGTGACGTCATGCTCAGATTGTTTGCTTGCTCAAAAGCGCATGGGAGTCGATTTAGCGGAATATCATTTTTTTAGATAACTTTTACAACAATATGAGGAATCAGGTAATCACAAATCTCTTTATTACCCACAAAATTATATGAAATAAAACTGTGGACCGTGGACCGTGGATTCTAACATTTTCACATGTAGGCCTTATTTACAGTTCAAAATATTTTTCATTTTCGGCTGTATACCTTTGTAAATTATGCGGTATAAGTTGAATAGTTATTATGTATACCATCTAGAAAAAGGTAATGAAAATATCTGTGTTCATCTCATGCTAGAATTTTGATATCTCATACTGTTCTCAATTCATCATCTGAAGTAGAATATTCCGCAAATTTGACTCCCAATCGCACTATTTTATTCCACTATTAAATGTGAAAAATGGGTCATTTAGAATAAAAGTTTATGATTAAGTAGTTGAACCTACTTGGTTACAGGTACAATAGTCATCAATTTTGAAGGTGTCATTTTTCTGAGCTCTGAATACCTACTTGGATGAGTGAAGCGAAAGCTCAATTTCAACGTTATTGAAAAAAAGTGTTTTTTTTTTTTTTTTTTGTTTTTTTTTTTGCTCTCCGTAGGTCAAACGGAAGCATTGGCTAGCTTGCACATGTGTCTTCATCTAACTCAATAGTGTGTACTTTTGAGATGTAATCGGTTGAACCGTTTTTGAGAAAAAAAAATTGGAGATTGTCAAAAACCACACAGGAATAACCCAGAGAAAACTTGGAAAAAATATCTACTCGTAATAGATTCAAAATTTCACAGAATTTGAACAATAAGAATGTAAGCATATCATATAAGAACACATATAACATTAAAGAATTCAAACATTTTTCCAAGTTCTACATAAATTGAATTTATGTATGAAATCATTTTTAATATTGTTTTTTTTTCATCAATTGAATTAATAAGATCAAAAAGTGAAACCAATTAGATCCTAAGCGATTGAAATATGAGCTACAATCAGAACAGAAATGCCATGACAAAATATGGTTTTTAAAATCGATCTGTGTGTTTTCACTATAGATATCTATAGCTTTTCATCATATTTTAAATGAACATGGACTTCACTACTTTTGTCAACACTTTGATGTAGGTAATTAAGCGCTATCATAATATTTAGTTTTTGAACTCATTGAATTGACGACTCGCAGTCTCCACCCCCATAACGTCAGAAATCATACCGTCCAATCAATAGGGCTGTTAGAACTGTAGTCAAATTCAAATGTCCAATCGGGGTATCTTGAAATGACTACAAATGATATGATCCAGCTGGCGTACTGGTAAAGTTGGGCTTATTTCGAGTCATCAATTGTGTATATTTATTACGGTCTATTACGGTTATTTTTTAAATACCTAAACAGGCGTCAAGTTGTAATGAATATTTCAAAATTAATAACGTTGTATGTTTTACATATAGCACAAAACATTATTCAAATGGAAATATATTCACATTTCGTATGAAAACAACTATAAACACTTATGAATAATTCACAGCCTATACTTCATGTCGATTCTGTGTGAATATGAAATAGTCATTGATTAGATAAATGCCATGACTGTATCCTGCAGTCGACCAAGCACGAGTGTACTTGTTCTGTATTGACTATCTGTTTCAAATTACCATTGGCAAACCCAGCATTATGCGTTATACGATGAGCGAGATATTTATTTGAAATATACTCCAAAACTCGTCCCAGAATTCCTAACTAAAAGAGCTCCAAGTCTTATAAGTGCTCTAGCCGTGAAGTCTTTTGAGTCAACTTGACGATTTCTTCGCTTGATTCTGGCCAGCCAGTAGACCCGCTGTTGAAATCACAGACGAAAGATATACACCTATCTTTCATCTGTGATTGAACTTTTCAAACTCGTGCCTCACATTGATTGTGCTCTTCCGATAGGTAAATAATTAGAATTTGTAGCAACTTACCTGTCTCCGAGTTTTTTGTGGAGAGTTGTGTTGTTATAGGCCCAACTCATAGACTCCTCGCTACATGGTTCGGTGAGGTCAAAGACCGTAATCAAATGATACCAAAATGAACGAACACGATAAGGGTATCACTTTGTTTTAACAGAAAATAATTAAATAATCAAATGTGAATTAGCTCTAGGGTAAAACTATGCGTAAATTCACAGACTTTCCATTCTCTCACTAATTACCAATTCGAACTGTCAATATTCACTCTCGAATCAACTTAGAACTCACTCTACAAAGATAACCCGATAAGAACCGGAACGAACACGGTAAGGGTGTCACTTTGTTTAACAGAAAATAATTAAATAATCAAATGTGAATAAGCTTGAGGGTAAAACTATACGCGTAAATTCACAGACTCTATTCTCTCACTAATTACCAATTCGAACTGTCAATATTCACTCTCGAATCAACTTAGAACTCACACTACAAAGATAACACGATAAGAACCGGAACGAACACGGTAAGGGTGTCACTTTGTTTAACAGAAAATAATTAAATAATCAAATGTGAATTAGCTCGAGGATAAAACTATGCGTAAATTCACAGACTTTAAACCATTCTCTCACGAATTACCAATTCGAACTGTCAATATTCACTCTCGAATCAACTTAGAACTCATTAAATAACCTCAAACTGAACTAATTCTTACTATTTCTCACAAAGTATTCACAATGACGTGTCGTACCTATACACCCTCCTCGGTATGGCAATTGTTTTCTGGTGAAGGGTAGGAGAAGGTCAACTTACAGAGAACAACTCGGAGGCGTCACACATTATTGTTATTTCGGTTCATTTCAACATATTTATTTCAGAAAATCACTAGCTGAGTATGTTTAATTACCATACTTGAGGACCTTCTAAAAGCATTCAACCTGAGTTCTTCAGCTCTTACAACAAGAAAGTTCAGTTCTTTCAGACGTATTATACGACACATTCACTGTTGACATTGGTTGATGAGACGCAACATATTATTGACGTTAACGGGGACCTACCCACAGCGTAACATTTTCACTCTCAAGATAATGCATAGAAGATCGCAGTTAAAACATATTGTGATAAAACTGCTTTTTACTATGCAGAGAAGTATCTTCTAGAATATTGTTGATCCATAATGAACGTTCACAATATGTTACATGTCATTTGTATGTAATCGAATAGATGGCAAATATATCGAGTGTCACTGTTACATACGAATGATCTTTCCATCTTTGTTATATAATTCGAGACAGTAACATGGCATCCGACAAAAAAAACGTCTGCATCAGATGATTTATTTGTTAATTTTGTATCTTGCACGGTTTGTATGCTCATTTATATACGTGAAATGGCCCTGCCGTATGGAGACTGCATGGAGATGCTCAAAGTTGAATTCAAAGTCGAAGTTGAAAGTCAAATATCCACTTCTGCAATATTACACATTATTGCTGTACATGCCTTGCGGAAAGTTAACTGGAGTTGTAACTATTCTAAATCCAGCTCGACAATGTTCAGAGTCGACGAAAATAATGACCAACATTGATAACAAGAAACCACAAATAAAACACCTTTACTTACAAAACTATGGATGAACTTCTTAGTTCGCCGCTCTCCGTAGGCCAGTCAGCTGAAGCACCGCTTTAGAAAGCGAATTGTCACCGTTGGGCGTGAGTTCTAGTCCCGCATAAGGCATGGGTGTTTGAAAATGTTCTTTCAGTTTTCACTCGTCACTTCATAGTTCCACTATCACCTGCTCCAGTGTTGAATTCAGATATTTTGTTGCAGGGGAGGTCTTGTGTTTTCTGGGAGGGCAAGGGAAAACCGAAATACAAGTTTCTCAAGATATACACTATATACCTAGTGCTTGATTTTTCATCTCGGGGGGGGGGGGGGGGAACGACGAGCTTCGGGGAGACGAAGCCCCCCAGCAGGTATGCCTGGATTCAACACCAAGTCCTGCTCATTCATTCCTCCAAATAACCTAGCTATGGTAAGGTCGTTTAGAAAACAATATTCCATCAGTCTATCACTATTATTCAATATTCTGTCACCAGCAAATCGCGCTATATAGGCCCTAGTTACTTGATAATGTCACAGTATATTTAGCGCTACGTACGCTATGCTTCAGTAGCGAATTGTTACTTGGGTAGCCGTGCTTGCAGCAAAAATATGACCGCGCATGTCAAGTCGCTCCTTGTGTTCGTGCATCGAAACACACGTAGTTGCGCGCGCATTTGGTGTTGCCCCTACCAACTGCATGTGTTCTTGGATGTAAACAATTTTCAAGCGTTCGCAACTTGGTGGTCGTTTCACTACGAATGTTGACTGCGTAATCATGTTAGCTTACATTATTGTTCTCAAAGTACAGACAAATTCCCTCGATAGTCGCGGAATGGCGGTTGTTTCAATATGTCGACTGCGTATTCATGTTGGCTTACATTATTGTTGTCAAAGCAAAGACAAACACCTTCGATAGTCGCAAATTGGCGGTCGTTTCATTACGACTATCGACTGCGTAATCATGTTGGCTTACGTTATTGTTGTCAAAGCACAGACAAAGTCCTCAGATAGTCAAAACGTATTTCACATTTGCAGCAAATCGTTCCATTGAGTAGGTATAGGAGTGACGCTTCTGGTTGTCTATCCTGTGTTAATGTTGCTCTTGTTGATTGTTGCCAGTTGTAGTCGAGACGGAAAGTGTGTCGTACCCAAGTCAGTACCCCGTCGCACCGCCTCACAATGAAGCGCTGTACGGAGTACATCAGTATGGCTATTCTCTTGCCGAGCACACTTTGAACCCACCATCAGGTAAGGAGCTAACATTAGCAACCCTCAATACATCTTGGCTTGACATAACAGTTGGCATAATCTGACTGGGATGGCTCTCTCCAACTCCGCCCCCCCCCCCTCCCCCCGTCACCTCTCCCCTTTCCGCCCCAACAACTCCATATTCCATACCAGTCCGGACTTTTCCATCCCGGCGAACTTTTGGATGTAAGAAAAACTAATAAATCAACTTCTGAGAAAAAAATGAGTGAAATTTCATTACAAAGGTTGGAAAATATAGCGTGCAATGATAATGATCAATCGTATTTTCTACTTGATTTATCGAATGATTTCCTGATGAAACTTATTATGCATATGAATTGAATAAAATAAAACAAATGCATGCGAGATGATAATCGAATACATGTGATTATGCAAGTTGAGTTGAATAGTTATAACTCACACTTCTTGAAGGTATTAAAAAGCATATATGTTTTCCCTGTATTAGGATTTTGATTTCTCATACCGTTCGAAAGTTATCATCAAAAAACTAATATTTCGCTAAATCGCCTCCCACGCACTGTTAACTGTTCATGTGTAAATCTGGCGCAATATAACCGCGTCGTTGACGCGCCGTTAAACCCTAATATTCATTCATTTCATTTATTGTTCATACAGGAATCACTCTCTGATAGCTCATGTTGTTGTTGCCAGTTGGAGTTAACAACACGGGAAATGTGCCGCATCCAGAGCCTTGTAAGCCGGATAACTTGGCTCAGTCTTACTCAGCACCAACCTACAATCAAATATCGTACGGTATGCCCAATCGGGGCTACCAGCATACCGATCAAACTCACTCACATTGTCCACCCCCTGGTAAGCGCTTGACGGAGAAGGTAATCGTTTAGAGTTTAGACGTCCCAGATTCCTCAGGGCAAAAAGTTCAAGTATACTATCAAAATTGCCACAGAATTATCTATTGATTTGATTAAAAAATATACACCTTTATTGACAAGAGCATCATTGCAAATTATAACATGTTTAAACGAACTATTGATAGCAATAGTGAGCATTTTGAAAGTATAATTCTACAGTTGAAAGTGTGTCACCAACTCAATTCGTCTTCATGCCAAAATAGTTGTGCCAACGCTTGCCCGTCAAACATGGGAATCGACCGGTTGCAGTGGTCGTATAAACGGCAGCCGCTATTCATCGGCGAAATGACTAGTCGTTGGATCGGAGGTAGATTTTAGAAACGTCCAAAGTGGTGTCCTAGGTCGATGGTACGATGAACAGCGGCTGTCATCCATTGTATCATCGGTGTATGTCATCACATGGAAACGTTGTTGTTGTTGTTGTTGTTGTTGTTGCGCGCACCTAACCAATTCCTAAACACCCCATCTATAACCAACTTGATCAAGTTAACCTATTCAATCTAACCGAAACAAATATCTTGAACTAATTCAATCCAAACTTGAACCAATCCAATCAGAAACAGGTCAGCTGAGGCATCGCTTCAGAAACTAAAGTTGGGCGTGGGTTCGAGTCCCGCATAAGGCATGGGTTTTTGTAAAAGTATTTTCACTTATCATCACATCATGGTTTCATCATCACCTGCTCATTCGTACCCCCGTATAACCTAGATGTTGGTGGGGTCGTAAAGCAAATAATAATCAATCAATCTAAAACCTATTACCGGTCCTACGAATTACCACTTTAAGTATGAACGGTAGGAATCTTTTGACGTCATGCCGTGCTCGGAAGGATTGCCGGCCGGTAGAAATGCCGTGTCTCTATGAACGTAGACACCTTTGAGAGTTGATATAATGTGACTTTGTTAACCTTCACCCCCCAATCCTTCCTCCCACTATGAAGGCGAGAATCGTTTAGCAAGGGTTTGAATACTTAAATCCACGAATGAAAACGGTCGTCTACAAACAGAACAAGCGCACATTTATCTCAGTTGTATTTGTATTGTCGACTTGTCACGATTCTTTTAGGATAAAACGATTTTTCATGATGAGTTTTACGATAAGAAATGAAAATACATCTTACGAAAGCGTTAAAACCTCAAAGTTGTGTGTAATATGTATATGTAATGTATGTAGTATGTATAAGAACTGAATTTGTTACTATTATTTTGTTGGTGGACGACCTTCATCTTTCGGGGATACAAGTATGCACTCTTACACTTTTCGCTTCACAGATAACTTCGGTTTATGATTTAAAAAATAAATACTCATTAAAATAATCTTGTCGACCAAACACCATTAGTACAGACTCCATTTCGGTTGAGAGAAAATGGTCCGCTTTAGATCTGATACGCGGATCTATACTATATACCAAGTAGAGCTGTTAAGGCTGAGTTTTCGGTGTCAAATGATTAAAGCATACATTTTTAGGAAGTATTCCAAAAAGTTGACCTATTTCAGAAAGGAGAAAGGGAATTTGAATTTCTCATCCGTTTAGGGGTGAGACGTTTCCGGGGGTGAGAATTGGTTGTTTAAATTTGGTTCCGTCATGAACTTGCTTTCAACTGAACACATCTTTTGTGAACCATATTTATAATATTTCAACACAATTTGCTAATTTAACCATTCGATTGGTATGGTCAAAAATTGCTTTTTGATCTAGTTTCATGGAATTTCACCAATTTTTTCCCAGCCATACAGGTAACGGCTCTTCAGATTGGAAATTAACGTGAAATGTAGATAGCACATATATACAACCATTTTCCAACGACCTAGTTGAGTTTCTTTACCTTGACATTTGACCTACATAAAATCTGTAGAAATATTTTTTGAGGCACATGAGACAAAGTTTCTAGGGTTTTCTGATGAAAGCTTGAAAATTTGAAAATGTATTCAGAAAAAAGTTTCAGAATAAGGTCATTAGATTAATTACCGTTCGAGGCTAGTGGATGTGGGACATTTTTTTGGGGTGGAAAATGATTTACTCCACTTTGATTCTGTTTTTAAAAAATGTGTTTCACTGAAAATATTGTTCTGTTTTCCATATTTATAAAATTTGTATCAAGAAGAGCGTTTTGCGTCAAAAAATGCGTCTAAAAATACATTTATGGTCAATGCTTACGATGAAGGCGTCGAACTAATGATGCACCAGTTATCACGTTGATGTGACGTCATTGTTACGTGAAGGATTAACGAAATCATATACGATCATAAGATTTTAAAGATAATTGATGAGCGTAGCGAAGTCTCCATCCCACTCTTATAGGGCTTTGTCTGTGTGTTTGTTTTTTTTTTTTTTTTTTTTTTTTTGGAAGCACTACACAGGTCGCAAGGGTTGACTGATGAACATGAAACTTTTTTTTTACACGCAAACTCATCTAACTTAGAACTGTATAGTTTTTGGGATGAATCGGTCAGACCGATTTTGAGAAAAATCATCTCAAAGTTTCTAAAAACCCCATAAGATTTGGCTGGGCGGAAAATAATGAAAAATAAAATCTCTCCAAATGGGATGAAATTTTCTTTGAATGTGTATACATAGATTTTACACATTGATACGATTTTGTGAGCAATTCTGATCAGTCGTTTTGAAGAAAAAAAATAAAATGACTGATAATATTCATGAAATATATCATAAAAATTGTGACAGAATTAAGTTGTCGAGATTCACTGCTTTCTAGATTCAAGAGTTGACCAACAATGAAGTATTTTTTATATGCGTCAAGGTGTGTAGATTACCAGAGTCAATAAAGTGGCAAGATTAGAACTACTTTAACGACTTTTATAGCTTATTCAGATATCAAGGTGTGTAGAATACCAGAGTCGATAAAGTAGCAAGGGTAGAACTACTTCAACGACTTTTATACCTTATTAGGATATCTCGCTCATCTTACAACGCATATTTCGCGTTTGACTACTTTATAATATAAGATCCAGAAATAGTTTACTCCGAGTTATTAATTTTTCTCACATACTTTGTAATTCAGGCTTCACTTTTTATCCGTTTTGATTAATTTTATGGTAAGTTATCAAGATTTCACTTCACACAACAAAACACTTTAATTATATCTTGTGCACACACGTTTTTATGGATACGGATTGTGAGAGTCGTTTCTCACAAAACCCAGAGAACGATATATCACAAATATGAACGAGAGAAACGTTTTGATACTGTTGCTGTGAAACTCTCTAATATTACTATTTTTACTTAGAAATATAGAAGATTCATGAAGTTAACGTGTTGAGAGTGCATGGAAGACTGAAGAGCGTATACTGGAATAAAGTCATCTCGGTGGATGGACTCCGAAACGCATGTCACTCAACGAAGACGATTTTATTCCGGTATATGCCATTCAGGCACCCCCATGGAAGTTGATTCAGCGAAATATATCAGTTTTTCGTTTATAATTTTTTAGCAATATGAGATAAAAAAAAATGCTGATGCAACGGAGACACAGATATTGCATCACAATTACGATAAATCGGGATGATTTCTACAAGTAAAAAGCTGACAGAACACATTTTTCAGCTGTTTACCTGTGAAAATATTATAGTACACGGCGAGAATTCTATTTGGAATCATTTTGAAGGTATTAAAAAGATCTGTGTTTCTATTTTATCAGAAATTTGATATACCATACCGTTTAGAAGTTATCGTCAAAAAACTGCTATTGCGCTAAAACGACTCCCACTCACTCTTGAATAAAAGTGAAGCTCGGAGTATTTTTTAAACGTTTTTCAATCGAAATAAATTGACGTTCCAAGTTTCATGAATAAAGCTTCACTACAAAATCTGCTGAATTTACCAGCAGGAGTAATATTGTATCCGTGTAGGTTAGAACAGAACGGACCCAATAATCGATAGACATTCATGAGAAATTCATAATGTCATCTTCAATTATTCAAAATAACATCAATATAACAACTCTGAGAGATTCATCAAATATGCTACATAATATCATCTGTATAATGATATAACTTGGTTGAACATCATTTAATATTAACCATCAATTTAAATTCAATTCATCTCCAGTTGTTGAATTAATTGAATTTTCGAATTCAATATCTTAAATCATAATTAATATTTACTTCAAATTAATTATTATTACATTATATATACATCACATTTTATTATATATACATTAATTATTACAGCTATATCAACTATTTATATTGCATAGCTCTAAATTTAATTTTCAATGAATGGCACGCTGGATCCCTGGTGTCACTCATATATCGTGAACGATTAACAATATGGACCTAATGGAATTCTCTCTTCAAAGAAAATTAACCGAGTTCAAATTATCGACAAAGTTTTAAATCTAAAAATTTTAGTTCATGATAAACCACTATATATGTATATTCACACTGGTATATGAAAATTAATATGCAAATTGATCTAAAATAACTTTCAGTAATTAAACAAAAATATTTACACTTTGATTGGTCCAGTCACAAATTGAAATAACCTTTATTCAATTCGTTGGAAAACGCCATGTAGATGTCTCACCTTTACCATAGACGAAAGATATACTACCAAGACATGTCACGCGGAGTTGAAATAAAACTTCCCCCACTTTTACCCCTACAACTTTATCTCCACTCTCTTCTTAACTCCTCGCCTGTAACACCTGTAGTACCAGTGCGCACCACTAGAAAGCTGTAAAGCAGACATGCTGAATTGTACTGCTACCGAGCAGCCATCAAGGCCGTTTCTTCTGTGGCGAACAATAGGTACTAATTGAAAACGTAGGCGAGAGGAATGGCGTTGCGAACGGGGGTTTGTTTAGTCATAATAGTGATGAACTGTCTTGGCAGTATATTTTTCCTTTATGCATTTACTGTACTTTTCTACTTGTGCCTGACTGGAAAAAAACGTCCAATGTTTCAAGTACCCGTAACTTTCCGGTTCTTCAGAATTTACTGGGCACTGCAGGTTTCACTGGCTTCGCGACCACGGGCCGTTGCACAACTGTTTTTATATTTCATTTTCTTCTTCAAACTGAAATACCCCCCCCCCCCCCCTCTTCATTAATGTGATCTAGATCCGCACCTGCAATGGTTAAATATTATAAATCATTCAATTCTTGAATTAGATTCATCAGAGTCAAATTGATGGAACACTTCGAATAATCATGACCATGATTATTATGATGACTATGTTTCAAAATAGTTCGCAAAATATTTATGTTTTTGAATCAGCCTCAAACAGAAGAAGGAATACAATTCTTCTTGAAGTTATTCATTCATACTGAAAATCAGTTTGAAATGATTTTCGCAGGTGTTCATTCTTTCAAATTTAGTCTTCAAGACGCCACTAACCACGCACTATTGAAAGATCTTCACAATTAGAGGGAGATTGAAATGTGCATATTACCTCATTTTTTTTTAAATATCGAGTATGAAACGTATAAAACTAGGACATATAGAAGGTATATGTATTACCCTGGCCTAACCCTAGACACAGCATCAGACATCTGCAAATTCAAGGTTGAATTACCTGGCACAATTCGCAATATTCCTTTATACGAATTTAATTCTCTCATCTCAACGAAACGAGTCTATAAAGTGTACTAAAGGTCTTATCTGTTCGACATTACCAACCTTATGGACCCATTCCAAACGCTTTAATGGGAAAAGTTCTCAGTCTGTTTATTGTTTCAAAGTTGGCTACGTAATTCGGTAAGTGTATCCAAGCCAGCGTGTAAATAAATGAACATAAACAATGTCTTTAAACTTTTATTCTCAAATAAAATTGAAGAGAAAATAAGAACTGATTTTTATAGACCCATTCAAGATTTATCTGTCATCCTATTATACAGACTAATTATCAATAAAGGTCACTCATAGAATAATGACTTGTTAAATTTATCATACTGTAACAATATTGAGAAGTACTAATAAGTGAGAAGTATAAGTGGCGTGCCAGAATAAGGCGCTTTGCTAGCGCTAAGTTGGCCCAGCATACGTCACTGCTAGCTCAGCTAGCTTGCAATTTTGGAACGACCACGAGCATTTTTTGCAACAAGCTGTATAAGTTAAGGCGGAAGATCAAATCGTATTGGGAACTGCAGCAGTTGCATTAAATGCAGGCATTTCTTCTAATTCCTTCTCCAGTGGAGCAGAAGAGGATGACGAAGTTTTCACTCTTATTGCCAATGGAATTGAATAGCCTCCAATCTAAGCCTAGGCCTCTGCAAACTTTTTGGCAATCTCCAATAACCTCAAAGTCGATTTTTTTGCTGCAATTATTTACTCATTACATTCAGATATTGAAACTCATCATTATTTAATTGTTCTGCAGTACTTTCGTACACAGTTATTGACATTATTTCATTCTCATACTCAATCTGCAGATCGACCATAACAAGCGATGTCTTGATCTTTGAATTGGCGCTCAAAATTATGGCTGAACTAGCAAGTTAGCAACCTTTTTTACCGCTAGATGAGCTATGTCAGCGGACTTGGCAGGCTAGATTCTGGAACGATTTGCTAGGTTCTAGCGGAATTAGCCGCTAGAATTTGGAACGCCATTTCGACAATGCTAATCTAGCGCTAGCTAAGCGCTGAGTTCTGGAACACGACTTTGTAATGTTCTTTGGGGCGCTCCGATCGCCCTTGCGGTGCCCCGTTCAAACAATCCTTCTATGGGCCTTGACCCTGATAAGAGAATACTGACTCTCATCTAATTCACTATATTAAGAGTGCACATGGATTCGATTTAGCGGAATATCAGTATTTTGGTCATAACTTTCGAATGGTATGAAATATTTACCTATAAATAATAAATACCTATAAATAAATACCTAAAAATAACTATAAATATATAAATACCTATTAATATCTACCTATATTCTTCTAATGAAGAAGAAACACAGATATTTTCAATACTTTCAAGATGGTTCATGAGTAATAACTATTTGATGCACAATAAAAATGAAAACTATATAGTTAGAGTTCATATTTTAGAGAGAAATCAAAAACTATTTTAATTTGAAAATGAGAAATTATTTTGTGTTTTAGTATCAAATTGCCCGATACATGATTTTGAATATTTTTACAAAACTAAAGACTATCAACTTTTAATGTAGGTACTGAAATCATCTGTTTTTCTTCTCTATTAAAAACTGATGCTTTGGTAATCGACTCTCATGCGCAAATATAGAAGAGTAATGAACATTAAAAAAGTTGAACAGTATTTGTCAATGAACCGGCAAACTAAATAGTAGAGAAATCCTGATATATCATATAGATTTCAGTTTTATTCATAAGAGGATTATTTTTACCGACTCGAGCTAGTCTCGATGAACTGTCGAGCATGATACACTTCCGGTCACATAAAGTGATCGATCGAGCTACATTAAAATCCATCCTTAAGAGTGAAGGAAATATACTAATAGTGCACTAAAACTAGTAGACAATGTGGACACGCACTACACGCATGGTCTATGTGAAAAATTATCGGTTAAATGTGCGTAGATTTTATTTAAATTCACATTTTAATTTCTGTAAAAAAAATCTATTTCACCGCAAGTGTTACGAAAATTTCGTTCAGTGGACGTTGTTCAACTTTTCGATAGTCTCTTCAAGGAAGATTTTTGTATTCAAGAGAGATGAACGAGCGAAACCCCCGTGCGCTAATGATGTAGGATGGGGGAGCCGTCGATCGGAACCTTCGCATCTCGTGAATACAAGTATAATGGATTGAATTCGGGACAACAAACACATTCTTCATGAAGTGATTATTGACAAAAAGATTGCAGTCGACTAAATAAAGTTTTTTGTTATCGAGAAACTCCATTTTCCTCTTGCCAAAAAAGGTTTTCTGAACGTTTCGAGCAAGAATGTAGTCAGTTTATACTTCTCAATCCAACTGTAAAATCACTGTGAAATAGTGACTAAACTGTGTATCGGATATCGTCATTTATTTCCACTTAAATTGTAACAATTACCTTAAACGAGCGTCAACGGTTAAATGTAGTGAAATCTTGATTTAGATTTCTGCCCATATTTGGGTTGCCGATACGACACAGAATAATAAAAAACAACAAGATACAAAACATATGATAACAGATAAAAAGATGAAAGAATGGGTATTGATAAACATTGGAATATGAAGAATGAAAGTATGAGAGAAAATAATAATAATGATTAATAATAATAATTAAATCTAAATCGATTCGAACACAAACAAAATTACTGATAAAATAGAAAAAAAAATACTACATACTTAATTACTTACATACCTTACTTACAACAATACCTTACTTTGGCTTACTAACCATTTGGCCATTGATGAGAACTTTTCAAACTGAAACTAGTTTTGATAAATATTGTGTTTAACGACGCACTGTAATGATAAATAATATCTATTGGCGTTGGATGAAATATGCCTAATAATGAGAAGATGGAATTAGGGCATGAAGGTTCCGTAGGGGATGGAAAGGATAGTAGGTAATGTAAAGGATAGTGGGAATAAAACGGTTGTAGCCTATTTTTTACGAACCATCCCTGTATTAGCATAGAATTGAGAGAAACCACGAAAGGAATATAAAGATGGACGGTGGCGGGTATCAAACCAAGGCCCGATATGCACTCACCTCCCGGATAGCACGAAGTGAACACGTTAGCAACTGAGTCAATGTACCGGTTAAAAAAATGTCAACAATAACTGAAACCATAAAACTATAATTACCAAGTTTTCAGTCACACATTAATAGTAGCATATCATTCACTGATGCAATACCTTGTGTAGGCCCTAATATGTTTTCTGAAAATTTGAATAGTCTCAATTTTTGAGATACGACATGTCCGAAATCGATATGGCTCGAAAATGTCGATTTATTTCGATTTTCATTTAATATCGAAATTCCGGTATCGTTTTCTATTCTCCTGGCGAACGACTACCCTGGAATACAGTATAGTATGTACTATTATTATTTGTATACCTCCCGGAATCACAAACTACTCCTGCGTCCATCCATTTCGGCCCGGAAGTCCAGTAATCGTTGCACTGAGTCGATGAAAACAAATAGAATGGGAAACCATGTCATGATAACCACACTTGATGACAAATTACAGCTACTCTCTCAAATAGTAGTAGGCCCTATAGTAGTATCCGAAGATGGAATAAATCTAGTATGTTTCAAGATGGAGATGTTTAATATATATATATATATATATATATATATATATATATATATATATATATATATATATATATATATATATATATATTCATATATATATATATATATATATATATATATATATATATATATTTATATATATATATATATATATATATATATATATATTTATATATATATATATATATATATATATATATATATATATATATATATATATGTGTGTATAACACGAGGAAATTAAATTACATTAATTTATATTCATGTGATTTAAATTATACAATCACATATTATATATCAGTATATCACTTTCAACTATATATTTCTGCCGATTCTGTACTGATATTAATGTTTGTTTACATTCTCCATTTTTGTGGCATTTTTTTCCTACTGAAGATTTATTCATAATAGCTAAAGGTATCGTGCCCCCGTGTAACATTAAAGCTCCAGTGCATTTATTTAATATGTATAGATTTCTGCTTCACTAAGAGTGATTTATTGCTTCAGCTAATCTGTATATAAAGGTTCTGTCGATATTCTTCGATGATGGCAATAACAAATGATTAATACCGATTAAAGGATGTATTAATGAATGTAGGTCAGGGTTTTAACGACGTGACAACACGAGGAAATTACTGTCATATGTTTTCGTCTCAGAGTTACTAAAAAAAAGTAATAAGTTATGCTTTGTTGCAGATTATGATAACGCACCTCCACCATCAGTACAGGCCTGACCGGATCAGCTAGGTAAAACACAGACTGATGCATTAACCTAATATATTTCATATTATTGTATAAGTATTTGATAAGATAATCTGGAAAATTGAAAAAAATTGAGACGTCAATTCTATATAATAGACAAAACCACAGTATTATCAAAATAAAGTAACCTCATCAGTTATAAACAGTTGTGAACAGAATATATATACATTGGTCACCATATTTTGTGTGCTATGAATAAAATATTCGCATTAAATGTATTTTAAACTTTGAAACATATATTTTTAAACCGTCGATTACTGTTTTTTTTTAACTCCTTCCTCTCAATCAACCATCCTCACCTCTAGCCGATCACCCCTCCTGAATGCAGCTCACGCCGCACTGTTTTCACACGCCCAACATTTCAGAGACAATGCAGATTCTCGAACTCAACTATGTACATCCGACCATTGAGAAGTATCTTGGCAGCGATTATTGCTGTTAGTAGGGTCTGAACAGCTAATTAGCACTATATACTGATAATGAAAAGATGGATAGCGTAACGATTCAATATTTAACAGGTGTCTCGAGCACAGGGAAATAGAGAAAGTTGATATTTTGATATTTTAATGCATAAAACAAACAATATGTATGAAATATAGTTATCTCTGAATGTTCACCTTACGAAATATTACAAACGTATCAACCTTACCAACGTTAGTTTGTATATGTAGTCTAAAATGGTGAAAAATAATCAACTTGACTAATGCTCGAGACACCATTTTAATATCAAATTATTACTTTATTTATATTTTTCTTCTGAGCAAAGTGGAGCAAAGCCAAGCCACCTCTTCTTTCGTGGCCATAAGTATACATCAACATCGCTGCACCGTGCGCCACTGCTAGATCTTCAAGAAGACGAGCTACTCAAGATAACGCTTTCATCGTATTTTTTGCTTTATATAAAGTACATAATCTCCATTGTGACCCGAAAGATAAGTATTATAATGAACAATGTATAGGACATGGATATACCGTTTCTAGTTCGTTTTTGTACTTTTAATGGAAATATAATCTTCTGTTTATGCATTCTATGAATACTTTATTGTTTGACCTCAGAGATTGATCTGGTTTTTAATTAAATTGCTGATTACTGTTCAGAACCAATTAAACGCCGAGATTGCATATTTAAGAGATTTAAAGAGGAAATGCAAGCAAGGTGGACCAGGATTCTGTATGAAGATAGATCTGTAATCCATTATAGAATGTAAACACCGTGGATAATATATTTCTGGAATAATTGAGAAGAATAATCATTTATTGATGATAGCTGTTTATCTTGGCTATAAATTACCATAAAAGTCTAGCTTAATATGAATTTGGAATTATATCTGCCGAAATAAAAAATGAGTAGTTTAATCATGTTGATGGAATCAAAAGCTTGAGTAGTATAATAAAAAAATTTGATGGTGATGAGTGAGAAAAATAAAAATGAATTGAATATGAAGTCAATTTAAGAAGTGTTGTGGAGATGGTTATTAAGAATAAGAGAATATTTGTGTGAGATCGTAAAGACTATTTCTTGATTTGGTGATTTGGATGAATTGTTTAATTATTTTGAATTAATCAAAAATGTGAAAAATCAAAAAATTTTCACGGCTTCTAATATAATTAAATAATTATTTATTTCTCCAAGAAGCGTATAGTCACTCATTTATATTTTTGTTAATGAGTCGTAGTATGCTTGGATTCAACGGTTCACTGTGATTATAACGCGTAATTTACTGATGACTAATAATTAATGAGATGATGAAATGAGGGTTTCATCTTTCATAGGTAATGGGGAATATTTGAAAGCTGCGATGGTAGCCTATATTTTACGAACCATCCCGTCATTTACCCAACCTTCAGAACGAAACAACTAAAAACCTCATCTTGGCTGTCGCTTTGTTTCGAAAAATCGAGCTTGGTCCGAAAAATCTCTCACATCCATAAACCTCTGAATATTTAAATATTTAAACCTGGTGCCACCCTCCGTAGCTCAATTTACTAAGGCACCACTTTAAAAACTGAAGTTATTTAACACGTGGGAATTCGTGTCCTATACTATAAGCGTGGGTTTTTGTGAACGACCTTTCACTTATCATCACTCTATATCTACTCCAGTTCAATACTTCCCCCGACAACCTGGAGGTTAGTATAGGGTCATTTGGTCCATTTAAAAAAATTATGCCTGGAATTTTCAAAAGTTCGCTGAAAGTTAATCAACTGTTGACTTTTTTTGTCACTTGTGCTAATGATTCGATTAGTCTATCGAAGTTCACAAACTGTTGAAATCTAGAACCCTGGTGGAAACCAAGATATATCATGTGATTAAGA
This sequence comes from Brachyptera risi, assembly GCA_964007535.1. NCBI lineage: Eukaryota > Metazoa > Arthropoda > Insecta > Plecoptera > Taeniopterygidae > Brachyptera > Brachyptera risi. The sequence goes on from OZ023326.1 coordinate 16,399,164, forward strand.
GAATGAGAAAGTGATAAGTCTTACGAAAATTATTTCTCCCAGAGAAAGTTGAATAGAAAATGTATTTCAACAATCCTTTACTGAATTATTCACTTAAATGCATAAGTAGCATTTATAGCCTACAGTTCTGATATATTACGTATATAATAATGTACTGTTATCTATACATTAGGAGTGAGTGATTCCGATTAATTGTATTATTTTGTGAAATTAATCAAAACGTGCGAATACTTTTGTCTGCTTTTAATACCAGAAAGCGTATGATCAGTCATTTATACTTTTGCTATCGGTATTTAATGATTGAGTTAATATATATTTGATAATTATATGCCTGGGTGAAGTATAAAAAAAGTACACAAGGATCTGTAGTAACGTACAATCGTTACATCTTGGGTAAATCTAAGAGTTAGCCCCATGAAGTGTCGTCACTCCAAGTATAGTCATGCCTTAGAAGTAATATCATTTGGGTGAGATACCGACCGGCAATCAGAAGGTGCTCGGTTCGTGTCCCAGTCGAGGCGAATCTTTTATAACATGATGATAGCATCCTAAGTATCTCGATATTGGATCGTATCCAAGAAGTTCAATTATGCAATATATATATATATATATATATATATATATATATATATATATATATATATATATATATATATATATATATTTGAAAGGTAAATGAAGAATTATTCAATTATCGTTCGTAATGTTTACATTCTGATGAATAAATTGCTTGTATTTATTTTGAATCAACGTGTGAATTCTTTAAAGAAATTCTTCTTTGTTGTTTGTAAGACTCATGCTATATTCTAGAGATGATTCACGGAAAGCCAATACAGCGAAGGTCACGCCTATTTCAATATTTTACAAATATAAATATATAAGAAGGTAATTTCAAAAATATTGTTTGCTTTTTGTTTAGTTTTTTAATATGTTTTCGAAAATTGTTTCCTTTTCACAGAACAGAGTAGGCCCACACCAAGGTCCAAAGTCATATAAAATTCTATGAGCAAGATTTTCTCAAGAGTCTGTTTAGCAGCTAACATATTTTGTATTGCACTTCATCCTTCATTAATGTTTGTATTTATATGGGTATACACAACTCATGCTAATTCCTAATGCAGACTTTCTCCAGAGCTAAAACCATGAACATTAATTGTTGTAATTTTCAATGATTTTTACGTGATGATTGAAACTCAAATTATATTGTGAATCGGAATATTTTGATATTCGATGTTTATTTGATCAAGTAATGTAATTTTTTCGGATGTGTGATTGATATCCCCTACAAAGAAGACCTCGATGTCGACAGAAGAAATGTTGCGTAAAAAAATTACGTGAACTTGTATCTTTGATTTGTTGTTTGTATACACTAGTCAAACGCGAAATATGCGTTTTAAAATGAGCGAGATATCCTAATAAGGTATAAAAGTCGTTGAAGTAGTTCTACCCTTGCTACTTTATCGACTCTGGTATTCTACACACCTTGATATCTGAATAAGCTATAAAAGTCGTTAAAGTAGTTCTAATCTTGCCACTTTATTGACCCTGGTAATCTACACACCTTGACGCATATAAAAAATACTTAATTGTTGGTCAACTCTTGAATCTAGAAAGCAGTGAATCTCGACAACTTAATTCTGTCACAATTTGTATGATATATTTGATGAATATTATCAGTTATTTTTATTTTTTTCTTCAAAACGACTGATCAGAATTGCTTCCAAAATCGCAATAATGTGTAAAATCCATGTTTACACATTTAGAGAAAATTTCATCCCATTTGGAGAGATTTTATTTTTCAACATTTTCCGCCCAGCCAAATCTTATGGGGTTTTTAGAAACTTTGAGATGATTTTTCTCAAAATCGGTCTGACAGATTCATTCCAAAAACTATACAGTTCTAAGTTGGATGAGTTTGCGTGTACAAAAAAAGTTTCATGTTGATCAGTCAACCCTTGCGACCTGTGCTGTACACACAGTGAGTGCTTACAAACAAACAAAAAAAAAAACACACAGACAAAGCCCTATAAGAGTGGGATGGAGACTTCGCTACGCTCATCAATGAAATTCAATAAAGTATATAATTTGAACCACACGTTAAATGCGTAGTCAACTGAAGAAGAAACTAGTGAACTGATATTTCCCAGAATCGACTCTCATACGATCTTAAACTGTTTTGGTGTTTGTAAAATCAGCTGAATAATTCCACAATAATTGTATTGTATTCAATTGTTTTTTAGGCCTATTTAATATTCGATGTAACTTCACTATTACATTTTTTATGTACTCATTTTAGTATTTAGTGTTCAACAGAAGGTCTCAATACAGTGTATTTCAGCCAATACAGTATGTATGTGTATAATCAATTATGCACATGGTTACAGGTTCTTGAGATATAATATTTGATCAAACCTAATGTCAACTGTTCTTCAGTGTCAAGTGTATATATAAAAGAGCCTTTGTTAAACTTGGGACTATACTCATCATTCAGTTGAGAGGTACATAATCGAGGAAAAACAAGAAGATCATCATGTACAAAGGATTAATGGTAAGTAAAATTACGTACTATATTCAATTCGTATTGATTAACTTATAAAATAATATTTCCTTCTACTCGAATTGGGTCTCACGAGTTTCAAGTGGTTAAATGTATCTTCCACGTAGTCAAAGTATCCACAGTCACATTGTATCATGGATGGTAAATCTGGACATGAAGATTCAGTAAAAACAGGCCTTAGTAAGCCTCCAGAACATTTCTACTTCTCAAATATCAAGTAGTATGAATGAAATATTTATATGGAATGGACTCTAAAACTGTACACACCTTGACTTGGACTTGAACGTCTAGAAAGTGGTGTTTCTAAGTTATTCACAAAAAGCTACATAAAGTGACAAAAAAATGCGCTTCTATATAGCTAATAATAGCTTCTGATATAATATAATATATAATATAATATAATATAATATAGCTTCTAATATAGCCGGCGAAAAGTGAAAATAAAATTGACCACTAGTGATAGCCGTGGCTAATCCGCCAGGCCACCTTGATCTATACTTCATGTGAGCATTTAGAGATACTCTGATAGGTAATGTGAAATTACTCACATAACAAACAGTCCATTTGATTGGATGTTTTGTTGTTGTGACGTTTGTGGGCGGGTCAATCACTAGTCGTCAATTGTCAACAATGTAACATTTTTAATAAAAATCATTGTTGGAAAACCGCGCGATTTATTTTGCAACTAATCAATTTACATAGTGAAGTAATGAATTTGAAAAATCATTTAGGCTCTGGTTTATGACGTCACCAAGTAGCTAATCGTGGTTAACCCTATGCAAGCTTTATGTTGATCATCACTCAAAAACTCGAATATATTTATTTATTTAGAGTACAATCATTTTCTTAAAAGCGACGGAACCGCAATACTGTAGTCTTGGTAGAAACATGTGAAAAACAATAATAACATTTTCAATAACATTTCGTTTCAATCGGATAGAATTGAGAAATAATATCAGTCTGATGAGGACTTTCGAATTTTCCATATCATTTTTCGGAAAAAGTGTGGAATCGAAACATGTAGACCTAATGAACAAAAATAACATTTTCTGAAAATTTCGTTTCAATTGGTTAGGATTGATGAATAGACAATTACATCCAATATCATTCTGATAAGGATTTTCTCGAATTTTAATATCATTTTCCAGAAAAACTGTGGAATCGATTTGGCCGAAAAACCATCCCAATCGCTCCTGGTATAACACCAATCTTCATAATACGGTACTAGTTGGTTGGTTGCTTTCTCTGGTCTGAGTGGCATCCTCAAACAAGATACAGCCCCGATTATGTCCAGTATGAGATATGGGATCTATTATAGACTCATCTGAAATCACTAAACGCCCTTTTGCTCTCAACTAACTTGTAGCAGCATGCGATCAACTGTACTATTTTCAATTTTTTGTCCAAATCAGACTCTGTCAGTTCTCAACTGTGTCAGTTCTCAGCTGTGTCATTTATTACCTATGTCAGATTTCAACTGCGTCTTTTCAAATTTGCTGATAAAAAGGCACTCGTCTATTGTGGTGGTATTTCCTCTCCAGCGCCAGAAAATGTACTATTATAATACAAATATCATATAAGAAAACAGTTATAATCCGTCAAAGTTCATTTCAGTTTGAAAAATAATCCAACCTAACCTAACCTCTTTCAAATTCCGACAGAAAATTTCGTCAGAAAAAAAAACTGGATCGAAAATAAACTTTGCTAGGTTTCAACTGCACCTCAGCACGATTATACGAAGTACTCCTATCACAAATGCGTAGAGCTTACCTACTTACTTAAATTCTACTTTCGTTCCGACGAATAACCACTTTGATAGGAAATGGAGATTATTGCCTGTCTGTTTCAACAATGAGTGATTGACTAGTGTGTTGCTTGCAGATCGCAGCAGTGTTGGCCGTTGCGTTCTGCGTGCTGACGGCCGCAGAGCCTGAGGCAGTGGCCGCCGCCGCCGCCGCGCCAGTCCCCCAGAGAGGGTATCAAGGCCAATACGGCAGGGACAGGCGCCCGGCGTATTATCGTCCTATTGGAGGCTACTACGCGGGTCGGATGGGTTATAATAATCGAAAACCATATTATGGATGAAATGTTCAAGATTAATTCTATCATAATTGGATATAAGGTGATTTTTGGGAAAAACGATACAAAAATTCTAATTGATGAAGCATATTATTCTTATTCTATAATCTTATTCTCTTATATTTTTAGATTTTCATGACCCATTTACAATAGTTATGAATGTGAAGAAAAATTGTAACACTGTAAAAAGATGTTTGTTAACAGTAACCGATATGTCGATTCCAAATTTCTTCGAACAGTACGATAAGAGATTTAGTTTCCACATGGCGATATTTTTTACCATCGGAACTATCATTTGAACCTTTCAAAACTTCTCTTCTTTCTGTTCGCAAGACTCCTCCAAACAGTGACATGGGCGGGAAAGCATTGATGTATATAATTCATTTCAATTTTAGAAATCATTTTATAGAATTTGAGTTATTGAATTTTCATTGTGAACTGTCTGAATATCATGTAAGTGATCAAATTGAAGACTATAAACATATTATTGTTATTATTATCATTATTATTATTATATTAAAAAATCTCCAAAGTCGATAAGAAACGCTTTTGTAACGACGAACATAAGGTAAATATTCTAAATATAATACATTTGGCCATTTGTTACGATAATCAAATAGGAGAAAAAATATGGACATGCAGTATGATCAATTATAGAAGTGATGTGAACGATAATTGATATACGTTTTCACATCAAAGAACCATAATCACATAGTAAAAACCTCATCAAACGGTTATAGTGCTGTATTATCTCTATTATTATGCAAATACTTGCAGTGTTATTACTAATTAGTATGAACTTAAATTACTACTTTTTATGAATGAAAATATTACATACTGAAAAGGATTACAATGCATAACGATAGTAAAAGTTTATATTATAAAAGCTTGTATGAAAGTTTTTAATATACTATAACATGGCATGAAATATTCTCTCGTCATGAGTGTGATCATTTGCTGCATGAGTTACACTGTTTTGTAGTTCGTGTGGAATCAATTGTGTTTCAAAATAACTGAATACTGATTAATTCAAAATAAATATTTCATACTCGAACATTTTCTACAACTAGGAAAACTTAGCAAATGCGTTCTAAGATTTGAGAGCTATTTATGAAAAATCAACAGAAGTTCAGTGTCAATGTGTTATGTGTTCAGACGGAATATTCACCTAGCCACTGATTTTTGAGCCGCCTTCCTGATTTTCTTCAGACTTGTCAAATCATTGAAATTTGAATCATTGTTTTCCTCAGTTTTCCTCGGTTTATGACACATGACAAATCACTAACAATCGTTACCATAGCAACGCAAAGAACTGTTGAACTATCAGAGATTGTGATTAGCTAATACAAACTAATGGACTTCGTTGTTTGTCTTTTACGACATTGAGTGACGTCACATGGCAGTTACGAAGTCAATATTTCACCAATAGTCAATATTTTTATAAAAATAAAAATTCATGGTTCTCACTTTCATTTCCGTTAACCTCGGGATTATTTTGAAAATTTGAATCATTCATATCTCATAATCTAGACTCGACCGATTGTAACGCAGTACTTATGTATCTATATAGTGTCTAATGAATACTTCATTTTATATCCCAGACGAATATTTTTTATACAATTGATTTACTGATAATTTTACATTCATGTATCTATATATAACGTTTCGTTTTATTCAATCATCTGATTTGGTTTACACAATAACGTTGTAAATTAACCACGAAAAATAAAGCAATGCAATACAACGTAGATACAGTAAAGGTCAATTTACCACTTTTGGAAAAAAAATCCAGTCCAAATTCTGAAAAAAAAGAAAAGGTTTTCGAAAATACCAACCATAATTCCCACCATATTTCACCAAACCATATTTCAAACAAATTTGAAAGATAATTCAACGTCAATCGGACCCAAAGTAGAAAGATAGTAATTTGAAAGTGAGAGATGATGTGATGTCATCTCCTCATCTACGATTTCTCTTGCTGAGAGTAACCTATAAAGTCAAACCTATTTTCAATACAATTTCAATATACGAAAAGTGAGATCTAAGAATCAATAAGAAGTAATATGTAATAAATTATGACTTCATGATGAAATATAACAATTGATTCCATTCTTCCAACATTTTTTGTTCATTACAAATTCATGATATTATGAAATCTGCCTTGTTAGCTCACATAGAAAGAGCAGAGGCGTATCAAGCAAGAGGTCGGGGGCTCGATTCCCCGGTGAAGTGGTATTTTTCAGTAATTTGTATTTCTACCCATATATATATATATATATATATATATATATATATATATATATATATATATATATATATATATATATATATATATATATATATATATATATAATAAACATTCACAACCACATATATATTATACTATATTAGCATAGCATATAATATAATGTATAATGGGCCTATTAATTCAGCCATCACTCCTCATCGCAGACTCTCAAAAGATGGGAAATATACGCTCTACGCGCGTCGTGGCTATTGGTTCTTACATGGAATAAGATCAGAAACTACTTAGGCCTACAAGGCGTAGTGAAATCGTATAACGGAACAAGATGACAGGATGGCTACGATGCGCTCCCCCCCCCCCCCCCCCCTCCTCTTCCCGTTCCATAATCTTATTAATCTTCATCAGCTGATAGCATTGAACCATTAACGAGAGAAAGAGATGGAGAGGGAGAGAGAGAGAGAGAGAGAAGGAGAGAGAGAGGCCGAAAAATGGTAGAGAACGGATGCGAATCGAACATGACAGAAATACATTCACATTCAGAATACGCAAAAGGAAGGATCATCATATATGCAAATTTAATTTTTATATCCGATTTCAAGTTGTTAGTGAGTACATTGCGAATATAAATCATTTTTTCAAATGAAAAGAACATAAATAATTCACCTGGTCTCTCTTTGATGGAGCAGAAACTGTGCGTGTTTTGGAATTAATCAAGTCCTGAAACGAATTATAAAGAACATGCACACATACATCGACTACATTTTCAGTGCGTTTTTTTTTTTTGGTTGACGTGAAAAATTTTTAATTCAGTTTGTTTCTTGAATAAATACACCCAATACCTAAAATGCAATGGATCTCCTTTTAAGAATTAAAATATGTAACTTTTTACAAATTAGAGGCCTACTATACACTTTGCGCCCTCTAGTCATACCATAGACCTTAGATAGGATATACTACGAAGACAGTTCACGTGTGCTGTCACAAGAATGAATTACCTTTACACACCTCAACCCCCTCGCCCAACTCTTCAATTAGTGTGACTTTCCAGCAGTTACTCGCTACTCGACCGCTAGCGCTAATAGTCTGTTGGTGGCAATCTCTATCAAAAAGACAATTTGAAAGTACCGAAAGTAACCGAAGTAGATTCAAGATCAGTTTTGGTTCAGATAAAATTAGTTCAGTATGTTTGTTGTTGTTGGTTGGATTAGTTAGTTAGTTTTGGTTAGTTTCGTAGGTTAAGGTCATTGAATCAGTTAGATCGGGTTATTTTAGACTGCGAGCAACAACAACAATAACGTCCTCTTGTGGGGACATGGACTGATGGTTCGATTAATAGTGCCTGCCAAATATCCCTGGTTGATCGAGGCTACTTCTATACTACTAGCGCTAGCGCTCGAGTAGCGAGTAGCGGCTGGCAAGTCACACTAAATGGCAAAGGTAGACGAGGGGGTTGGAGGTGTATACAGGAAATATAAGCTCCTTGTAAAATAGGCGTGATATGGTCTATGGTTATGCACGGACTATAGAGCTGAGAAATGAAAACTATAAAAACACGTAGTATATGCGTTGCAAGTTGAGTGAAATTTTACATGAAATAGAAAGCTGTATACATTTTTAAACATCTCAAGTCACTGCCTTCTTGATTTACATAATGATTATTTCAATCGTGTTAGGCCTATAATCTAATAGTTCTCACTTGTTGATCCCCCCTGATAGTTTTCCTAGTTAGATAAGGGAAGATCCATCCCACTCTTATAGTGTGTTTTTTTCTGTTTTTTTTTTGTGGGCACTGCACAGATCGCAGTGGTTGACTGATCAACATGAAACTTGTTTAGTACACGCAAACTCATCCAACTTAAATTGTATAGTGTTTGGAATGAATCGGTTTGACCGATTTTGAGGAATATCATCTCAAAGTTTCTAAATACCCCATAAGATTAGGCTGGCAAGAAAATTTGAAAAATAAAATCTCTCCAAATACAATAAAATTTTCTGTGAATGTGTACGCATGAATATACACGTTATCACCATTTTGTATGCAATTCTGATTAGCCGTTTTGAAGAAAATAATTAAATTAACTGTTTTTATTCATCAAATCTATGACTATCAACGATTTTGTATGCAATCCTGATTAGCCGTTTTGAAGAAAATAATTAAATTAACTGTTTTTATTCATCAAATCTATGACTATCAATAACGTATTGATAGTCATAGATCAAATATATTATAGATTCAGGTTGCCGAGATTCACTGCTTTCTAGATTCGATATTTGCCCAACAATGAATGATTTTCTTTATATTCCAAGGTGTTTAGAATACAAGAGTCAATAAAGTATAGCAAGGGTAGAACTAATTTAACGACTTTTAAACCTTATTCAGATATCTCGCTAATCTTACAACGCTTATGTTGCGTTTGCCTAGTAACTTTAATGATGTGAAAAAATAGAATTGAAATCTTTGAAAATATGTTCTTAATCCGTGTACTTGAATTCCTTTGGAATTGATTTATTAGGGGATATTTTTTTCTTGTTCTCTCGAGTTATTCTTAATAAGTTTTTCAAAATTCCGAAATCATTTTTCTCAAAAGCGGTTACGCCTCAAAACTTTACACTATCGAGTTAGATTATGACACATGCGTATGCCAAGTTTCCTTGAAAGAAATCTTCCGTTTGACCTGTGGAACGCGAACAGAAAAAAAATAATATGTTCGATTTCTTCGAGTACGGTAAAAATGTGTCATCGCTTTGCTCATCCAAAAAAACTAAAACTGATCATTGTCAGTGAACACGTATACCGAAAGTCTGGTAACAACCTCTAAATGTCTCGTGCACTCGCTATAAAACTAATTAATTCATAAATAAATATAACGCCACCATAGTATGGTCTTTGTTATGTCAAACGCAGCTCATGTGACAAAGGAAAAACCTTCGAATGATATGGAAGACTGCGTCTTTTGAGTACTAATACATGATTATAATGTGTACGTCATGCTGAATGAAAAGGGAACATCGTGTGCACTGGAAAGTGCCCATCAACAGAGACAATAACTATATACATGCGGTCAAATGCAGGTTAGGCTCAATGTCGTTGTTTTATTTAATTACCATATGCAGCGGTCAAATACAATTTCTCATTGAACTTTTGTTAAGCTGAAAGATACCCATAAGTTAGAACACAACAACAACAACAACAACAACAACAACAACAACAACAACAACAACAACATCATCATCATCAGCAACAACAACAACAACAACAACAACAACAACAGCAACACAACAGAAGATGACGGCTTGCCTGATCGAGGTGCACGATGCATCATGATATGATCAAATTCGTGCATTTCAATCATTTAATTCAATTGCATACTTAGGGGGGCAGGTATGGAGATTAAGGAAAAAGCATATTTCTCGTTAGTGCGTCCCATGGTAGAATATGCTAGTTCAGTTTGGGATCCTTATAGATTAGGTGAGATAAGGGATGTGGAAAGGGTTCAAAGGATTGCTGTGAGAAGGGTTACAGGTAGGGTTAGGAGGTGGAAATGGGATGAGAATGAAAGGGGGGAGAGGGTAAGAATGTTGGAGAGTCCAACTGAGATGATGAGAGACCTGGGGTGGCAGAAATTGGAAATACGGAGGAAGGAGGATCGTTTATGTAATTTCTTCAGGGTAATGGAGGGAGAGGGGGGGGTGAGGGGAGCTGCATGAGTTGATAAAAAGAAATAAGTCAGGGTATGGAGGTAGGCGGGGTCATGATAGAGCGGTAGTCATAAAGGGGGCTACATTAGATGTCGGTAAATTCTCTTTCTTAAATAGGACAGGTAGGGACTGGAATGGGCTTAGTAGAAATGTTTTTGAAGGGGATGAAATCAGGTTAAAGTTATTCCGTCAGAGGGTTAAGGAGATGGTGGGATAGGGGTACTTAGGGAACTTGCCACCGCGCATTTATGTGCATTTGCAAGAGTTAAATAATAATAATACTCTCCCTCTCCTCTCTCTTAACCTCAATGCCATATTTCTCTCTCTCTCTCTCTCTCTCTCTCTCTCTCTCTCTCTCTCTCTCTCTCTCTCTCTCTCTCTCTCTCTCTCTCTCTCTCTCCCTCCCTCCCCTCCTTTTCCTTTCCATCTGATCTTCCAACAAGAGCTATCCATTTATTCCTCTATGATCTATGGCAACTATGTTTCACATCAGAAGTTTCATTTTCCTAAACAACAAGTTTCTAACCCACATTCGTAGCTGCAGGGAGCTACAGTTGTGCTGTTTAGTATGATATATTCATATCTTGGAATAGTCCGTCTACCTTTGCTATTCTCAGATTCACTTCTAGCTCTACTTTTGCCGTATTACTTACCACACTTCGCAAGTATGAGAATTCTTCTACTTTTTCAGTTCTTGACCTTGCAGTTGTATTTTTTTTTTAATCTTCCTCTTCTCTTTGCTCATCCCCATTCTTTTACTCTTTTCCGTGGTAGTTTTTACCTCAAACTCCTCCCGTCATTTTTTTCCATGTTTCCACTTTCTCTTGCACATCTTCTCTACTGTCTCCCGATACCAAGATATCATCACCATATATCATTGTCTTTGACCCTGCAAGCTTCCTTCCCTGGTTCCAATTTTCTGACCAACTCATCCATCACCATTAGAAACAACATGGGTGATAGAACACTACCCTGCCTAACTCCACTTTTTACATCAAACCGCTCCGTTCTGCCTCCATTTATTTGCAACGAATCCTTGCATTCACAATCCCTCCATCTATACCCTTCATCCTGAGACTATCCCACACTCTTTCTCTGAGAAGATGATCAAATGCTTCTTCCAAATCTAGGAAACCCATGTATACACTCTTCTCTCCTCATCCCACCTTGTTTCAAACAGTTGTCTCACAGCAAAGATCAGGTCTACTGTGGATCTGCCTGTACTAAAACTATAGTGCTCTTTCCTCAATATGAGTTCCATTCGCATCCTTTTTTCAATAATTCGTTCATACAGCTTGACTACTGCATAGCTCATCAGCGTTTCTCCCCTGTAATAATCACTTATTTGTATGTCCTCTTTCTTGAACATTACTGTTATCACTCCTTTTATCCAATCTTCCAGCACTCTCTTCTGTTGTCATGCTGCCACCACCACCACACGATGAACCCACTCCGCCCCTCACTGTCCTGCTGCCTTCATCGTCTCTACCACAATCTCATCTGCTACTCCTGAGAGTAGAAATAGAAGAAAAAATTGCAATGATGATTATAGATAAACATGTGTTTCACAAAATAACAAATACTTGTTTCAAAGTTGGACAGGAACAGTAACAATTGTTTTGTTTGCCGGATGAAGCCGAGAAGATTTCACCGAGCGATTGTGTTTAAGTATTCTCTTTCACATTGTGTTGTTCTCCTTTTACATTTTCCACAGCAGGAAGTAATATGACGTATGCTGTTTCTCAGTTCAATTATTCACCGGTTTTGTACTTTACATTCGTATACGAGCTGTAATTAACCATTCATTTGTATCAGTATTTCGAAGGTATTACTACGTCAGTCATATCAAATAACAGTAATGTCAAAGGCATTAAATTAAAACCATGTTTTTAATAACTATTGATTGCATGCTGGAGTGATTTCAAATTGAGATGTTGAAAATGGAAATTTTGTAGGCCAGAAGCAATTGTTTTTTTCCAAACTGCATATCCAATGTATTCCACATAATGTCTATTTTGATTCTGACTATTTTGAGTTGGTTTACAGTGTGTGAACAGGGGAGGGGGAGGGAAACAGAGAGAGAAATAGAGAGAGAGAGAGAAAGAGAGGAAAGAGAGAGAGAGTGATCAGTGTTTCACACAGATCACTGGTTACCAATACTAATTGAGCGAGTAATGACGTGTGTGGACAGATGGACCGACATGCACGCTCTCATCACGTGATTACGGTAAACCGCGGAACCTCGTGACTTCAGTGCTATAAGCCGAAACCAGTGTTGCACACCGCCCGCAATATTGCATTCGGCCTGCAATTAGTTGATGATCATTAATTGCATGGCGACAGCATATAGAGGTAGGCACATTTACGCCTCTAATGATGAGGTATTACTGTTTAACGAACCCAACCATGAGAACCAGATTTGAAAGTGGATGGGGAAATCAAATCCCTCCAGAAGAGAACAGCAGGAATAATGATTGCATGTTGAGGGCTGCTATTTTGATGGCAACTGCTATAGGATGACCTGTGTGAAAGATTCAGCTATGCAAAGTAGTCAAAAACAGGAAAATGAAAAACAGGCCATAAGACATCCAGTGCACTGACAACAAAATGGCAGTTACTTGCAAGAAGCGCAGCAGCGCTGTTGCGTCCGCGAGACGTACTATAATCTATTTCAATCATGCGTGTGCGCAGGACATCTCTATAGGTGTAGCCAATTACGAAAATTGTAAACACAATTTGTATCAAAGCAATGTTTATGCAAAATATATATGATAAGGTGTTGTCCCATTGTTAACTCAACGTGCTTACTCCATTAGTGTGAGCATGGGAGCATAATACATACATTAACGATATAATATATAATTTCAATTTCAATTTCGATATATTTATTTCATAATTGTCACTCATGTGCACATAGTTATAACACAAATCAGAACGAGTATTGAAATAAGTCAGTTGTGGGTATTTTAAAATTAGTCAAATTGGTCAATGATATCGAAGACATCCATACCACTCTTATGGAGCTCTGTTTATGTATTTTTCTGGTTTCTTTTTCTTTGTTTATAGGCACTGCGCTCGGTTCGTCTGATCGCCATCAAATTTTTTCTTACATCACGCAGACTTATCCAACTTGGACGTGTGAAGTTTGGAGGTCAAATCGGTTGGATAATTTTTGTAAAATACCATCTCAAATTTTCTGAAAAAAATGAGATCATGCTGGACGGGAAAGTTTGAAAAATAAAACTTCTCGAAAAAAATGTTCGACTAATTTTCTAATTTTCACTGAATGTAAACGCATAAATTAAACTCATTATTATGAATTTGTATACAATTGACCACTACTGAGAGGTGTGGCTTATAGGCAGGCCACCTTGATCTATATGGGGGCATTTAGAGATACTCTGATAGTTATTGCCAATTTACCCACATAACAAACAGCCCATTTGATTGGATGTTTTGTTTTGTGACGTTTGTGGGCGGATCAATCACTAGTCGTCAATTCTGAGAAGCCGTTTTGAAAAAAATAACTTTATAGAGGTATTTTATTCATCAAATAAATAGAAATGGCAGAAAAATGTTGCCTAGATTCACGGCTTTCTAGATTCGATAGTAACCGAATGAAGTATATTTCATATGAATCAAGATATGTATTCAATTACATTTTATAGATATCTCGCTCATCTTACAACGTATATGTTGCACGTACAACTAGTAGAGTGGTCGCTCTACAAGCCAAGTATCGTCTGTATGTAGCACTCGCAGAGCAAAGCACTTTCTCTTACTATCATCATTAAAGTGGTGTTTCTGCACTATTGGATATCGGGAACTTGAAGTCTGATCCGCTTTCTGAATGACTTTTGAACATATCGTTTTTCACGCGACAACATATTTTCAATTTGATAACGATCTGTTCAGCAGTTAAAAAGATATATGGGGTAGTGAAATAGGCTATTTTTCTGTTTTGTCGTCCGATTCTCCTTCTCTTCCTCTTTCCGTTTCTCTGTCCTATTCTTCGTCAAGAACAAGCTTCTCCACCGTTTGACATTGCGCCTAAACTACTGCTAAGTTTAGGCTGCAATTTCCATGGTTTGTTCCTTTTAAATTTTATAGAAATTTACATTGGGTAACGTCACACTGTACTGATGACCACGATCTATTGACGTCTGTGAATGATATATGAGATGATGTGATGATGAGATGAAAGGTTTTTATCGTTTATATATTAATTGTTCAAATATATATATATATACATATATATATACATATATATATATATATATATATATATATATATATATATATATATATATATATATATATATGTATATAATATATTATGTATATATATATATATATATATATATATATATATGAATATAATATTATTATATTTAAGTTGATGATTCTCATGGATAATTCTAGTCCTTTTTAATAAAGAAACAATTCAACACAATACATATACTCTGTATATTGATTATATCATATTTACTTGTTTAGCTGTTCAATATAATATGATTAATATACACAGTATATGTATTGTCTTGAATTGTTTCTTCATTCAAAAACGACTAAAAATATATATAAGAATTATTAACTTACATTATGAGTCGTTCAATATGAACATAACATTAAGATAACATTAATATATATATATATATATATATATATATATATATATATATATATATATATATATATATATATATATACATATATATATATATATATATATATATATATATATATATATATATATATATATACATATATATATTTGTTCTCTAGAACCCGGCACCTCCACCAAAAATATTTAAGAAGTTGGTTTTTCAATTGACCTATAACATCACTGTCTAACAATCAGATATTCTATCCTCAAAACTGAAGTCAACAACAACAACAATAACAACGTTTTCCGCATGTGGTGACATAGACCGATGGTCCAATGAATAGTGGCTGCCCATGAAATTCGAGAACTATTTTCTTCTTTTAACAATAGCCGATGTCGCATACTTATTTTCCGTTTTCGAACAAACGTTTCTAAATGCCTTTGGGGTGGTTTTACTTCCAGCGTATTTCGCAGAACAGGTGTTTTCTAGTAGCAATAACGGCCAGCCTCGCGGTTTGAACCAGCTATAGCTATATAGACAAGGAACTCACGAATGAAGATGTCATTCTGAATAAGAATAAACCGAAGTTGTGGTTTTGCTTAGACTTTTGAATCGGAAACGAGGTCAAAGCAGAAACACAGTAACACAGTATACACAGTACACAAACACAGTATACAGTGGAACATAGTATATAAAGTCTGTTCAAGGTTAACGTTATAATGTGAAATCTACCTCATACGGAACCCAACTCTCTGTGACCAATGCCATCGATTATCGACCATCATCTCGTCTGGTTGTGTAGGTACATTTGTTAAGCTGAGATGATATTTTTGACATGCAAATTTTTGCTCTTTCCAACGAATATAAATTCGTGTTGAATCGAGTCGATATTCGAAAACTATACAAATACTCCATTGTTCCAGTCGCCCTCAGTAGCTCAGTCAACTGAGGCACGTCTTTAGAGCTGGCCTTACAAGATCATTTTTGATGCGATATCGCAACCGCATGCGAGAGCGGGACGGTGCGTCGCGATTTCACAAAAGTGCTGCTGCCTAGTAGCAATTCAAGCAAGTTTGTCAAAGAGATGGGCGTGTCTATAGTCTCCCGCGATTTTCGTGGCATGACTCAAGTACGTTGACTGTTTGTTTTAATTTTGTTGACATCGCTGGTGTCTTCTCAATAATAATAATAACTATATAAGAACAAAATCTCATGAAAGAAGTAGTATGCACGTGGGCAAATTGATCAATTTTGGAATTATTTTTAAATAATTCATGCTAAAATCGACACAGCTGTTCTGGAGGGAGCAGTACGACGGCGACCTCAAGCGGATTTCACCTGAACCCAAGCTTCATACGGCCATTCCGCATGCGATTTGGTGCGGTGCGAGCTAAAAGTTGAGTAATTGAACTTGTGTGACAAAGCCACGCACCATCACGCAGTCTTCGCTGATTGGTCAATAATTCAAAATGGCCGATATCGCATCGAAAATGTTCATGTAAGGCCAGCTTAAGAACTGATGCCACGGTAGGGCGGGGCTTCGAGTTACGAACTTCGTATGAACTTCATATGAACTTCATAGATTCATTATCCCCTGCTCATTGGTACCAGCAAATATCGCATAGCTGTAGATGGGATTGTTGGGCAATATCATAATCTAATCTTGTTATGATCATAAAATATGTATATATATATATATATATATATATGTATATATATATATATATATATATAAATATGTATATATGTATATATATATATATATATATATATATATATATATATATATATATATATATATATATATATATATATATAATGTACAACATTGTTATAAAATTGTTATAGAATGGGATTGTCTTGGTTTGAGTAGTGTTATATCTTTTTAATTGTGTATTCTTGAGTTTTGTTTCTGGGAGTGAGGTCAGGTTTTGAACATTCTTGTGATTTGTATTTGTATTTGATTCACTGAAAGGAATGTATTGTCTGATTAGTTTTGTTCTCAGGTTATCGCATTTCAATGCGCAAGTGTGTTTGTTTTTCATTATACTCACAAATAGCAATTCACAGCATAAGCACCTTCTTTCAATCTGTATATTTAACTACTGGGAAAACGCGGGATGCGCGTTGTGAGATGAGCTTAGAAGTATGGCAATCTAGAATGAAAAATAACTTGACAGCTCAATTTACATCTATGGGCCTTGGATTACTTCAAACGTTCAAAAACCTCACCTTTAACTTGTTGATATTTATAGTAACCTGCAACCTGTCGCATAAACACTTTGCAAAACCAATTGATCCAAATATTCAATAAAATGTACACGTTTATTGCGTTTTCTTCATTATTTCTCATTCGATTGATGTAAAAATCTCTGAAAAGGTGTATAATAATATTTTTCATATTCTGTGAGAATTTGAGAGCTTTTGAAAAATTCTTGTTTTTCAAGTATTTTTCCTCCGGGTTATTCTTATGAGGATTTTCCAAACTTTCCGATTATTTTCCGGAAAAACCTTCCGACCGATTCCTCTGAATAACAATACCAACCTATTCTGGTATGACATCAACGTTCAGAAAAAGTTTCAAGTTGATTGATTCATTTCTCTGACCTGTATGCCGCGTACATAATTACAAAAAAAAAAAAAAAAAAAAAAAAAAAACATAAAAACGAAGCCCATTTTTTTTCAGGGTGTGAAATGGAAAGCTTCGCTACGCTCATCTAATAAGTTACATCATTAGTGACCAACTTTGAAATCCCTGTTGCAACTTTCCTTGTCTCTCTTGTGAGTTTTTCGCGTGATTTAAATTTTATCACAATCAAACCCTCATAATCATTTGTGGGAATGCAATTATTATTTCAGTTATCTGTAACTCTTCTAAATGTCTTGTTCTCTCAATTGAGAAAAATATCATCAATATTTATTCTTTCATTTTGATATATTTTTACCAAGTAAGTTTCACATTACCAAATTCTACTAAAAAAATGCATCAGAATGGGAAAATTAAACGTGTATTCGTGTATTGCTGTCGAATGTTGATTCGATTCTCCCCCCTTCTTCATTCGCTATAAAACGAAAACAACAAATTTGCATTTTTGCTCATTAATCTTTTCAGCGGAGCGAATGAAAAAACCCACAACTCAACAAAATAATGACCATTAATTCATATTCGATTAATGATGATGATTATTTCCTATTGTCATTGATCATGGAATCAAGGTTAGCTTTGTATAGTAGATAGATTGATAGATAACGTCTTCATATTTTGACATTGTATATAGTTTACAATCAACAGGGCGAAGTTCGGTCTTGCGACCGCTCTTATAATAGAAACAGGCAGTCATGAAATAAGAAGAAACTGGAGATGATTCGTAATAGTCATAACTTTATGTCATGAAATATCAAATGATACAATGAAACATTTGAAAGAAGACAATACTATTTCTGTTTCATAGAAAAAGTATAAGACATTCGACCAAAGTAACTTGAAACATCAACTATAAATGCAATATTGCGTCCCAGTGCTTGAAAGAATCTTCACTATCATCTTTCTAGCTTTAATCATAGAATACAGTAGAAATGAAAAACCAGGAACTCAATCTATAAGTAATATAACATGTATCATTCAAATAATAGTATATATGATATTATAGGTGGTTTCATATACGCTGTGCGCTAAAGCTAAAGTCATACACGCTATATACGCTCAAGTCTTTATCTGAGAGTTGGTGAAAACAAATAGCACGAGTAACCATGGTGATAGCAACTTGAGAGTCACTCCCACGCTGGTAATTTCGGCACTAGAAGAAATAGAATGAATATTGGAAGGACTAATGGTGAAAAAAATGTTATAAAAAGATGGTGAGGAGATTTGAGTAATTTTAGTGAGTAGTTGTAGTGATAAGTGTTAGGGTTAGAGAAACTTGGGGGGGGGGGACGTTGGGACAGAGGAATTCGTTGAGGGAATAGAATTCCTTGTCAGTGATGAATGATTTGAAGGAGAATTCGAATGCAGGGTACATGGGCGACGACTTGATGTGGTTGGGAAGATTATTGTAAAGGACTAAGCAGAGATGTTTTGGAATTCTCGTGGAGAGGGCAATGTTGTGGGAAGGAATTAAGATACTAGCGGTAAGGTTGGATCGGGTGGAGTGGTAGTGCATTGCGGATTTGTAATGGTATTGCTCATAATAGAGGCGTGCAAAGTTGACTGGTGCTTGGATGAGTGTACAAAGTACAAGGAAGAGTCAGGATCCGGAGGGATGTGAAGTAGGGTTTGCAGGATTGGGCGTGCCAGCCCAGCAATGATTCTTATTTCCTGTTTCTGGAGGATGAAGATGCGGTTGGATGCAGGTGAGGAGCTACAGAACAGGAGGTCATAGGATAGGAGAGATTGAATGTGGGCGTTTTAACAGTGAAAGAGAGGAAGAGTTGAAGATGAGCTTCAATTTGCGGAGTGTGAAACAACCCCGTGAGATATATATGGAAATAGGTATCGTGGATCTGGAGACACCATAGAGAAGTAATAGATGGAGACACCAATCTAGGGTGTCGGTGTCGAGAAGAGGTAGGAATGCGTAGTATGCGAGCCAGATCAAATTGTTCAGTCTCAAGTTACCGTTGAGCGTACTTTAGTCGTAATGTATTTCCGTACCCTCATATCCGTGAGAACAATAAACTACATCTGACTTTCTGTTTCTATTAAATTATTATTATTGTTTCAGTTTTCGCAGTAGTATATCACTGTATTCTCGACTCGATCCAATTTTAATCAACAAAACAGAATGGTATAAATTATACTATACTCTTGTCACTAATTCAGTAACTTGAAAGTTGACTATGTAAAGAATGAATGCAACTTTGTTGCGGAGAGGGGGTAGAAGGGAGCAGCTGTCCTCCATCAAAACAATGACAGAATGTTTGAAGCGATACTGTATTACAAGTGGTACTTTATCATAGTTATAGTTTATTGTTCACACAGATTTAGCTAGATTCATTTTCAGAAGTTTACTCAGAAGTCTGACGCTATTAATGAAACTCGTATACGAATATTTATTATTTGAACTATAATTGTTGAACGTTTGGAACACTCGACTCCAGATATTCGTCAGAGTTCCTGTATTATGGTTATGTACAAAAATCTGCTGCTGAATTAGGGTTGCTAATATCATAATATATTTGAGCAGGACATCTGGTTAGTTGAAAGTGAGGTATGAAATAATAAGCTCGTTGAGTGGCCACAATTACACTTACACATTCTCAATGCTCAATGACCATGAGGCAATGGAATAATAGCAATGAATAATGTGAAAAGAAACGCATTATCAATTTTAAATTATCGCTATTTAATGATGCTTAAACAAACAAAGACAATACACAGCCATGGGGCCGAATTCACAAAAGGTCATAACTTTGATCCGGCTCAAAGTTACGACAATTTCTAGAGAAAATACCAAATTTGTATCTATTATTTCTCATTTTTAAATTTCAATTTTCAATTAAGTCCAGTATTATTAAAAATCTATTATTATTATCTTTGATATAGTAACAAAGTTGATCGGTAATATCTTTGTAGTAACTTTGATCGGGATCAGAGTTGATCCCGATCAAAGCTATGACCTTTTGTGAATTCGGTCCTTGTATTATAATATAGTTTAAGAAATGCTATATGATCAGGTTACTCAAAATTATTGTATGTGACAAATCATAAAAAAGTCAAATCTGATACCATTTATAAATTATGAGAATGTAATAATACTTTCAAGAGCGTATAGACTGTTCAGATGGTTTGAAGCTTGAAATATTTCACTAGTACAAGGAGAGAATATGAATGGTTAATAAATAGTATCATGTGTTCTTTCATGCAAATAAAAGCTGATACTTCACAGAAGGTTTGTTTCTTATGGATCTTAATATTATTTCTGTGATAACTAGGAAAACGCAGCAAATACGTCGTAAGATGAGCGAGATATTTGTATGGAATGTACTCGAAAGTTACATGCACACCTCAGTTCTGAAACTATTGAGCCTTCCTCAATTCTAATACGTAGTTAACACTACGTTCACTGTTGTCAAGCCACTAACTGTGACTTCAACATCTTAATGTGAACGGAACGAATTCAGTACTAACCGACATCAAGCCTATAACATCGTTCTGTAAAAGCAGTTAGCGCTTGATGTCAGTTAGTAACAGCAGTTGGTCAGTTAGTTAGTGGTAAAAAAGTGTGTACATAGTATCAGCCTCCGTTAAATTCTATGCAATCTGTTGATTACTATATCAAAGTTTAAACTTTATATTTGAAATTTTTCAATATAATAATTCACTCAAAAACGATCGGTACAATTTTTGGGGCTTGAGAGAAACATGTATTACATATTATGTAAACTCATAAACAAACCCAATTTATGACACGAACTTCTCATTATGTCTGACCAGTTTACCGCTCTTCTGACCACGCTATTGTGAGTCAAGAATGAGAACATGCAACATGAGAAAACTCGACAAATTCAAAACATTATGTCAATTACCTATTTCTATACTTGATTGCCTTCACAGACTATCAAAGGTGAATTATGGAATAATTCCAATGATAATAATTACATACATATTTCTTATGAAATTCAGTATATTCGCTACCAAGGTGTCATGATAACACTGAATCAAAATGCAGAACTGAATCAGATATAATCTATTATGGTTCGTATATCATAATACGTTCCGCACGAATAGTAGTTCAACTCGTGTAATTGCTATTCTCACCCCAGTCTTTTTGTTCAATTACAACTTCTCTTTGACCAGGGATACACCACTATCATAAATTGAATACGATTGTATAATTAAACACATGTATTAAACCGTTTCAACACGTCACGCTTAAGAGGGCACGGGAGTCGATTTAGCGAAACATCAGTTTGTTGATGATAACAGATAATCTTGAGTAGTATGAGATATCAAAATTCTGATGGGGAAAACATATACTTGTAATACCTTCAAGATTATTGGATGAGCAAAGCGAAGACTCAATTTCACCATACCCGAAAAAAAAGTACTTTTTTTTCCGCGCTCCACAAGTCAAACGAAAATTTAAGATAAGTTGAAACTTGGCATACACAAGTGACCTTATCTAATTCGATAGTATATAGTTTTGAGGCATAATCGGTCGAACCACTTTTGAGAAAACTTATTTCAAAGTTTTCAAAAATTCCATAAGAATAACCCAGAAGAAAAAACTCGTGAAAAATATTTCATCCGAAAGAATTTAAATTTTCAGAGAATCTCAATATAATAATGATACACATAATTACGAGCTTTCACTCAAATAGGATGAGCTGTTTTGATGTAAAAAAATATATGATGTCATTTTTATAAATCATTCAAAGCTATTAAGATACCAATTAAATTCAAGCAACAAGTGTCACCACTGTTAACGATTAAAACAAAGCCTTCTTTATTATCATATGAATTAATAAGGAAAAATGAGATGGCAGTGTCATAATGGTTTGGATCTCAAGGTGTATATATATATAAATAACCAATCCAAAGATTAAAGTTGATATAAGTGGCTCATCCATCAACGCGGCAACATATAACGCGTTTGCCTAGTATAAATAAAATCTATCTTACTTACATGGCATAATATTTCACCATACCCGAAAAAAAAGTGCTTGTTTTTTTCATGTTATTTTTTTTTTGTTCGCTCTCCACAGATCAAACTAAGATTCAAAATTAGTTGAAACTTGGCATACAAAAGTGTTCTTATATAATTCGATACTGTATAGTTTTGAGGCGCAATCGGTTAAATCACTTCTGAGAAAACTCATTTCAAAGTTTTCAAAAATCCCGTCAGAATAACTCGTAGGAAAAAATCCGTGAAAAATATTTTCTTCCAGAGAATTCAAATTCTCAGGGAATTTCAGTATAATCATTTTACACATTAGTCCGAACTTCCACTCAAATCGAATCAGCCGTTCCAATGTAAATCTGAATTCTGTAAATCACTCACAGCTATTAAAATACCAATTAAATCCAAGCAACAGGTGTCAAAATTCAATTGAGAACGTTTAAAACAAAGCCTTCTTTACTATCATAGAAATCAATTAGTAAATAGGAGGGCAGTGACATAATTGTTTGGATCTCAAGATGGATATATATATAACCAATCCAAAGATATGTTGATATATTGTTCCAGCTCATCCATCAACGCGGAAACACATAACGCGTTTACCTATTAAAATACACTTGTTTTTGAACACCTGTGAAAATTTTGAATTCCATGGCTGATAATATTATTTCACATCAATTTGAAGATTTTAAAATTATCCGTGTTGGTCCTGTATTAGAATCCTAATATCTCATACCAATCGCAAGTTATCATCAGAAAACTAATTATAAATGAATATCGGTCGCCCGGTTCCAACAGATCAGGTCCGAGGGAGTTGACCACCATTATCTGGGGCCTCTCAAATAATATCGGCTGGCCAGTCCTGTAGTATTACCTTCCTCATCTTCATCTTCTTTCCCACTTCCTTCTTCCATCAGAAAAACTGATATTTAATCCGCTTGATCGACTCCCGTGCGCTCTTAAGCGAAATTGTTATTAAAATGTCCCTTCATGCGATCTAATTTGTTTTATTTCCGTGTTTTATCCTAGTATATGTACATATTACAGGGACATGAAGGCCAATCCAATATGCTTTGTTCGATATATCATAGTTCATAACTAATCATCTAGTTATTAATGCTTAAGGGTATTAGCGAGAACTCGAAGTTTGTTAACTATGACACGAGGCTTCGCTTGGTAAAAGCATTATTACAAGTAAGTTACTGTTACCACAGAGACACGGCGAAAGAAAGGGAGGGAGGGGAGTAAACTGAGGCTGTGCTCAACTAGATCTCTCGACGGTAAGCGGCATATTAGTTGGTTGAGAGAAGCTTGAACTGGAAAAATGATCAATAAACTAAACTCATTTGTTCGCACTGGAACTATGTATGTATACATATATATATATATATATATATATATATATATATATATATATATATATATATATATATATATATATATATATATATATATATATATATATATATATATATATATATATATATATAGATAGATAGATAGATATATATAAGTTATATATATATATATATGTATATATATATATATATATATATATATATATATATATATATATATATACATATATATATAAATATATAGATGGATATATTTATATATATATATATATATATATATATATATATATATATATATGTATATACATATATATATATATATATGTATATGTATATATATATATATATATATATATATATATATATATATATATATATATATATAAATGTGTGTATGTGTATATGGGTGTGTGGGTGTGTGTGTGTGTGTGTGTGGCATATATGTGACATGTCTTTTGAAGAATTTCATTTTTCAAGGTTTTTCCTTCCGGGTTATTCTCATGAGGATTTTCCGAAATTTTACGAAATTTTACGAGAAAACCGTTGAACCGATTCATCTGAAAAACGATATCAATCTATTGTGGTATGTCATCGATGTGCAGAAAGAGTTTCAAGATAATTGGTTACTTTCCCTTATATGTATGCCGCTTACAAATTTACGAACAAAAAACAAAAATAATGCAGCCCAATTTTTTCCGGTGAGTGAAATAGGAGTCTTCGCTACGCGCATCTGATAATTTCTTGAGAAATTAGTTTCACTTGGAAATATAACAAAATCTTGGATATATCGATGTTTAGTAGAATGGTCAAAATATGTCATGCATATTATTGGATATTGGATTTATATTTCAAATATCAATTTTCTTGTACGATAAATCAAAACGAATAGATAGATTGATTCTCTTACTTCATACGTAGCATGTCTGAAGATGTTTTCACACCCAAACTATTTTCATTTTGAACATTTTCCATGTTTTCCGCCTCACGAATATTTCGCGTTCTTTTTGTTTTACTCTTACTGCTTCAGAATCGACAACTATACTATTTCAAGAATTTTCACTTCTTTTCTTTTTATTTTTACTTCATATTGCTCAATTAGTCTTGGCAGTTTCAAAAGATTTCAGTATTTCCAAGTTTTTCAATCGACTCAAACTTGAATGATTCTCGATTCAATTCGGCTTCGTTGTTTTCGATTTCGTGAGTTTTGTTGTCTATCACTACATGTTTAGATTGCTACAAAAACTTATAAAAGTTCGACATACAATTTCGATTTTTTTTATAAATACCATTTCTTTGCCGTGTTCTTTTCTGAACAAAATACTTTCAAGACCAACTTTAGCCATTCTCAGCTAGAGAGCGAACAACATGAGCATTGAAAACACAGTCCCATAAGAGTCCGGAGTCTCGTGTACGCTCATGGAGATATACCCGAATTCCAAAGCTCTCATAGTGACTTTTTGGTATATCTGGTAACTAATTTGGTATATTATGCCATGCAATTGATATTTCTAAAAAAGAGTTGGATGGAATTGAAAGATTTTCCATTCATTCGACATGAAGGTACACTTGCGGACATATAAAGTGGTCGTTTAACCACATTGAAATGCCTCCTGAAAACTTTTATTGACATTAAACGTACTGAAACTAGGGAAGAGTGTGCATACTTACTCAAAGTAGTATCATTATTTGGTTCATGGTAGTTTATATATGTGGAATGATCAGTAGATATTATATTATGCACAGATTTCATTTTAATTCTAGTTTCGAAAAAAAATGATCTGACCACGATTGTACATCAAGGATGCATAGAAAAAATATATAAATAAGAATAAACTCTATTTGATAAAATTAGTATGACTACATGAGTTGAATCTACATGCTAAAAAGACAGTGACAAATCAGAGATTAATCTAATCTTGTACAGGCCACAATCTATCGCGATGACATTAGAATAATCATTCTATCCGAACTCTACAGAACATCAGAACTAACTATTATTTAGCAGTAATATGTCAAAGTTTTAGTAACTTGAAGCTGTAGAAAACCACTTATCAACTTGGAAATCTCCGACGAAAAGTTCCAATGGTCGTGATGGGAAATGCAAATACTCTCGGAGAGCATAATTGGCAGAGCCATTAACCAATACCATTTTCGAAACTCACTAACAAACAACTACAAGAACTCGACTCAAACTTTGGTATCGAACTGGGGCACAAGTGTTATCGAATAAAAATGTCTTCAATTGGTTTCCAAAAGTCATACTTTCAAAAAGAAAAAATATATATAAGAAATTGGAACAAGTTGACTGCATACTGATAGAATGAACTTTCAGCCGTCAAGTTTCTTGGAAAACCCGTTCTCATTTCATTGGGCCGTGTATGATGTTTCATTTGTATATGACAAGTAGGCCTATTATACTTTTTTATTCACAAAAGAAAAACGTCGTGTAGCAAGTAAATGAATGTACAAACTTTGGTAGTTCGACAAACGTGAGTGAAGACTCCATTTTATAAATACTAGCAATGGGAAAAATTGGGCTTGTTTTTTTTTTTGGTATTCTCTTATTATTTTTCTGGGTGTTATTTAGGCCTGTCAACGTAACAATTAGGCTTGGAACATTCTCTGAACATTTGTGACGAACTAGAATATGAGTAGATATAGTTTTTTAGCAAAACCAATTCGCACTTTACACAGAAAAGAATTTTGAAAATTCTCATAGAAATAACCCAGTGGCAAAATATAGAGAAAATCGTTCTAAAAATTGAAATAAGTATGAACACAGCGATAATACACATTTTCATCAATTTCATCGGATAAAAATAGGAAAAGAAATAACGAAGAAGAAACATAAAATGACAAATTTGTATTGAATATTGGGATCAATATATGTGTTATTAGAAAGATCAGTAGATTATCAACGGGTTGAATCAATCTAATCGATTGATCGATCGATTGAAATCGAAGGATCGATCGACTGAAATCGAAGGATTCATTGATGCAATGAATAAAACAGGAAGGCAGTGCGATGATACTTCTGCACTCAAAGTGATGTGTGTATAGCTTTCCATCACATTTCATGTGAATATGTCTATTTCGCTTATCATACAACGCATACCTCGCGTTTTCCTAGTTAACTTGAAAATAACCCAATTGTGGCGAGTGAGCGGTTCGTTTCCAGGTTTCAAAAGGATTTTTCTAGTCCTCATTCTAAAACAAATAATTACAAACATACAAACATCCCTGATGATTGAACTAATTCGAGATATTTTCGTATACTATTGCATATTATTCTCTCACTATTGAAGAATACCTGTAACTATATATAATATAAATAACCATACCTGATGCTCATTCGTAACCCCAAGTAACCTATTTCTTTTTTTCTCGTTTAAGTAAACAATAATCACTTCAAGGCCGAACGTCAATCTGAAAATGAGTACTGATAAACTACTTCTGAAAAATTAGCATATTTTAAATTTGCTAATGCAGCATCATAAAATCAAATTGATATTAGACTTGAAATAAAATCAGAACAAACATAGTTCGTCACGTTTTTTATCGTGTAAAAAATCGAATTATTCGATTTAAAAATCGTGTAATTAGAAAAGCTCGAGGCGTGGAGGAATTCCACAAATATAAATTGTAAGCACTTGTGACTTAATTAATTAACTTAGCCTTAGTACTTAGTACACTAAGACCCAGTATTACCAAGGCTAGTTAGTATTTATCTGAGAGTTGGTGAAAACAAATAGCATAGGTAACCATGGTGATAACAAGTTTGAACTGTCAGATAAAGACTAACTGGACTTGGTAATACCGTGCCTTAGCCTTAATTGGGGAACAATGATTTTGTATCGAGTTTCGATGTAATTAAAAAAAAAAATAGAAATAGATGAGGTGGTGACGTAATATTGTTCGTGGCGAACTATGATGTCTCGTTGGCAGTAATAAATGAAGACGACACTTGTAGAGTAAAGTTCTCTGTAAATTATTACTCAGCTCATATTCACGTACGACTTGATTGGCAGTTCCAAAATTCTACTTTCTTCACGTAAAAGACCATTTGAATCATTTTTAATAATACAATTTTCCATATGACTTTTCAAACTGAGATTATTCATAATCGCTTCATTCATAATTTGACAGAAGTTCAGTTGAAAAGCCAACAAATTTCAACGTTTCTTCATATATAATTGAATATTAAAATATATATTATATTATTATATATTATAATATATTCATATTATAATGTTGGATTTCGATGGTGATTTTTTTTTTAATAGGATTATAGATTGAATAATGTAATGGATAACATGATCGTTTTCTTCCGAAAAAAATAGATACTTGATTTTTCCTTCAAACAATTTTTATTGTTCCTGATTAGCACAATATATATTATTTTCCTTTAAACCTGGCGCCTCCACCATTATGTGTGATATCATTTCAACGTATGATTTTCAACCAACGAGAGTGCTTAGTGCTTACTGTTCTCTCGCTTGGAAGCTTCTGAATTTAATCTCCCCAATGAAAAACTATAACATCGAACAATTCCACACGAAAAGTTAGAACAGATTCGAAGTGGCTATTGGTCGAAACGAATGTAGGTTTAAGAAAGGTTTCATGTTAGATGTTCAGGATGGATAGGTTATGTTCATTAATGGGGCATTGAGAGCTATTTTTTGAATTTTGATTTTTTTTTTCATTCACATTGTAATGTTCTATCAATTGGATGCTGCAAGGATCATCAAATTATTCGAATTGGTTCTAATAATATCAAATTTTTCATTTAGCACTTTGAAGGCCCACTTCTCATATTTCAGTGCAATTAACTTTTGTGCTAATATTTTCAAATATTTTTTTTAATTGTTTTAAATTGTTTGTATTTTCAATTGTTTGATGTTCTAGTTCTTTATTGAGAAGATTGAATTCAGAAGATTACAACTGTTTTTATGCACGACAATTTTTGTTCATTACCATTCATTTTATTTGTCTCGTTACATTACATTTCAACTATTTGTAGACTACAATTATTTTTTAATTCTGACTTGGTTTATACATGTAATCATTTTTTTCATAAAACCGTGAATAAATACAAATACAAAATACAAATACAAAAATATTAAATCAAAATATTATTCTTTCGATTTTCGGTACCTGAATCTTTGAAACTATTGAAGATAATCACTCCAAATTTTTACCACATGTAGATAAAGTAGGCCCTATACCATACTAGTGTTCAGATTTTGTTGAATCTATGTAGAATAAGGTCGAAAGTAAAAATTGTTTTATGCCTATGCCTAAAAATGTTGTAATGTTTGGGCATTTTTCAAAAGAAATGAAAATAAAATAAACTTTTTTTTCTAGTGTATGTGTATAAAGATCCTACGTAACAACTGTGAAAATATTATGCCTGTAACTTTAATAGTTTGTGAGAAAGTACCAAAAAAGTGCACATTTAACATTGTCGGTATAGGGCTTTCAATTCAAGTTGGTTAGATTAGATTGATTTAGGTTAGTTCAGGCAGACCACAAGAATAATTCCGTATGTGGTGACCGATGTCCGATCTATAGCGGCTGGCATTTTAAACATTATTCTCTCTCATCCTAAAAAAAATCATTGACCCTCAAAATATCCATGCTGAACAAATTTGCGATATTAACTGGCAATTCAACTGGCTGGTTCTTCTTCGAGGGTCGTTAAATTAACCAACTGACCATCACTATTTCAAAAATAAACATGGACGGAAAAATTAATAGAATAAATCAATAGATAAATAAAATAATGAAAATATTCAATAATAGATAGAATATCAAAATGAATAAATGTACAAATGAATAGATACAGTAAATGAATGAATGAATAATGATAATAATAATAATTAAAAATAGTGATGGTCAGAGATAGGCTATACATCTGAAAATGCAAAATTATCACTCACACAGATCAGCTAATGTTATTTTAATAACTTATGAAATATTATATATATATGTTTAGTCCACAAATAATTTCCCGCAGTCCTCGAAGCAAATGCTTGAATGAAGTACTAATTGGCCACGACCTCAGATCATCTCTGAATTATCTACAATAGAGACGATATCCACTTTGTCTACCTTGGCTATACCTTCTGGCGCTGGAAGGCAGAACACAGTTGGTGACGTTTTCACAACAGAATCAACACGATCTTGAGTTATGTGTTTGATCGTGCCGATGTGGTGCACGAGAGATGAATTTTTTACCACCACCCGCGCTCCCACTCGAAGTGTTCGTCTTTAATCTCCATTAGTTTTATACAACCTCTTTGTCAGAAGTAGAACTCAGGCTAACAAGTTGGAGGCGTTGAAGAATGTGTACCGGAATAAAGTCAATTCAGTAATGTGCTTTGGGGATGGCTTTGGGGTACCTTTCAATGGAATGTGGTTAGGGTTCAGGTGAGGTTGAACAAACAAACCCATGTCTCACAACTGAGTCGACTTTATTCCGGTAAACGCCCTTCAATCGCTTCAACAAGTTCATCATCAACGTCTGACACAGAATCGGTCGAATCGTTCTTTGGTTTTATACCTTTGACTTTTGAACCTTGGACCATTTGCACAGGGATCAAGATTTTGTTTTCTCTATTTTCCCATTGTTGTTTTTTCTCAGAAGCAGTACTCTTATGAAGACAACTTTTCGGGTGTATCAGTGAGAATTCGTGTTGAAACCTTTTTACGGCCCCCAGCACATTTTTTCCTTGATGATGCCTTTAAATACAGGCAAATGTCTGCTGGTGATAGAACTGGAGCATTAGTTTGTCTTGTCGAAGGATTTGGCATCAACGACTAGCTGCAACATAGCAACTCCTTATCCAGACCTGCATATGGAGCAACAATTGGCAGTTTGGCGCAACTGGACTGTGATTGGTCATCTTGATTCGGATCTCGCCTGTCGGCAATGAAGACGGACACGAAATCGTCTTCTGTGAATTTATGCTTATTAAAAGAGTGCATTCTCGTAGCCTTAGAAGTTAGAACAACTACTAATATTCCTGGGGGTAAATGACACTAGGTAGGCAGTGTTCAATATTTTCACAACGTTATAAATGGAAATGGTTTTTCCGGGATTTGATGTCACTCATGAACGCATTTTGTGTAGGCCTACTCTTACACCTTCACTCGATGGGCCAAGATGCTCACATCGAGCACCTGAAGTCGAGGACTGCAGTGAGGAGGGAATGTGAGTAACGTTACTTAATGGTCTTTTGCTTAGTTCACGGTAACGACACCCAAATGTGAATATTATTGTCTAGTAGAATGCATGAATAGAGTGGGCAAAGTGTTTGATTGCCAGGAAGAATTTCTGTTCCGTCATCCAGCCACTTGGATGAGCCAAGCCAAGACTTTCCTGCGGAGTGCCAGACAACATGTACTCTTAAAAGATCACTTTAGGGAATACGTACACTGGCGGCACGGTGTTCTCGATTGCATCAGAGAAGCCACTGTTGCACCAAGTTCTGCGGAAGTTGCAGAAAAAACACAGATCAGGCTTCGTGAGAAGGTAGGAGTAGGATGGAAGTCTTCGCTGTCGCTCGTCCAATAATTATATTTGTACAGTACTAATTTGACATTTTAAAATCCTTGAACTTGAGGATTTTGAAATCCTTTATCAAGTACAGTTTCTCTGCTTATCAACTTCAGTAAGATGCTTTTCTTTCTTTCCCTTCTACCCAATTCATATGAAGGATAAAATTAGATTAGTTAGTTTTACTCGTACTGTTTGCCTACCAAGGTCTTCCTGAGCTCCATTCATGAATAGAACTTGGATAGTTTTGGTTTATTATCTTACTGTTTTACTTTTTTACCAACAGAAAGTTTTGATTCCATAATTCTCCTTAAATCAGATTCTTGCTTTCAAGGATGGAAGTTCTTGACATCTTTATGCAGAAAAGGAGCACAAATAAATAACATTGATGCAATTTTTATTACATTGATATATATCATTTTTTATCGAGAATAATACCGATGATATTTTAAATAATACAGTAGAGAAACAAAAGTCACCTGCATAATACAAGTGAGTCGTCGCTCTCCATTTAAATCTCTTGCTTTACAATTTCAATTTGGTTCTGTTTGAATCACACAATGCTGTCGCCAAGGCAATCGTCACACAGAAGTGTTTATGATGTCGTGCATCGCGTACCGCCACGTCCAAGCGCGCGCGATGTCTTCAAATGCGGTGCGGTTGTTGACGTACAAGTTTCCCACTTGCGGTTCCATGCACACCTACAAACAAGAACCACATGTAATGTAACGGAGTCATAGCTCTGCATGTAACACATTCATTTTTATAAACTGAACTTCTTCTTACAAACTTAATGGAAGATAGTCAAGAATACGAGCTGGCCATAATTTGCCGAGCAACCAAGTCACCGCCAGAGTACATGCCATTTGATACCGATATCTCATTCCGAGTCAAAAGGTAAGACGAGTTTGTGTTGGGAGACGAGTAGGACATCGTCATGTTAGAGGAAGTTCCGAGGAAGGTAAAACATTGGCATGTTTCTTTCACCTGACCAGTAACTGTATTCTCCAGTGAAGAACATTCTAGGTCTTTTCCTACTTAATCAAATAAACTTCGAAGATCGCAATAATCCGATTCACAATATAGTTTGATCTGTATTCACCACGCAAAACTGAAAGATCCAACAGTTCACCCTAATGTTTTTCAGCTCTGGAGTGAGTCTGCAATAGGAATTGGAAAAAAATATATATATCTATATATTCATTTTTGACCCAATAATTTGGATATCTGGGATCGACATAATGATAATAATAACAATGATGATGAAATAAATAATAATAATTGATAGGCCTATAAGGCCTATATATATATATATATAATAATATATGGTGGGCAGCAACCGAATAATCACTGCATCAATTTCTTCTTTCAATTTTCAATGAGACGCAAACGCTCCAGATATTGTTGAAGGAATACCCTATTTCAACAAGGACATTGGCTCGATTTGCATGAAATCACATTACTACGTCCTACCGCTGCCTAATCTTACAAGATGTGACAGTCATTATCAATGAAGACAGAGCCCCTCAAAAGCATGTGTCTTAATCGAATCAACAGGTTTTGAATGATTTCTGTATTTTCCAGGCCATTTTAAGCCCACTGTTAATTTTTTCAACTTTTCAGGCTGCCATATTATTGAAGCTCTTGAAATATCCTCCTGTTTATGTAGATTGAACCCAAATCTAAAATGCACGCATGTAACTTATTGGAGAGCAAACCTGAAGTTTACCTACACCAATTCTCATGCCTTATAGTTTCTATCAACTGATTTCGTACAAATGAGGAAATAATCATTCACAACATTACTATTACTTTTTCTCCGTTCGATTTTCAACTGGTACGCACAATTTTCATTACAAACTGACTACGTGTGTATTAATGAATGAGAGTGTGTGTAACATTCAACATACAAAGACGTGTGGCCGAGTGGTTAATACACTGAACCATCACTCAGGAGATAGGGGTTCGATTCCCGCCATGGTCGACCATCCTGACAGAGGTTTTCCGTGGTTTCCCTGTGTCATTCAGGTCAATACTGAGATGGTTCCTTAACAACAGGCCATGACCAGCTCCTTCCCACTATCCAAAAATCAACTAATAAAATAACCTTTCATCTCATCATCCTATCATCTCATATATCATTGACCAACGCCAATTGATCGTAGTTATCAGTAGAGTGCGTCATTAAATTCAATACGAGTACTAAATGAAAAAAACAGAATGAATTACTGTTTATGTATAGGGCCCATTTGAATACCGGTACTTGTGTATTGTTTTCAACTGTGTGATTGTGTTTTAATTATCTATTGACTTTCCATACATAATGTAATATTAAAAATCATGTTAATATATGTCCTTTGGGACAAAATGAAATAACATTGATAATAATAATTTCATAATAATAATGATGGTGAAAATAATAATTATAATGAAAATAATAATAATAATAATAATAATAATAGAACACTTGAAAAGGTTAAAAATATAAAAATGTCCTCACTTGACAATACGGATCAGTGAGCAGACTCTGAACCGAGATGAGCACTTTCGATATGGTGAGCGCCAAGCTCCAATTGTGTTGTATCGAGTCAATTCCGACGTCTCCGTGCCTCGACACATTCGGGTGGAATATCCGCGTGAGGAAGCGCACAATCGGCGGGCACATCGGGTAGCTGTACGGCACCTGCACGTACACGTAGAACAGGCCCCCCTCGTACGGGCTGCCGACGGGGCCAGTGATGGTCGCCTGCCAGTGGCAGCACTTGGGGTCAAGGGGAGCAGCTTCGATGCCTTCTGGAGGATCTGTGCGCATGTCTGGAACCAATCAACGCTAGAAATGGGGTTGCCCGGGTGCGACGTCAGGAAACGAGAAAGTACCAACTGTACCAACACCAACTGTTCGTAAATTCGACTGTCCTAAAAACCAACTAAACTACAAACCAACTGACGTAAACTTCTACTGCATGAGCAAACTGTACAGAAGTTGAAGTGGGAGATTAGATGATCCCCTTTGAGAATCCCATTTGACTCAAACCTTACTGACCTACTTACTGACTGACCTTAAAATCCAAAAACCAAACTAAAACTAAAAAACGGGCCATCACTAAAAAAGCTATATAGAACATTTAATGGCAGGTAACAATTTGTAAGGGGAGGGGCCTGCCAACTTTGACATCTGTACAGGTTGCTCAAGAGATAGAAATTCAAGACCTGTTGATTTTAATGACAGTTGGTTTTTAGTGAAGATGCTTTTTTGGGGGGGACTATTTTTACATGTCTGTACCTATATAGATAACAAACTCACTTTTAAGCTCGTTTCGCAGTCGGTTTCTCCTCCACGAGTTCTCTTCCCCCGGCGGCTGCAACTGCAACGCCATCTGTTGCAGACACGTTTTGCACGGACAGCTGTCGATCAGCTCGGTGTAGACATTGAACCAGTCTTGCACGGCGCACAGTGGTTTGAAGAGCGGCCACCGGCGGGCTGTGTAGAGGCGCCACTGTTCCCCGGCCACGTGAGTGCGTAGCAAGTGTGCCCAACGCTTGCAGACGTTTCCAACGCACCACAGTGAGATATCATCCAGGTAAGAAAATACAGCCAATAAAACTGGAATGTAAAATTTACATTTTATTTCAACTTATTTATGGAAAATAATTGTTTTTTGAACATTAATTATTTCATTTTCATTCATAAAGCTATCTTGGGGTCAGCTGTGCTATATGGATACGCAACTTATGCTTATTTCCAATGCGGACTCTCTCAGAGCTGAGAAACATGTGGAAGAACTGTTTGATCATTCAGTTTTGCATGGTGATTAAGGAACAAACAAATTATAAATTGTGAGTTGGATTATTATGATTTTTATGATTATGATAATCATAAATAATTATGATTTTATGGTTTGGATTATGATTATTTTGACTACTTTTTCCAATGTGTGCAAGATATCTCTTACAAAGACATCAATGTGAGCAGAAGAAATGATGCGCAAAAAAATTAGGTGAAAACGTATATTTGCTTTCTGTTTCTATGCACAAAAAATAAACGAAATATACAATTTCAACTATATAATGAATGCGTGATGCAATATATGAGAAAGTGATGTAATTTATACCACAATAACAGAACATTTTTCATTTTTAGTATACAGATGGTTGCACCGGTATGATCCATCAGTATGATATCTATAATTCAAGATGAAACCATGCACTGTACTGATGACTAAGATACATTGGTGTCAGTAAATGATGAACGAGATGATGGGATGGTGAGATGAAAGGATATTTCATTAAGCATATCTTCTAATAGTGGAAAGGATTTGGTTGTGACCTGTTGTTGAGAGAACGTCCCAGTAATTAACTGAACGACAGAGGAAAACAATACAATGCACCTCTGTCAGGATGGTCGTCCATGATGGAAATCATACCCAGGTCTCTGAGTGCTGGCTACTCAACCACTCAGTGAATAAATAGAAGCAATGAGGTACATTTGGAGAGAAGACAAAATATAGTCGATAAGAAAGAACATAGGGCCTCAAAATCGAAAAGAAGATTGAACTTTCTTTCCTCCTCTCAAGTAAATAATGAATAGGAGAAGGAAAGAAGATCCAGTAAAAAGATTGTAGATTTTTTCCCCCTCACAACTTACTGTAAGAATTGGTCATTAGTCATTACTCCTCACTCATCACAGAAGGTCCCTACCATACGGTACTCTATTATTTGCACTGTTACTTAAGATGTAATTAAGATTTTTTTCTTGGTGGGGGGGATGGAGTTGAAAAAATGTTGAAACATTTCGATGCAAACAAATTAGGTGTAGGCCTACTGTACTTGTATTCACGAAAAAAGAAGGTCGACTACAAACACGAAAATACAAATAATACAATTGAATTTGTATAGTTGTGAAATTTTCAGGGTATCATGATT
Source organism: Brachyptera risi (assembly GCA_964007535.1). Lineage (NCBI taxonomy): Eukaryota > Metazoa > Arthropoda > Insecta > Plecoptera > Taeniopterygidae > Brachyptera > Brachyptera risi. Next base: position 16,435,809 of record OZ023326.1, read on the forward strand.
TTCCAGGACAAGAATATCGATAAGAAAAACTGCATCTTTCAAAAGCGATAAATCATTGAGGAATGAAGTTGCATCGAGATTATGTAATTACTGATGTTCTAAGGCATCCATAGGGCAAAAAGTTCCTACCAGGGTGATTGTACAGATATAAATGATCATAAAAGTTCAACAGTGCAAGATACAAAACTGACAAATACATCATCTGATGCACACAATATTTGTCAGAAATGCTAGACTCACATTTTATAACAACAGCGTTGGAAAGATCACTCGTATGTAACAGTAACACTCAATATTTTTGTCATCGATTTTTACCTCTCCGCGTACTGTTACATACAAATAACATGTACCCGTAGCCTAATGTGAACGTTCATCATGGATTAAAATAATTCTATATTTTTTAGGCCTAAGATACTTTTAAAATTTACAAATGGTATGAACTATGAAGCAGTTTCACTACAATATGCTTATCCGGAAAGTCAATGCAATTGTTTATATGCTATCTTGACAATGAACATATTAAGCTGTGGATTGGTTTCCCTTAAGAATTATTTAGTTGGTACACGACCTTCATACAACTACAACTACAGTAGAATCCGAGTTACCTTCAGGCGGCAGTCGTTCAACTACTCCTGGCGACAGGTCGTCCATTTCATGAGCGTTGCTGAGCAACTCCAACCGGTTCTCCAACTGATCTGGTCTCGGCAGCATCACCGGAGGTTCAGGATGTTCGACGGGTAGCGGCTGATTCTCGCTTGGCCTCCGCTCGGCTCCGTAATAAAGATCGGTCGGTTCGTCATTACCGGAATCACCGTCGTCGATCTTCTGCTCAAAACATCGGAAACGCATTTCCAAGTTCAAGTTCATTTTATTGGTATTATAAAAATTAACAAAATAACGTAATACAAATTATGTGAAATGTATACAAAATGAATGCACAACAAAATAAAGTCTTCACAGTTCCCACAAAACCACCAAACTGTGGCTCAACTGTGGATGTACCAAAATAAAGGTTAATTAATACATTGTGACTAATTTTATGAAAATTTATAAAAGTAAATGCTGAATAGTTTTAGTTAGTAGGCCTATCTGATATAATATATTCATTTCTTATGATATTCAAATTACAACAATAGAGTAAGTATGAAAATGAAAGAATTTTGAAAATAATTAAGGAAAGAGAGAAAAAATATCAGTTCCGCCCCCTAAAAATAGTTTTACATACGATTTATATCATTTGTGAGGAAAGTTTTCAATTCTTTTTTGACATTACGATAACTAGGAAAACGCGGGATGCGCGTTGTTAGACGAGCTTAGGGGTATAGAAATCTAGAATGAAAAATAATTTGTCAACCCAATCTACATCTACAGACCTTGGATCACTCCAAACGTTCAAAAACCTTACAAAAATCAGTTATGTCACGGCCTTCCTCTTCATTCATTTCAATCGTTTTGAATTAATTGGTGACACTTGTTGCTATAGATTTAATTGGTTCCCGTAATAGCCTAAATTGATGGGAAAATGCTTTATAAATGCGTTTTCTTCGTTATTTCTCATCCGATTGATGCGAAAAATCTCTCAAAATGTGCTTAATAGTTTCCTTTATATTCGGCGAAAATTTGAGAGGTCTTGAAAAATTTTGATTTTTCAAGTATTTTCCTCCGGGTTATTCTAACGGGGATTTTTGAAATTTCTAAAATTCATAAAAAAAAAAGTTACCACCCGATAATGCCACAAAACTATACAGATCTAAGTTGGATGAGGAACCATGACGACAAAAAGTTTGAAGTTGATAGCTGTAGCCGTTTGACCTGTGGAGAACCGACAAAAAAACATAAAAACAAAAAAAAAAAAAAAAAAAAAACATAAAAACGAACACCAATTTTTTTCAGTATGTCAAATTGAATCCTCGCTAAAGCTCGTCTAACAACTCGGACTTCTAAGGGAGATGGGTAAATTGTTAAAATGTTTAGGAATTGGGCCTCTATAGTTTAATTTTTTTTCCCATGTTTATTTTTATAAGGAGGAATATAATAAACACCTATATTACGCGCTCTAGTATTTATAGAAGAAGAGAGTTATACGCTGTCTGCGTTGGAAACTGAATCCAGTTGGGCGAGGGTTCGAATCCCGCACAAGGCATCATCTATCATCCACTCATTCGTACCTCCTAATAACGTAGCTCAGTGATGCACAACCCGCTCACATGTACAGGCTCTTTGAAACAAGCTCCATAGTAACCATTGCAAAGATTAGAAAGAGGTTGAAAGTTAATTAAGAAATGGATCATTTCATCCAATATTGGATTTTTTGGTGTGACAGTGGAACCTTTTTGATAAGTTTCTCTTTGGTACATTTTTCCCCTTGGTAAGTTTTATTTTCTGATCCCATATGCTCCTCCTACATTTTAAATAATTTTTTCAGTAAGTTTTTCACTTTGGTAAGTTTTTTTGTCTGGTCCCCTGAAAAACGTACTAAAGAGGTTCCACTGCATTGTGACCAGATAGATAGATCCAGAGATAATATATCCAAATCAAGGTGTGGACACCTTTACCAATTTTTTCCAGTATATTTAATAAAAAAAACTAGGAAAATGCGGGATTTGCGTTGCGAGATGAGCTTAGAAGTATGGAAATCTAGAATGAAAAATATTTCGTCAGCTCAATCCACATTTACGGACCTTGGATTACTTAAAATGTTCAAAAACCTTACCTGCAACTTGTTGATATTTATAGTGCTGTAACCTGTCGCAAATACACTTTGCAAAACCAATTGATCCAAATAGGCCCTATTCAATAAAATGTACACTTTTATTGCGTTTTCTTTGTTATTTCTCATCCAATTGTTGCAAAAATCTCTGGAAAGGTGTATAATAATATTGCTCATATTTGGTGAAAATTTGAGATCTTTTGAAGAAATTTTGTTTTTCAAGTATTTTTCCTCGGGTTATTCTTATGAGGATTTCTCAGACTTTTCGAATTTTTTCCGGAAAAACCTTCCGGCCGATTTTTCGGAAAAACAATCCCAGCCTATTCTGGTATGACAAAAATATGTGGAAAACGTTTCAAGTTGATCGGTATTTTTTTCTGACCTTTATGCCGCACACAAAAATACAAAAAAAAAAACATCAAAACCAAGCCCACTTTTTTTTCGGTATGTGGGATGGAATCTTCCCTACGCTCATCTAATTATCACTCTTCCCACAATGCACACATGCTGCATTTTCCTAGTGATAACTAAGATCCTTTGGGTAAATGAGTAATGAGATGATGGAATGATAAGATGAAGGTTTTTTTAAGTAATAGGAAGGATAGTGGAAAGGAAGCAGTCATGGCTTAAATTGTAGGAACAATCCCAGCATCAGCCTAGACTATAGAGGGAGGGAAACTATGACAAACCTCTATAAAGATGGATGGTGCGAGGGATCAAACTGAGCCTCATCTCCAGCCTCCCGGTCACATGGAGTGAGAGCTTTAGCACTGAGCTACCAGTGCCGGTAACAATAATCACGACACTGGACTGAAGCTGGACTTACCTCACTGACAACAGCCATAGCGCCGGCATGATTCAAGATCTCGGGAAAGAGAAAAGCGTGACAAGTCGCACATACAGGCTCTTCGAAACAAGGTCCATAGTAACCGTTGCAAAGATAACACGACAAATGCTGAAAAAATATCAAGAAATAATTCATTTCATCTAATATTAGATTATTTTTTTTGTTACTGTGACTAGATGGAGTTTATGAGTGGAACCTATCCACAGCGTAAAATGTTCAATGTCAACGTAGCATAAACGATCAGAGTGACTTTCCGGATTATCACATTGCAGTGAAACTGTTTCATACCATTTAGGGAAGAATCTTATAAAATACAGTTGATCCATGAAAAACATCAACAATATGTTGAGTGTTATTTCAATTTGTATGTAAGCCTGATAGATTAAAAATCGATGGCAAAAATATAGTGTTCTGTTATACTTGTAAGTGATTTCACCACCTTTATTAATATAAAATTTGATTCATTATCAATTTATCATCAATTTATATTTTGACGAATATTGTTTGCACCTTATGATTTATTTGTATTTTGCTTCTTGCATGGGTGAAGTTTCATGATCATTTATGTCTGTGAAATCACTGACAGGAATTTTTCTCCCTATGGAGGCTGGGTGATAAGCATCTAGCATTACATTACCGTACTGGTATTGGTATTGGATGGGTGAAAGTGAAAACTCAATTCAACAGACCAGTACTTGTAGAAACAAGCGACTGTTTTTCGTTTATTATTCACACTCCACAGGTCGAACGGAAGTACATGTGATGAAACTTCGCAAATGCATTTTCGGAACATTATTCACTTTCAGTACCACTATGGTAGCAGTTTCGTACAACAATAATGCTGTTGACTTCATTCTCAAAGATTTACAGACTGTCAGAGAGAATGCAATTAGGGATTAGCCAATGCGTGTTATAAATCTCGGTATTTTGCCTTTAACCCCAGATGAAGAAAAACAGACCCGACTGTTTAACAAATGGACCTTACTATCTGGATATTGAAATATCCAGAATGCAGTTCCCCGATCTTAGCTGCTAGGAGGTATATACAGGCAGTAAGCACCTATGCACAAAATCTTCAGAAGAGTTTATTTATTTATCAAAATTATCAACAGATAAAATCAATTAGAGCAGCATAACAATTAAAATGATCAACAGGTGGCCTACAATCCCACTCAAACAGCACACTCAAAGCCGCTGTCACTGCATGGCAACTGTTACTCAAAATAACGTTTTAGGCCTTGCCAATGGCCTTGTCAACTCCAATAGACTGGTACTTTGATTGGTCATGTTTACGAGAAGAGCTAAGTACCATTGCAACATGTCCTGTTCTTGTGTATTGTCATTGTTGTTAGCACAAAATCCTAGCGATCTCGAGACCCTAACTTTGTTGTTATCTTGTATTGCCATGATATTTAGCTCTCCTAGTGAACATAAGGGCCTATCCAATCGAAGTCCTAGCATTGAAGACTATATACCATACTAAATGGTTGTGGACAATAAGTACCATCATTGAGTTTGTAGTCCTATGTCCAAACTTAAGGGCACCTTTAAAAATTATTAAAAGGGGGAGCTGAAATCTAAAATTACTGTAGACCTTAGCATTGGGCCTAGGCCTACCTCTTGTACTTGTTTTATTTATTCATTTATTCATTATTCTCTGTGAGATTCATACACAGTATAAATAAATATACGATTCGTCAAATTGATTCGTCAGTCACTTGTAAGGGTTCCTTGTTAACACAGCTTGACTTTGATAACTCAACAAATAGCAATTATCTTACCCCATATTCAAAAGTTTCAGTATACACCTCTTCATTTTTGTTTACATTACTTGAAACTGCTTTATTTTGTGATTTATAGCTCGTGCTCGGCCCATCAACAGGATGGCTCGACGCCATTTTTAAGAGAACTGTCAGTCGGGTTAGGCTAGATCAGGTTGGAATTTACAGTTCTGCCAATCTTGTTGCTTTGATACGAATTATCATTATCATAATAAATGCGGGGTTTTTCTGGCACACAATGTACTTACGTAGTTCTTGGCCTACGTAATAATATAGTCTCCGATGTGTCACAAGCAGGAGAATCTAATAGGAAATAACCGAGGATCATAGTGGCAGGATAGTAACTATTATATACATATTATATATTTTAGTCCTCAAATATTTCGTAATGAATGATATCGATTGTGACTTGAGAACTGATGCAGTTCCTGATCAACCAAGAGATGTCATCAAAAATGAGATAAGTATAAACAATGGCACTGACGTCAACGGGAATGGGAATGCACCAAAGTCAAGTCAAGATGAATCTAAAACTGAAAGTTCACCAATACCAAATATAAAGGCAGAATCATCACATGCTAGAACTACAAACTCTACCAAAGACAAAAAGAACTGGACCAGCAAAGATGGTACCAGAAAGGGGCCAAAACCAAAAGGTAGGATAACCACTAGTTGAATTTACGGATTTTCTTATTTCAAAATATGTCTTGATTCTTGGTAGGCCTACTCATTTTTAGACGAGCTTTAGCGAGGATTCAATTTGACATACTGAAAAAAATTGGTGTTCGTTTTTATCTTTTTTTTCTTTTTTTTTCGGTTCTCCACAGGTCAACGGCTACAGCTATCAACTTCAACCTTTTTTATAATGGTTCCTCATCTAACTTGGATCTGTATAGTTTTGTGGCATTATCGGGTGGTAACTTTTATTTTTATGAATTTTAGAAATTTCAAAAATACCCATTAGAATAACACAGCAGAAAAAAAAAGAAAATATTTTTATTTTCCAAAAAAATGAAATTCTGCGTTAAGTTAAATTACATTCTGATAGCTACACATTTTTGGAAACTTTCAATTTGATCGGGTCAGCCATTTCGAAGAAAAAACATTTATTATTCTATTTTTATTATAAACATTCATTTATTTTGAAGAAAAAACATTTATTTTATTTCTATCTATTAATATTCATTTATTTTGAAGAAGAAACATAAAATGTGCTAAATTGGTACCACTCGAAGCAGTTTTTACCCATTTATAACTCAAATGTCACCCAATTGGCAAATGTAGGCAATAGTTTGGCAAAAAAGTCGACATACTATTACTATCCGCTCGTCTAACAATGCATATATGGCGTTTTCGTAGTGTATAAAAAGGAGAGAAAGAAAAATGTTATTGTTGTTTATACTACTTGTAAAATCTTGATAGATTCCCCTCGACATTGATTTTGTAAACCACTACAAATTCAACGCCCACAGATACCCATAAACGTGGATACCTCTTGGTTAAAACAGATAAAATGCAGTCCAAATTTCAGAACAACTATAATATTATATGAACATTTCTCTACTGTAGTAGAGTTGGTAAAATATTTCTGGATCTTTAATAACATTAGTTTGTAGTTTCTGATATGCTTTAAGCCACACCAACTTTATTTTAATCATGTTTTACAGCTGCTACTGCTATAGTATATAACATCAACAAATCATCGGGCGTTCACATTGGCAACAATGTAGTTATACAGTGTGGACCAAATTCAATGAGAGCATCTACAAATACACCTACCAGCACCAAAGAAACTAAGGAAATCAAAAGTAAGTAGGCCTAGTATAGGGTTACTTCAATAATTAATTAATTATCAACTTTTATATATTTACTGAAATACAAGTAAAATTTATATATATACCTATATATATATATATCGGTTGCCGTTTAGTTTGGTTTAGATTGATTTGATATTTTGGGACTTATAATCGATATTGAAACAACGATTGATATTGATTGGAAAATTTTAGTGAATTAAGAATGAACAAATTAACATAACAATCCTAAAATTATTATAATAATACTCATGCAGTTTTCATTACTGTCAGCATAAGATTGAAATCGCCAGAATAATACCCGTTTTGTTGAACCTCCAATCAATCTAGCATTTTTTTAAGATTGCTGTTCGATGTTATTTTTATGATCGATGATCATGGCTTCACATCGATTATCAAATAGAAAAATTGTGATATTTCAGATAAGATTCGATAATCAAATTTAAATGATTGACAATTAGTCAATTACATATATATCAATATTCAATAGTCCCAACTAAATTCAGTTGATTATTATTATTATTATTATTGAATTTTTATTATTATAAATTACGTTTATTAAAACGTGGGGCTAGTAAAATTAATATTGTAGGCCAACTAAAAAACTTGGAAATTTTTCATATGACTAATAAATTAATACCGGTAATGATGAGGTGTAAAATTCATTAGATATTTAAATTAAGAAGCAACTTGTGTTGTATAGCATGTCCCGCTATTTTTTGCGTCTCCCCAAGGAGCCTGCCTTTGTCAAGTGTGTTGTCATTGAAAAGCAGTTCACCTTGAACGCCAGTCCTGCTTGAGCTGTTGGGTAGGGAAGTGGAAGGAGAAGGGTAGGTCCCCTACCATTGATTGATAAATATGTATTCATATCTACTAAAATTGATTCATATGTATGAGAAAATATCATCAAAATCGCTATAACATCAATTATTTATTTATAAAATAAACTGAGTGTCAAGTTTCAACTCATGAATCATACAAATACTGATACCATTGGTAACCAGAGAAGGAAAGAGACCCCAAAAAAATTCAGATTGACCAAAAAAGAAATAAGTATCAGTTGGGCCTTTATCGATTATTTCAATAGGGGCCTACATCATTACTGAAATTATGATTATATTATCAAATATATTGAAAAATTTCTAACTATATCGATATCGAACATCAACTGACAACCATAATTGTTTTCCATTTGAAATCGTTTGAAAATTGAAATTTCCCTTATATTTTGAATTTTCGATCAATATTCAAACTTCTTTTAAATTATTATATCAAACGGCAACCCTAATTATAATGCATTTGTAATATGTACCTACATTTGAATCCACAAGCCGCTAAATGACCTTGCTGTCGACGCGCCTTAAAACCCTAATATTCATTCATTGAATCCTCAATGTTGTTCACGTGTAATGTCTGTGTGCCAAGAGCTGCTGCAGAGCACAGATCCAATCACGCTCGACGACATCGATCTGACTTCAACACACGTTGGCGCGAATTGGATGGAGGTTGGACGACATCTTGACTACACCAATGGGCAGTTGGAACAGTTTCATGAAGATAACAGGAGTAAAGGCTTGAAAGAGGTATGGTATTGAAGCTTTATACTGGGCACTGTTTCTTTAACTGAGCCAATTTGTCATTGATAATCTTGAATAGATGAAAACATTGAGAAATGTATGATTTACATAAATCTTGAAAAAAAGTTAATTGTGAGTGCATGAGATAAATTTAGCGAAATATCAGTTTTTCTGTGATAACTTTCGAACGGTGTGAGAGCAGCTCTTCAGTTTCTCAATCAGTTCTTCAGTTTTTATAGCAGCTCTTCAGTTTCAAAGGCAGTGTCCTAGTTGACAGAGCCAGACGACTGGCTTGTCTTGTGAATGTTCATCACATGGTTTGCTATGTTTCAAGGTCGTGTACCAGATGCTATTGGACTGGAAGCAAGTCAACACGAGTAAAGCAACAGTTGGTACACTGTGCACTGCACTCTGGACTTCAAAACAACATGATGCAGTAGAAGTATTGGCCAAGAAAACAAGCAAGAAATCCTAATCTTACCAAACAAGTTAAACTGTACATTCTAAAATGTGCCATTCCAAATTGCTTGTACTGTATATGTATCAAGTACGGTATACACAAATAATTCCAGTCTTCACAATTGCTAATTGACATTGCCAACTGAATTGGATTGCCCAATTGTGTATATTATCACGTTTCGCAAGCCGACATAATTGGTATCAACTCAATAAGTCACTTTGGAAAGTAGGACTTGATTTAAAGAATATCATTTTGTGATGGACGATATGAGATGAATGATAGATGATGATGCACGGGACCGGCACAGATAGCTGAGTGGTTAACGCACTTGCTCCATGTGACCCGGGAGGTAGTGGGCATGTCGGACCTGGTTCGATCCCCGCTACCGTCCATCTTTACAGGGGTTTTTCGTGGTTTCCCTCTGTAGTCTAGGCTAATGCCGGGATGGTTCCCACAATATAGGCCACGACCGCTTCCTTCCCACTATCCTTCCCATTACCCATAAAACCTTCATCTCATCATCCCATCATCTCATTAATCATTCATCTGACGCCAATAGATCTTAGTCGTCATTACAGTGCGTCGTTAAAACCCAATATAAAAAAAAAAGATGATGCACGTTGAGAGGTAAGAGAAATTAGTGATGTGAAAATGATGAGGTGGGTACAGGTTGGAGGAAATACATAGACAGAGAATCAAAAACACACACACATGTGTAGACTAGACAATGCGAGTACTGGGAGGTAGGTTCCACAAGAATCAACAAACTAAGGTTTTCCACTACCTTTTCCACGGACTCTGAAGCACAAAATAATATTCTTTAAATCGATAAGTCACTTTGTACACTATAAAATAAATGAAGCAGTCAATCGGGAACTAGTTTAAATATAATCGAAATTAGATATGTAACATTAAAGATGAACGTTAGTGGTAGACCACTGACGTGACGTTTAACATTTACTGCATTACCATTGGTTGTTTGCCACTAGTCAGCTGATTAGGTGGTTGTTTTTAGAAGTTTCCTTTATTCTCACTAACTCAATTCCCTTCTAGAGCAACCGAATTGGTGACAAGACCAATTTCGGGCTAGTCGGCAATTGGGACAACTACAGTTGTCTGTCTGTACCGTGCTTGAATATTGAGTAGGTAGCTTCATTATAAATCTCAATTTATGATGTAAAAAAGGTTGTATACAAACTAGGTGCACCTTTACAAATGGTGATCTGTATTTGATGTTGATTGTTATTAGGCCTAATAGAAATACAATAATATGATTTAAGGGGAATCCACCCAGGGACTAATATTTTCTGTGGTCATGTAACACAACGATCGCAATGGCTTTCCTTTGTATTGTGGTGAAACTGCTTCACACTATTCAGAGAAGTATCTTATTAAATACCGGTATTGTCAGTCCATAATAACCATTCACATTATGTTATATATGATATTTGTACGTAACGGTAAGCGATGGCCGATGAGATAAAAATCGATGGCAAATATATTGAGTGTTACTGACTACTGTTAAATTGCAAATGATCTTTCCACCCTTGTTACTACAAAATTTGAGTCATTAACATTTTTGACAAATATTGTTAGCATCTTTTAATGTATTTGTTAATCTTGCACTGTTGAAGTTCCAAAACCTTTTACATCTGTGAAATCACCCCGACACGAAATTTCCGCCCTACGAAGACTGGGGATGGGTCAACGAGCTAGTGAACAGTCGGTAATCACCAGAAAATTGGCACATAAAACAATTTTCAACATGTTGGAAGATTTGAATTATTGTAATATTATTGTATTAAAATAATTACCGGTACCGGTATGTATATTTTCTACCATTTTCGAGAAATAAAAGTTTTGTGAGCAATGGTCATGACATGTTATTATTGTTCGATAATAGACTATAGCCATTTATTATTGAATTCTGAATTTGATGTTTTAGCGACATTTTAGATATGATCGATATTTCAGTGACTACCAAATACACACCAAGTTAGAAGTTATTCACAACAAATGAAGAGAAAATAAAAATATACGAAACAGCCAACGCGTTCCACCGAGCTGTCATAATGCACAAGTTACGCCTACGCCCAACAGTACCAGTTCAACCCTCACCTGTTGAAGAATAACGTACGAGAACAGTTTTGCCCGTTCCTCAACATTTGAGATTGGGAGTTTTGGTCTGAAATTCTTAGGTCCACAGTTCTTTGAGAGATGCAAGAAAATTAAACTTGTATACAAATTTGAATTGGCTATTTGTCGCCAAAGTAGGGTTTAGTTTTTTTTTTTGCTTAGGTTAGTTTGGATAAGCTAGGTTCATTAAATTAGTTAGATTGGGTTATTTACGTTAGTTTAGGCTGCGCTTGGGAACAAAACGTCTGTAAGTGGTGACAGACTAATGTATAGTCGCTAGCATAAGAATTGGACATCACTGTATGCAGAAAATATTGAACAAGCAGTACAATAAGCATGATTCATATTAGGCTTAACAACGCACTGTAATGATGAGCAAGAGAAAGATAGTGGGAAGGGAGCAGTCGTGGCCTGTATTGTAGGAACCGTCTTGGCATTAGCCAGAGGAAAACCAGGGGAAACTAAAAATGGACCGCGGCAGAGATCGAACCAGGTGCGATATTGCTCTTACCTCTCAGATCACATGAAGCAAGCGCGTTAGCAAGTGAGCTAAATGTGCCAGTTGGTACAATAATACTGTGATAATAATAGAAAATTTTTGTACAATTCACACATTTTTTATTATTTGTTAAAAAAATCTCAACTATGGAAAATTACAGTCTTCGAGGATTAAACACTTCTCGCGAGTAGTAGTATTCACTCGCTGTCCCTCTTTGAGTAAGAAATATTATTCAACTATCAACTAAACAAATCTGAAATCTTGGTGACAACATTTTGAAAGTAATCATTGCTATCAGAATCTGTATACAGTATATCCAAAGGCCTAGGCAATTGGCAAAATTAGAAAAACTGTAGCTCTTCATTTTTTAAAAAAAAGAAGGAAATGAATAACTTAATTGAATTGAATGTAAGGGTTCAGAGGCGCGTCGGCAGCAGGGTCATTTGCGACCATGTTGAACCTTGGATTATAGCGATTGTACCGATGGATAGGCAACAGAATTCCAGAGCTGTGCAACAAGCTATATACTGAAAGCCAAAAATGTGCTGTTACAACAGTCAAATTAGTGGAATTACACTACTTTATTTTATATTGCACTGCTGTGCTTTGCACTACTGTCCAACATGTAGTGCAGTTTCAAACTTCATTCATCTACTCTATAACCATTTCATGCATAAAAAATAGTGAAATTTGCGTATTTCTTGTCTACATTGAAGTCTTCTCTCTAGAAGATATCTTGTACAAATCGGAAAAACAGTACACTACTCAATCAAGAAAACGCCAAGGATCACAATAATCCGATTCACAATATAATTTGAATTTTATTCACCATACAATGAATCGGTGGAAACACCCCCTGGCCCAATTTAATTGGTTATCTGGGAAAGATATATATATATATACAAAACTGAAAGATCCAACCATTCAGCCTCATGTTTCTTAGCTCTGGAGCGAGTCTGCATTGGGAATTGGTATGAATTGCATATCCATATACGTAGCTATCATTCAAGGTCAAAGGCCTGTGTAGGCCTACATACAACATGCTTGACTCAAAAAACCGAAATGCAATGTCATCAGTGAAAGTGATAGAATGTGACCCAATCACAAACTTTTGCTAGGTCTAATATTTTGATTCATTTCATTCCTGCATCTCCTCTGCATAAGGTATGGATGACATCAGAAACTGGTTTGAAGAAAAACCAAAATTGTATATATAAACATAATTCTCTCTTATTAAATGCAATGCGAGCCCTGTATGAAGATTCGTACAAAATTTGGGTTAACATAGCAATATTTTGATTCGATACCGGTACAAACGGAGTAGGTCATACCAATTCAGTAATTATTCATGAACATGACTGCCCCTTATGAGGAACTTCATCATTCTGTACAGTATAATCCTATGAAATTATATAAGTCTATAATATTAATATCACACTTCAACATTTTAAAGAAGTGGAAATGAATACAGTGAAACATCTATCGTCTATGCATTGTTCCCGGATCCATCGTTTTCCTGCTTGTATCATTCATTATTTCTCAACCCACTCCCATAATCTATATTAAATTTTTCTTGATGGATTATTTTCCTGCATGGATAGTTTATATTTCTGGGTCCCTTGAGAAACGATCAAGGTTTCACTGTAATGGTATACAAAAAGTATTGGATCAGTAAATGCTTTTTATACTAGGTAGTAGGTATGTTTCTATTTCCCGTCACAAACCAGCGTGATGGAAAAATGGGATTTAAAAATCTACAACCATTGAGCAATTCTACCTTCTGTAGATCTGTTACCTGGTACTTTATCGAATCTTGCACAACGTTGCATAATTCATGGTGGACTTTTTCATCTTGCCACAGCTCAACTCTGTCTAGCATTGCTGGTTTCTGCCCTAATTGCAAATAATAATAATGGTACTTTTGAAGTTGTTATGGTCAAGAGCTAACAAGAGCCAATATAGCAAAATATCAGCTCTTTGGTGTTGACTTTAGAATTGTACTGATATCAAAATACTAGCATGGGAGAAACATGGATAGCCTACGGTAATTTCAATACCGTCAAAATGGAGTTAAAATGAATTGATCAACCTTGGATTCCAACATTTTCACAGGTATACGGCTAAAAACGTGTTCTTTCAGCTGTATACCTGTGATTTTGTGCAATACAAGTGAATAATTTTTACTTATAAATACAATCTTGAAGGTATTGAAAATATCTGTGTTTCCCTTTTCGATATTTGACACTGTTTGAAAGTTATCACCAAAATATTGATGTTTTGCTATCGACTCGCATGCGCTCTAAACTCTGTCTCGTCTGCTGGTTTCTCTCCTTATCACGAATAATCGTACTTTTGAAGTACTTATGGTAATGTTCTTTGGTAGTGAACATGAACGGCAATCGTTAATCATTTCCAATACTACGCAGATACTGCCGACCGTTCGTGACACATCTTGCCGATTCTGATCAGATCTTTCTGTAGAATTATCGACTTGCACTTCTGGATTTCCACTTCCATTTGGTCCAAGTCCTGGTCAGCATCCAGGACCAATACCGGCGCAGGTTGTGAGAACCGCGTGTTCTTGTACAGCCAGTCCTCGTGGAGATTGTGGAGATCGCGGAGGTATTCAATGGGAATGCAAGTCTCTTCTTTACGGGCTCGAGAACGAATACGCTCGTGAACAACTTCCGGGGTCGTTCTCAAGTAAACTGGACAGAAAAATTTGAAATTGTTCTCGATATTAATATTGATGTGGATGTAATTAAATAGGAGCCAAGTGATGTGTCTTGATTTATTCATTTGGGTTAAACGATGCATTGTATAGTGGGACCTCTTTATTACGTTTTTCAGGGGACCAGAAAAAATGTATTAATGTGAGAAACTTATTAAAGGAACTATTCAACAAGGGATAAAAAAAATAAAACTTATAAATATAGTGAATGTATAAACGAGAAACTTATAAACGAGGTTCTACTGTAATGATAACTAAGATCTATTGAAGTAAGCGTGTAATTGCATTTCACAATCGAAATATAGATTGAGCTTGTGCCCTACAAATTAAGAAATCGGTTGATAAAAGTACGAGGGGGTGGATACACAGACAATTTTCATTCTATAAAAGAAAACTGACACTAGAAAAAACCAGCAGGCCAAGACCTACATGCATAACGTTTGAAATAATTCAATTACAGAGAGATTTTTTCAATAAGTAGGCCCAAATATCGTATTCAATTGAAGCTTTTCACTTAAAAGTCACATGTAAAAACTTTTGTCAGATTTCTCTAGTTCATATATTTCAAGGTAGTGCCTTGGGTCCCGTCAAGGGATCATCATTTGAAATGTACAATGATTCTTTTATAGTAACAGACAAAGGAATTGTTTTTTTATTACATAAGTATTTTTGACAGTCGGATTGTACACAGCGCACCCTGGATGTGGCTAAAGGTGAACTTATCCGCAGCGTCACATTTTCAGTGTCAACACAACATATAAACAATAGCAGTGACTTTCCATCTGAACGAAAAATATAGTGAAACTGCTTCACACCATTCAGAGAAGAATCTTCTTAAGTACTGTTCATCTATAATGAACCTTCACAATAGGTCACGTGTTATTTGCATGTAACGGTACGCAGTGAGGTAAAAATCGATGACAAAAATATCGAGTGTTACTGATTACAAACAACTGATCTTCTCACCCTTGTTACACGTATTATAAAAAAGAGTAATCAGCATTTTCGACAAATATAGTCTGCATCTTGTGATGTATTTTTTCATTTTGTATTTTGCAAGCTTCAAGTTTCATGATCATTTATATCTGTGAAACCCCTTTGTTGGGAACATTTTGCCCTGAGAAGACTGGGGACACCTTAACCACGTGCGCGCTGTAGGAAAAACGTCAGCAGCGGGAGAAGAGCACTTCGAAGCAATGATTCCACAACTTCATCATCACAACGGTAATCTAAATCGTATTCCAACTCACCAATCAAATCTGCCCCCACGTCCAAGGTAGACGTTATCCAACTGAACCAAGCATCAAGTACAGCAAATTCAGCGGATGCCATCGTGCCGCTGCGCACTAGATTCTCAACGAAGCAGTACCTATATTAAAAAAAAGATAATTATGTTACGCACTAAGCTGTATCCACATGTGTATGCGAGTCATGATAAATGATATCGCAGGCAAGGGTGCTTAGTGATAGGGTCTTATTAGATGTAGCAATCAAAATGTTTACAAACCAGAAGTACTGATAAATTTGATTATTTTCCAATGACCTTGTACTATACTAACTGTGTACTAACTCGTGTATTAACAACTATAGGCCTATTGGGTTTAACTCCACACTGTGACTGATGATCTACCAGCGTTAGATGAATGATTCATGAAATGATGGGATGGTGAGATGAAGGTTTCGTAATTACGGTACCTGTAATGGGAAGGATAGTGGGAAGGGAGCGTTTTTGTCCTATATTGTGGGGACCATCCCAGTATCAGCCTACACTACAGAGGAAAACCACGAAAAATCCCTGTAAAGATAGACGGTGACAGGGATCAAACCAAGACCCAGTGTGCCCCTCACCTCCCGCATCACATGAAGCGACAAGTTAGCAACTGAGCTAAATGTGCCGGTATAAGGGCTACATACATGCATATGTCATTTATTAATAACATAAAAAAAGTGTTATTATTATATTGGATTTTAATGACGCACTATACTGATGGCTACGATCTATTGGCGTCGGTGGATGATGAATGAGATGATGGGATGATGAGATGAAGGGTTATTTTATTAGGTGTTTTGGATGGTGGGAAAGAGTCGGTCGTGGCCTGTTGTTAAGGAACCATCCCAGTATTGACCTGAACGACAGAGGGAAACCACGAAAAACCTGTCAGGATGGTCAACCATGGCGGGAATCGAACCCCGGTCTTCCGAATGACGGTTCAGTGTGTTACCACTCAGCCACGCGTCTCGGTAAGAAAAAAGTGTCAACTTACACTTGGGGTTTCACAAATCCATAAGTCGAAAGAAATATTAAATGGTATTCGTTGCCATAGTTACCTGGCGCTAAAAATAGAACGCTCCATCAGTTTGAAAGGATGAGAGGTTCGCCGCGTGTGTAGGTCCAGCATTGTTAGTTGGACGTACGATTGGAATGTCAAGCTCCACCGCGACGGGTCATCGTACATCATGCCCTGCGACATAGAATCGGAGACAAAATGAACAACTTTGACCGGTACTACAGAAAACTACGTAGGTTAGCATGGTCTTGGAATTTGTCCACCGTAGGCCTACTTATAATCTATATAATTCATTATATATAATCCAAGCTATCAGGCATAGACCTACATATAGGCTGATTGCATCAGCCAATGGGAAAAGGGGAAACATTTTACACGGTAACATACCGGTGCGAAATCTTTTTTTAGGTTCAATTAGTGATGCTTAGGGTTAGGTAGGTTGTTTGTGTCAAATGGATGAGGCTGTAATTTTATGGTTCATACCTTTATCCCTTACATGTTCCCTACCACCAACTACATCACCTTCATAACCTCGAAGTCAAAGCCCATCTCACCGCGTATTCACCCTTTGGCTCTAGACCTACCTCGGGAACAACAGTGTGAATCTCGAGTGAAAATGTAAAATTAGGATTAGGCCTACTCTTGAAGAGCCAATAATGTGGGCCAGTGCCCCAACCATTTAATATTCTTAGAACATTCTTGTTTTCTACTTCATTGAATAAACCAGAAATGTATTTATTTCAAGTACATACTAACCAAATATTATTAGACACAAACAAAGAACACATGGCCTCTAGCATCGAGTATATAGTGCTTTTAGTCTTAACTCTGGCCTAAACAAGTGATACAATAGAGCATGCATGCCAATTGTCCCATTTAAGGGGAACCTATGCACAGCGTTATATTTTCAGTGTCAACGCAACGCAACATATTATGAACATATGATCG
This sequence comes from Brachyptera risi, assembly GCA_964007535.1. Lineage (NCBI taxonomy): Eukaryota > Metazoa > Arthropoda > Insecta > Plecoptera > Taeniopterygidae > Brachyptera > Brachyptera risi. The sequence continues at coordinate 16,453,600 of OZ023326.1, forward strand.
CAGTGACTTTTCATCTCAACATACTGTAGTGAAACTGCTTCACCCCGTGCAGAAAAGTATCTTATAAAATACCGTCGATCCATTCTAAGCATTACGTTTCATATTATTTGTTTGTAATGGTATGCGGTGAAGTGAAAACAGAGTGTTACGATACTTTTACATACAAGTGATCTTTCTTCCCTTGTTATTATAAAATTCAAGTCATTAATATTTTTGTCAAATATTGAATGAAGAGTTCTCATACTTGGAAAGGAATATGGCAAAAATAGAGCTAGAAGTGAATATGAGAATAGCAAAGGCGGATGGGCTATTCCAAAAAGTTTACAAGGAAGCTGATTTGGAACCAAGTCTTCTGGAAGAGTGGAAGACTTATTTATATTGATACTACTTGCTTATTCTAACATATGGAGCAGTTACATGGTGATTGAACTGGATAGAAGACAAAAATGGAGACATCAGAAATGAAGTTTGTGAGGAGTATAGCAGGAGTGTTAAAGATGGAGAAGAGAAGCAGAATTATAAGGAACGAAGTGGAAGTGGAAATGTTATCATTTATAATGGAAAGGGAGAGATTAAGATGGTACGGGCATATGTGACGAAAATAAAAGGAGAGAATACCGAGAGCAATGTTATATATAACAGAAAACAATGGAGCAAAGAGAAGAGTTGGAAGACCAAGAGAAAGGTGACAGGAGGGAGTGGAGTTCAGGATAGCTAGTCAACCGAGGATAAAAATGGGAGGAAGAAGTAGATGAGAGATGGTGGGAGGATAGAGAATGGTGAGGGAACTCATGGAAGAGAAGAAGAAGAAGAGGATAGTAGTAGTAGGTGGATCATTCAAGCACTTTGGTCAACAAGGCTGGCTATCATACTGGGAGTCCACGAGTTGATTCCTGACACTGAAGCTTTCATTTGAAACCATTTGAAGTATGGTAACTTTATATATAGGCCAATGCAGTAAGCCTAACCCCCAGGACAAGTCAGCCATGCTAACCACTGTGCTGTTATGATTGACTTCAAAGCATAGGCCTACATTATTTCTGCCTTAATATTATTGAAATGAGGGTTGGTAACAGAGATATCTACCAGCAACAATTATTGTTTATAACTATTTTGATTTTCGAAATCTGCCATTTGTCCTTTGTGCAAGATCTGTGGACTGAAATCATTTCACTCTGTGGTTTTGTCTTTACATTTTTTAGTTTGATAATTTTACAAAACACCACACGTCATCACACTAGCCTAACTTACAAAAATAATGAAAGCAATTTCTGGCCACATGAAAAAACACTGTCATGTCCGATAGATTTCAACCAACAGACCTATACCGAGGTAAATATGGCCCTATAACCCAATTTTACGTGTCAGCAGGCCATTAGGCCTATACCATAGAATTATACTCACAAGTAGGTTATGATTTTCCACATCCCTCCACAGCTCAACAGGTTCAGACAAAACACAGACATCGGATTTAGAAAAATGCTTCAGAAATGATGTTTTACCACTGCCAATGTTACCTTCTACAAATACTGTAAAAGGTCGCGTTGGACCGATTTTCTTTGGGGATGTCATTGCTTGCATAAATGTGCTCAAATACCTTTTGATCACACCACCTGTAAAATAAATAACGTGAAAATGAAGCATGGATTTGAAGCAGTTAAGCTATTCATCCAATCTAAAGGAACCAAACTTTTCACATTATAGATCTTCACATGCACAAAGCTAACCTATCATGATAGTAGGCCTGTAGTTGGCGAGGTTTTGAAAGAGAAGAGGAGAATAGAAGTCACTAAATGTAATAGGCCTACAATAAACGAACTGGTTTAAAACTCTTTATCATTTTGACCCAATAATTATGTTCCTTACAAATATCCAACTAAACAATTGTAATAGTAAAACTATGGAGGGCCGAATTATCTTCTTATTAAACGTCGTTGAAGGCCTATTACCGATGCTACATTTCCCTCCAAAACAGGTCCCCCACGATTGATCCAATCGAATCGGACTTGAAATTGTTGGTAGGCCTACCACAATTTTGCGGGTAGACTTTTGAATTTCAATTAATAATATTTGAACATCACGTGACTATTCATCTGATGTGTATACCACAACCGCTTCTATTTGTTTTGTTGTAGTTTATACAATTTTTGAAACGAAAAATAAAATGTTGACCTCACAATTTGTTTTATCAATTTCTACATTATTTCAGTTCAATTAATGCAAATTTAGGTAAATTTATTGCAGTAGTAAAATAAGTATACAATAGAATTAGATGTACAGTGATGGAGAGTAGGACTAAGATGTCCAATTGAACCAGTAAATATAGTGGCTACATACCTCAACTGTCCAATTACTTGTGAACTGAACCCTACATTGACTTCCATCTCTTTATATAGTAGGTAGCTCACAGATATATCAGGAATCCCTTTACATTACAGGATTCCTCCAAGGGATTTTTATAAAGAATTCCCCTAGAGGAATCCCCTGCTGGTGAGATGTATTATTTACAATGCAACATCATTTTATCATCAAAATCGCAATCATGAAAACCCATCATTGTTTGATAACATGTGAATGATATCAAAAAATTATGATAGCATAGTTATAGTACAGACCAAAGATATAATACAGATTATCAGTTGTTCAAAGACTTGGAGGTGGTCTGGTCACCAAAGATAGCCAATTATAATAAAAGTTTATATTATTAGACTGGTGAATCATTTTTCAGTAGCAGCACTGTTCATAGAACTTCAACAGCGTGCAAAATACAAAATTAACAAATACATCTGAAATACAGACAATATTTTTTGACAATGCTGATGACCAGAGGCAAGCATTTGGGGTGAATTAAAAACTCAATTTTTGTTTTCAAATAAATTAAAAGGGACAAAATTACAATTTTGACAAAGACAAAATATATATATATACATATATATATTTATAAATATATATGCATATCTGATTGAATATTCAATCAATTTAGTGTAGGAAGATCAGCAATCCTTCCAGATGTATCGAAGAAAAAAATTGTGTTTCAATCAGAATAATTTATTTGGTTATCATATTACATATTAGAGTATTTCATTTCACAATCGTGAATTTCAACAATTTAATTGTTGTTGACTGTTTTCACAACTATCTTTTTTAGTGGTGAATTAACATTAGCAACATTTTTTCACCTTTTTGGTGAATTCTCATGGATTTTGGTTAATATGAACTTTTCAATTTTTTTTAGGCGTGGATAGCATTTGATGGTGAATAATTACTATTATGTAGTTATTTTTAATCATTTATTGTAAAGCAAAGGCAAGAAATAGAAAGGAAACTTTTAAAATCTTTTACATGACTGTCCTAAGCAAACTCCTTAATATGTACTTAATAAATAATCGATGAACTAACAAAAATAAAATGTCAATAAAATGAGCAGAAATTACGTTAAGGAATCTGTGGTCAAGGAATGCTGGAAGGATGAAGGGATGGTGAGATGAAAGGTTATTTTATAAGGTGTTTTTGGATAGTGGGAAAGAATCAGTTGTGGCCTGTAATTAAGGTAGCATCCCAATACTGACCTGATCAACAGAGGGAAACCATGAAACCAGTCAGGATGGTCGACCATGGGGGGAATCGAACCCCGGTCTGCTGAATGACGGTTCCGTTGCCAGCCATTCAATCACTCCAATCGCCCCTGTCTCTATTCAGCTCTTTTATTGCAAATTTTTGGGGCATTTTTGCAATATTTGTGACTAAAAACTTGAAAGACAACTGTGGAAAATTGCAACAAAAAACATCATTTTTGCAAAAATAACAATACCGGTAAATTTTTTGAACTTGGGAAGACCCGAATTATAAACATATTGAAAAAAACACTTGACAAACAATTAGCAGTTATAGGCCTAGTTGAAACCCCAAATGCTTGTCTCCGCTAATGACTCAAATATTATAACTAGGCAAACGCGTTGTGTTTCCGCGCGCGTTGATGGATGAGCTGGAACATATTAACTTATCTTTGGATTGGTTATTATATATATATACACCTTGAGATCCAAACCATTACATCACTGCCATCTTATTTTCCATTAATAATTTATATGATAATCAAGAAGGCTTTGTTTTAATCGTTTACAATCAAGTGGTGACACTTGTTGCTTTGATTTAATAGATATCTTAATAGCTTTGAATAATTAACACAAATAACATTATATATTTTTTTACATCGAAACGGCTGATCTGATTTGAGTGAAAGTTCGGAATAATGTATATCGTTATCAGATTGAAATTCTCTGAGAATTTCAATCCTCTCAGATGAAATATTTTTCACGAATGTTTTCCTCTGGGTTATTCTAATGGGATTTTTGAAAACTTTTGAATGAGTTTTCTCAGAAGTGGTTCAACCGATCGCGCCTCAAAACTATACAGCATCAAGTCAGATAGGGGTTCATGTGTGTGCCAAGTTTCATCATGATCTGAATTTCTGTTTGACCTGTAGAGCGCGAACAAAAAAACAAAAAACACATTCGATTTTTCAAGTACAGTGAAATTGAGTCTTTGCTACGCTCATCCAATTATAAGAAAGGTGGAAATATCACTTGTATGTAACAGTAGCACCTGATATTTTTGCTACTGTTCTCTACCTCATCGCACACCATAACAAACAAATAAAACGTCACATATTGTGAATGTTTATTATCGATCGACAGTATTTTAGAAGATACTTTCACTCTGAATGCTATAAAGCAATTTCACTAGAATAAGTTCAGACGGAAAGCCAATACAATCGTTTATATGTTACGTTGACACTGAAAATATTACTATGTGGGATTTCCCTTCAAGTGGGCTCTTAACATGCATACTGGAATTGTTTGATACTCGAAACATTCGGTATAAAGGATGGGCTTATTCAGCCATGACAAATCACTAGCTGCCATTGCACGAAATCCTCACGCAGAATTTGTGCAACCCAAGAAGAATATAAAGCCCGACTTTCTTTATAATCATCATTGCATTGTTAGTCTGCCATTTCCTTTTCCTACCCTAATCAACGACTGGGACGGGTGTGGCTTTTAGTCGACCACCATTGCTAATCTGCTTTAGGACATCATCCACATATCTGTCTGTCAATCCTTTACTTCACTGGATAGTGTGGATCCAGTGACAATATAGACTATAATCATCTTCACTATACAAGCTGTAGGAACCTGATTGGTGACTTCCAAACCATCCCACACAATTGTATGTTATGTTTTGTGACAACAATGAGCAGGAAAATCACTAGTTGACAATTCACTTCTTAGAAGATACATAATTGAAAATATTTCTTCGATTTTTGCATTTTTTCAAATTTTGACTTCATGATCGATTATTATTTGCTTAATCATAAGCTAGGTTATTAATGAAACCATGAGGTTATGATACTCGAATACCCACGATCAACGTTGACTTCGGATTCTAAAGTGGTGACTCAGTTGACTGAGCCACGGAGGGTGGCTTGAGCTTTATTTTAATGAAAGTTGAACCAAAATACCATAGTACACTAATTATATGGCTCATAGGAATTATTTATGGAGTTCCAAACTGACCAATAAAGTATTAAAAAATCAACAATGAAGAATTCAACAATGTATTAATATTTAATGGCAATACTAATATGTACAAGATAAAATTTCGATTTTATACAATTTTAATAATATACCATATTTCCAAGAATATCACTGTCATTGTGACACTTTCTTTCCTTCACAGTAATGCAGTCTAATTACTAAAATATACATGTAACAGTGAGAATAATCATAGAATAATCATATTATTCGTGAAACCAGGGTAATAATATATAGGCCTATACATAGTCTATATAGGCCTATATATTTTTATATATATATATATATATATATATATATATATATATATATATATATATAAATATATATATATATATATATATATATATATATATATATATATATATATATAAATATATATATATATATATATATATATATATATATATATATATATATATATATATATATATATATATATATAAATATATATATATATATATATATATATATATATACATACATATATATATATATATAAATATATATATATATAAATATATATATATATATATATATATATATATATATATATATATATATATATATATATATATATATATATATATATATATATATATATATATATATATATATATATATATATATATATATATATATATATATATATATATATATATATATATATATATATATATATATATATATATATATATATATATATATATATATATATATATATATATATATATATATATATATATATATATATATATATATATATATATATATATATATATATATATATATATATATATATATATATATATATATATATATATATATATATATATATATATATATATATATATATATATATATATATATATATATATATATATATATATATATATATATATATATATATATATATATATATATATATATATATATATATATATATATATATATATATATATATATATATATATATATATATATATATATATATATATATATATATATATATATATATATATATATATATATATATATATATATATATATATGATACAGCCATATTATAGATTGCACATTAATCAATTTGGAGATTACATTATAGATACTGGTTGTAACAAAAACAATAACTAGGTCTAATTAATTTACCACACTAATGGTGTTAAAGCAGAATGATGTGGGGCCTTAGCACCATTTCTATAATTGTTATGGTAGAGTGACTCAACCTGTTATTGATCAGTTGAGATGAAATGTTCACAGTTTCTGTTCGATTTTTCATGAGCACGATCAACAAGAATGTGTATTCATCATACATCCCATTTTTCATTCTAGTCTAGGAATATAGGTGCAGGTAACTTATGCTTCAATTATATCAGTGCCAAATACGTTTGACCTTGGATTATACCTATTGTACTATCGGATAGGTAACAGCATTCCAGAGCTATGCAACCAGCCCTATATAAAAAATCGAGAGTGTATTTTTACCGCGGTACAAATTAGTAATTACACTAGCTTCTTATATATTGCTCTACGAATTCAATGTTTAGTCGCAATTATATACTTTATAACCTATTCATGCAAAATGGATAGCATGAGTTGCGTATCCATCAGTACGATAGTTATTTTAATCCAAGGTTTATTATGCCAAATGCAAAGTGGTAATCTGTCCTAAGCCAAGATATAGATGTTGAAAACATGAAAACCAACAATTTGGCAGTAATTCCCTGTTTGTTGATGAAAAGCTTACCATTGAGTTGTTAGGAGTATACTAACGATAATTGGTGAAAAGTGACGCTAAGACTCTCTGCCTCAACACCGTGGGCGTTTATTCTCATACATAACTGAATGGCAATGAGAGGAACAGATTAAGCTAGTAGCATAGCAGTACAGGCTAACAGCACCAGAAGAGACAAGGTTAAATTGCCTAATATTACATTTGCAAACAGTTCACTAATAAATTACCTCCTAAAAATGGAGTGAAATTCGGAACTGTCGTAGGCCTATCAACTATTTTTTTTTTAATTCAAAACAATCAATGTGAAAGTTTGGTTTGAATTCCCAAGTATCCAATCTATCCTGCAAGGTTGGCATTTTTTTGGTGACAATCGTTCCAGAAAATGATGTGTTTGACGTATTCTTTTGTCTCGATATAAGTTCTTCGTGAAATCGATGACTCAGTGACGCAGGATATTCTTTCAAGAAATTACTCTAAAATATTTGATTTGATCGCTCTGCAAGGGGGGGTAAGCACTTACCAATCATTGCAGCACTTTCGTGATTCGTGATTAGTACGCTTACGCCTAGCTTTATTGACATTCTGGCAAACAATTTCAGTCAGCAAATTATAAGACGTTGCTATAAACTGGAGTGAGCACCTTCATGTCTCACTGTAGGCCTATGGTAAATATGGCATCAATCCATTGGCACATGAATTATTTCGCTTCTTCTGTAACACTTTTGAACCAATTAATTTGAGAAATATGGAATTCTGTAACCTTTCAGTTTCTTTCTTAAAAACTGGCTGATTTTTTTGAAGAGTGTTGTCTCTACTTGTAGTCATATATGAATGTGTACCATATAGACACAGAACTCTTCGAGTTATCTGTGAAAAGTGAGTTGTTAGCGAAACAACGTAGATCCTACTTTTAATTACCAAATTCTGAACACCAAAAGTGAAAATATCAACCTACACCAGAGATAGAGCCTGCCAGACTTCCTGAACTCCTAAGCGTTATCCATTGGGAAGCACAAGAAATATCTAGATGGTGGTGATCATAAAGTTTGGTTGATGATACACTCGGTGACCATGGTGACCGTCAGAAGACCAATAGCCAACTCTCAGTATCTCCTAAACTAAGATTTTTAATTAGCTAACACTGCGTATTCAAGCATTGAGTAGCTCCAAATGAATCATATGGCTTACTGTAGGTCCACGTCAATGATCTCATGGGCTCTATGACCTATTTTACATTTTGCACATAATACATAATGTAACATATTTTACATAATGTAACATATTTTACATATGTCATAGGCCTATTTTACCTATGTCATAAAATTCTCTCCTGAAAAATTATGAAAATCCCGATTGGAATGATATTCATACTGACACTTTGAAAGTCAACTTTTCTGAAGAAAATCGTGAACGGAAAAAATAACATGTTGAAACACTAGTTATGTTCTTTAGCCATATAGCCAGGTAATTGAGGCAGATATCATTGTAAACTCCACCCTGGCACTACCTTTTAGTATTACACTTATAGGCAGGCCTATATTGTTGCAGATGGATAACGCTTTTTTGCCAATAACGATAAAGTGTCTTTAGTACGTACGTTTTTCAGGGGACCAGACTGAAGAAACTTACCGAAGTGAAATACTCACTAATGTCAACAAAAAACATCAAACATGAGAGAGCACACGGGTAAGATCAAAATATAAAACTTGCTGAGGTGAAAAGAAGTTCTACTGTAGTATTAAGTGAACTCAACAGTCCATAGATGGCCAACCGGTCTAAACTCCTTAGACCGGTATAGGCCAATTGATTTGAACAAATATAATTTTAGTCAATTCAATTGAAATATTCAAACTCTCTTTAAAGCTTATGCCTTATACTGAGAGCCTACACTGAATAGGCCTACGTAAAGGTGTGCACACTAGTTACTTGGCCAGAATCAAATAATATGAAAACCAAAGATGTTTGTAAGCTGAATTAACTACACTAAACCCTTGTTAATCCAAACTTGGTTAATCCGGAATTTGATATATTTCAAACTTGAAGTCGGTCCCAGTCTCAAGGTATAGGCATTTCAATGTTAATTAATATGGTTAATCCGAATTCCAACTAAACCGTTATTCGAACTAATATATCGATCATACAATTGGTTTAATACTGTTTTTGGATTGGATAATTCAAAATTGTCTGAGGGAATTCCTTGAATTATTTATTATTTTTCCAACTTCCATCCTTTTTATTTGACACATAAGAATAGGGTGATGCACATTGTGCTTTGTGTGTTTGTCATTTGACCGTATGGTCTAATCTTGACAAAAACAACACCATGCTGAGCTCGGAACGTTCGATTGTCACACTGTCAACTTGGCACGGCCAAGCGCCTATAGAAGCGAGTGACCAAGTACACACGATCAGTGAGGCCCTAGCAACGAATTCTATTACCTAGTTTCGGCTGGTGGCATAGCTTTCTCTTCCGAGCAATAAGAAATAGACTCAATTCTAAGCGGGAAGAGTGATGATTTTTGTGGAAAGAATTTTTTTGTTTAATTTGTGAAAATCAAAATAAAATTTTGGGGGTTCTTTCCATTTAGGATTAATAAGGGTTTACTGTACCATAACGAGTTCATTACGTAGAAACTTTTAATTGAATGCAAAAAGCCAATGCCAAAAATCAACTGAATAACTATCAACTAGTACAATTTCATAGACTATCATTCAAATATGTACATAGACCAGTACAATAATAAATATAAATATTTACAATTCCCTCTCTCTAAAAAGTACACGGGAGTCGATTTAGCGAAATATCAGTTTTTTGGTGATAACTTTACAACGGTCTCATGTGGTCTCATTTCAAACTCTAATGTGGGGGAAAGAGATATTTTCAACAACTTCAATATAGTATAGGTAAAAACAATCCAACTTATATCGCATGATTTTCACAGGTAGGCCTATCGAGTGAAAAAAATATATTTTCAAGCTGTAGGCCTATAGCTGTGAATTTGTTGGAATCCAAGGTTGATAATTTGATTTAACATCATATTGAAAATATTCAAATCTTCTACCAGGTTAGAATTTTGAGATCTAGCAACGTTTGAAAATTATCACCCAAAAAATTTAATTTTGCCTAATCGACTCCCACCCACTCGTCATCTGACCGTCTCTCGATTCGACCGGCCTACTACGACTTGACAGCATTGTTGACGACGAGCGAAGACTCGACACGGCAGGTTTGCGTGACCGTGTCGGATTCGGGCGAGCCGTGGACGCGGCAGTTGACCTCGAGCCTCGCCCCGAGGTCGTACGTGCCGGGCGCGGCCAGGGCAGCTGAGAGGGACACGGAGCCGTGGCCGTGGGGCTCGACGTCGACCCACGCGCCCGCCAGCGTCACCCAGCGGAACGCGCCCGAGGAATGGGGCGAGTATAATTGGTTCTTGTTCGAGGACGTGCTACTGGAAAACGTGAAGGTAGAAGCTCTTTCACAATGCAACACGAAACTGACATTGACATGTAACACCAATGCCTTAAGTATGGCGTAAACATGGAATCTAAACTGTCTGTTCACAAAGACTGACTACTACATCTGAACAAAGGATATTTCGATTAGTTCAGTTACCTGCTATTTCCCAAAGTGTTGACTCTGACCACGAGATTGCTGTCTGAACAGTTCTGTAGTAGGAGTCTTACTGGTACAATGCATATCCTGTAACAAATTCAAGTGAATATTTATTTGCTCAAGTAAACAAAATGAATTATTTCTACCAATTTTGAAATGATAAAGAATGCAATCATATAGTATTTATCCTTCACCTCATAAAGGTAGGCCTATGGCCATGGGCTATATATAGTCCAGTGATGCACAATTCGCAGCCCGCTATGACTTATTTTGTTGTCAGCCGAATAAATGAAAAAAATCACGTATATTAAAAAATAATATCCCAATCATTTCATATGTAAGTCCTCAGTGAAACCTCACCCAACGTTTTCCTGTATCCATTGTTCATTTTGTACAGTCCCATTAAAAGTCCCATTTTACCAATGTTAAATTTTCCTGCTTGCATTGTTCGCGTTGGGATCGTTTTTCTGCTTTCATAGTTTGTTATTTTTGGTCCCACAAATATATTACCCTTAACGATCATTTTGAATTTGAAAAAATCCCCAAATCGCATACAGTTAAATACATGATGTTTTTGTAATACATTACGTATGCTACTCTGCAGTGACAGATTGGTCTGTGCTTGACAGCTCAATGTTTTATTAGTAGGCCTTCAATTTGATGGTGATGCGCTACAAAGCGATTGATTGAAACCGTGGTTTTTCATTACAGTGAAACCTCTATGCATTGTCCTCCTGCATGGACCTCTATGCCCTATGCACTGTTCCTGGATCCATCATTTTCCTGCATGTATCATTCATTTTTTCTCACCACACTGCCATATAATCACTGTTGAATTTACCTGGATGAATCGTTCACCTGCATGCTTAGTTTTATCATCCTGGTCCATTAAAAAACAATGGATAGATGTTTCACTGTACTATAAGCATGAATCATAAAATTTGACCCTCAATTCGGTCATTTTACGTCTAGCTTCATCATTGATTTTCTACAAATTCAATGGCCTTATATATCAATAGAGAATTCATATAATTTTCCAGGAGAATTGCTACCAGTGCGACCTGTGAACAACTACAAAATGTATAAAATGGCTCATCTGAGAAAAAGGTTGTGCATCACTGCTATGGTCTATACTCTATAGAATACTCTGCCATTTTATTAATTTCAGCCAATGTAGGTTCTAGGTACTAGGTAGGTACACAAATATAGGGGTAGGCCTACATAATCGATTTTTTTCCATTGGAAACTTGATATAAAGTCATTGTTCCCCAAGTAAGATCAAGGATGATGGGTTAAGATTGTTCGAAGTGGGCACCACAAGGGCGATCTTACTATCCCAAATTTAATTGAAATAATAAAAGTGTAATAATTGACATAGACCTGGTTCACACAGTTGTAGGAGCTTTGTAACGAGAGAGTCAAGTCTGATATATAATCCAATGAAAATAACCACCTGTAATCAATGGGGGTGTGCAAGCATTTGAATTTCAAGTTTCAATGTTGAGGTCATATTCAGTTAGATTCGGAAATTTCGAGGTTGATTTAAAAAAAGAGAAGAAAAAACATTTGTAGCCCAATCAAGGTATTTTTTCATTATATCTTTCAATAACCGACGTTATTTACCCAAACCATTTGCAAACTCAATATTAGTAGGATAAAAAGCTTGAAAACAATTATTTCATTGAGCTCAACCTCAAACTGACAATTATCTCTCAAACTAGAACATAAATTCCTTGACTCACATATCCCTTGCAATCAACGAACAACAAATCAGACAACAACCAACAGTAGACTCAATCACAACGTCGTACCTGGTGAGCTGGAAGTCGTGCGCGATGCTCGGTGCGTGCTGGACGCTGCACGTGACTAGTTTCTGCAGGACGTCGAACGGCGTGTACCTGTCGGTCGCACTGACATTCAGCGCCGGCTCGGCGTCCGGACCGAAGATCTTCAGCGACCCGTTCGGCTCCGGCTGCTGCAAGACGACGGCGCTGTTTGCCGGCGGGCACGACGCGGGCACGCCCACCCGGTTGACTGTCAGGTGGTGCTGGCCGACCGCCACTCGGGTCTTGCCTTCGCCTCCCGTCACGGTCGCCTGCGCACGTTACGGGCTGACCTTATTGTTTGCTCAAAGGGGGGTGCGTGTAAGGTGCTTACACAAGTGGAGAAATGCAACTTCACCTTTTTTTACACAAGTAATTACAACATTATTGCTACGACAAGATAATTTACAGAAGATGATGAATAATTGAATTAACATCTTTTCCCACTCCTTGTATTTTCATACAAGATATTCCTACAAGATATTCTGACTGTGTTTCCACGTCCGTGACATTGGCTTTGCACCACACATTTCTTGCTGATTCGCAGAAAGTCAGAAACATAAATTGCCGTTTTCAAATTCGCTTTTTACCTAGACATCCATCTTGTGCGTAATAAATCACTACCATCCCAACACAATGAATTCTCAATCAATATTCTTCAAGAGTCCCAGAGAATATCTGTGCTGAAAAATTGAGCATTGGTTATGTGGGAGTAGGATGGGTGAAAATAATTGATAAAAGCAAGAAAACGATGGATCTTCGAATAATGTACCGAGGTTTCACTGTATTCCTCTAATGGCAGCTCAGAAGATTTCAGCGATTTAGCGGCGGAATGTTCGATTCAAGTCAATCGCTCGCTGGAAGTACAAGGCGAACCTATCATTTTCATTGAGAAACCATTTTATCTTATTGTCCCGAATATAAGCCGAGGGTTTTTCTCGAAATTTCAAGCCCAAAAGTCACCCTTGGCTTATATGCGAATCTCGGTCTATAATCGGTAAAAAATACGTTTTTTGCTGATTTTAATTGGGTGTTAATCCGCACACTGATATCAATGGAAGAAACTGCGAGATATTCCACTAAAAACATGTTTAATAAATGTTTCACCTTGAAGAAGCATCATTTTCTCAATTTCCATCATTTTTCTTTGATGCACAGTTATAAAGATAAGCATGGAGCTGTTTGCTGCATGGTGTCTGTCATGATTGTCATCCCACTCAAAGACGATCCTACAGTTTTTTAATGATAAATTTTAATCGGTTTGAAATATAAAAATTCCAATACGGGGGAAACACAGATATTTTGAATACCTCGAAGATGGTATTAGTGAAAACTATTCAACTTATACGGTATTGCATAGTTGTCATAGGTATACAGCTGAAAAATGTATGTTTTCAGCTCTATACGATTGACAATAAGCTGATATGAATTATGAATTGAATAGTTATAAATTATACCGTCTCAAAAGCATTAAAAATATCTGTGTTTCCCCAGTGTTTAAATTTTGATATACCTAACATACCATTCAAAATCACCAAAATACTATTATTTCTCTAAATTGACTCCCATGCACTATTGACGTAGAAAAAGCAGAATTTTGTTCAACTTTCATCTCCCAAACTGCAGTTTTCACCAATCAATTAAATTTCCATCACGTTCGACAAAGCGGCAAGATATTTTTGGCCACGGCAACACATCAGCAAACTCGTTCTCACCTTCCATCTCATTATAAGCGTAGCATCGACTTTGAGCGTGGTCTTGATCTCCTTGAAGCTGACGTCTCGGCTGTGCGCGGGCGGGACGTCAACCGTTTGCGTGTGATGCGAGGACGCGTGATCAGACAATTCCGACAGCTCGATCCGACGGTTGAAGAAGTCCAAGTACGGACTGGAGTCCACCGGCGAGAGCTGGTCGTTGCTGTCACCCATCTGGACGTGAGAGAAGATGTTCTTACCGTCGGTGAGCCGCTGAGCTTTGACCATGAGATGCACCATTTCTTGGGAATGTAGGTTTACAGCTGAAATATGTAAATAAGTTGAATCAGTTTCATTTCATGCATTTGCGTAATATTAGGTAACTCATCCCTAATTTGGAAGCTATATCATCCTATCGAGTCAGTCTATACGTTGATAGAAATCATAGATGGGTGCCTCAGTGATGGTGTCTACTCGGCTAGCTTCACTGATAGAAACCGTGATAGAAACCATTGTCAAGGGCCTCAGTGATCTTGTGTACTTGCAAGCTCTGAAGATGCACGATCGTCATTGCGTGTTTCCATTGGCGCTCGGCCGTCACGAGTCGGTTGACAACACGGCGTGATGACGTTTTGATCTGTCCTTGACAGAGAGTGTATGTGTTCTGAAGAGGGGGGAGGAACTGAGGAAGAGAGAGAGACGCGTTTGCGTGTCTGGTGGTAAGTACGACTCAGCAGAACTAACTCGGACTCAGTCCAGTGACACTGGCAGTGTGAGATGATGTGCGTTGTAATCACCAGCAAGTTCATAATCAAAAGCAAAGGGAGAAATGAAGAAGCAAAACTTTTCCCCAAGTTTCAGACACTGTATAATTAATATCAATATGTTGGATGATGAAAAGATGACAAGTTTATCCTTCCACTCTTGCTCGCTCGAAATAGTTCGAGACCCGAAAGCATTTCAAGACACGAAATTTCAATCTGAGGAAAATTATTTTCAAACTTGACTCGAACTTGTCCGAAAATTTCGGACTCGCACAGCCTTACTATCCATGCAGAGAAATGATATCTGCAGGAAAATTTAACAATGGTAGTGTGCATAGATGTGTGCAGGACATTTCTATATTCATTACGAAAAATTGAAAATATAATAACTAGTATTTCAACCTGGGCCTACATATTTCTTCAAAATATACGTGGTCTAGTGATATTCCAGCATTATTATCCCGATGTGTTCACTTCACTAGTGGAAGTATGAACAAATATATGTGCTGAAACATAATTAGATACACATTTGAGCTCAAACACTGAAATACTAAAAGGCTGATGGAGGGAATACATCTGCGTGATACTTTGAAAAGGGCTATTGCAGGCCTGCCACCAACTTTTTTTTAAAATCCTGTTCATGTTACCCAAAAATCCTGTAAAATCCTGTAAAAATCTCATCAAAATATCCTGTAAAATCCTGTAAATTATGCGTTACTAGTTCGAAAAATGAGGAAATTTACAAAAGTATATTGTACAATTCTGTCAAATAAAAGTTGGGAGTTTGAAAAATGACAAAATTTACGCATGATTTTTAATAAGATTCATTGGCAAGCAGTTTTTACACACCCCTAACACACTGTCTTCTTCAAGTTCCTTGCCTTCGTCCTCATTTCATCTGTTGGCTGGAAAACTTCCATGTGTCTCCTTGATGAACAGTGCATCAGGGCATTCAGCATTGGAGATTCAAGCGATGATCTGTGCGCAGTTTTAATAAGGGTCAAAGTGCTGAAAACTCTTTCCACTCCAGCATTGCTATGGGGAAGAATTAGCATTGCCATTGCAAGTTTACATAGCGTTGGATAGCAGGGCTCACCATTCTCTTCTACTTGAGACACTTTGTACCAGTACGAATCGATTTCGTCCGACCTGGCAATTCCAGGTGGCAGATCCCACAGACAATAGCTCATAAACTCGGTGTTGAGCAAGTCTCTTTCATGATCAGCGATAAGGTTAGGAAACCTATTGGCAAGAGCTTCCACCTTATTCCAATCTGCCGACTGTTTCTGATTTGGGTCAAAAACCACAACACTTTCTAAAACTTCATCATTTAAAGGTAGAAGTCGGTAGAGCTCGTTTGTTCCCATTTCATAAAACTTCCTGACGTTGCCAAAGAAAGATTTCTGGTCTTCAGGGCTAACATTTTGCTCTTCCAATATTGTTCTAGTCTTGAATCCGATGAAGAGAGAACAATCGGGAAGTTGGTTCACTCGTTCCACGTCAATAGCTGTGATTTCATTCTTTTGTATGATTCTAAATTGTATGAAACCAGCAATAAACTGCCTGAGTAGAGAACGGCTTTCCGAGTGCAATTTGTGTACATAAGGTCTTTCATGTTGGAACAGTTTATTGAACTTTGTGAAGCGAGGCAACACAGCTTCCAGAAAGTGAAAGTAGAGCTTTGCGTAGGCAGAATGCAGAGTAGCCTTAATTCTTACTACTGATTCCAACTTTGCCTCTCTCCTGTCAACTTTAGTGTCAAAGTAAGTGGTCAATGCAGACCACTGTTCTAACAGACGTTGAACACACTGCAGCATCGCCAACCACCTTGTGAAACATGGGCGCAGAATTTTATGAGACTCAACTTCTAAAATCTCTTGAATCCCCTTGAATTCTTCCTGACGTTTGCCAGAAGTTTTAAAAAATGTGTAAACATCTCTTGATAGTTGCTCACACACATCTGGTAGCTCATGACAGGCATGAGATGCAGCTAGGTGAGCCACATGGCATGTACAATGAAGAAACCACACATTTCCTTGTTGCTTCTTAACACGTGAAAGAACTGAGTTAAATTCGCCCACCATGGCCTTGGCACCATCAGACGACATGCTGATACAGTTTTCCCATGGAATCGAATCGGCTTCAAATGCGTCTCTTACCACATTAAATAAATTTTCGCCCGTTGCTTGGCCCTCAAACGCAACCACTTGATACAAATGTGTTTCAACAATGTTACTTGCAAAATGACGAGCCATAATTACCATTTGCCTAGTCACACTGATGTCAGTTGACTCATCAATTAATAATGTAAAAGGAAACTTTTTCATGATTGAAACAATGTTGTTTTGGAGAGATGCGCCCAGCGATTGCACAATGATCTGGCTTGTTTTCGTGCGGGAACAGTGAAAATTCTTGGCAATCACGCTGTCAGGAAACATCTTGGGAACTAATTTCACAAAGTTATCACTGAGCTTTGCAGGCAGATTATTTTCGCATATAAAATTGCACCATCGCAGCTCGGCATCTACAATATTGTGATTTTGTTGAGTGACAAAGTTAGTCATGGAAGCACTTTCATCCTTGGCAGCTTGATTCTTTTTGTGGTACACTGAATCACCGTGTCGTCGTAAGTCTTTAATGCCCCCTTTAACGATATTAAACTCCGAATTGCACGATGTACATACAGCCGTAAAATCAGTTTTACCTTTCTTCAACCATTTCAGTTCTGTTTCCCATTCAATTTTAAATTTCTGTCTGTACTTGGACCTATCCGGCGAACGTTTACGTTTATTATTCATAATACCAATTCAATTAATACTTCGCACAATTGAATTCTTTACCTTAAAAAAAAGAACGCAATTGAACAAAGCGGCAAAGTAAGCCTATGCAGTGCGTAGTTGCGGCGTGAATCCCAGAGATATGCCTACACTTCTTCTTCTTTACTTTTAATGGCCTCGAGTTCTAGCTCTTATTGGCCAGTTGATTCAGCACATTGTACGTATACCCTCGTTAATTCGAATTCCAAGAGACCCCAAAAATCTAAATTCGAATTAAAAAATTTGAATTATGAAAAAAATGTTATTCATTTGTATAGTACAGTAGTATAGTGTGCGTGCGTGCAGTTTGGTCGACCATGTGCGCCACGCACATTGTTTGTCCCCTCTTACTTCCCCCTTGCTCAAAGGAAGCCAACTTGGACAGCCATGTGGTTATCTTCAAGTCAAGTGTTTTCTCAGCAATTTTAACAACACAAGGAGTCCCATTAATACTATATATTATCATGTCATTCATTAGTTAACACTTATCGCACTTCAAAGTGTTGAAAGAGTCAAATTACCAAACTGGATGTTTGAATTAAAAACTGAAAAGCGAGGCAATAAATATAAATATTAGGGCCTTGAATGAAATGAATGAATTATTCTGTCTACATGCACTAGCTGGCTGATTTATTTATTATTGTTTCGTGTTTGTTCAATTTGAATTTCAGCAAAAATTACGAATAAAAGTTGACACAATCACGTCCATTATCCTAAACATTACCGCTCGGGTGTCTCGACCAGCCAGATGTCTGTCTATGACCCTGAAAAGACCCCCCCCCCGCCTCCCCCCTCATCATACCAGCACGCGCTGCACATGTGGCTGTGACGTATCTCTAGCTTGCCGGGTCGCAAGGAATGTTGATGACAAAGGATTTCACGTAATAAAATATCCAATTGTGAAAACTTGTATTTGTAATTTTTGCTGAAATTTGAATTAAACAAACACGAAACAATAATAAAGCAGTAGTTTGGACTAATTATCAGTTTGAAATTCGAAATAATAAAATTTCGAATTATCAAAACGAATTAACCTTGATATCCCTATACCAGCGGCCGGGGTCATTTCTCTAGTTCGAATTAGCGCGGAATTCGAATTAACCGAGTTCGAATTATCGAGGGTTTACTCAACTGTATTGGGTTACGCCTACACTTGCCCCGTGCGATCGCACCATCTGCTCGGTCTACCAGTACCTTATGCCCCACCCACTTGTGGGCTAGTGCGCATCGCACTTGCTCACACGATCTAGCAAGTATAGGTATGTGACTTGCAAAATTGCCGAGAAACACGTCGGCGACGAGTATTTATGGGAGAGGGGAAATTTCATCGGGATCTTTTTTGTAGGTTGTTGACCATTTACAACGTATCTGCCGATTTACCGCCGTTCATGTTCAAATATTCGTGAAGTCACAGATATCCGTGAAAATAGGCAAATTTGCTCAAAAATCCTGTACACTTTTTATACCTAAAAAATCCGTGAAAACGGAAAAAATCCGTGAAAACGGCAGGCCTGGGCTATTGGTAAGTAAGTATCAAGTTAGTAGTAAGTGTTATTAGAAAGTAAGTTTTCACGGTTTTCAAGTTTTAGATTGATTTTAGTTTAGATTAAATTAGTCTGGAACTTCAGGACGGAGACTCGCACGCAGTCCACGTAAAACAGAACCACAAGCTTACCTTGAGGCACGACCACCTGGTCTGTGAGCCGCCAGACCTCGCTCGCCAGCGCAAGCTGCAAGACGGAGACTTCCGTAGCGACTGGATCTTGCACGCAGTTGTTATTCTTGATGCTCATCATGAGGTTCAACACCTCCTCGCCACTACGCTGACTGATCGCGTCGCTCCGATTGGCCACCACCGTCGATTGAATCGACGGCAGCACTGACAGCAAGCACGAGTGGCGCACAAGCCGGTGCCTGTACAGCAATGTAACATACATGAATAACTGCTCGAACTATATGTAGGATTTTGGTATTCAAAATGAATAATTTTGTAGCCTAATGAAATAAGTTACAGGACATGACAACCCTGAAACTAGATTTTAGCAAATAGTGATAATATTTATTTACCTAAAAATGGAGAAAACTTGAAATCTTCATCTCAATTTCAGAAATTGAATTGAATTTTTTTGTCCTCCAGAAACCCTGAGTCACTCATGACGAAAGGCAAAGTGACAAACATAAACAGAATCGAGTAATGTCCACGTCACGACTCAAAAAAAGGGCCGGATCCTGGAAGACAAATAAATCAATTGGGTCTATAATTTCTAGGGTTGGGCAAATCTTGACTTTCGTCACAAACCAAACCTCGAACCGAACCTTTCAAAAAGGTTCGTTTTTTCGAACCTTTCAAAAAGGTTCGTTTTTTCGAACCTCGAACCGAACCTTATTTTTTTCATTTTCATTTTTTTATAGATCTACCGTAAATATAACAGACAGCTTCAGTGTCAAACTCATACAGAACAGAAATGTAACCAGTCATGATTGGGTACAGACCTGCCAAGAATACAAGCCAAGTACATCCAAACAATCAGTAGTAGGCCTAAAGTAAAACTGCGTCTTAGATTCGTAGGACAGACTAGGTCAGTACAAAATTGCGCCATTCATCACATAATTTCAGCTTTTCAGTGAAGGAATTTAGGGTCTGTTTTGGTTGAGAAGCAGGTGTAGAAACCAAAAGCAGGTGATATACCGGTAAACAGGTGTAGGCCTAGTTTCAAGAGCATCATTACGTCGATTGATGCAAAATTATGGAAACACCTTCATATTCAATAATAGATCACAGGACTTTATCACAAATCCAGACTACGTCACTCAAGACACTCAGCCACTTAAAGTAAAGTTCTGGTCTGTTCGATCATCGGCGATCGACCTATCAAATTGATAAAAGCAAACAGCTGATAGGTCCTGCGCACTGCACTGACAGCTTTTGAAACATTTGCAGGTTATTTTCATTTTCATATCTTATTGGATTATATCTAATCTCATTGGGGTATAAACATGTGTATAACATTCATGTATTTCAACTTGACTTGATGAAGAAACCATTGATATAGAAAAAAAATTGTATTGCAATGATCAGCATGCCGAAAAGAATTTTTTTTCAGATGTTCGTTTTCGAACCTAGCTGGTTTGAAATTCGAACCTCATTTTAAGGTTTGGTTTGAATTCGAACCGGTTTGCCCAACCCTAATAATTTCTGAAATTGAGATGGTGATTTTTAGTTTCCTCCAGAATTGAGAAAATAATTATTGTCGTTATTTGTAAGGTTGCCAGTTGATATTCGATATATCGATATAGTTCGATATTTTCCAGTTGATATGATAATCGAATACGATTTCAGTATCGATGTATCGAAATAATCAATATAATCGATATATTTGATACGTATTTTCAATCGCCACAAATATTTCAAACGTTTCCAAAATATATCCAATGAAAGGTGAAGAGATGGCAGGAGAATGCTTGCGCGTGATTGGACAACAATCCCGCCAATAGAAATGCGTACTAGAAGTGTCGCATGCGCGGGGGAAATCATAACACGTTTTGCTCAGTCAACTGTCACTATCAGTCGTCTGCCAGCCAGCCCAGATGGCTTCCTTGACGCGTTGTACTTTGTGCCTTTATTTTTCAGCAGAATAAGAGGAACCAATTCATTAATAATTAATCAAATTCTTCTTATCATTTTGTTGTTGTCATCATTATTGTGGTATTTATATTTTCAATAGGTGACAGATCAATATGGGCCTACACAATAATGGACTGTGAAGTTGAACTAGTTTCCATTTTATATTTGTATAGTTTGATCAGTTATTACTTGGAACTCTTGTTATCTCATAAAATGAACAGTGAGCGGTCTTGTAATTTTGTTTCGCTTTGTCAGCTTAAACATCGCACTTCTGACATGTGCGTATATTATGAGGTGCCAAGCATTCTCTCTCCCCCTCCCCCTCCTCCACAATACCAAACAGCTCAAGTAGGCTCGAGTTCAAGGTGAACTGCATGTCATGATGACACAGACATGATAGCAGCAGGCTATACAGTGTGACATGAGATGAAACAGCTGCTAGAGTTAATAAGAGTTGATAAACTGAATTTAGGTGGGGAAAAAACATCGATATGTTCGATTATCAATCATTTCTATTTGATTATCGAATCTTATCTGAAATATCGATGTTTTTCTGTTTGATAATCGATATGAAGCAATTGATTATCGATCATGAAAATCACATCGAACGGCAACCCTAGTTATTTGTTGAAATTTAGTTTCAGGGTTGAGATGTTCTTCAATAAAAGGGAACAATAAATCAACCGAATACGGGCATCTAGTAAGATAATCTCCATCCCACTCGGTCGCTACGCTCACCTCGGTACGCTCCGTCCTTCCGCATTCTCGTAGTAGAAGAGCATGTCGACGACGGTCGGTCCGACGGCGTCTGGCGCTCTCAGCCACATGGGCACGTCGTGGCTCTGCCCGGGCCCGAGCGTGCCCGATCCGGGCAGAACTAAGCGTGTCACGCGGTGGCCCCTGTTGCGCGGCCCTGTGCCTCGTTGCGCCGGCTCGCCCAGCGATAAGAGCTCGGCCGGCCACCAGCCCGCATGCACGGCCCTTAGTCCTGTGCGGCCCACGTTGGTCAAGGTCACGGTCACCAGCTGCAGCTCGCCGCCCAGCATCTCCGTGTCGAACTCGCTAAATGTTATCTACGAACAATACGCCGTTAAATCGTTACACAATATTAGTATTTTGGTGAGCGTCAATAATAAACGGTGTGAGATATCAAAATTCTAATACTGGAGAAATATTGATACGTTTTATACATTCAAAATGATGTGAAAATGAAATAAAATACATTTTCATAAATATAAAGCTAAAATAATTATGTGCTTTTCTAGATAGATTGAAAATTATGTGATATAAGTCAAATAGTTTTTACTTGAACAGCCTTGAGGTCTTGAAAACATCTGCAATCTATGTTTCCTCCATATTAGAACTTTCATATCTCAAATCATTTCAACGTCATCACAAAAAAACTGTTATTTCACTAAATCGACTCGCACGCACTTTTAATATCAAACATTTTTATGATTCAAAGTCATGATAATTCATAGCAGGTGTTGGGTCCATTACGTTTCGACGGAACAAGTACGCCTCACTACCTGCAAGCATGGCGCCGCCTCTAGAACAGTGATCTCGAGCCGTCTGTCTGGAGCCACCTTCTCGTTGGCTGTCTTGGGTCGCGGTGGTTTGACGCTGAACGGTTGCTTGCCGGGAACGGACAGCGCAACGGGTTGGTCTCCGCTCGACTCGGACGGCAGACTAGTCAGGCTGTACGCCACGCCTAATATCTGCAGCTCGCCAATACACTTGGGCGTCACGCTTAGTACCACCTGCAAACAACATTCAAATAAATATTGAAATTACAGATAACATATCAATGTATCACTGTATTTGTACTTTGTGTGAACAAATATTAGTCAGCTCGCACACAAAAACTTCCGTTCTTGCGCGGGCTTCACATTATCCTTTTCATTCTACACGCCCTAATATTCCACTTACATAGGCCCTAGCCTAAATTATATTTTACTATTGTTTATTCAATTCAATAATATTGATATTATTGTTTTGTATTACGTGAGTAAGCTTGCTAACAAAATTAATATCAATTTTTCATTTCCATGTTTCAATTGGGGAGTATTTCAAGGTTTTGTTTCCAACAAATGGGCACTTGTCTATACGTGTAGGCCTATGTAATTCAAATGTGATATGTGAATAAAATTAATCGAAATTGGATTGAATTGAAGTGCATTCTGCGTACAGTACCTCTTGCGTGGAGTCGGGCGTCAGTAGCAGTGACTCCAAGCAGCGCGTCGTTACGACCGTGTCCGCAGCCTTCGCGTCAACTTCGCTGTCGACGCAGACGTCCGACGTGAAACTCCAGAGTAGACGGACGTTTTGCAGCGGCAGAGGGATGTGCAGAGGATTCTCGAGTTGAAGGCAAATATTGACAGGTTCTGAGAAAAAAATAAAAACTTGAATATTTTCAAGAAATGGAACGATTCCGATCGCCGGCTTTGGAATTCGGTACCTGGGAGCTTTTCCATCAAAATAACGTCACAGGCCCAGAGAGCTGAACTTTGGTGGTCGATATTTATTAAAATGGTTCTAAAATTAGGGATGACATCGGGAAGTAACTTTGGCAACCAGGCACCTGATTGAAAATTCTATTGAAATTGTCTATCACGGTATCAATCGATGTCACAATGAATCTATTTGATTTTCAATTATTACGACACTGAATAAATAAACAACCCACTGTCTTTTGTTGTACTTCAGTTGTTCTCAGATCTCACTCAACCCTTTCCTCTTCTGGTCTGCCCTTCAATGAGCAAGCAGTCAGCTGTAATTATCACAAATGAATAACACAATTAGGCTGAAAAACATAATATAAAATGTTGAAAAATGTTGATGATAATGATAATTACAGTGAAACCTGTATGCATTGTTCCCGGATCCATCATTTTCCTGCTTGTATCATTCATTCTTTCTAACCCCACTCCCATATAATCAATGCTGAATTTACCTGGATGGATGGTTTTTCTGGATGGATGGTTTTATTTTCCTTGTCTCTTGAAAAACGATGGATAGAGGTTTCCCTGTAATAATAATAATGATAATCTACTGTACTGTGACCAAGGCAATAGCCGAAACGTCGAAACCTCGTGTAACTTTCATCTGTATGTGTTCTATCAACAGACTCTCCACTGTGAGTGGGGCCTTTCTCTACTCATAAATCTTGGTAAGCTGCTCTTCTCTCTTTCCCTTTCACCCAATTCATATAATGATAAGAATAAAATAATAATAACTTCATTTCCAACTTACATATTTGCTGACAGGTACATGTTATTGCACTACCCGTTACACACAATTTGATATCATCACATCGATTCAATATCAAATGTAATGCCTAACGTTTCGACTTTCGATATGACAATTTCGGTATCGTTTACAATGAATGAATGAATAAATGAATAAATGTTGGGCATCAGGGTCGCGTCGACAATGAGGCCATTATGCACACATCATTTTCCAATTCTTAATCAAATGGCAACTCAAGTCAAAGAGTGCATGGGAGTTGATTTAGCGAAATATAACTTTTTTGGTGATGACTTTTGATCGATATGACATATCAAAATAATAATTTGCAGTCAACACCGATATTTCTAATGCCTTCAAGATGATGTAAGTTAAAACTATTGAACTCATTTAGCACAATTGTCAAGCATGTCCACCTAAAAAACACATTTCTTGTGTACATGCTTGACAGTTCGGCAAAATAAGTAGAACAGTTTTTAATTATCCCTACCATCTTGACAGTATTGAGAATATTTGTCTTTACCCCATATTAGAATTTTGATATCTCATACGGTCATACCGTTCGAAAGTCATCACTGAAAGACTGATATTTTGTTAAGCCCACTCTCAAGACAAATGCTCAATTACGTTACTCACCACCGACCACCCCGGCAGGCTTATTGGCGTTGTTGGTTTTGTTGGAGAACAGCGTGACGGTCGGCTTGAAGACCATCGGCAGCGTGCCCTGCGCCTCGGCCAGCAGCATCTCCTCGAGCCGCGGCCACGTTGCTCCGTCGCCACCGTCGTCGAGGAAGTTGACGCCGGTGGCGGGAACGACGCCGTCCGATGGGGGAAAGGGGAGGAAGCCGAGGAGCACGCGCAGCCGGTTGCTGTCCACTAGAGGAAGCGGGAGAATGGGGAGCGTGTAATCACTAGTGGAACTTTCGTCGTCTTGAAGTTGCTGAAATGAAAAGAATGCAGAAGGTATGAGAGCCGGTTGTATGAACTGATTATTAGTGAACTGACTTGTGATCACCTTTGGTCACTTATGTTATTTTTGTACATCAACTGATAATTTACTAGTGAAAACTAAATAATCAGTCGGTGAACTGGCTCTAATATAAATAGGGCCTATATATCTTTATTAGAAGAAATACTTTGTCATATTAATATATGGTTGCCACAGACACACAATAATTATCAAACAATTATCATAAGAGTCGGTTTTAAGTACTGTACTCGTGTTTGAGCATTAATTATCCAACTATTAGTTATTGTATGAAAATGACT
This sequence comes from Brachyptera risi, assembly GCA_964007535.1. NCBI lineage: Eukaryota > Metazoa > Arthropoda > Insecta > Plecoptera > Taeniopterygidae > Brachyptera > Brachyptera risi. The sequence continues at coordinate 16,479,779 of OZ023326.1, forward strand.
TGAGTAAAGGGTGGTTCCCATGCCACTTTTTCAACCACTTTTTCAACTCAATGGCCGTCTCGTTTTCATATCGTTATTGGCGCTCGACCATTCGAGTGCAAGAAAATGAATCACGGTCATGGGCTTCCCACAAAATTCAAATCAATTTACTGAATAGTGTAAACGAATAAGGGTGTGCGAATCCATGTTTTTTGTTTCGAATCCGAATCCGAATCCACTTTCAGATTCGGATTCGGTCCAACATAGACGATTCGAAATTTTCAAATCTTGGTGCCAAAAACGTGGCAACATTGCATTCTCCATTCTCAAGAACAATTGCTGTAATGGTTAAACTTGTGCTGCATAAAATGTATTATGCAGGGGTAATTATGAGAATGCTGAGATAAGATCTTCACTTCCTGGATCAAGTGTAACTTTGTCAGCAGTGTTGTTGTCCCGTTATTACGCTTCACAATGCATGTTAATAAGATTCAAATTCGGGTTCGTATTCGGATTAGGTAATTTTGATGAAGATTTGGTTCGGATTCGGTTCAAAATAAAAAACATGGATTCGCACACCACTATAAACGAACAAATAATTATTAACTCTAATGAATTGAAATCTAACCATGGAGATGGGCCTTGAAGAGTCCCAAGTCTGCACAGGGAAAAATGTTCCCGCCAGCAGGATGTCACAGTTGAAAATGATCATAAAACTTAAAATTGTGCAAAATACAAAATTAACAAATACATCATAAGATGTATGATGTATTTTTTCCTTATGGAGACTGAAGACGTCTCAAGAGACTCGAGAATGAAACGTGCAAAATTGAAAGATTTCGTTTGTCGGAATACCTTCTGAGTGGCTAGGAATTCTCTTAGGAACGCCGCCTGCTGCGTGGTGGACTGCCGGCTTGAGACGGACAGCAGGTGTGCGAACGCCGTCGCTGCCTCCTTCACTCGGCTCAGATTCGCTGCCTGTCGTCCAATGGTGAAGTGGATGTGGTCCTCTGCCAGGCTCCAGCTCTTGCCTTCGTACACCTGATACGCCTGGAGATAATCCGCAGTTCACACGTTAATCAGATAAATTAAGCAAATACTCAATTTTATCGTACTAAAAAAATGAATAGTGAATATGTTTCTTTTTTGCGCTCCACAGGACAAATGGGGCATCAATTGACGATCGGATTGAGGAAAATGACGCATCTTTTTATGAACACACCAGTAGGTGATATAGGGCCTCTGAGGCCCTATATAATTTTTTCTTTTTTTGGGAGGGGGAAATCCGGGTAGGAGTCTGGTAATGAAGACGGTACCTACTACCTAGGTGGGAAAATTCCTACCCATGGACATCCCTAGCATTTAATATCTTAACAGCATTACGTTATATTGACATGAGACTTATAGGAACTTCTAGGAGATATCTTGAGTAATTGGCTAATTGGTGTTTTTTTGGGATCGATAGAATACACTAATGTATTGAAAAATAATATACTGAAGTCAGCTGTTATTTCAGAGCTCTGTTCTATGTATTGCCTCCTTACATGTGTCAAATTGACGAGCCTCTGAATGCTAGATGACAGTGATATCGTTGAATTTTTTATTGTACATGTCAAGTACAAAAATATATCATTAGTTCATTACAGTACAATAAAACCATTTATCTCTGCTATAAATGTAATAGAAGGCCATCTAACACAAGTATCTGTGTGCAGTATAACGGGACAATAACCCAGTCTGGAAGGTAGGGTAAAGACTTCGTAACCTGGATGTCAAGTGGTTAACAAGTTGATACTCAAATTATAGAAGCACAATCAACACATTTATTATTCGTGAAACTGAGCCTAAGATCATTTCAAACCCCAAAACTCCCCAAAAACTTGTGATTTTGCCAACTCCGTACTGACCTGTCGGTAGCACCGCAGGGAGTGTTTGCGTTGCCCCGCCTTGGAGAAGCGGTGCCCGGCGAGGACGATGTGGAACGCGTACTTGCGCGACATACGGGGGCGAGTGGCCTTCAGGAAGCAGTACGACGCCTGCTCAAGCAGGAGGGCGCTGCGCAGGTCTGAGTCCTCGCTCGTCATACGGATGAACTGCTTGGCCGCCTCGCCGTACAGGCCGCGCCCCTTCAGGCACTCGGTGCTCAGGAGCGTAGCCCGTGTAGCAAACTGCGGCATTCTGGCCAACAAAACAAATCAGTATCAATATGGTCAACTGTGCCATTTTCAAGCTTCGTCTGAATCGAGGTGTCAGAAAAAACGTTTCAATTTCCAACTATGTTCATTATCAACTGTGTCAGATTTCAGCTGTGTCAGTTTTCAACTAAGTCAGATACAGCTGTTTCAGTTTTCTACTGTATCAGTTTTCAACTGTCAGTTTGCAACTGTGTCAATTGTAAGATTTGCTGCTAATACTGTAGGCGTCTATGGTTGTAGCTCTCTCCAGAGCTACAAGTTGTACTATTCCTAACGGAAATATCATGAAAGGGTACAGTTGAAATTTGAACTGAGGCGTGTGGCCGAGTGGTAATACACTGAACCGTCATTCAGAAGACCGGGGCTCGATTCCCGCCGTAGTCAACCATCCTGACAAGAGTTTTTCATGGTTTCCCTCCGTCGTTCAGGTCATTACTGGGATGGTTCCTTAACAACAGGCCACAACCGACTGCTCCCCACTATCCAAAAACACCTAATAAAATAACCTTTCATCTCACCATATATCATTCCCCGAAGCCGATAGATCTTAGACATCAGTATAGTGCGTCGTTAATACCCAATATAAATAAAATAAAGTTGAAATTCAACACAGCTTATTTTTTTTTAAAGTTATAAAGTTTCTTTATTGAGTCAAGTTAAAATACATAAATGTTATACATTGCTGTTTATACCCCATTAAGATTAGGGGGTAAATCCTATCTTGTGATGGGGTAATTGACATAAAGTTAATTCAGACATGAATTGATCATGAAATAATGGAAAGTACATAAATGTGTAGTTGTTAAACTATGATACCTGATTAAATTTAGAGTATAGTATAACGATGTAATTTTGTTCTTAAAACTGAAGTCACTAAACCTAAATTATCAAACTAAAACTAACACAGTTTGAAAAATGACCCAGATAACCTAACCTATTTCAAAATACCTCAGAAAAAACTGTGGCAAAACTGAACCAAATCAGATTTCGACTGTACCTTAGTACGATATGTTCGGTACGAATAGACTACGACATTCTTCAAACAGATAAATGATCAAAAATGTTAGCTCATCAGATAGGACTACTGGACAACCAATCACAACTATCATTGTTTGCTCAACAACCCCACCAACAACATTTGGGGGTAAAATCATTGCTCCCCAATTAAGGCTGAAGATGAAAGGTGGGATCGTTTGGAAGGGGGCTTAAAAGGGCGATCTCAACACTTGAAAGAATAATTAAGAACAAAATGACTCATTTAACAAACATTAAATCTTATGGTAGGCCTAGTAATTAAAGGGATCTAGTTAACAATTCAAACATTTAAATTGAATAGAAAAATTAATAACTATTCAATCTCTTCATCTTAATCTTTTTTCACTCTTGATTATTGAATTATTTTGTTTTACTCCATCTTCTTTGTTCTTATGATTATTAATTATATTATTGGTATTATCTATCTCTATTTTTTTTCTTCTATATATTGATTCATATATTATGAAATGGTTTTTGAATTGGGGTAAATAGTCATTTGGGGATGTCGGTGGGTAGGAATTTTCCTACCCGGGTACCCGCTTTCATTACCCGACTCGTACCCGGGTTTTCCCCACAAAAAAAAAAATCGTACAGGCCCAAAATCACCTATATTCAAAAAGAAGCGTTATTTTCCTTAATCGAATCATCACTCCATAGAGCAGCAGCACCTCTAACCTCAAGGCATAAAAGCACACTGACGAGAAGTCGAGAATGATGCAATCGCACAGGCACATTTGCCCTGCCAGTAACAGCTGACAATGCATGGGAGGGGGAGGGGGAGGGGGGGGGGAAGCAAGACGTTTGCATGAGTGCATTTCTTATGCACTATGGCTATGGAAAGTTGAAAAAAAATTCCTATATGAAAGATATTTTAAAAAGTCAATGATGATCGCTTTTCATTGTTTGAATTCAAATGTTATTTCAATAATATCCCTTTTCTAACAATGACAGGCTTAACAATATTATGTTGAAAACAAATTGTGTGCATTACCATGGTCTTCCACAGCACATATTTTGTCAACTGACTGATAAGGTCTTATGACACGCTGTAGTGACGGGCGGGTGGGTGGGTGGGGGCGGGGCGGAAAGACGTGCGCATGAGTCGAGCGTACTTCCACATACAAACCAGACCAAAAATATCAAGCACGGTAAAATAAAGACCAGAAAAAAACACTGACTACCAGGCAAGTAGGCCTAATTGTTTGAACCCGGGTTTCACTTGAAATTGGACCTGCCCGGGTACCCGCCGACATCCCTAGTAAATAGTTTTTTTTTATATTAAGTTTAACGACGCACTGTTATGATGACTATGATGATCTAATGATGATTATGATGATCTGCAATGATGATCTATTGGCATCGGATGAATGATTAATGAGATGATGGGATGATGAGATGAAGGTTTCATGTGTAATGGGAAGGATAGTGGGAAGGAAGTGGTTGTGGCCTATTTTGTCGGAACCATCCCAGCATAAGCCTAGACTACAGAGGGAAACCATGAAAACCCCTGTAAAGATGGACGGTAGCGGGGATCGAACCGGGTCTGACATGCCTACTACCTACCGGGTCATATGAAGCAAGTGCGTTGACCACTCAGCTACCTGTGCCTGTTAGTAAATAGTGAAAGTTGTAATTTGTTAGACCATTTTGTATTTCTTGTTTATAATGACTCAGAATTATCAGCTCGACATATCTCCAATGACTTTCATATACGGTAGTCATACCAAGAATATTTTCTTTTGTTAACAACTCGAAATACCTGTTCACCACCATCTAAAATCCGTAATGAATAAACACTAAATAAACGTACTTGCACGAGTTGAGGTAAGTGAGAATGCCCTCTTCCATGTAGTCCTGCGCCTTGCGTGTCGGCTCGCCCTGCATGAACGCGGCCAGCGCGGCCATCTCGAGCGCGCCAGCGTAGTACAGCCACGCCTGGTCAGCGCTGAAGTCACGCTTGGCCGAGTGGTACGCCTGGAATGCCAGCGTGTAGTGGCCAAACATGAAGCACAAGTCGCCAAGCCGGCGCAGCTGCAACTCGGGGGCGTCGCTCGTGTAGCTGCAATGCACGACGTTACACAATTCGACGGTCACACAATTCTTTTAGAAATGTGTATTTATAATGCGATAATAATATTACATGTTGTAATGTGTACTTCCTTCATTCTAATGCTGCTAAATGACCCCACCAAAAGCTAGGTTATACGAGGGGACAAATGAGCGGGTGATAATGGAATGATGAAGTGATGATAGATGAAAGGACGTTTACAAAAACCCATGCCTTACGCGGAACTCGAACCCACAGCCGACCTTACTTCAGTTTCTACCGCAGTGTGATATTTTACTGAACCACGAGGGCAGCTAATGTGCACTTATAAAGTGACAATAGAGCCCAAGGCGATAGCACTGCAACGTCAAAATCTTGTGTGTTTGTATATAATCATCTCTGTGTTCTGTGTTCACTATGAGTAAATTTCTACTTGTAAACCTCGGTGAGCTGTTCTTTCTTTCATTTCTACCCATTCAATTCATATATTTATAGTAATAATAATGTGTTCATATGATGTAATGGGTAGACCCTATTATTATAAGGGTTGCAAATAAAAATCGATATATCGATTACGATCCATATTTTTTCAAAAGATACGATAATCAATTCAATTTACATATAGTTTGATGTATGGAAACCAGGAGCGGCTTGACATATGTGGTCATGTTTTTGATGCAAGCACGGCTACCTGAGTGACATTACTGGAGCATAGCGAAGCAAGTCTGAAGCTGTCTTTCAATGAACAGGGTTAGCGTTTTGCTTTTGCTAGCGGAAGGGCTAGTGAACTTTTTGCTGGCAGTAGGATAGCTAGCTCCCTGAAAGTAGTAGGTGAACCATGTACAGTATTTGAACGCCAGCTGGAAAAGAAACTACTTTCGGCGGTAATGCAAAAAAGTAGGTCCGAGCTCAACACTCAGAAACCGTGCCGCTCTCGGCACTAATCTGTCGTTTTTTCAAGCATGGCGGCTAAAAAACACTTTGAAAATTCGCTTAGCAAATTCCATGTTCAAGGAAGTCAGGCTCCAATATACTGTGCCGATATTATCTCTAATCACTAACTCACATGACAGCATTGACCGGTGCGTTGGAGCCCGGCACTCCAGGCTTGTTGTTGCCGAACCAGCGTTTAGTGGCACTGAACAACGAGCGGCTCACACCTTTTCGGTTAGATATCTGAAAACAAAAATGGTTTACAGGACTACTTATAATGTGTTCCGGACTATTGTGAACTTTATTCCAATGGAAAGTTCATTGTTCTCAATTCAAAATAGTCAATAGATAATTATTCATTTTGGTGACAAGATTGCCTACAAGTCCCAAACCAACCAAGGGTGCTGCTAAAAACAGCTTCCTTAACCTGGGAAATAACGATTGTATATCAAGATTTTGATGTTGATATAAAAAAAAGTGCAGTAAAGTTGATTTTTTCATGTCTTGATTTCACGTAATTATCACGGAGAAAAAAAACCATTACAAACAGAAGACTACATAAATAGGCCTATAATTATGCCTGATGAAGAATAATAAATTATATCTAGAAAAGTTATATGAGATCGGTATTTTAAGACTGAATGGCATTTTATGAAAATAATGACAATTTTTAAATGTGTCATATGATTTGTTAACTAGGAGTAACAAATGTTTTGAAAGTATGCATCAAAATGAAAAATGCTCTAGAGATTAGTTGAAGTGAGCTTTTTATTGGGTAATACTCAGTAAAACTCACTGGGATTTACTGGGTTAGGCAGTTACTTACCAACTCTGACCTTTGGTCTCTACAGTAACTATTATTTCAACTAGATATAAGGTTTTCTTTAGGGTTGGCAATAAGAACCGGCATTTCAATTACGATCAATTTTATTGTCAAACAATAGGATAAACAATTCAATTTCTACAGTTCGACATTTTTGTGTATCGAAACCATCTTTCAAGTCTTGCAAACGTCCAACAATAAGATAATCAATTCAATTTCTACAACACGACATTTTCGATTACCGAGAATATGCCTTGCATAACGTCCGTACTTTCTGTTCATACGATTCTACAAATCAGTTACACGGACGCCAAAAAAATAGTCTCATATTGAATACTCTCCAAAGTTTATGAGGAATGGTTTTGTAACTACGAACATAGATTTTTAATTCCAATACGACATGATATTTGGACACTCAATACGATTATCAAGTAGAAGAAAAATTCGATATATAACAATCAATTATCGATGTGATGTAAATGATTATCAATACATACAAGTTTTACAACGAGGAACAACCCTTGTTTTCAAACACACATTGCAAACTGCCTGAATATCAAATTGTTGAAGTTGCTCTACCGTTTGACTTCTAAATATAAGAAATGTTGAGAAATTTCAAATTTCACAGCCTTGTAATGACTGTAATTACATCATTAAGACGAGACAGTTTCTGCATTTTCCAATACAAAAGTTAAGAGAGGCCTACTGAACAGGTTGTTTTGAAGAAACTTGTAAAAATGTACATTACTGAAATGAAATCATCATCTTTCTTCACCCCTCATACTTACCATGTCAGTGAACTGTTGAATCTGTTTCTCTACATACGGCAAGAGAGCTTTCGTCGCAAATTCCTGCATCATGGTCCTCAACATCTCGAGGTCGTCGGCCGTGAGACAAGCTCCGTGGTCGACGCCCTGACTGGCCGCCGGCGTCTGACCCGCCCACACGTTGGCGTTAATGTGACTCGTTACCGTGACGATGGCTCCTTTCGCAGGCATGCCGGACCTGTCCACGTTGTTGTAAGCTGCGTGCGGCTCATCAGGAATGCTGCATTCATTCAAGTTTCAAGGGTCATTTTCAATTTTTTCATCAACATCGAAACTTGATACATAATCATTGTACTCTAATAGAGGCTGAGGATGAAAGTTAGAAATACAAGGGCGATAATACCATCCCAGAATAATAAAATTAATATAAATAGCAGATATTCAAGTATTGAATATAAACATGAAATATTAAACATGAATATTGAATATTAAAAGGGTAGGATGATGGGATGATGTGATAAAAGGTTATTTTATCAAGTGTTTTTGGATAGTGGGAAGGAATCGGTCGTGACCTGTTTTGAAGAACCATACCAGCATTGACAGCTAGGGAAATCATGGCACACCCCTGTCAAGATGGATGGTCAACCATGGCGGGAATCGAAGCACAGTTCAATGTGCTAGCTACTCGACCACCCGTCTCAGTAGATAAGTTCGACTTTTTTGTTTCATAAAGAGAAATAATTTATCGTTAACCAAACACCATTCTATACACTCAGTTCAATTGAAAGAAAAGATGGCCTGCAATAATATTGCGCAAGAAGCATGGCTAAGCGTATGGGACAGCTGTGTAGGGAAGCGGTTCTAATCTACTCGGGTACGCCCGCAAGATGGCTGACTCTGCAAGTGTGCTGTAGTTTCGCGCTCTCGCCAAAATGATTTTTTCCGGTGAATTTAGTCCAGATATAAATCTGTGAATGTCTGTCGAGGCAGTTAGTAATCAAGAAGTGGCGTGTGAAGTTTTTATGCCAATCGGATGTATTTTGTGACAATTACGTGAGTTTTCAAGTAGACGTACACTGGCAAGGTCTGCTGCATGGTGGTGTGAGTAAGATTATGTTGTATATCTAGGCCTATTATGTTTTATTTAGCTTAAAGTTATACCTGTAATTTAAAGTTGGCCTACAACAGAATAGGGCAGTTTTTCATATCCTGATGGAAGAGCATTTGATGGTCAGTTGTATTATCTTACCAATACATAGAATATTTTAAAAGTTGAGCTCATAAAATTAAGACATAAAATTATATCAGACATGTATTATACTATCATGTATTATCAACTCTATTATTTCCTTAGCTATATTAGTTATAATTAGTCTTAGTCACTGAGAAGAGAGACTCGGACACTATATTGTATAATACAAATCTGTTTTAATAAAGAATGTATGTACCGGTATGTACATCAATACTGAGGCAAGTATTAGGCCTACAAACATTTTGGCTGTGCGATGATTGACACCTCTCAACGGCGGGCGAGGATCGGTGGCTGGGCAGGCAGAAAGTGTTATGTCGATGAAGGGTAAACCGTATGTAATCGAAATAGTATTTCCAAACTGTTGTTCTGTGCAGCATTAATAAGTGTTCTTTAAATAATCGGTGAGGTTGAAGCAAACCCATGACCAACAATGGATGAAAAAAAACTAAGACGTAATAATACCCAAGCTAGCCAAAATCGACAAGCTTGACTCGGTGGAGGACCCAGTGGAGGATTAACGAGGGTTTACTGTATTGACCGAATTGACTATCTACTCTACTGTGACAAAGGCAATAGCCGAAATGTCGTCTCTGTATATCATCTCTGTATACTTTCAACGGTTCTCCACTATCAGTAGCCTATCTACGTATGAACCTTGGTAAGCTGCTGTTTTTTCTTTCCCTTGTATTCAATTCATATGTCAAGCCTCAGGCTATTTCCCTATACATTAAGTCATTTTCATTTGTACGAAATTGTTGGACGCACATTGGGAATGGTATCATTCAATGACATTATTTTTGTTGTTATTTTTGTCATTCAATTCCTTGGTCAATTGAATGATCACTCATCGATCAGTTGAATAATCGACTTACATACAAAATTAACAATCAACTCACTTTTTGACATCGAATGGCAACTATATTATTTACCTCTCCGTATCAGGGCTGAGTGGATGAAGAGTGACTGCTACCGCCGCTTGTTCGCCTGCCTCTTGGCCTACCTCAAGGGCGACGGGTCGTTGTTCGCTTGACTCGCTGTCGCAGCTGCCGTCTGTCGTCAGTCGGCTTGGCATGCCCGTGACCCCGCCCACGTCTGCAGGAGTGCGAGGACTGCTGTCGTGGCTCAGCTCCTGTCATCAAGACAACGATTAGAATCAACTACTGGTAGCGATGCCTTGTACCCGGGTACAGTCTGCCTCACCAAACTGTAGTGATTGTTGCATATCTCTTCGATCAGTTCAACTGCTAACTAAGTGGGTAAACATTTCAATCATAACCCGACAGAGATGGGAACTCTTCTGTCTTGCATTTTGAGGTCATATTTGTGACTAGATTAGGGTTGTGGTCAACGTTGCTGGATCGTATATATTTTGGCACATCTTTCATAAACTCTACCTCTACCTTATTCTACGATTCAACATAATTCAATTTTTTTCTGATAGAGACAAGGTGTGCCAAGATGAACAAATCACATGGGTCGAATAGTTTGAATAGTTTCGGCAGATTGGCTATAAAGATGGTGAAATTAGCGCACTCTGTCATATGTTTTATGTAATTATAATCATTTTTTATGGTGCTTAACGACCCCACCATCAGCTAGGCTACATGGGGGTACGAATAAAATGAAACGAGGGAGTGATGATCGGTGAAAGAACGTTTACAGAAACCAATGCCTTACGCGGGACTGGAACTCACGCCGAAACGAGTTCAGCACCTGACTGACTGAGCTATGGAGAGCGACCCGCACGTTTGTGAACCAAGATGGTTCTAAGCGTTTTAGAGCTAAAACTCATAAACGTTTGGAACTGTTGTGAATCGACCTTGAGAGTTCACAAACTGGTAGAAAACTAAACTTTTCAAAGAAAAACTGTAAGGCCTATGAAAAACACTGTTTGTGTTTTGATATTCGGTTAGTTTGATGTTGATATTATCATAGGTTTGGTTAGGTTAGGTTCGAAAATCAAACTTACAAATTCAACTATTTCATATCTAACAGTTTTATTTTCAAACAGTTTTCTCGGATAGTATTTGTTTGAACAGTTTTTTTATGAGCACTTGTTTATCAAACATTTTTTTTTTGTAGTGGAATAGCATCCTATTGACCCTGACTGTAATAGAATGTTAGCTCACCTGGTTGTCATGCTGCCGAATAAGAAATTGACTCCAAGGATCGGGAAGATGACTTTGACCCTCATTTTGTCCGAGCGGGCGCGAGTTGATCTGAAGTAAGAACGAATTTGTTGCTCCGTACGCAGTTTTCATAGTATTGAAAGCCACTTCCAACGTCTCGCTGTTTGTATCTCCAGAGTCGTGCAACAAAACGTAGTATCTGAGAACATTCGGGCAGAACCACTTGGGCAGTTTAGCAGGCGTCATGTTCTGCATCTGCTGCAGTTGTTGGCTCATCTGCTGCAGCACGTCGGCGACGTTACTTTCTCCTGACGACACCACGAACATGCCTGAATCTTTTGGTCAAGGCTGTACTGACAATTTTTTTCATCAACAAAGAAATCTTATACCATCATTGTTTACCAATTAAGGCTAAGGATGCGTTAGTGAGACCGTTTAGAAGCGGCACCTCTTGGTTGTTTTGAAGTCTTCGAAGCAGTCTTGCAGTCAATATAAATAACCATCTATGGACTAAGGCCTACTGGTACCTATTTTGAATTGGAAACAATGAACTTCGACACCAGGACTGCGCTGTCTGACTACACTTCTTTGCTGCAGATGAAAGTCTTTCAGTTTCCAAGAGTATGGAACATATTATGAGTAGGCCTATAGTACATGAAGTGTGAACCAATTTTATGATAGATCTGGACATTGCCAGCATTGGTATTGAGAGTAAACCAAACAGACGAATGTTGATATCTTCCACCTTGAACTACAGCAAACCCTCGTTAATTCGAAATGGAAGGGACAAAAAAAAATGATTTCGGATTTCTAAAAATTCAGATTAACCAAAAGAACTATTGTAACACGAAAATCATCACTCTTTCTGCTTAGAATTTAGTCACTTTCGTACTGCACGCGAGAGGAAGCTTTGCGACCGGACGATTCATAGAAACTGTTGCTAGGGTCTCAATCACGGTCGCCTCAATGATCGTGCTTACTCCGCTAGCTCCGCCACTCGACAGGCCCGCTTCTATTGGCGCTCAGCCATCCCGAGTCGATGGTGTAACAAACAAACTTTCCGAGCTCAGCAAAGTGTTGTGTTCGTCAACGACAAGGTCAACTCACTTGGTCGGATGACACACACAAAGATCAACATCCGTTGGCCTATTCATACGAGTCGAATAAAAAGGATGAAAATTGGGAAAATAATTATTAATTCAAGGAACTCACTCAAATTATTTTTAATTATCCAATACCAAAACAGTGTTGAAGCAATCAAAGGGTCGAAATATTAGTTTAAATTATGGTTTAGCTGAAATTCGGACTAACCATATTACTACTAGGGCTGCCAACAATAATCGATATATCGATATAGATCGATATTTTTTCAAACGATACGATAATCGATTGAATTTCGGCGATACAATATCAATAGGATTATTTTCAATTATCGAAATGAACATTATTTCCTTTTCAAACTAATTTTTTTCCCTTTACATAATTGCTCCAATCAGTGCATGTGGCGCGAAAGTTCTTGGTTTCTATTGGGCACTCGAAAGCCAATGAAAAACGCTGTTTGCTATGACGTCAGAGTTGGTATGCGCATATATGACGAGAATATAGACTACCGCGCGGTCAATTGGCGCTCGGCCGTCTCGAGTCGGAGACGTGTTTCACACTACGTTGTAGTCAACGAGTGGTCCTCAAGGTCAGACGACGTTAGACCGCACACAGTAGATAACACACACCATGCAGATAACAGCTCAACGTGCTTGTTATGTTTATTACTGCGCGTCAAATGAAAATGATGGAAATTGGGAAAATCATGCTTCTTCATGATAAAACGTGTTTTCAGTGGAATATCTCGCGGTTTCAAGTTGATTCCCTTGTTATGAGTGTACGGGTGAAGTACGCCCAATTAAACTGAGAAAAAACGTATTTTTGACAGATTATAGGCCGAGATTCGCATTTAAGCCGAGGTTGACTTCTTGGCTTGAAATTTCGAGAAAAACCCTCGGCTCATATTCCGGACAATATGGATGAATTCCAGATGTATATTGTTACGTGTAATTTTATTACAGCTCATAAATCTGCCTCTTCCTCTGTCCCGTTATCTTTCTACCCGTCCCTGCTAGGACCGAAGTCCCGCACGTAGTCCAAGGTCAACCACTTGGCAATGAATCAATCAACACAGCTGTTTAGCCGCAATTTTCAACACAATTATTCCAATGCGATACGATATTTTGACATTCGATACGATATCGATATAATACGATTAGGCCTAATAATCGATGTTAAGTAAACGATAATCGATATGAGTTTTCATATCGAATGGCAACTCTAATTACTACCCACCCTGAATATTAAAGCAGTAAAAATGATACCAGTACACTTGTCAACAAAACAAACATAATTTTGTATCTTGCACTGTTCAAGTATTATGATCATTCATATCTGTGAAATTAGCCTGGCAAGAACTTTTTGCCCTGTGGATGGAGACTGGTGATGCTTCAAAATTCAAACACAAGAATGATACCCGTATTCCATCAGTTTAGATAAATCGGATGAGCCAGTGTGAGGAAAAAATAAAAATTTAATTTCTCTAGATCAATTAAATCTATTACAATGACCAACAGGGAGAAACAATTGGAGCTGCGTAAAGATTACAATGTTCAACAGGTAGCTTACAATCACTGCTCAACTGTTTAGTGAAGACTGTGATTCATTATTTCCAAAAGTAAGGTGTGTATTATTTATTTTTGTTTTTTATATTCATTCCCAATTTTCTGTTTATTGGGTTCAACGAAGCACTGTGGGCCTACTGATGATTACGATCTATTGGTGTCATTGAATGATATACGAGATGATGGGATGGTGAGATGAACGGTTATTTTATCATGTGTTTTTGGGTAGTGGGAAGGAGTCTGAAGGATGATCAACCATGACTGGAATCAAACCCCCGTCTCCTGAATGACAGCTCAGTGTGCTAGCTACTCGACCACTCATCTCAGTCGGTGTGTATTTAGCTTTCGAGCATTTTCAATACAAATATATTGTTCAACTCACAATGCATATGATGTGCTTGTCTGGTTGAAATAAGTAAATAAAGGATACAAGCAATGTAATGTTTGGTGAACTCGTGGTCTGAGGGAAACTGAACTTGAAGAAATGTATCTCTCCATGCTTCAAACCAGGGTACAGTAGCAGGAATGTCCAAAGTCTGGCTACCAACTTGTATAGAAGAATTCTTTTCAGAATTTGATGAACTAACAGATTCATTCAAGAACTTCCTGGCAAGTGTTGGCTGTGGGGGGCGTGAATTTACATCAACCATAGCGATCCGTAGATTTCTTACAGGCACAGGAGTTCCGGATACTTCACGAATATAAGCTGCAAAAGAGCACCAACAGGATTATGATTAGTTATACACTATAACCTGACTGTACTAAACAATACAATACAAAAAAAACAGCTTAGTGTAGGGCCCATTGAGGGATAAGCTTACTTACCTTCAGCATCCAATTTGCAAAAAGGCTGTATCATCTCAACAAAAGATAGGTTATTTTTTTGGCAAGCCTGGTCCACCAGTGGACTACACATGACGGCTACCATAGGCGAAAATGAGTTTTGAATAAATTCATGAGGCGTTAATTTGCAATTAGCCATAATGCTTCACCGAAGGGCTAGGCTTCAGCCTAGCTAAAAGGTAGGGTCTGACAGGCAACAGCTAACCAAGAACAATAAAATTAAAATTATTTTATAGAAATACAATTAGTCTTTCTTCCATTTCTAAAACATCGCGTAAGTAGGGTTATCATTGGATATCAGTTTGACACAAATGTATTATACGAAGTCGTACGCTAGACCTACGCCAATTACACAGCAGGCATAGTCAACTTGAACATTCTAAGCCTAGAAGTTGGAACTGTCAAAACTACCATCCCTACGCAGCCATATTGAACATTCACGGCCACGGCCTTCTAGACATAGAAGATCAGCTGTATAGATTTGTAAGGAACCGGAAACAATTGGAACCGGGAAAATGTTATCTTCACAGCGGTGGAAGTAAAATATGGCCGCTATACAAGCGCATTATGAGGAAACGAGGTTTTCATTCTCCTGTAGAGGGGTACAAGAAATGTGCCAAGCTCAGTCCAGTCCTTGTTTTTCAAGCATCCATTTGGAAATTTACTGTTGGAACCGGCAAAAACTGACTGTAAATTACCAGCTTTTACTTCATTCTTAAATTATATGTGTCTATATAGTTCCTGTTTTCTTAATTACGAGTGAAACAGGATTTGGGCTCGAAATGTATTAGGTAGGAAGAAATCTTAAAGAACATTTCATTTTCGTAACAGTGTTGAGTGTCTAGGCCTACATGGGAGAGGCGCAAGTAATGGCCGTTTTCAGACGTTGAGCTTTGCCTAGTAGCCTATTTCCATTTTAGGACATATGAAGTGTTGGTAAATAGTTGTTTTGTTGTATTTAGACTTACTGGACTATTATCTTTGTCGAATTTTATCGACCCCAACCAATTGGGTTGATATGGAAAATAGTAGGGCGCTAGTGTAAATGTCCCAAATTAATGGAGAATCTCAAGCTTCCCCAAGATTAGTGCATGTATGCATAGGCCTAGGGTTAGTTCCAGAGTAAGCTTATTGAAGCCTACACTGACAGTTCGGCCTGGCCTAAGCTAAGGTTGTATTCACAAGAGAACTTGTTGCCAAAATGTGTTCAGACTTGACATGGCTTAGGAATAGTCCCAGGTAAAACTTTTAAGGCCTGCAGCAGGCCTAGTCCTAACACCTAGCCTAGCATACATTGGTTATTATCTAACAAGTATCAATTCTGTTACGTCTAGTCATCAATGCAATGCACACATCATAGGCCCAATTGACTATATGTGCAAGAGGAGTGTAGGGGCCTAGGTTCTTTTCCTTGTTTAATGGCCTAGGCCTAGCCTATACCGGTAATGTTTCTTTTTGCCAATTTATAGCTTAGCCTGAGCCTACATATTGTGCAAGACCTTGCCAACCACTCTCACACTTTCAATCAGTCTTATTATGGCCTATGCCTGTATTTATAAATGTTATTCTTCGACCTTGTTACAAGTCGATCTGAGACCTATCTGCATTAATCAATGCTCTAGTAGGCCTAACCTATTTTAGAATTATTCCGTATTCGTGCCATTTTTTTTATTAACTTGCCTCTGAGCTTCATTATGGCAGAGCCTGTCATTATAATCAAGTTGGCGTACTCCATTCCAGCCTGTTTTAGTAAAGGCTGAGGTTTAGGCCCAACTCATTGAATACCGGTATTTACATTACTTTTATTGACCAGATTGAGAAAGTGGTTTCTCTATTGACTGAAGGGTAGTGCACTTCCACCTACTTACATAACTCCTAGTCAAGAATAACTTCTCTCATTGTTTTTCATAGGCTTATGTCTTGGTATTAAGTGCTGAGCTCTAATAACAACTGACTTACGGTAGGCCTAGGCCTACTATGTACTATGAAAAATTGCTTTTGGCAGTATATTATATATGTATACACCACACCTGGGCCTAGTGTTAAATTGCAGAATTAGAACTGGAATTTAATTGAATATACCTGGTTACCCTGAAGAAATCAGAAAATTCTAGGCCTATGATGAGAGTAAAATCCCTAGCCTACTGTATGTATAACCCAAGTTCTATAATTTTGCTTATTCATGTGATGGCCTATGCCTACTTTCTTTCACATAGTATTTTAAATAGTGGCTATTTTCACCAGGCTCTCTCCGTCTTGGATCTTTTATCTTCTACAACCGTACGCCTACCTAGTACTAGAGTGACTGAATGAATGGTGAAAATAGTCCTGTGCTATCAGTCTCCATGGTAATGAAATGTGTAACATTTAACATGGTAGCCTAGTCAATTTTCAATGTTTAACATTACTCTGTTCTAGGATCAATTTTTAACGTACTTCCTGCGGGAGCTTTTCTGAAGAGTGCGTCCTGTTTAAATCCCCAACCACTTCGAACCTTAGTGATGGCTCTCCCTAGCCGAGCTCGCGTCTATGCTGATATTAACTCCCATAAGTCACGAGAGTATTGGGACTACGAATCCTATGTTGTGGATTGGGGGTGAGTTCGATTACTTTTTAGTAACAGTTTTACGGTAAACTATTTATCAATATTTGGATACGTTTTCAAATTCTTTATTCTACTTTGTGTGCTTGGCTGATCTATAGACAGACATAATATCATAAATCTTGCTTGTCGTAAGCATTTGATGTAAACAAGCAATATTAGGAGGGGGAAGGCTGTATCTTAGGTACTTAAGAAGCATGAAATTAGTGCATTATTCATTTTGTTTTCTATCATTGACGTTTGAAAATAACATTCTACAGTAAACCCTCGTTAATCCAAAATGCAAGGGTCCCAAAAAAAAATTGATTCTGATTTTTAAACATTCGGATACCCCCCCCCCCCCCCCCACACACACACACACACACACACACACACACACACACACACACACAAATTGGGAAATCCCAAATTTCAAATTTAGAATTTCGTCACTTTCGTATTGCACGCGAGAAAAGCCATGCCATGGGTCCATACGTGCATAGTGAGAAACCGTTTTGAGGTGCCTCAATGGTCATGCATACTGAGCATGCTGTTGACACTAGAGGCCATATGGTACATTTCTGTCACACTTCGCAATTTGTATAGCCCAAATGAATAGTTTTATAACATGATTTGATATTGATGATCACTAGGCCTGTCAAATATTCCCTCAACTACAAATTCATGCAGCTTTACAAAGCCCTTTCTTTTGTCAGCCGCGCTGCCCTGAATGAAATTGCGCTCAAACTATTCCTTGTTTTTCATAATTGTCGACAATGTAGAATGCGGTATTCTATATTTAATTGCAAGTTTAATTGCAAGTTGACCTTCGGGCAATTCCTTATCTATTTCTCTCAATAGCTCCACTTTTTTGCAAGAGTCAGTTCAGGTACCAAACAAGGTCAAGTCCATAGCGAAAACAGCCGAACGGTACTGGCTATATGCGAACAGCAGAAGTTTATACCAGATGCTTGGTAGCTATCGTCAGATAAATATCTAGGCCTATTTTTGTGTGTAAATGGAAGAGCGTGTAATTTGGGAAAATAATGATTATTTCGGATCATCCAATCTGAAACTGGTGTAAAAGCAATTGATGAGTTAGAATATCAGTTGGAATTATGGTTCAGCTGCATTTCGGATTGACCATATTAATTAACATTGAAATGTCTTTACCTTCGGCCGTGAACCGACTTCAAGTTTGAAATGTGTCAAATTTCGGATTAACTGAGTTTGGATTAATGAGGGTTTACTGTATAGCTTGAGACAAATTTAAAATTAGCATTGATTCAGCAGCAGAAAGTCTTTAAACAAACTTAGAGGTTCAGGTATAAAAATGATGTGCTCATACAGTAGAGGCTATTTTTGACACATTCTCAGATTAAGCAGTGAGCAAGTTCTGAAAAGACAGTGTAGGCATTGACACATTGACGTCAATATGCCCCGCATTAAAACACAGTTACTAGAACTGCACAAACAGAACGTGCATTTTGAATGACTGCCACAGGCCAACGAATGTTTGTAAATAAATATTCTATTCAAACAAATTGGAATTAAAGATTTTGGGCTTTCATGGTGCTTGCGTCTGATTTTTAAAAAAAGGTGTTACTGACAAAGTTTTTAGAGAAATGTCTATTTTCTTACAAATACAGTGAAACCTCATCCATCATTTTTCAAGGGACCAGGAAAATGAAACCATCCATACAGAAAAATTTAACATTGATTACATAGGAGTAGGGTGGGAAAAAATTGATGATACTAAGCAGGAAAACAATGGATCCGGGAACGATGCATAGAGGTTTCACTGTAGCGCGTATTTCTGATGAATGTTGATTTTTTGTTGTAAATTGCATATATTAGGCCTACTGTAAATAGCGTAAAAGAACTTGGCCTTGAATAGTTTTGAACATCACAAGACATGAAGATGACACACAAAACTATGGTTTCAGATTACTTTCAACTACGTGTATCACGCGTTTAAATAGTTGATGCAAAAATTCCATGTTTTCAATTATAGACCTACTTAACCTTTTTAGTGCCACCAGATTTGATCCAAAATGTGTCTAACAATGCCAGGTAGGTTTTGACCGATTTACAGTGAATCACAAAAAAAAATCATAACTTGCCAATCATTCGGTCAAATCTCATGAAATATTTTTCTAAATGTGATGGAAGGATAGACACTTGGATGAGGAATACTGTAATTTCACATTTGATCTGACAATAATTAAAATAATTACTTCTATTTTTATTTTTTTCAACTGTCAAAATATTTATTGGGTTTATACCAATGGTACAGATAACGAATAATTTTCAACATTATTTTGAAGAATTGCATGATGAAGAACAAATTGTTTTGAGTAAGATTCATGAGTTTCATTCATTTTTATGTGGAATTTCAATCATTACAAACTATCTTTCAAAAAGATGGTGACATGACATGAAACAAGCCTACTCTTGGCCTAGGAATATGCCTAGCCACATTTTTATCAGGTACATCACTCTCTTTGCCCCTGTCACTGGCATCACTATTTCATCTGAAGATGGGATAATGCACTTCCGAAAAGTCACTTCCTTCTTCCTCATCTGATTCATCTACTAAATCTCTAATCACTTCTTCAACTTGAAAATAATCACGTCTTCCACAAGACGCCATTTTGAAAACAAACTAGAATAACATTGTCATATTTCTGCCAAATGTAAACAAACATAGACGGCTGTGGAAAAATGGTAGAATATTGACCTTGGAACCACGAAATTTGTGTGAATAGCAGCTTTCTGAATATATCACTACTATTGCCATCTTACAGAAACTTTGGGAACTACATCAGTTTGAAGTGAGAGCTGATATATCAACTCTTGACATTTCTCAAGCAAGATATCTAGAGCCGATATATCGGCTCTTGGCACTAAAAGGGTTAATAATTGCATAATTTCAATGGCAATTAGGTCATGTGGTGAGGTTGGGCTCGGTCATCTATCACTTGAACACGCTGTTGTTACCAACGTGGGGAAAGCTATTTGTTTTAACCGTGATTTCAAATGGGTGGTGGTAGTTTGTCTTGAGAGATGAGCCTTTAAGATCATGTTAGTACTCATCATTAAAAGTAGGTACTGGTACTGTATACAGTGAAACCTCTATGCACCGTTCCCGGATCTGTCGTTTTCCTGGATCTATCATTCATTTTTTCTAGCCCCCACTTCCATATAATCAATGTTAAATTTTCCTGGATGGATAGTTTCATTTTCCTGGTCCCTTGAAAAACAATGGATAGAGGTTTCACTGTATTCTCAAATGCAATTTGACTGGCAAAATGTAGTAAAAAACTGCCAACAATGGGAAATCGATGATAAAGAGGCCCATCATCATTGCTGGACCCCAAGTCTTGAATCTACTGTTTTCACAGATGAAAACGAAGAGGTTTCAGCTCTTTTGGTTTTGGGGTAGATTGCTAGTCTTGAGTTCGGCGCTGGCATTGTGGGATCAAAACGAATTGCGGTTAGTCCGCTGAAGTAATTTTCGGGCCAAACTGCGAGTTCTTCTGGGTGACCGTGAAATTTATTGCCATGCACCAATCACAAGCTCGAAATATTTTGCGACTACAGCGTTCGGCATGAGAGGGATGAAGAACGACTAACTAAAAGAGCAAACTTCAAACACATCACAGAAATGTAGTAGGCCTAGGCCTAGTTGCAAGCAGTCAGGAAAACTACACGCATAAACTACTGATCCTATAGCTAGACCATGAACTATTTACCCATTAGGCCTACATCGAGGCCTAGCACTGTATTAATCTGAAATAATTGAATGCAAATAGGCCAACGACAGTATTGAGTTTGACAGCAACTGTATCTTGGTAAAAGTAGGGTTATAATGTCATCATACATCCGGCTTGTTTGATCTAGACTTACATTTTTGGATATTGAATCATTATCAATAAAATGAGCTAATTAGAATCTTGAATAACTGCTGATAATTTGTTTTTCTTCAATTTCTTCCACTACAATTCTATCTCCCTCAAGCTGTTGAATATAATTTGGATGCATGAAATCAGCCATCCTTATAATAAAAACGTAAGCCTACGTTTTCAACGAAAATACGAGGTTTTAGCTCGTAGGGAAGAACGCGCGTTTTGAAACGCAAAAAAGTAATTTGTTTTCAACTCGGGACTACCAAAAGTGGAAAATACACGTTTTGAAACGTAAAACACGGTCGAAAACGAGAATTTCAAGACTTGGGGAAGCCTGGTCAACTTGTGCATGCTCTTGTTCTTTTTCCACGAATTCTTTGGCTTATCTCTAGTAGCGTACCTGCAACTCTACTGATCCACTGATCAAGGCTCAATTATAAGTGTTCAATTGCATGTCTATGTTACAGCCTAGGTTTATATTGTAAGTTGTAAGATGACTCCTGCACAAATGTCCATAGGCTAGTTGGAAAGATTCTGTATTGTAATTATTCTGTAGTGATAGAGTTTGAGGCTAACACATTTCTATGTTTTTACATTCAATAGACAACAGGACGACTATCAGCTTGTTAGAAAACTTGGCCGCGGAAAATATAGCGAAGTTTTCGAGGCCATTAACGTCACCAACAATGAAAAGTGTGTAGTTAAAATATTGAAGGTTAGTATGGCTGTGTTTTGAATTGTTGTATAATCATATCTGTTTTAGCTACGGCAATACTAACAAAGTTCTGACATTTATTTTTAGCCCGTGAAGAAGAAGAAGATTAAGCGTGAAATAAAAATTTTAGAAAACCTTCGTGGTGGTACGAATATCATCACTCTTCAGGCGGTGGTCAAAGATCCTGTATCGAGAACGCCCGCTCTCATCTTCGAACACGTTAATAACACCGATTTCAAGCAGTTGTATCAAACCTTAACAGACTATGATATCCGATACTACCTTTACGAGTTACTTAAAGCGCTAGATTACTGTCACAGCATGGGAATAATGCACCGCGATGTCAAGCCTCACAACGTAATGATTGACCACGAGAATCGTAAATTGAGACTCATCGATTGGGGTTTGGCCGAGTTTTATCATCCTGGACAAGAGTACAATGTACGGGTTGCGTCGAGATATTTCAAAGGACCGGAACTTCTAGTAGATTATCAGGTGTGTAAGAAGAACCCTATATTAAATATCACTCTGAATAAATTCGAAGTGGCTATTCGTCGAAAATAGGTTTTAGCTTGGACTTGGTCATGTTCATTACCCAAAGTTAGTTAGTTGGGTTCATTTTGGTTAGTTTAGGCTAACGTCCATATGTGATGGCATAGATTGATAGTCTGATGAATAGCAGCAGCCGAATAAATAATGCACAATGCATATAAGTGAAGATTTTCTTCTATTCATTGCACTTCGTTTTGGGGTACATGGATCAATCTGTGTCTGCTTTGTTGTAGAGAAAAACTTAAATTATGTCATTTTTCATATGCGTGTGTACTGTAGATAGACCTACTCATAGAAGACCGTTTCATCTCTCTTCTAAAAATACTATCTCACTCGAATCTAATTTACATGTAAAAGTATGACTGTGTCTAATTTACTGTACACTTATTGGGTGAAAGGGAAAGAGAGATCAGCAGCTTACCGAGATTTATGAGTAGAGAAAGGCCTACTCATAGTGGAGATAGAACACATATAGATGAAAGGTACACGAGATTCCGATGTTTCGGCTTTTGCCTTGGTCATAGTAGAGTAGAGTAGAGAGTGATGACATGGAATAAGGATGATTTTCAAAATATACAAGTAATATCGTATTAGTTCTACCGATAGCCTACCCTAATTAGGCCTAGATTATTATACCCATCTGATTAGGCCTATATCAGAAGACTTATCTAGGCCTATTTTTTAATTCAGAGTAGGCTAATTTGTATGTTGGTAGTGTTTATAGATTCACATGAATTGGAGAGATGGCCATCAGAAAATCTGAATTGAACGTACCAGTACTTGAATAGTAGACTATAGCTTGACAATAAATAGTTTTCAACAGGTTTATTATTTTAATAATATATTTAATATATTATTTTATTTCAATGTCTAATTTAAGTAATTTTTAATCTAAAAATATCCATTCTATAGTTGGGTCTGTAGCCCTCGGCATATTCCAAATCCAGATATCTATTCAGGCTAGCTAGCATTGGGTCTTTAAATGTCGAATTTCCTGGCCCGTTTGTTCATACTGACCAGTGTCGGTCGAGTACTCGAGTCGACACCGTTATTGATACTTTGTTTGCTTGCAGATGTACGATTATTCGCTGGACATGTGGTCTCTAGGATGCATGCTGGCTAGTATGATTTTTAGAAAAGAGCCATTCTTCCATGGCCACGACAATTACGATCAACTCGTTCGCATCGCTAAAGTCCTCGGCACCGAAGAGTTGTTTGAATACTTAGAAAAATACCACATAGAGCTCGACCCTAGGTTTCATGACATTCTTGGCAGGTACGTGAAGGCGTGTAATTCGTACGGTAGACCTAAAAATATTCTTCATCGTAAGAAGGAAAGCAACTCCAAGAAAGTCGCAATCCACTGCTTTGTCCGTCTAACTTGGCTCCACTTTAGTTGATGTTTGACGACAGTTTTACAGCGCAAGTACATACAGTTCAACTAAAATGTGAACCACAACGTTATACTATGGCTATAGTGCTTAGCCCAAGCCATAGGAGTTTCGAGATTCAAAACACTCGTAACCAATATTAGGGGAGACCCCCTGGGGCTGTAAGGGCTGCTTTGGACAAGAACTGAAATACTTATATTCATTTTTCCTTTTCATAATTTCTCCTTTCAATCACCATATTTTGAACTACAGTGAAACCTCTATGCATCGTTCCCAGATCCATCGTTTTCCTGCTTGCTTCATTCATTTAGTTCTCACCACACTCCCATAATCAATGTTAAATTTTTCCTGAATGTATAGTTTTCCAGCATGGGTAATTTTATTTTCCTTGTCCCTTGAATAACGATGGATAAAGGTGTCAACTGTTTTAAAATACAAATTGACAACATCAAGATTGCTACCTGTGCTTTACTGGCTCCATGCATCTAGTCAGTTGTAACCCTCCCTAAGATTTCTCGAACACAGTTGTCAATTACATTTCATTTTCATATAGATATTTTTTCTCTGTTATGCTATTTCTAAGTAGATTCAGATCTTCTGACTAAACTATCAGATAATATGAGAAAATAATTATGTAGGCCTATGGTGGAGTATGAGAGCCTGATAATTTTCTCAGAGTATCTGCAAATCTGAAATTAAAAAACTTTTTTTGCACATATGTTCTTATTTCGGACATGTCATCTGTATACGTACGTAGCTCTGGGGAAGGAAGGAATCAACTTCAAATTGATTCAAAAAATTTAATTTTGCTTGCACACGTAGTTAGCAGGCAGTAGACCTAGATGTGAGAAATATGTTTCTAATGAAACAGAGGTCCCTGCAGTTTTCCTGTCATGACTTATTTTCCATGCACTACACAAATTTACGTGTAGGGAAGCGATTATTTGAAGTGTAGCTTGTTGCATAGTTTGTAATAACTCGTGTTCAAAAATATATTTAGACTGTCGATTTGACTGTTGCGGCAACCCTTTTTAGTTCGAAGACCAAAGGAAACATGAGTCGAGAAGTTATACTGTCCCTCAGTGCCGCCACAGGGAAAAAAATGCCATTTAGACAAATGTGAGTTCAAATTTGAGTTGAAATTTCTTTTGCCACTTGCTTTCAACTTTGTCTTAATAATATCAGTTTCAATGTAAGATTGACTTAGCAAATTAGTGCTTCGCATCTCTCGGTATTACAAAAACGTTACAAGTGAAAGTTGCGAATTTGCGTAATATTGCTTTTTTGAATAATAAATACTTGCATTTGAAGTCGGTTTCATTTCAATCGTGACATGGATTAGAAAGTGTACACACCTGCTGTAGGCCTCTGTGCTATAAGTATTATTTATTCTATTAAGATGAGTGAAAAATACAAGTGGCAACATAGTAGTAGTAGTATTAGTAGTAGTAATTTTACTAACAACTTTGGAATACAAAGTAGGCCTATAATATTATTAATACAATGACAACTTTCTGTGGTTGCAAGAATCTGCTATTCCAAGTTATTATGAAATATAAGTTAGTTTTAATTAATTTATCATTTAGACTGCTCATTCCACTCTCTTATAGTTATTGCTAAGGAGTAGCGCCCTTTATTTGTGTTGTACCTTACGCTCATGGTCATTACTTCAAATGAACGTTGAAGGCTATGGTGAATTTGTGATTTCCACCCACGCTGGCTTATAAATTTTAATCAATTGCCTTATTTATAGAATAAGGGGGCAATTTCAAAACAAAGTTTAATAGTTGAATTACCGTATTGTGTGAATATAATGAGCCAAACTCAAAAAAGGTACACTAAACAAGCAAAGAAAGACGGAAATATAGACGGAAAAAAAAGAAAAGTTTAGTAAAATAATAGTTATGTTAAAAGCATGCATCTTGGCATTTCATGATTGCCTACTGAGTTCTAGTTGCAAAATAACATGAAATTGGTCAAAATGGGAAATAACCTCACTTTTAGATGGTCATCAATTACATCAACATTGGAATGTTGACAATATTTTGAACTAGTTTATTGAAGCTATGTTATCAAACTTCCAAGTCAGCCATTCTGATTTCAATAACCCAAACTTCAACAGCAGTGCTGTAACCATAGCCTTCTAAACGTACCAGCCAATGAGATCACTCATTGAGAAGCACACAATAAGAAGAAAGCATTCAATTTGTGAAACTGAAGACTGATTTAAAGACTCGAACTTTGACTCGCCTATGGAGTCTAAAATATTTCCAACAAGTCTGATTCTGGCGGAGACTCGGGCTCAAAATTAGGTTGACTCGCACACTCCTAGTCACCATTACCCATCACTGTAACTGTCATTTAAGAAACTGTCACTCATGAGTGTTTCTGTGTTGATATGCCCAATCGCAAAAAACAAAAGCGTGCTCTAAAGAGAACCTACCCACAACGGTACATTTGGATAAACGTTTGGCTTAAATGTGGGTTGAATAGACTATAATTAAAAATAGTTGTATAGTAACTGTTGAATTGTGGCTTCTGTTTCTGCTCGGCTAATCTGACATTCATAATTGTGTTTCTCTACAGACATTCTCGAAAGCGGTGGGAGAGATTCGTTCACAGTGAGAATCAGCACTTGGTGTCGCCCGAGGCGTTAGACTTTCTCGACAAGCTATTGCGGTACGATCACTACGAGCGGCTAACGGCCCGGGAGGCCATGGAGCATCCGTACTTTTGTAAGTATGTCGAAAATTTGCGGCGTGACAAATGACTCGTACGGTAAACTCGCGTTGATGCGAAATGAAGGGGATCCAAAATTATTAAATACGATCTATAATAATTTAAATCAACTGAAAAACTCTTTCCGCAAAATCAGCACTTTCCAGTTGGAAGATTTTCAATTTGGTATTGCAGACGAGGGAAAGCTCATATCGATCGTCCACCGGCTGATTTGATGTGTGAGAATTCGTTGAGAGGTGTCTCCCAGTATGTGTGTACTCGGCTCTGTCGACGTGTGGTCCAGTGGCCTGCTTCCATTGGTGCTTGGTCGTCCCGAGATTTCTAGTTCAATAGGGTCTCGTTTTTGTCAAGGTGAAATCACACTCAGTCGGATGATACACACAGCTCAACATGCTCAACCCTTTTCTTGCGCGTCAAACAAAGAGCATGGAAATTGGGAAAATCATACTTATTTTAAGGAATGCACTTGAGGACTATTTCGAAAAACCAATCTGACAACAGTGTTGAAGCAAATGAAGGGTCAAAATATTCGTCAGAATTACGGTTTAACTGGAATTCGGTTGGATTGGACTAGAGACATGTAAAAACAGCAATTGCTATAAAAGCGACAAAATATAAAAGTGCTTTGAAACATATTTTTCTATCATTTCTTCATGTTTGTATACATTTGTATACATGTTTTTGAAGAGGCGACAAAGCGCTACAAACATCAGAATCTGCTATGTTTCAACGTATCGGCGATACAGACGCTATATATGTAATAAAAGCATTATAGATGTTATTTTCTGCAGAATATATTAATTGGGAAGTAAACGGGTGGAGTCAGTTAAGGAATTTCGAAAACCAAAATGCATCTGCAAATGCAAGTGGCAGATGAGGCGTAGGTTTAATGTGGGTGGTGGACACCATTTTCCTAAAACTATCAATTTGGGTGCTAGACTTTTATGTCTGTTGTACCGTATTTACTCGCATATAAGTCGCATGTATATTTAGAAATTTGAGAACTCAAAACAGGGGTGCGACCAATACGCGGGTGCGACTTATACGCGCGCACAAAATCTCAAAAAATGAAAGTCAAATGCATCAATTCTCCTCACAGTCGAGCTTGCTATTTTTACGTCATCAAAAAGTCACATGCGTCTCATGAAGGTGAGTGAGAAAAAACGTCACATTTTGCGATAAAAACAGTTGCCGTGAAACACTGCCCGTCTTCCAATGTTAGAGCATAGGGCGAACCCACAATCGTCGTCAGAATTCATGCACAGACAGTCGTCAGTGCTGAAGCAAACATGATACTTTTAGATTCTTGTGTTACACTGAATGACAAGACAAACACTTCAACACATCTGTTCATCATCAAACAGTTGCCATGAAACACTGGTCGTCCAATGTTACAGTATAGAGTGAACCCCCAATTGTCGTCAGAATTGATGCACAGACAGTCATCAATGTTGAAGCAAATAAATACATGTAAATATGTTTACATTCATTTTTATCTAGCCTCTTCCTAGTGTTGAATGAGTAGCCCTCTATAGACAAATCAGCCATACATAGCATTGTTGATTGATGATAAACAGAATGTCTCAAAGTGTTCAAGTTGGTAATCAGTGTAACATGATACTTTTAAAGTCTCATGTTACACTGATTACCCACAAGAACACTTTTGACATATCTGTTTAACATCAATCAACAATGCTATGTATGGGTGATAACAGTATAGTGGGCTATTCATTGAACACTAGGAAGAGGCTAGATGAAAATGAATATAAACTTGAGAGATATTTACGTAATCATCATGCACTCTGGGTCCCATTGTCACGCTCTCGCTCCCTCGGGTATATTAGGCAACGTTCCCCTTCCCACCCTCGCGGTTTAGTTGAGGCCCCTCACAATGGTTTCTCATGCCTCATACCAAGGGTTTCTCTCTTAAGTGTCCAGAACAGAGAGCTAAACATTTCAATCACGATGTATTTTTGACATACTGGAGACTTTTTTTTTTCTTGATAACATCGAAACTTGATACAATATCATTACTCCTCAATTAAGGCTATGGATGAAAGATAGAATCGTTTGGATGG
The DNA here is from genome assembly GCA_964007535.1 of Brachyptera risi. Classification (NCBI taxonomy): domain Eukaryota; kingdom Metazoa; phylum Arthropoda; class Insecta; order Plecoptera; family Taeniopterygidae; genus Brachyptera; species Brachyptera risi. The sequence goes on from OZ023326.1 coordinate 16,508,412, forward strand.
GGCACCACAGGGGCGATCTTACCACTCCATTTTGATTATTCTAAACTAAAGAACTTCAACACCAGGACTGCTCTGTCTGTGACCATAATTTTTCGCCGTGGATAAAAGTCTTTCAGTATAAACACACAAATGTTGATATCTCCCACTTTAAACTAAGTCTCTCGGACAATGATCACTTCTTTCCATTTTCAGCAGATGTAAAGTTTATCATTATACAAAATGGACAAAATAAATTAGTGATAGAACTATAATGTTATAATTAGGCCTATCACTCTACTAAATAATAGTAATAATACTAATACTAATACTGGAGACTGCAGGTGCGACTTATACGACCATACAAAGGGTTTTTCAAAAGATGACTGTCAAAAACAGGGGTGCGACTTATACGCGGGTGCGACTTATATGCGAGTAAATACGGTATGTTATGTAATGGTTTTGAGGATACCGTACCGTTGTTATGCTACAGAATGTAGTTGCGCTACAAAACACGATGTTTCAAAATAATAGATGCACCAAAGTGCTACTTTTCAAATTCTAAATGCTATGGAAAGTAAAAATAGAAGCTATATTTACATGTCTCTAGATTGGACTAAAGTGAATTTTCTGTTGGTCTCAGAGAGTGAATTTAAAGAAATAATTGATGGATAAAGCGAATCGAATTGACAGTTGGATTCAAAGTGCGCCATCGAGACGGAGCGCACCGAACCATCTTTAGGAGACCAGAGTTTGATTCCCGTCATGGTCACCCATCCTGACGTAGGTGCATCAAGGTTTCCTTCTGTCATTCAGGTTGATACTGGGATGGTTCCTTAACAATAGGTAGAGGTGTTTGTTTTTCGCAAGCCGCGAAATTGCGAAAAGTTTTATATGTTGATGAATCATTAATATAAGCATGATTCGACCAATTCTAAACTGAATGATATAATTTTCAGCGCTCGTATTTTACGTTACTTAACATGCACAATTTTATCCAAAACTTCAAATGCTATTTTATGTCAACACGATGCACGTTCAAGGTTAGAACGTGGGTCCAACGTTGCCAGTTCTCTGTGTAGTATGGCTGAGGCGGCTCAACAGAGCAGTCATGCGCACGAGCATAACTAAATCTAGCAACCCTGTGCGTGCTTTATTTGCGCATAGAACAGCGATACACCGGTCCGGTGTAAGTAAAGAATGGTGGGGCGGGGGTCTTTTCAGGGTCATACAGACAAGCTCATGCAGACAGTCTTGTCGAGACACCGGAGCAGTAATGTTCAGGATAATGGACGTTGGGATTTCACGTATTAATTGTGACAACTTTTATTCGTAATTTTTGCTGAAATTCGAATTGAACAGACACAAAACAATAATAAATAAATCAGCCAGCTAGTGCATGTAGACAGAATAATTCATTCATTTCATTCTAGGCCCCAATATTTATATTTAATGCCTTGCTTCCTACCTTTAATCCTAGCATTCAGTTCGGTAATTTGACTCTTTCAACACTGTGAACTGTGATGAAGGTTTCCTAATGAATGACATAATAATATATATAGTATTAATGGGACTCCTTGTTGTGTTGTAAAAATTGCCGAGAAAACACTTGACTTGAAGATAACCACATGGCTGTCCAAGTTGGCTTCCTGGGGCGAGGGGAAGTGGGAGGGAACAAATCACGTGCGAGGCGCACATGGCCGGTTCATCCAAACTGCACGCCTACACTTTACCACTGTACTATACAAATGAAAAATATTTTTTTCATAATTCGAATTTTTAAAATTCAAATGTTGATTTTTGGGGTCCTTTGGAATTCGAATTAACGAGGGTTTACTGTATATAATTCATTTTTTTTGTACTTGGGCCCGGTTTTACGAAACTGGATTAAGCAATAGTTAGCGGATTGACTTGTTATCACCATTGGTTACATATGTTATTTTCGTACCTTTAATTGATAGTTAGTGGATTAGTACCCTAATTAAGATTGGTAAAACCGGGCCTTAATATGTCATGCATCGACCTAAACCTATTTTTCAATTTGAAACTTCGTGAAATGGCATTCCCGCATGATATTAGGTCAAAAAACTCATAACACCGCCAAACACCGAAATGTGAAAACATGAAAACGAAAAACACTAGATCATAACACCGTTTACAAACACCTCTAACAATAGGACACGATTGACTCGGGACAAACCGGGAAATGCTGATATCGGGAACAATGCATCATGTTTTCAGTGCACCAATTTCACCTATTGGCTATTGCTACAGATCTAACAACGCTATCCAGTCTTACTGTCTCCTTTCTAATTGAGTTGTTTTATATTTTGCAGGCCCGATTATTAAGGAGCAAAGCCGCCTGAATATGGTGTCGTCTTCGCCTACTCCCATCGCAGGCTCTGTGCCTGTCGGTGAGTAGACTGGCAGGTAATGAAACTTCACATTTTCAGCCCATTCACTCGAGAAATCCGTTTCCGAAAGGTGGTACCAAAACACTTGGAAAGGTAGCTTTGGGATGATAGTTCCACACTCAGAATATTTGTATAAGTGTATTCTAATTCAATATTGTATGAATTGTGTGGAAAAGAAAGATAGAACAGTAGCTTACAGAAGTAGAGATACTCGTTATGTAGTGTCCACTGGTAGAAAACAAATGAGCACACAAACACACGAGATTTTTTACTTTTCGACTACTCGACAAGTATTTCTACTTTTGAACCTTGGCAAGCTGCTGTTCATTCTTTCCCTTTCAGCCAATTCACATATCCAGCCTTGGGCAATTTTCCTATAGACTACTTATTCAATAATAACTTGAAAAGCATTGCAGAAAAAATTCCAGACCCAATTTTTCTGTCACGAGTATTTGCTTTTTTGCTGAGGTACTGTACAGTTTGAAATCATATTCAGCATACCCATGTGTATGCAATTGATAATTTCTGCTTGGGGCAAACAAATTACAAATGTTCTAAACACTGTTGATGTGGGATAAGGTAGAGATAACTGCATGTAGCAGTTGACAAATCTGTGAAGAGGCAGTTAGACAAATTATGAAAAGTAAAGTTCATCTTTTAAATAGATAAATGTAGAACTAGCCTGCTTGCTCTTCCTCCCACCACGCTATTGTGGTGTGCAAGGCAGACATTGAAGGGTGGGTAATCACCAATCAATGATGATGAAGTACTAGCATGGTGTTTTTTTATTATTTTCCTCTTGGAAATCTATGACCACTCAGTGGACATACTATAATTTGGGCTCGTGTTATTCAATCTGTGCTCAATTTGCTTTAGAGTTAGCCTACGCCCTACAGTGAAACCTATATCCATTGATTCTCAAGGAACCAGAAAAAAAGCATCCTTGCTGGAAAACTGAACACTAGTTGAACGATTAAGCAGGAAAACGTTGCATCCAGGTTTCACTGTGTTGAGCACACTCATTCAATTTACATGTTTCCAAGGGTTTGCCTAATCTCTGACTATTGTTTTCAGTTGGGTCTGCCACCAACCACAGCTCTGGCAATGGGTGACTGCCCAGCCCACCTCTCATCCTCCCAAGGACAAGTTCTTGGACCTCTTGGCCCTCAACATTCTCGCTCTGTCTCAACGTTAGCAACCGATCCCATGCTCATTTATCAAGCGGAGAATCACTCGACAGACGAAATAACTCGGCTCCCCATATTGTATAGGCCTATGTGTTCTCCAATGCATTCATTACTCTTCAGTTTTTGTTTTTTAATTTTCTATAATAAATGTGGGGTAAACAATTTTCCGTTTATGTGTACATTGCAAGCTGAAATCTTGATTCATTATTGTTGAAACTGAAACTAAGATAAATAATATATTCGTGAGGAAGGTTTCTAAGTCAACAGATTTTCTTAATATCCAACTAAATACTAAAAACATTTTAATTGCATTTTTCAGTTTAATATCAAACATAATTCTATATTTATCTGAAATTGTGTGAATGCTTGAGAATGTGGACTTTTTTGCTGTTTTCAATATTTGAATGGTACAAAGATTGTTTAAAATTAAAAGAAGATTTAACTGGTCGTTGAAGATGGGCTAAGAATAACCAAACTGCTATGAACCACGAGTGAACCCTCATCTGTCAACGTGTGATACCAACTCGGATATATTTGTAACGATAGCTCGGATATACTCCTTTCTATCATCCGTCTTCAATGCTCTAGTTATTGTTACACAAATTTGCTGGTGTGAGTGAAAAACTATGAACAAGAAGTAACCATACAAAATACTAAAGTGCTGAGTGTTCAATTAGTCTTTGACATATTCGTTTATTTCTATGCTAAAGACAACTTATCTAGTAATGTTACAGTGAAATATTTTAGCGGCAATCCTAACCAGTTGCAAAAAAAGAAGAAAAAATACATTATTGTTGAAATGAAATTGTTAACTCTTTTATTATCTTTTTTCATTTTAATTGAGTAGATCAAATGCTACATGTCTGTACATATAGGACGCCGGCTTTCGTACCGTAGCTTTTCGGACTGGAAGGTGCCTTTTCATGAAGTGTGAATGGGCCTATCAATGCAGGAAGAGAAAGTGTGAGCTTTAGGCCTACATTATGAAATTGTGCAAAGTTCAGAAATTCTAGTCCGGAACGCTACCACTGCTTGTTCTTTGCAGTCAACAGCTGTCCTGAATTTGTAGAAACTCTTTAATTCGAAATGCTTGGGATGTAGAAAATAATTGTGAATTTGTGGGTAATAATTATTTGATTTATTAAATGCCCCGATTATATAACCTGGGAGTAGCTCTTACTGGAAGCTAAAATCAGTTATTCCCATGGTTACTATTTGGTGACACAACTTTTAGAATAAGGCTAGGTAGACTTGGTAATACTAGGCCCAAGTAAATGTCTTTGGTCTGGTATTATCAAGCCCAGTTAGCTCTTATCCGAGAGTTGGTGAAAACAAATAACATGGTTAACTATAGTGAAAACAACTTTAAACTGAGAGTCAGAGCTACTGCCACTTGGTCATTCCGACACTTACAAAATACATTCTTCTGAAGTCAACTGATGGTCTTATTTCTCTTTTTGAAATATACCGTAGTTTGAATTCTCCCAGTTTGAGTTAACGAGCTTCTGCTATACTTTCATCTACTAGGGTTGTGCAAACCTAGATTTTCAGAGTCAACCCGTTTCAAGGTTCTCTGTACTTGAACCTTTTTTGAATTCATGTAAAAATATGAAAATAACGAGAAGATGGGGCTAGATAAACAACAAAAATTTGTAAAATAAATTAATTAAATAATTTACTCAATTTTTCATTTTAATTAGAGTTGACACACATTTGAACCAAAATTCCATCTTGAATACAGTTAGCAGTGCCTATTTCAACGATACGATCTACAAGTGAAAGGATATGTATGAAAATCCATTCAGTCGAGGCTAAAGAGCACCCCCGTCCCTTCCTCCCATTTGTATGAAACACATCCCTTGTATACGGTTTTATATTACAGTTGATTGGGTTTTTGCCAACCTTCTGATGGAAAGTATTGAATTTGATCAGTTTTAAGATTTTTCTATTTCAGTGGTCTCATTCATGTACATCGACGGTTGTATCTTCAATTTCCTATTTGAGAACGTCAAACGCGTGCGGAGGACCTTTCAATATGTACGGCCCTTTTCGAAAAATGTAGTTTTCATGTATAGCTGAATATTGATGCAAAATACACCTGGTTAGGTACTGTCCCATTTTTATCCCAATGTGCTCACTCTATTAGTGGAAACAAACAAAAAATGTGGGCTGTAAAAATAATTACCGGTAGGCCTATATAGATTTTCGTTCAACCACTAAAACTAAAATACCAATTATTGAAATAATTGCTCTGCATAATATTCATGGCTCGACTTCTAATGAAAATAAAGCCTAGAAGGTTCACAATCATGAGCTGATGATGGTGAAAGCCTCTTTTTGCCCCACAGAGATTTTTTTTTTTGGGAATTTAAATGAATTGGAAGTGATTTTTATAAGTTTTTAAAACTTACGTTGGTGCAAGAAATGTCATTCTATGGAGATTGTTTGAGATTACTATACTAATTGAGTAAGGATACCTTTTTTTTGTGATGCATTAGGTACAGCCTGGGCCGTCTACGTACCCTGTGTGCGCGCCACTCCTATAGTGCATGTATAGGCGAGTAAAATATATGTTGTAGTACAGGGATTGGTGCCCGAATGATCAACATCTCTAACTGGATGTTGGAACCGATTTTCGTCGTGGTTACGAAATATGCCATTTGGTTTCACTCCTTCTCAGGATAATGACTACGTGGACATGGTGAAGTTATTTTATTAAGATGCAATGTTTTTAGATGAGCGTAGCGAAGCTTTCCATTTCACACCCTGAAAAAAAATGGACTTCGTTTTTATGTTTGTTTGTTTTTTTTTTTTTTTTTTTTTGTAATTATGTACGCGGCATACAGGTCAGAGAAATGAATCAATCAACTTGAAACTTTTTCTGAACGTTGGTGTCATACTAGAATAGGTTGGGATTGTTATTCAGAGGAATCGGTCGGAAGGTTTTTCCGGAAAATAATCGGAAAGTTTGTAAAATCCTCATAAGAATAACCCGGAGGAAAAATACTTGAAAAACAAGAATTTTTCAAAAGCTCTCAAAATTCTCACAGAATATTAAAAATACTATTATACACCTTTTCAGAGATTTTTAAAATGATCGAATGAGAAATAATGAAGAAAACGCAATAAACGTGTACATTTTATTGAATATTTGGATCAATTGGTTTTGCAAAGTGTTTATGCGACAGGTTGCAGGTTACTATAAATATCAACAAGTTGCAGGTGAGGTTTTTGAACGTTTGAAGTAAGTCAAGGCTTGTAGATGTAAATTGAGCTGACAAGTTATTTTTCATTCTAGATTGCCATACTCTAAGCTCATCTCACAACGCACATTCTGCGTTTTCCTAGTTAGATGAGCGTAGCGAAGCTTTCCATTTCACACCCTGAAAAAAAATGGCCTTCGTTTTTATGTTGTTTTTTTTTGTAATTATGTACGCGGCATACAGGTCAGAGAAATGAATCAATCAACTTGAAACTTTTTCTGAACGTTGGTGTCATACCAGAATAGGTTGGGATTGTTATTCAGTGGAATCGGTCGGAAGGTTTTTCTGGAAAATAATCGGAAAGTTTGGAAAATCCTCAAGAATAACCCGGAGGAAAAATACTTGAAAAACAAGAATTTTTCAAAAGCTCTCAAATTCTCACAGAATATGAAAAATACTATTATACACCTATTCAGAGATTTTTAAAACAATCGAATGAGAAATAATGAAGAAAACGCAATAAACGTGTAGATTTTATTGAATATTTGGATCAATTGGTTTTGCAAAGCGTTTATGCGACAGGTTGCAGGTTACTATAAATATCAACAAGTTGCAGGCGAGGTTTTTGAACGTTTGAAGTAAGTCAAGGTTTGTAGATGTAAATTGAGCTGACAAGTTATTTTTCATTCTAGATTGCCATACTTCTAAGCTCATCTCACAACGCGCATCCCGCGTTTTCCTAGTCTAAATAAATACACACTAGTCGGCATTTTCAAGGTTACAAATCTTATAGAAAATGGTACGTCAAATAGTACAGTGAAACCTCTATCCATCGTTTTTCAAGGGACCAGGAAAATATAACCATCCATCCAGGAAAACTATCCATCCAGGAAAATTTAAGATTGATTATATGGGAGTGGGGCTAGAGAAAATGAATGATACATCCAGGAAAACGATAGATCCGGGAACGATGCATAGAGGTTTCACTGTATACCAAAACCTACTTGGAAACGTAATGCTCCTGAAAAAATCACACAATGGCAGTGTTTGATATTCTGGATCATATTTGATATTTGTTACCAATATGATGGTGATACACTTTTGTTCTGTTGGTAGACAACCTTCTTTTGTGGATACAAATATATCAAATCTGATGAACCAGTTTAAACATTGATGCAGTTACCACAGGGTCAGACGGTCAGTCCATGAGAAAACAACTAGGACTGGTTGCCGACACATTTTGGATGAGGTACATTTTTTTCATAAATTCCCACAGTGTCAGTAGATCACAAAACTGGTTGAATTTTATTTTCAGAATCATTAGTTGAGAAGACTTGAGGGAATTGAAACATCTGCTGGCATAGCAGAAATGCTACTTTTAGAGATTAACAGTTGATTCAGCCACCACAAAAGGTGTAAACCGATTGTAACGAAACTTGGGTTACACTTGCAGGTTTTAAAAATTGAGTAAATAAAGTTCAAAATGTCATTTATTTCGTTTTTTGTCATATAATTCAAGGTCAAAGTATTTGTATCATAACGAGATTTTTCCATACTTTGGGGTGTAACTCGATAAGGGTAGAAATTGAAAAAATATTGAATTTTAATATTTGTTTTCAAACACTTTACATACTGGTGCATGTAAAAGAGCTGTAACTTCTATAGTGGACTAGTTTAAAAAATCAGCTCCAAGTTTTTGGATAATTATGCCTATATATATAGGCCTGAGACTTATCCTCAATTCCTTGAATATATGTATTTGTTGTAAAACCACAACAAATTCAATGATATAGCTTGACCCAAATATAAATTTTCAACTTTTTAAGACTTACCTCTTCTTTGCTGAGAATTACTTGAACCTCACCTTGACTTGACTGACCTTGAAAATCCAAATTTTTTAGTTTTTGACACATTCAATAATAATTAGTTCTGGTAATAAGGGTACATAAAATCAATGATGTGTATTTTTTGAAAGAACATATAACTGCAGTAGACCTATATGTAAAGTGTTTAAATAAAGATATTAAATTTTGATATTTTCAACCCTTATTGAGTTATGGCACCCTAAAGTATGGAAAAATCACATTCTGATAAAAATACTTTGTCATTCAATTATATCACCTTGAGATGAAATGAATATAGCATTTTGAAGTTATTTTTCTGTAGATCTTATTTTTTCTATCCGGTAACCCAAGTTTCGTTACAATCGGACCACGCTTTTGGTGGTGGCTGAACCAACCGCCAATCTCTAAAAGTATCATTTTTGCATTTTTCAGCAGTTCTTCTGATACCTATAACTTCTGAACTAATAATTCTAAAAATAAAATTCAACCAATTTTGTTCTCTACTGACATGTGGGAATTTATGAGCAAATTTAAAAAATGATCCAAAATGTGTCAGCAACCAGGTTGATTCAAATTGAGTGATTTCTCATGGAATGACCCCATAGTCATCAGTTTGTAAAATTATAAATACATTGTAGGGCCTAGTCTTTTGTCTTGAGATTGAGTTTTCAATGATCAGTGATTGAAATTATTGATCTGCCTGAATCCTGTGGATGATGTAATTCAACTGTCATTTACCATACTATTACACTTTTGTAAGTGAAACGGCTTGCGTTGTGTAATAGAATTTACGCCAAATCTTAGCAAGATTTCATTTCTCTTTCTACTGTGTGATCTACTATGCTTCCAGTCCTCACTCTGGGATGACATTGCCTATATGAAAGGTAAGTGCACTTTGAGCTTGGAATGTTGTAGGTCGTCCTCCACATGTGGGTCACAACAGGAATGAAACCATGCTCTTCAAACAATATCTTTCAAACATTCTTATATCCACCACTGAGTGTCTGCAGAGCTCAGCGCTATTACTACACCAGGTTCCAGACTAGATTCCCACCATGGGCTATCTTTTTTCCTGTTAATTTTATACTAGGAAAACACGTTATGTGTTGCCGCATTGATGGTTGAGCTAGAACCTAGAACACATCAACTTATCTTTGGATTGGTTATTATTACATATCCACCTTGAGATCCAAACAATTACATCACTACCATCCTACTTTCCAATTAATTTCTCTGATGCTAAAGAATGCTTTGTTTTGATTGTTCCCAATTAATTGGTGACACCTGTCGCTTGGATTTAATTGGTTTCTCAATAGCTTTGAGTGATTTAAAAAAATTGGATTATATATTTTTCACATCAAAACGGCTGATCTGATTTGACTGAAAGTTTGGAGTACGTAATTGGATGAGCGAAGCGAAGACTCAATTTCACCATACCCGAAAAAAAGCACTTTCTTTTTTTTTTTTTTGCACTCCACAGGTCAGACGAAAATTAGTTGAAACTTGGCACACACAAGCATCCTTATCTAATTAGATAATGTATAGTTTTGAGGCGCGGTCGGTTCAACCACTTCTGAGAAAACTCATTTCAAAGTTTTCAAAAATCTCATGAGAATAACCCAGAGAAAAAAATTCAGAAAAAATATTTCATCCGAGAGAATTCAAATTCTCAGGGAATTTGAATCTAATAATGATACACATTATTCCGAACTTCCACTCAAATCAGATCAGCTGTTTTGATGTAAAAAAATATATAATGTAATTTTTATGAATCATTCAAAGCTATTAAGATACCTATTAAATCCAAGCTACAGGTGACACTTAATTGTGAACGATTAAAACAAAGCCTTCTTTATTATCATAGAAATTAAATAATGCAAAATAAGATACCTATTAAATCCAAGCTACAGGTGACACCAAATTGTGAACGATTAAAACAAAGCCTTCTTTATTATCATAGAAATTAAGTAATGAAAAATAAGATGGCAGTGATGTAATGCTTTGGATCTCATGGTGTATGTATATATAATGACTAATCCAAAGATAAGTTGATATGTTCCAGCTCATCCATCAACGCGGCAACACGTAACGCGTTTGCCTAGTGTATATAATCATTATATTGAAATTTCCTGAGAATTGGATTTCTCTCGAAGGAAATATTTTTGACGATTGCTTTCCTCTGGGTTATTCTTATGGGATTTTTGAAAACTTTGAAATGAGTTTTCTCAGAAGTGGTTCAACCGATTGCGCCTCAAAACTAAACAGTATTGAATTGGATAAGAACACTTGTGAATGCCTTGTATCAACTGATTTTGAATTTTCGTTTGACCTGTGGAGCGCGAACAAAAGAAAAAAAGTACTTTTATCGAGTATGGTGAAATTGAGTCTTCACTTCGCTCATCCAATAATTGCTTCTGATTAAGGGTAACGAGTTTTTTTTTTCATCCGCCGATTCGCATAGAGCTTATAAACAGGCCGAAACTGTTGAGTGTCCAATATTGGAGTAATTCTTCATTACAATACAAATCGCTTAAAATTACTCATGGCTGTTTCCTGTGGTGACCCGCTCGTATAACATCAGCAGCATATTACAGTACTTGGGTGAACTTCTTGCAGAGGGGCCGAGCATTCTGGCATTTGTAAAAACCGATCATGAATACAAAAAATTTGCTACAGTATTTTACCGTATTTTTCTGGTGATATTCAAGTAATTCAATACAAAAACTAACATTTTATTCACATCAAACATTTTTTGAACAATCTGAATGTAGGCCTACTTTTCCAAAGACCTAATTTTGACTATTCAATAAAAGAACTTACCCTGACAAATAAAAAGTAATATATATTATATGTGATAAATGATAATATTTGGGTTTAAACTTTAACAAGGAATAGAATAGGATTTTATTAGTTTAGTATCGGTACTCGCATATTCTTGAGCTCTCTGCAGTGCGATTCCCGCTCTCCAATCCTTAACTTAACAATCTGTAACTACTGATTTAAAGATCTGTACGTCACTAAAGATTGGTAATATCTAAAGTGTGATTCCATTTCCACTTTTAAAGATGACGGTCGTTAGGGTGATCGTTAATTGACATTTCCTTATAGATCTTTAAGATCCCTATCGTTAAGTTTTTAAAGAACGCATAAAATGGCGTTCATCTAATAATTCGAAAATATTATCAATTAATATTAAATAACACGAACATTTTACAGCATGGCGAATGATTTTGAATTGTTGTGCGTAAATTGAAGAATGAAAAGTATAGTCATTACTTACAGAATCATTTAGTTTTCACCTTCTTTTTTGATGCCAAAAGTGGGATGGGGACAAAACCGTTTCTCCTTCCTTCTGTCAGTTGATTGTGACGATAGTCATGGACTACCTGACTACCTGAAGACCTGCTCTTTGGATTATGTTTGGGCCAGTTTACACTTTTCAAAATTGAATGAATAAATACCCATGAATGATTCCCATTCAGAATATTTTGAAGAAAATCAAAGTCGCAACAATGAAATGAGAAAAGTTGAAATTGACAAGAGCTCCAGTGCCTTCTAGATCGAGAGCAAAGACCTTTATATATATTACTTCGTGATCGAGAGGCTCTATTAAAGTCCAACACCCGTTTGGTCAGCAGAGTCTATGACTATCAATTTATTGATAGTCATAGGCAGAGTCAAAAAGTAATTCTGAAATTAATTCCACATTGGGGAAATTTGAGTAAAGCTTTATTGAACATGTGTATTCTTGAATTGAAATTACATCAGAAACACTGTCATATTTTTTTGGTCGGAGTTACAGCGCTTTAATGAAATATTAAGTTGCTATTTTGACTTAATTTTGGTGAAAAATCAACTACTTTTCCTCTTAACATGAGTGTGATTCATAAATGAGAACGAGGACCTATATTTATTTTTGCATAATTCTATTAGTAACATCTTCATCTACAATAAATAAGATTTTTGATTGAATGTCATTTCTTTTAGTGTATTTTAATGATCTGTTGAATAATAAAAACGCATCAAATTTGAAGGTTGCGTGTTGAATGATAGGAAAACATCCAGTATTTGAATGATATTATCTCATAATTTATCCCGGTTAGCCTATCATCTGTTGGGATATTATTATCGAGCACATCAAAACGAATCGACTGACAAAAAATCATAATTTCTGCATGACCATGAGGTAATGGAGGTTAGACCTTAATCCTGTATACGCTCTCTAGATTCGAATGATGCATAATTTTTGTCTATTGGCTAATTATGTGCCATCGATGACGTCGACTGGAAAATACGTCATCATTTCAACAAGCAATGTTAACAATCTATAACGTTAAAGATTGGAGAACGGGACTCGATCTGTAGGAATCTAGTCTTTAACTCTAACGATATGAATTGTTAAAAGTTAAAGATTGTTAAGAAGGATCGAGGACGGGAATCGCAGTGCTGATCCCCAGAGAAATCCCATTGAATATCTTCATTCTTTTCACAAAGATGATATTATCATCATCTTTAATATGTGCATAAAAATTATTTCTACTTCTTAAACTGTATCTATTGAATTATTGTTAATATGCTTAAGGAACTGCTTCCTTCTCCACCCACCAAATAACCATGCTGGCAGAATTTGCAGCCCATTCACTACGTAAGTGCTATTGTTAGATTATAAAAATCAATGATTTTCATTTAAATTATTGCAATTTTAAAAGAATACGTATACTCTCCTTGAAAAAAAACTTGCATTGATTAGTAATAACCTTGAAGTAGGTAGGTGTAGGTATATATATACACTATATTATTATGTACATACAAAATAACAGATGTTTGGAGAGAATTTAGTTCTTTTAATTCATGAACTTCATTACGGTCATTCATAGTAATGAACATCAAGGTAATAGAAAACAAAAAATAGGAATCAATATCTAGTGTACATACTTCCGCGAAGTAAGACGCTCGGAATTGAAACCTCCGCTAGGTAGCGCAACGATCGAATATAACTAAGCAACACGAAGTCAGTACTTCTACCTAGTACGAAGTGTGCCAGATTTTGCCTCTAATTAAGCATACTTACCTGGCGTAGGGGTTACCGTGATCAACAAGGCGGTTCCCCCAGGATGAGGCTCTTCCATTGCACTTCGGTTGGGCTGACTCCTGCGATGATCTCAAATGTAGATTACTCGGACGTGTAATTTTTGGTAGTCGGGGCTGCGTACGCGCATGCCCCGGAATACAACGAATTTTCGTAATGTACTTCTAACGAAATTATGGGAGAAGCTCGTGCCTATGGACTCATCAATCATGTCTAAGCATGAAGGATTTGAGCTGTTAGGATACAAGAAATGCCGTCGAATCTGAACGTAAAATAATTGACCAACATGTCAAGAATTATCAAAACAATTAAAATTTCTTACTCTCGATAAAGTTGTTCGTTTGCAAGCAGTGTTTTTTTGAGCGTGATTCACGAAAATGAAGCAATACCATTGAAGCTTCCTTTATCTGTGAATTTGATTGAAGTGCAACCGTGCGAGTAATTCTGAATGTGATCAAGGAGTTGGAGTATATATTCAATTCAATATATATATATATATAGGCTACGTCTCAACTGGTACGATTCTCGTACCAGTTGAGAAAGGTACCAGTTGCGACGACGTTGAAATAGCATGTGCCTAGAAAGGTGCGAGATGAGAATCGTGAGTTGAGAATGGTACCTGTTGAGAATCGTACGAGTTGAGAATGGTACCAGTTGAGACTAATGCGAGTTGCGAATCGTACCAGTTGCGAATCGTACCAGTTGAGAATGGTACCAGTTGAGACTCTACCATATATATATATATATATATATATATATATATATATATATATATATATATATATATATATATATATATATATATATATATATATATATATATATATATATAAATATATACATGATTTGCGGTATACGAATGTCAAATAATATATAATCCCGGCGTTTCAAATCTAGGCTTATTACTACCCGTGTTACTACTAATAATTTACTAGTAATACTAGTAATTTTACTGATTAACGTACCATGGCCAATTTTTGTTCCATGTTCGCGTTTTGGGTGTTTACTGATAGATCTATGGTGTGTAGTTTGGACATTTTGTATTTTGTTTGTTTTAATATGTTTTTAACTCACTTGAAGTTTATGCTTTGTGATCTGACAAAGGTGACAGGTGGACAGTAGGTTAGGTTAGTGTCTAAATCTCGCCTATACCGCCGGCAGGCGGAACGGAGCTTGTATACTTGAAAAAAATTTGAGTAAAAATTAAAAAAAAATTGGCGTGGTACGTTAATCAGTGAATTTACCAAATTTATTTCGAGAATCACAATTTCACAAGCTACGTAATTGATAGTCATAGATTAAAGCAAATTAAACCTAATCCACCCTATACAATGAGAAATGATACCCATGCGGTATCATTGTCAACCTCTTTTCACAAATATCTTATCTATATCAATAACTATATCTAGTATCTATATCTTATCACAATATCTTATCTCTAGAAGGTTTGGGTGGAAGACCATTCTCTACAGTGAACTCCGCCTATGTTCTAGGATTATAGCTAGATAGCTATAATCCTAGCAATGTTGAACAATCATTGTATAGGCTTCTGTCAAATAACGTCACTCATTGTTGAAATTGACAGACAACAATGTCCATCAGTTGGAATTGACGAATCAGAATGTTTGGTAGTCCACCAGTTCGCTGTAAATGGTGACGATTGTTTGTCATTTGTTACGTGACAGAAGCCTATAGCTATTATCATATCATATCATATTTTATTATATTATACAAATATCGTTCAAATAAAGACATACAAACAAACAAAGGCCTAGTGTCGAGTCCTTGGCGAAGTGCCAAAACGGCGTTAACTGTGATCTGTGAAGTCTAAAAACATGGAACTCGAAGGGTTAGGTTAGAGTTTGATCTTATCAATATATTGCTGTATAATCTCAGCGATTTGCGTTTCTGTGGAATGGATTACAGGTAGACTGTTCAGATAAATTATCTTTTTAACTATACTGGCGTAGGCCTAGGCTTATGCTAGGATTAGTTTATTTTGCAACTGAAATCAAGTGTGGTGTAATTATTTTGACTGAGGGGGGCAGTGATAATTGATTTTGCCTTGTATTTTGGATATCTGGCCAGGATCATTGCCAGGGTCTTACTCGCCAAGCCTGGAAAATGAATCGAAGGTGTGGTTCTGAAGAAAATATACCTATGGGTATTTGTAAGTATAATTCATTGTTAGCCAATAGGCATAGATGATATAGGCCCAGTCCTAGGCCCAACTTTCCTGTTGGAACTTATATTACTTGAGTGCAACCACAATTCAATAGGTTCAACTTCAAATCTTTTTGCAGTACGTGGTCAAGAAAATGGACTGCTGAGGCCTACTCGCGAAGTTCGCTTAGACACTAGTAACCTACCATCTCGTAACTACGATCCTGAACTTTCCTACGTCAACCCACAACGAGTACCGATAAGAAGACGGACATGGACACAGCCGCGTTCATCTACAGTCCATGATGTTGTGCACAATCTTCCATCGCACACACATGGTAGGTTTGCCAGCTTAGGACTAAGATCAATCAAGTGCTAGGTCTATCAAGGCCCACAGTTAGGTAGGTATTGTTGTGTGACTACTGATAGACCTACAATGACTTCGTTTATCACAGTCAGAGAACGATTTAGACCTTTAGTCAAATCGATTCAGCCTGAAATGTGGTAATATTGTTATAAAGTGTATTATGACCAATTTCATTTTTTTTTACACTTTAAAAATTAGGAAATAAAGCAGGCCTTCGATGAACTTAATTTGCGTTTCGCTTTCGCAAGGCGGTGGAGTTAAGGCAAGCTCAACAATCAGAAATCGGCCGCTCTCGTCACTGATGGGTCGTTTTATCATCATGGTGGCATAAAAAACTGCTTGGCAAATAACACTCTCATGGAAATTCACCTTTAGAGCGAATGGGAGTTGATTTAGGGAAATATCAGTCCTTTGGTGATAACTTTCTGAAATTGCATTCCATTTTGAAGGTATTGAAAATATCTGTGTCTACGTAATACAGATATTTTCAATACCTTCAAGATGGTATACAATTCAACTACATAACTCATGTCGTAATCAAATGTCAAGCGTAGGCCTATATGGCTAAAAAATGTGTTTTTTTAGCTGTACTATTCGCTTGACCATTATAGGGTATGAGTTGAATGGTTTTACTTACATCATCTTGAAGATATTCAAAGGATTTTTTTTTTCGCATTAGAATTTTGATATCTTGTTCGGTTCAAAAGTTATTACCAAAAAACCTGATATTTCACTACCGGTAAATCAACTGTTGCACTCTTAAAGACTTAGCCAAGGCCATTGCCAAGGGTTATTAAGTAGGGACTCTTGATTTTTGCAAATTCTTTTTACAAGAAATCCACTAATAATATTTTATAATAGTTTGAATGTAGTGCCAATCATATTGTATTCCCGAAATAGCACCATATTCGAATTATTACAGGAAATTGGTCGTTTCAACACGAAGTTTGCGCGGAATTACCATGTTCTTGATAATTTTCTTCAATTTGTTCTGGAATCTTTAGGAATTGGCAAATTGCAACCATAACATTAACAATTTTTTTCTGTCTAACAAAGAAAAATAAGAATTCAAAAAAATATCTCTCCGAATTCAAAGTGTTGGCATTTTCATTTTTCCCCCCAAACCAGCCCCTGCTCGACCCACTTGAACATTGCTGTATTGGTCAGCGCATGGAACCAAGTGTAACTCAGTGGTGTAACTGTAAGTCTAAAAGAAAGCCAGTTTGTTTCCGCTCTTGTTTAAAATACCGAAAATCAGTACCGGTACACATGGCCGGGAGCGCGAATTTTCAAAGTGAAGGATTTTACGAGTTTGTCGTGAAAAATAGAATAATAATGTGCAAATTCTGCAATATCAGAATTGATTGGGAGAGTAAGGATTCCTGTAAAAAGCACGCTTTACAGAGTAAATTATGTAAATCCTATTTTAAATTATATTTTTTGTTTGTATTTCACCATGGTATCTTTGTACCAGTAACTGTTTATTGTTAAGTACTGTACCGGTACCGTGATTGATGTGGCCGAAGTATGTGTACAACTTTGTATCATATTCGTAGTACAGTTTTCCCCATCTTTAATAATAGGCCTACCTAAAAGCCACTTGAGACGATCAACTTTTCCCTGAAATTAATTTCTGAAATTAATTTCAGAAAAGTAGAATACCCACGTTTCCTATGTTGCCCACACATGAGCAAGGAAATCTTGCACTTGCATGCAAGAATTTCACGAAGTTAAAATACGTTCAACTTTTACTGCAATCTTTCACCAGCTGACCAATGAGCGAGGAGCCTTTGGTCACGTGCATTTCCGTTGACTCCGTATGATCTACAAACCGTACATCGTCATTCACCATTGAACATCCAAAAAAAAAAAAAGGAGACTGTATACGTTTGGACAACGTGACTATGTGTGTCGCCAATTTGACATCAGCGTTTTAGGTTATGTTATTGTTATTGTTCGAATGTCATTTTAGTCCAAAACTAACTACAACGGTCTGGAATAATTTAACAAGGATGGTATGTGGGCCTAATCAAGCGAAACGGGTTGAATTCGATTGCTAGTTGGGGTAAATTGACACTGGAAGCGCGCATTAAAGTCGAAAGCCGAACAATCCTAATTTGCAGATGTTGCCACCGGTTTCGCTACTAGTATGAAAATTTCGCATCAGAAGTTGCGGGCGCCATTACACCATTGAAATTTTGTTGCAATTCCGTGCAATTCTTGCAATTTCATGCAACTAAAATTGATCGTGTAAAAAGCGTTTAAGTTTAAAAATTGAATTCTTTTCACCTCTTCTTTTTTTTTGCGACTAAATGGCCCACAATTGGTCATTTTTAATAGCGCTTTGATCTTTTTCAAGACCAAAATGAAAGAAATGAAAAAGCAGAATGAAGGAGTTTTATTTACCATTGGTAAATATTGATGTACCATTGGTGTCCTTAGTTTATGTCTTATGGGTGAGGCTTATTTTTTTTAGCAACCCATAGGAAGTGTCTTGTTTTTATGCACCTTTACCATCAAGATAATGAAAATTCTTCAAAAGCTTTAAAATTTTCACTGGTATAAAGAAAGCTAGGCTATCATGTACATATTTTCAGTGATTTTAACAACAATCGGATAAGAAATAACAAAGAAAACGCAATAAAAGTATACATTTGATTGAATATCTGGATTGATTGGATTTGCAAAGTACATATATATGCAACAGGTTGCAATATAATTTATAAATATCGACAAGATGCAGGAAATGTCTTTAAGCGTTCAAAGTAATCCATGGTAGCTGTAGATGTGGATTTAGCTGACAGAATATTAGAAATTCTAGATTTTCATACTTTTAAGCTCTTCTCACAACGCATCACACGTTTTCCTAGTATGAAAGTAATACGGCTCAGTTGAAATATCAGCTTGAATAGGCCCTACTTGGTCAATGAGAATAAAAATATAATGCTACTAAAATGGGCTACTAAAAAGTGCTGAAATCTTCCTTCATGAATTAAATGTCTACGCATAACTAGAACGTTATTAAAAAGGTTCTAGTATAGGGCTTATATTACTAGTCCTAGTCGATTAAATAAATTTGTTTACTTATTGAAGGTGGCGTGCCTGATGGGACGGATGTAGCTAGATTCACTGCTCTCAGACACGACACTCCTAGCGGGCTGGAGCAGCATGCGGCTCAGATCGTCATGGAGATGGAACGAGACTTGGCGCTCATGGAGGATAATCCGCTAGCCGAACAACTCAGGATGTGAGACATTATTTTGTAATGAAGCCAATTATTGTTGAATTTAAATATTTGAAGGACATCACAACGCTTGTTGTTAATGAATAGTGATGCATTTTTTCCTCTTAATTTTTTTTATTTCTATTTATTTGTTCTCCAGAATCCCTTTTCTTAGTGTGACATCTAAGCATTACCTCATTCTGTTTGTTTCGTTAGGCCTAAAGAATCAGGTAATGCCGACGTCATGACTCGGAGTCTCTGGAGTACAAATAAATATTAACAATATTAATAATATTGAATATTAGGGTTTTAAGGCGCATCGACAGCGAGGTCATTTAGCGCCACAAATAAATAACATTTGGTTTCTGAAATTGAGATGGTGATTTCAATTTTTCTCTAGCATTAGAATGAAAAAATCACCTCATCATTCATTTGAATACAGCCCCAGTGTTGTGATGTCCTTCAAACATGATTGTTGGTCAAATTAATCAACTGTTAGTAAAATCGATACCGGTAGTCAAATTGGAAGTGGGTTTGAGTCCTGAATATTGCACAAGTTTTTGTCAACAGCTGAAATTGTATAATTCAATCAATAGGAGCAGTGCACTGCCTGTTATGCTCATGCCCCACTATATCGCCATAATTGCGATATTGCTTTGAAAAATACCGTTCTTGGAAACTTTGATGATTACTATTTGAATACTTGACTCGACCTAATTCCTGATGCAGACTTTCCATAACTTACACAAATGAGGATGAAATGTTGGATATTTCGTGGTGGATAAAGTTCAAATTGTATTGCAAATCAGATTATCTTGATCTTCGATGTGTTGTGATCCTCGAATGATTGGCATCATTGTGATTGTCGATTACTTGATTGAGTAGTGTACTGCTTTTTTCCGATTTGTGCAAAATATCCTATACAAAGAAGTCTTGAATGTTGACAGAATTCAGAAGAAATGTTATGCAAAAAACAAAGATGATTACATGTATATTTTGCTCTTCTGTTTTTGATGCATAAAAAGGTTATGAAGTAGGCCTATAGGCCTATAATTGCTGCTAAGCCCTGGACTCATATTGCAATAGGCATATACAATAAACTAGTATGATTTTTACTGCGGTTACAGCACATTTTTGGTTTTTGATTTTTAGGACAGTAGGCCTTTATTGCTAGTTGAAAAACTCTGGAACGCTGTTGTTAATCCATCGGTATGATAGCTATAATCCAAGGTTTAATTAATCTTTGTTTCCTTTGTAAACAGGGAGACGCTGAAAGAAATGCCTGAGTCGTTGACCTTAAAACGCTCCATACGTAGCAAGCTCGTTAAAACTGTTAGCCAGAAGTCGAGTCGTTCTCCGATCAGCTTTTCAAAGAGAATGAAATATAGCGTCAGCATGTCGATGGCCAAGGTAAAAAAAAAGTCAACTTATAGTCTCTTCTTTTATTGTGGTTGCGTCCACAAAAGCAAACCCCGTCTATCAACTAGAAAATTGTCAAATTTCGGTATTTAAATTATTTCTCTGAAACTTAGAGAGTTCCACAACTTTTGAAAGATGCAGTTGCCCATTTTGTCAAAAATCTTGTCGTAATCTCTGTGACACAAAATTGTAATCGCCTGAAATTACGACAGCAATACAAATACACCGAGACCTGTATCCATAGTTTTTCGAGGGATGAGAAAAAATGAACCATCAGTGCAGGAAAACGATCCATCCAGGAAATTCCACATTGGTTGCATATGAGTAGGGTGAGAAAAAATGAACGATATAAAGGGGAAAACGATGGACCCGGAAACAATGCTGAGAGGTCTCACTATGTAATGCGCCGTTTTTCATTGTCGTTTCTCTTTTCAGTTCAACCTGGCGGTGAAGAATCTGTTGTACAGCCTCGAGTTATGGTACCAGAGCCTGAAGATCATCGAGGGCCACTTCGGCAGCGGTGTAGCGACTTACTTCAAGTTCCTCCGATGGCTGTTTGTTCTCAACGTTATATTCTGTATTATGAGGTGAGCTATTCTATATTGAATGAACGAATAAATAATGATAATAAATGAAACAATAAAAAAAAGGAAAAAATAGAAACAAAATTATCAATATTGTGATGAATAGGCCTACAAGAACGAAGAAAAAATATGAATGTGTGAATAAGAATAAGATTTATGATTTTTTATCTTCCAATGTAAATGTTTGATTTGTTTTCTATCCCTGGATTTTTTACCTCAAGATTTATTGTTTGTTGAATGAGTTAACTTATTACAATTATCCTTTGGGGCTGTAAGATCTCAATTGTGCTCTGTCCGAACAATCCTACCTTTCAAGTTTCAACCACAACCTCAATTGGGGAGCAATGATTTTGTATAAAGTTTAGATCTTAATAAAAATTAAAAGTTATTCTGTGCAACAGCTCCAGGTATGTTCTCAGTTTTCACCTTCCTTGCAACTACCTTGCGTATAGTTATTTTGAGAATGTAGAGTCAATTCCGTTATACTTTATGGTAGGCCTATGTAGTATATTCTTGAGTAAATCTACCTTTTGTTTCAATCATTTGAATTGATTCTGAATTTAAATTATGTTGGCCTGCGTCCATTGTTATTTCAATATTTTATAATATTTTAGGGGTGGTATTTGATAGACGTCTAGGGTGGGGGAGTCAGATTGAGAGAATAGTAAAAAAGAGTATAAATGCACTAAACTTTGTAATGAGGCAGCTTAGGGGGACAAGTATGGAGATAAAGGAAAAGGCTTATTTCTCGTTAGTGCGTCCCATGGTGGAATATGCTAGTTCAGTTTGGGATCCTTATAGATTAGGTGAGATAAGGGATGTGGAAAGGGTGCAAAGGATTGCAGTTAGAAGGGTTACAGGTAGGGTTAGGAGGTGGAAATGGGGGGAGAATGAAAGGGGGGAGAGGGTGAGAATATTGGAGAGTCCATCTGAGATGATCCGAGACTTGGGATGGCGGGAATTGGAAATACGGAGAAAGGAGGATCGGATCTGTAATTTCTTCAGGGTAATGGAAGGAGAAGGGGGCTGGGGAGAGTTGAATAGGTTGATTGAAAGGAATGAGTCAGGGTATGGGGGTAGGCGAAGTCATGATAGAGCAGTAGTTATAAAGGGGGCTAGATTAGATGTCAGTAAGTTCTCTTTCTTGAATAGGACAGGTAGGGATTGGAATGGGCTTAGTAGAAGTATACTTGAGGAGGATGAAATAGGGTTGAAGCTATTCCGTCAGAAGGTTAGGGAGGCGATAGGATAGGATTGATAGGGAACTTGCCACCGTGCATTTATGTGCAACTGCAAGAGTTAATAATAAATAAATAAATAAATCTTGAAGTCAACCAAGGAGAAAAATGGGGGGAAGTAATAGACGAGAGATGGTGAGAGAATAGAAAACTTTGGAGGGAACTTGTAGAATCAGAATGAAGAATCAGATGTTAGTAGTTTGTGAAGAAGAGAAGAAAAAAGTAGAAGCAAGACTTGGAACTGCCAGGAACCGAGATATATATATAAAAGGAGTCTACCCTGGAAGAATTTGTGGAAACACTCCTTGACCCAATTTAGTTGGTTATCTGGGTCTTAGATAATTATAGGCGTATATGTATATCTTGAATTCTGTGACAATACTGAAGCAGGTGGACCAGTGGCTAGCACACTGAAACGTAAAAAGAGTAATGAAAAATGATTGTATCCCATAATCAATAGGACTTGATACCAACTAATGATCCAACAGCAGTTTCTAAATGCAGACTTGTACTTGATTCTTCTTGTTTGTACGCAGCGTGAGTTTTGTTGTGGTGCCTCGCATGCTTTACCGCTTCTACGAGCCGCTGGATGACGTGTCGCCGAGCCCGCCTGACCACAGGTTTTACGAACCGTTTGACGGGAACAGTTCCGACCCACTGGTCATCATCACGCCCGTGCCCGAGTCGACTGAAAGTTACGCCCGGCTGAGAACCAGGAGCGAGCCTTATGAGTCCAACGACCCGTTCTCGTTCGCCGACCTTTTCATGGGCGAGGTGAGCGTGTTTCTTTTCTGTTCAATTTCTTGTAATAAAGTCTGTTTCTGTTTATTGGATAGGCCTACATGTAGAGTCCTATGCAATAGTACAAGGTTTGCCAAAGAGTAGGCCAACAGTTATTGACAAAAAAGTACAAAAGAATCGATTCTTCATTTTCAGAATCGATTGTCATCAGAATCGATTCTTAATTGATTCTCGCTTAATCGATGTTGTCCCTAGTAGAAATCGACCAATTGGCATCTAGCTCAAACACATGTTGACCGCCATTTTGGCAGAATGTGTCTAGCTCATTGTTTATTTACAATTAATAACAGCATTGGAAACAATATCCAATGTTGAGTGAATTGTGTTGAGTGAATTGAGTACACATTGAAGAAATAGCCAAAAAAGTCCTGAAAGGTATTTACATGCTCAGAAGTTTGTGCCGCGTTGTTTCGTCTGCGGTCTTACGCATGGTATACTTCGCTCACATTTTCTCGCATTTACAATATGGGATCCCCTTCTGGGGACACTCGCCGCACGCTCAAAGACTATTTGTGCTTCAGAAGAGAGCCGTGAGAATACTTTCGAATGCACGAAATCGATCGTCTTGCAGACCCCTCTTTAAAACTAGCTCGTTATTACCGCTGCCGAGCATTCTTATCCTGCAGTCAGTTGTTTTTGTGAAAGAGAACTTTCACCTCTTCAAATGCAACCGCAATGTTCACCAACATGGCACCAGGCATCGTGACGATGTGTGAGTCGAACAGCACAGACTAATGTTGTTCGCCAGAAGTCCGCATTATTTCATGTCTAGTCTATACAATAGCTTACCTGTTGATATCAAGTCTATATCTAGTAGTATTCTCTTCAATTTCAAGGTGAAGAAATTTCTATTTGTCCACTCATTTTACTCTGTACAAGATTTCCTTAACTACCGCCAGGCTCTGGACTAGACATTATTACGCCTATCTGTATTATTCATTGCATTTTTATTGTTATCTTGTATTCATATGATATGTTGTTTTTTATATTGTTTTTTTTACTCAATGCTGACATTTACCATACTGTATCATGTATAGTCGCTGGTAATAAATTATTATTATTATTATTATTATTATTATTATTAATGAATGACAAGTTTACAACGTTGTAAAAAATGAGTGAATTGTACAAGATTGCCTTCGGGCTCACTTCTCCTTTCATCTTTCATCACCGGCTTTGGCCATCCTTTCATCCGCCGCTCGATCTGTATAGTTGGGAGAAAATCTGTTCTATCTTTCCTGCTAGGGGTCGAGGTTCGAGTCATTGATAAGGCTTGGTTATTTGCTGCCCGTACAGCCTACGGTAGATAGTGAATGGCATTTTCTTCGACACACTATTTTAACTGGCTGAAATTAGATGTAAGAAGAGTGTCTGTAAGAAGAGTGTCCTGAATGAGGTAGCATTTTAGTAAGTTTACAGCTTCAAGCTAATGGAATAACTTTGAGGTTAAATTTAATCGTGAATGGGCCTTAAGGCATCGGTTTTTGTGAACATAATTCGCGTATCGTCCATTAGTTCATACCCCAAATAGCCTGGCTGTTGGTGGGTTCATTAAGCAAACAATACTTAATCATGGCATTGGTCTAGGCCTGTACTATTTGTTTTATTTTCAATTTTTCACTCTTTGTAATCAGTAGATCACCTGTACAAAACCGGCACATGTAGCTCAGTGCTGACGTGGTGTTCCGTGTAATCCGGGAGGTGAGTGTAGATTAGACCTCGGTTTCATCCCCCCATAGTCCCTTTACATTTTTTTTGTGGTTTTCCCTTCGTAGCCCAGGCAAAGTGTGGGAGTGGTTCCTACAATATAGGACGCTACCGCTGCCTTCCCATTCTCCTTCCTATTACGTGAGAAACCTTCATCCCATCATCTCGTTGAGTATTCATCCAACGCCAAGATCTTA
The DNA here is from genome assembly GCA_964007535.1 of Brachyptera risi. Taxonomy (NCBI): domain Eukaryota; kingdom Metazoa; phylum Arthropoda; class Insecta; order Plecoptera; family Taeniopterygidae; genus Brachyptera; species Brachyptera risi. The sequence continues at coordinate 16,533,824 of OZ023326.1, forward strand.
GTTACCATTACAGTGCGTCGTTAAAACCATTATAAATAGAAGAAATAACCCAGTACATAGAATGACTGATTCTGTATGTATGTGTATACCAAAAGTAGGCCTATAGCCAGCAAATTTTTTTTTTATGTTTAGTACTCACAAGGAAAGCTGTTACTGTAAGTATGTATCACTTATTAGTTATTACTTTAGTTACTGAGAATACAGTACGTAGCAACTGGCAGTGAAAGAGAAGGAGTGCCGATCTAAATAGGTGAACTTTAGTGAGAATTGTTTATAGCTGGTGAAGGAGAACCTCTTCAGGAAGTTTGTCTGTAGTACATTTATTACCTTGGTAATATTATCTTCTGATACCATCCAAATTTCACCTAATGTTAAATAGCTTCTTTCGTAATTTTTGGAAAGCAGGCCTTGAGTTAAATATCAATTTGTGATGGATGATATGCGAGATAAATGCTATTAAAATGCTGGTTAGCTTTTTTTTCCGGTGTGGTTGGTGAGTCACTGTGAATTCAAAATCAAAATTTCAAATTCAATTTGAATTCTCTGTTGAACGTTGGGCGGCTTGCTCAGAAAACGATTGTCCCGTACACTGATCGAGACAACCTAGTAGTAATCTAATTACCTTGTACTAGACCTGTACTTGATGTTTGTTCTAGGGTTTTCTGACGAACACGACGTTGTTCTACGGGTTTTACGTGAACGATACTCTCCACGTGTCGACGGGAGTGTGGTACAGCATCCCTAATGCGTACTTCTTTACAGCGTTTGCTTGCTACATATTCATATTCATCATTCTGTCCATTAGGTATGTTTGTTTATAGTCAAATGTGGGAGTGTGTTGATTCCAATCAGATACGAATCCGATTTAGATAGAATTATAAAATGGTGAAACTATAAGCATGAAATTTAGGATTAGTACATGGGATTTAAGATTAAAAACAGGATTAGTCAAGATCATAGAGAACATCCAGAGGGTTGCCGCAAGAAGGGTACAGTACTGGGAAGAATCGGGAGATGACGAACCATCAGTAATGGTAATAGACTGGTAATAGTGGTGGAGAAAAATCTAGAAAGACCAAACAAAATGATTGAATAACTTCAATGGAAAACTTGGGAGCATTACATGTGCCGATTTCTGCCTACCCTCCGCTCAGTGTTGTTGTTTGCTCAGCATGGCCCGATCATACCGGAAGAGTTTCATCGAGACCGCCGGAGGCTTGAAGAACGTCTACGCTCACAAGATATTCTGCGGCTGGGACTTCAGTATCGCGACCGGCCAAGCGGCCAAACTCAAGTCCAAATCTATCTACAATGAACTTAAGGTGAGCCATTGAATCAGCTGTCTCAATCAAAGAAATTGAAATATACATCATTACCGGTACTTTATAATTACTCACCCATTGACTCAGTACATTTACATTAAATTTGACATGCTTTCTTGGATACTGTACTATAGCAGAACGTCGTTTATACAACTTCGAGGGGACTGAGAAAAATAATTGTATAAACGGATAATCGTATGAATGATCATATTGTAAATCATATTAATATAACAAAAATGCATATTTCATCTTTCAAGAATACCTGTTAGATTTTTTTATCAATGATGCATATGTCTAATGATGATAACAGCTATGTATCATAAACCAGGGTCAGCTAAAAGGTTTGTGACTGCGCTCTCTGAGACAATACTTTTTTACTTTACTTTTATCAAAGTCTTTCAGTTTCCAAAAGTCTGCAACACGTTACAAGAATGAACCGTTTTTGAGATATATCTGGACAATACCAGCATTGGTATCAACAAGCCACAACCTACTCCTTCTCACTATCCAAAACACATAATAAAATAATCTTCCATCTCATCATCTCATTTTATCATTCACCAACGCCAATAGATCTTTAGTCATCAGTACAGTGTGTCGTTAAACCCAATATAAATAAAAAAACAACAAAATATAAACTAAATCAATAAATATTGAACAAAAATAATATGTTAATTCATAACTAACATGTTTATTAAATTCAGAAGATAAAACACTCAGAAAATTCTTTATTTCATCCTCTCTCTTTTTGAAAGGAAATACGGTAACTGCCTGGGAACTAGTTAATTTTTCATCAGTAGATATGTCCACAACATAACCCCCGCCCCCTTCCACCCTGTTTCCCCTGATTTATCACATCTGGCATATATGAAAAAAAAAAACTTCAATACAACACGAACATCTTTCTCAACAAGTATATCGGGCAAGGAAGGTTGAGGATTGAGGGGGAATGGGGAGGGCTGTGTGACTGATCAACTGGAAGTGATTCGCATGAAGTAATCTGATACGCTAGTCCTGTCAATTATTATAAACGCCTGATATTACGAATACCTTGACTAAACGTTCATCGCGTGTTTCCCTATGCTTAACACTGATAACCAACAGTCAGATAATTGTGATCATTCTGTATGGTTCTTAGTCATCAGTTGTTTGTTGACCCTTGAAGTGTGAGCACAGATAATCGAGCTGTGGTGTGAGTGTCCATGCAAAGGCGAATGATTATCACTATACATCATAAACTGATTAGAGACCACTAAAAATGATATGATTCAGACCTGAAAAAATTTCACCAATTTCAGTCGATATTTGATATCATCATTCATTTTGATTCGATGTCAATTAGAATTCCTAATATTTCGATATCTTCAATTGATTTCCGGTATGGCACATTTCAGTATAGTTTAAATTTTCTTAATCGATTGCCAACCCTACTTTTAATGAAGATCTATACATATGTACTATATCGATTATTGTTCCGATATCGATCATCGAAAACGAATATTCCAATTTAATATCAAATTGAAGTTCTAAAATATCTAAACTAAACATAAACCCTAGTCGCTGATCACCATAGCCTTCGCTCCTCTAAACATGAATTCTGATTGGTCATCTAGGAGTTGCTCGGCGACGAGTCGATCGCCACGGAGCGGCACTCACTGACGGTAATCTGCAACACACTGGTGGTCCAGATCTCTCTCAACGTGCTCTGCGTGATGCTGCTCGGAGGTACGGCCGCGCTCACATGGACTCTCTTGGACAGCGACGTCAACGTGGCAGTCGTCTCTGTGGTGGTCACGCTTGTCATGACGCTAGCGCCCATGCTGTTCTCCTGGCTGCTCAGGTGGGTGCAGGAGGGGAGAGAGGGGGAGCTCCGGAAGCAAAAATATTTCTGCAAGCCGGTTTTTAAATAAGTTGTTGAACTAAAAACAGTTGTTGAAAATCATAAATATTTGTGTAGATATTTTTGTTTCTATAGTGAAATTTCAAACTAATTAACCTCATCATTCATAACCGTGCGCTTGAGACAACATTCATAAGTTATTTTGGTTTAAAAAAGATGTTACTGCGTCAGGAGTCGAGCCATGGACCCCACGCATGTGGAGCAGCTATGGCAACAATATCACCGCGGTGACATATTCTATGCACACTGCTACTTTATTATATCGTAGCATAGGCCGATAACTGAGTCATGACGTCACAAATCTTGACGTTCCCAATGGTCTCTTTTAATTCCATTTAAAAATCGGCGTGCAGAAAAATTCTCGCGTCCTGTTGGAAGAGTTGTCGTTTATACCGTTGCATGGGGAAAGATAATTTTGTTCAAGGGGGATCTACCTGCAACGTAACATTTTCATCAGTGTCAGCAAATAACAATAATACATATATAAATGTCCGCACTGACTTTCCGTCTGAACATATTGTAATGAAATAGCTCTTCCCAGTCTCCGTAGGGCACAACGTTACCGCCAGAGGAATTTCACAACTATAAATGATATAAATGAAATTTCAACAGTGCACGGTACAAAATTACAGATACTTCACAAGATGCAGACAATATTGGTAGAAAATGCTAATGAGTCTGATATTATGATAACAAAAGTGAAAAGATCACTGGTGTGTTACAGGAACACTCGATTTTTACCTCATTGTGTACTCTTACATACAAATGATAATTATGTACTGGTCACGACTCATCACAGATTATATACATTTCTCGTGGCGCCAGTCAAATTGGCTCTCCTCTTCCCAACATGGCTTCCGAAGAGGTTACTCCTGCGAATCAGCACTAGCCAGTTTCACCCAAGAACTCGCCGATCTCTTGGACAATGGGGGTCAGGTGGATGCCATCTGCCTTGATTTCTCCAAAGCCTTCGATGTTGTCCCTCATAATCTACTCTTGGACAAGTTCTCTGCCATGAAGCTTGACAACAAGGTAGTGCTCTGGATTGAGGCTTTCTTGTCGAATAGGACACAGACAGTCCAGGTTGGTTGTGAGTATTCCAATAAGGTCAGAGTTACATCTGGTGTTCCCCAAGGAACAGTTCTTGGTCCGACCCTTTTCAACGGTTTCATCAATGACCTAGTCCATGCTTCCTCCTGCCAAGTTCGACTGTTTGCCGACGACTGTATGGTGTACGCTCCCATTGAGTCCTTGTCTGACCAAGGAACACTCCAGGAGGCTATCAGTCAGATTTCCTATTGGTCAGAAGTTAATGGAATGAAATTGAACGAGGGAAAGACCTGCGTCATCAGCTTCACCAGAAAACGACATCCAGTTGACACGTCATATGTCCTAAATGGCGTCCACCTAACCAAGACAGACTCTTGTAAGTACCTGGGTGTAACCTTCAAACATGATCTCAGCTGGGGAAAACACATTAACATAACAATTGCTAAAGCTAAGCGGAATCTCCATTTTGTCATGAGGAACCTGAAGGGTAGTTATCCTAGGACCAAACAGCATGCATACTTATGCTTAATTCGTCCCCTAGTGGAATATTGCTCTGGGATCTGGGATCCCTTCTCGTCCTCTCAGACTGACAGAATGGAGAAAGTGCAGAGGAGTGCTGCTAGATATGTTGAGAACTGCCATTGCAGATGGAACTCAAAGCTTCAGCAGCCAGCAGTCAGCGTCTCCAAAATATTGAAAGACCGGAAGTGGGAGCTCCTATCTTCACGTCGACACAAGACCACCATCCGCTACCTTTACAAGGCGCTGTTGGGGTGTCCCGCATGGCTCGACTTGAAACCTCTGATCGAAACCCCCAAATTCATCGGACGAAATGATCATGTTGGAAAACTGAACCTCAAGCGGTACAATTCCATGAATGAATGAATATTAGAGTTTTAAGGCGCATCGACAGCGAGGTACATTGGCAGGTACTCCATTTTGGGTCGAGCCGTACGTCAATGGAACAGCCTTCCACGAGAGCAGATGAAGTCAATTTCAACCATGGGACAACTTAACGTCTTACTTTCAACACTTTCAGTATAATTTAATTTAATTTTCTTCACTCATCCTTTTTTTACTAACTCAATTTTCTATTTTCTATTATCTTTTTTATACTTAGGTTATTTAGGTTATACTTACGTAGTTAGTTCAACATCCAACCACCGGAAATATTAGCCTCTGTAAATTGGTATTTCCCAAGTTGTGAATAAATAAATACAAATACAAACATTTTGTGAATGCTCATTATGGATCAATAGTATTTTATTTTTATAAGATACTTCTCTGCATGGCATTTAGAGTCCATGGGAGTTGATTAGGCAAAATATCAGTTTTTTGATGATAACTTTTGAACAGTACAGTAGAACCTCTTCAGTAAGTGCCTCGTTGGTGCATTTTTCTCCTTGGTAAGTTTTATTTTTTGATCCCATCTATAAGCTCCCACATGTTAAATAGTCTCTTTAGTAAGTTTTTCACTTTAGTAAGTCTTTTCAGTCTGGTTCCCTGAAAAACGTACTATTTTTCATATAATTTTCACTAATTCACTAATTTTCACATCAAAAATGTGAATTTTCAGCTGTATACGCTGGACAGTTATGCGACATGACTTGAATAGTTATAACTTATATCATCTTGAAGCTATCATACTTATCTGTGTTTTTCGCTCATCAGAATTTTGATATCTCATACCGTTCCAAAGTCATCACCAAAAAACTGATATTTCGCTAAATCGACTCCCATGGAATCTTGAGCAGTTTCATTGCAATATGCTCTAACAGAAAGTCTCTACAATCATTTAAGTTATGTTGACAATGAAAATGCCACGCTGTGGGTAGGTCCCCCGTAATGTTGACGTTGCATTGTGAATGGGCCTTTAATGGCTATCATGTTTGCCGACCAGGTTTGAGGATTACCGCAACCCGCGCACGGCCCTGTACGTGACTCTGATGCGGACTTTCCTCTTGGAGCTGGTTGTCGTTGCCGTGCTGGTTGCGTTCTGGCTGAAGAAGGCTAGCACCGTTGATGCAGAGGTACCCACACTTATTTACACGAGGCAAATTCGGCGTATGCGTTGTGTGATGAGCGATTTGGGCCCATTTGTGTGGAATATAATAGGAAGCTATAGACACAACTTGATTTGAATACCATTAATGTGTGGCCTTCCTGTTCTTCTTGTTGCTTATTTAGTTATCTTCAATAGCTTTTAATAGGTTTTCAATTGATCTGATGAAACTACATGATAATTATGTCCACAAAAAAGTTGATCAATTTAAAATGTAAGACTTAGAAATTTTTTTATATGTTTAAATTTCGTGAAAATTTGAATTTAATCGAAGAAGATTTTTTTTTCAAATTATCTCAAGACATATGGAGCAGTTACATGGTCAATCAACTGGAGAGAAGAAAAGAAAATGGAGGTAGCAGAAATGAAGTTTGTAAGGAGCGTAGCAGGAGTGTCAAAGTTGGAGAAGAGAAGCAGTAATATAAGGAAGGAAGTGGGAGTGGAAAGGTTATCATGTAAATTGGAAAGGGAGAGACTTGGGTGGTACGGGCATATGCGGAGAATGGAAATGGAGAGAATACCGAGAGCAATGTTTGAGATAGCAGAAAACAATGGAGCTAAGAGAAGAGTTGGAAGACCAAGAGAAAGGTGGCAAGAGGGAGTCAAGTTCGGGATAGTCAACCGAGGAGAAAAATGGGTAGAAGTGGAAGACGATAGGTGGTGGGAGAATAGAGAACGATGGAGGGAACTCGTAGGAAGAGAAGAAGAAATAGAGGATAGGCCTAGCAGTAGTGAAGAAGAGGAGGAAGAAGTCGGGACTGGCAGGAACCGATTGATATGAGAAGTCTGCCCTAGAAAAACTGGTGGAAACACCCCCTGGCCCAATTTAATTGGTTATCTGGGTTTGAGATATATATATATATATATATATATATATATATATATATATATATATATATATATATATATATATATATCTATCTCAAGAGTTGCCTAAGATAATTTTAAGTTGTTTTTACAGTTTAAAGTGGTCTGTCAAGTCATAATTTCAACTAATGGAGTAAATACCATTTATATTATTTATTCTCGTGATATTATTCAACAAGGTAAATGTAAACCTATTTTTTTTTTCACCTGTGTAGTAGCGTAAAAATAAGATTTTTTAACGACTGCCGTCTCTTTCGCTGTTGTGCCTATCATTTGACTTTGACGCTTGAATGTTCTGGTATTCTGGTGAAAAGATTCAAGTGTGTTACTGGTGGTAGGATGTTGATGGTCTGAAAACCTATACACTAAAAAACTAAGAATATTAAGGAACCTGAAAAATGACAAAAAAGGAAAAAAATGAGATCCACATTATGGTATTGAATTTGGTTTGGGTTTCGTATTTGGGTTCATGCGTACCTGCGTGCGTACGTCCGCTATATGAAATGCCTGGTAGTGCGGTGGCTTTGGGTGCTGTGAATGGGCGATAGTGTCGGATAGTGGATAATGAGGAGGTGGGGAAACCATTGAGCGGGGGTTGCGGTTTCGTCCGCGCGAGTTTCGACTCGGGTTAATCCTCATTGGCGCATTGATAATCATGGCACGTCATATACGACGGGCGCAACTTGCTATTATATATATATAGGCCGGTATACACATATAGGCCTATATATATATATATATATTTCAAATAGCATTATAGCCTCACTCTGTGACTCAGTCACCCAGGGCACTGCTTTAGAATCTGAAGTCACAGTTGGGCATGGGTTTGAGTCCCATATAAGGCATAAGTTTTTGTAAACATTCTGTCACTACTAATCATCACATCATAATTTCAATTCCACCTGCTCATCCACGCCCCTATATACCGCCCCGACCTAGCTTTTAGTGGGGTAATTGAACAGATAATAATCAATAAATCAATAGCATTAGATTGAAGTACTGGATTCAGTAAGGACATGTCGTTCACATTCTTGCCCTGCATGTTAGTGACAATATATGCTTGTTGTTGGCAGTGCTGGGAGACGTCGCTGGCGCAGGAAGTGTATCGGTTGATCTTGATGGACTTCTGGTTTGCGATCGTCGGTACGGCAGTGGCCGAAACTCTGCGCAGTCAGCTCTGCAGGTATGGATAACTCATTTAATTTTCCGTCATCATCGAAATCTTGATGTACAATCATCGTTTTCAAATTAAGATCAAGGTTGATTAGTAAGACCGTTTCTAAGCGGCACGTCTTGGTTGTTCCAAGACTTCGAGGCTGTCTTGTCACCAATATAGATAATCATCTCTGAACTCTTAAATTGAAAACAATGAACCAGGACTGCGCTGTCTGTGATCATACTTTTTTGCCACAGATAAATGTGTTTCAGTTTCAAATGTCTGGAACACATAGGTATTTAAAGTATTTTTGTGATATGTCCAGACTTTACCAGCATTGGTATTAACTATATTGAGAGTAAACTAAACACTCTGAAACGTCTATCTCCTAGATCTCAGTAAAAATCCTGTATTCACCACGACGTGATGACCCCGTTCACATTACTACTCCAATACTCTAGTAACCTCACCTACGATCGTAAGTTACCGTGTGTGAACGTAAATTAGTTGCTACGCTAGTACAAAAGCTACTAGAGTCAACTTACTACCATTAGTAAGGTTACTCTAGTAGATGTACTAGTGTAAACGCTCGATAGTTGCTACTGCCGTTCGATACAAGGACAAACGTCGTGCACTTTGGATAGAAGATGGCGACGAAGAAAGCAACTGGCGTGCCGAAAACTATTGTTTATTTCTCCGGGGAGGAGATCGACATTTTGTCAAGTATTTGTATGGATCCAGACATTCAGAAAAAATTCCAAAGTGTTCAAAAATGCCACAGCCGTGTTACAATAGTTGACGTAAATGCTATAAGTGCAGCTAGACGATGAATATGCCTATTCATGTTTCTAGGTTATAATGTGCATAACAACAACTATACGTGCCAAATGAACTGGTAATGCACAGCCTTGTAATTCTTGTAGTGTCGCTCGTTAGACGGCTGTAACTCGAAATAATCTGCTCTCGCGGTAAAACATATAACTAAAACCTCTAGTAAACAAGAATCTCTATTTGACAGTGTGAACGCAAAAATAGTTACTGTCGCTTTACACCAGTAACCTTACTAGAGTAGTTGAATAGTAATGTAAATGGGGTCTTATCGAGATGCATGCTTTGTGCAACATATTGTAAAGTGTAGAACGTTACTGAAAATGCGTATATGCGACTGCATGTGGATGCGTACACGCGTCCTTGGCGTCGAGTGTTGAACGTTTTTGAGCTGATAGTGTCGCGTGTTTTCGCTTGTGTCCACCAGGAGGCTCTGGCCGGCGCTTGGAGTTCCTGAGTTCGACATCGCTCGCAACACGCTCAACCTGATCTACAACCAGACGCTGTTCTGGATCGGCGCCTTCTTCAGTCCGCTCCTCTCTCTCGTCATTGTCATCAAGATGGTCCTCACGTTCTACATTAAGAAGGTAATGGCCTGTTCACACGGAGCATTGAAATATCAATCATACAGAGTTGAATCTTCTATTGCCAGTGTTGGGTAGTTCAGACTAGGGATGTCGGCGGGTAGCAATTTTGGAGTCGGGTACCCGTCATCATTACCCGGGTAATCAAATTTTTTAAATCTTACTATGCTTATCTACTTTTCATTTAAATATATTTTATCGTCTTATTTACCATCTTTGGGTTATCATTATTGATGTTGCAACTATAAACAGTCTGCTCATATCATATCACTGACCCTCTCAGCACAACATAATCTACCCAAACACATTGGTTGAGTCAACTTGAGTGAATATGGCATGTCCCTCTTTTTTGTAAGCAAAGGCCCATGTGTTTAAGCGATATGCAGAAGTGTAAGAACTGTGGTCGTTACGAGTGCCAGAGTGTTGGAGGGGGGGGGGGGGAAGTAGCAGGTGCGAGCCAGATGCGACTGGTGAAATCTATAGTCTAGAGAGTAGTAGAGGAGGCCTAAATTCATTCGTTTTTCCCGCCACACAAGCGTGCTTTGTTTAAAAGTTATCTGTCAGTGAAAATGAATAACAAAAGCTCGCGTTGTAAAAAGTGGCGGGTACCCGGGTAAGGAATATTGGAGTCGGGTAGTGGTGTACACGTACCCGACCCGGGTACCCGCCTACACCCCTAGTTCAGACATAGATGACGTCGCGGCAATGCAGTGTTGAAAAGTCAAATATTACCATTTATCAACTGCATCATATTGATGTTGTTATTACATATGAATTAGGGATAACATCGATTCTATAAATTCAGAATCGATTCTGTACTTCCCAGAATCGATTAGGAATCGATTTTTTTTCAAATTTGAAAAAAAAAAAAATGTCTGTGTACATTTACATGTTTAAATATTCCCGCGCTGTTTTCATGTAGCTAAAACTGTTGCACATCGTGTTATATCAACTGTACCGCTCTGTCGAAGTGGCGCCTTCAAGGTCATAAACGAAGCTTTCTCCCCTCCATGATACACACACACACGCCCCACTACGCTGAACCACGCCCTTTGTCGTGTGAATGATCCAATGGCGTTTGTCTCATTACGAAAACTCTCGACCGGACTTGGCGGGAGGGGAAGGTAAAAGATGGGAGGGGCTACAAAGAAGATGTGCGAGCGATGGTACATGTGCGTCAGTCGACGTAAATGCTACAAATGTTTACAGTTTCGATCAAAAAAAAAAAAAAAAAAAATCGATTCTCGATTTTTAGAATCGTTTGGCACTAGAATCGATTCTGAATCGATTCTCGATTAATCGATGTTATCCCTAATATGAATTATATACTTGCTCAAGTCCCTATTTTAAAATTAGACACATAGCAATAATATCTTGGATTGTTTATGAAGTTTGGATCCCGTCGTCCAATACTATGCAACCATGTTTTATCGCTGTATTGTTCTCCGATTAGTCAATCGTGTAGGATTCAACACTACATGATTAAAATATTGAACCCCTATCCTAAATACTACGGGATTCAGGCATGCAGACCTCGACTCGTTCACAATGGGTGTTTCATTGCTCAACAACGTAGGATTGGCACTATAATGTCTTGTTTCTACGTGATTCAGCACGTAGTGTTGACCTCGACTCGTTCACAATGGTAATAACGCTCAATAACGTAGGATTGATACCACAATGCCTCGTCTAAACAGGCTGTGATGAGAGCGTACGGTGCTAAACGCTAAATGTTTCAAGGTGTTTGGATTTTTTATTCACCATTTTTTCTATGGTCATGAAATGTACCTGTAATCTCACCAAGTCAAATAATTACCGTTGGAGATTTATGATAGAGAGTGAGGTTAGGTTGACACTGATATTATAGGTTTGTTCGATTTGCCTGCACCAGAGGCAATTGGTGTAGGCTTGGTGTAGGCTCAGTGCACTATGGCAATTACGTCATGCCACTTTGGTGTAGCACCAAGCAGCTATATTACACCCCAAATCGAACACGTCTGAATTTGTTACGCGGCATTTGAGTTGAGCATTTGAGACATGATCGTAGATTTTCTATATTATTATAAACGTAGACTACAAATAACCTATAGAAATAACTCACTGTCAGAAAAAAAGCATAATGCCCGTCCTGGACATTATTATTGTTGTTGGTGATTAATATTTTCATGATTTAATTTGATTGCGGGACCCTCCATGTTGAAAAATGCGCCAAAACTATTTGCACTACACCAACACACCACCTCCAGAGCTGGTGCGCTAAAAAGCTGCCCCAAGTTACACCAGCGCCATATCGAACGCGCACGGTGCTACACTAGAGTCGGCAAAGTAGTCTGCACCAGACAAATCGAACATGCTGGTGCAGTGGTGTAGCTTGGTGCAGACAAATCGAACAGACCTTATGTTAGCACTGTATCCTTGCAAAAACTAGATATTCAATTGTATTGGTGAATACATGACATTAAATAGCAAGTAGGTTTGTATGACCATTCTGGCTGAGTACTCTTGACTTACAGATGGAACAGTAAAATAGTTTACCAATAAAAATGGGTTGAAAAATGCGCGTAAAATTCAATAAAGGTCGTTTTCAAACATACTGTTCAATTTCGAACTGTTCGCACAACCCTAAAGTCGTCGCTATTGCTCATCTGATAACTTAATCATACCGTACTAATAATCAGTTGATTGAAAAGTACGTGGCTTGTCTTTGTAATGTCTGTTCTTATTGTTGAAGGTTTGCGTCCTGAAAAACTGCCAGCCGTCGTCTCGGTCGTGGCGAGCTGCGCAGACGCAGACAATGTTCCTCGTGCTGTCGTTCCTCTCTCTACTAGGCATCGTCAGCACGTTGGGCTACATCATCACACAGTACGATAACTATTCTAATACGTAGAAATTACTATTTTAATTGTTCATTATCAATTACGGGGAATAAATAATAATTCAAGAAATCTGACTGACAACCTGACCCAGACTAGAACAGGCATAGAATGGTCACTAAGATGATCTGTTACAGGAGTTGACAGTCAGTTGTTTATTTATTCTATATCGAAATAATAGAAATCGAAATGATGATGTCGAGAATATTCATTTTGATATTGATCATAACGGTGATGTTGAATATTGATTGAAAATATCAAAATCGAACAGCAAAACCAGTGTAGCTCATAACGAACGATAATGTAGCATAGTTATGTTGGTACAGGCACCTTATCTAGCCCATAATTGTTCAGAGATAGCCCACCGCACATTGTGCATTATAATTTTTTCATTCAATATTTTGCCACTTATTATTTCAATTGATAAAATAATAAATTATCGCTCAATTGATTAACATGAAAAAATGATCAATTGATGTCACATCTTGAAAACGATCTGTAATTCTGATATAGGCCTACCATTGTTCAAAATAATAAGCACAAAATGAAGTTATATCAAATATCATAGTTGTCATTCATTTCTTGAAGCACATTACAACCCTGGGGCTGTATTTAATGTAGGATAGCGATGTTGGTTTTTCTCTCAGATTCAGAGAAAACTGGAAAGTGTCCCAATTTAAGAAATTTTAATCAATTTATTTGTCCACAAGAACCCGCCTCCCTTTCTGAGTCGTGACGGAGGTATTACCTTATTAGTTCATGTGTCAATACAAAATTGGGTAATGCTTACGTCATGAGAGTCTCTGGAGGAAAAATAAATTGATGATTTTAATTGATTATGATTCTGAATTTGAGATGATAGTTTCTAGTTTTCTCCAAGAATGATGAAAATTCAAATTATTATTAATTCATATCTAGTCCCAGGGTTATGAAGACTTTATTTTTTGTGTGTGAAAGACGGGGCAACAGCGTATACCAGAATAAAGTCGACTCGGTTGTGTGACCTCACCTGAACCTAAACCACATTCCATTGAAAAGTACCCTGAAGCCCATGTTACACGACCGAGTCGACTTTATTCCGGTATACGCTCTTCAGAGCCCCCATGAAGGACTAGTTGATTTCTATAGATATCAAATATCCGTGCCCGTTTTTGTGACCGTCCGTCACTGTATTCTAGGATCCACCCTTCAGACACATGCGGCCCGTTCTCTGGCTACGAGTACATGTACGAGGTGGTGCTCAGCGGGTTCCAGCTCGAGAGGGATAATGGCTTCTGGAGGTTTCTCATGTCGCTGACCAAGCCCGGCGTCGTGGGCGGGATACTCCTGGCCATGTGGTAACTAACAAATTTGATTAGATGTGACTTTTTCATGATCTGTGACTCGAGTTAATTAGGTGCACGATTTATCGAATTTTAGGATTGTGCAAACTCAACTTTTTAAACTTGAACTCGAACTTGAAGACTCAGAAGTTTGAAAACTTCGAACTTTATAATCGAAAAATATAGGTAGGCCTACAAATGAAAATAAGTTGTTTGGCCACTGGAAATGATGTGAAAATATACTGTGTAACTCACCTTTTTATTGTTCAAGGTTCCCAGGTTTTAGTTTTTTTTAGTGATGTTTTCGGTTAGCTAGCGTATAATTTGTATCCAATACACAACAATACAGTAATACAGTTCACATATAAAATGCAAGAGTTGAAATAAATAAAGTAATTTCACGGTTCAAACCTTGACCTATCTATTATCTAATCATTATCAGATGAGCGTAGCGAAGATTCCATTTCACATGTCGAGAAAAAATGGGCTTGATTTTTTTTTTTTTTTGTATTTAATTTTGTGCGCGGCATACAGGTCAGGAAAAAATACCAATCGAATTGAAACTTTTTTTGCATATTTCTGTCATACCAGAATAGGCTGGGATTGTTATTCAGAGAAATCGGTCTAAAGATTTTTCCGTAAAAAAATCGTGAAGTTTGAAGAATCCTCGTATGAATATAACCCAGAGGAAAAATCCTTGAAAAACAAGAATTCTTCAAAAGCTCTAAAATTTTCACCAAATCTAAAAAATACTATTACAGCAGAATCTCTTTAGAACGTCCTTCAATACAGCGATCATCGCGATATATCATGGTTTTGAGATAGTCCCGGCCAATTCCCATAAGACCATGTGTATTTTTTCTTTGTTGATACGTCCCTTAATTTAACGACCATCGCGAGAATACGACGCTCTTTTGGTTCCCTTTCAAGAAAAACCATCAATACTATGACGAAATGACTGAAAAATTGTTATTGTTTGTACCGTTTCGTCCTAAATATAAGCTGAGGGTTTTTCTCGAAATTTCAAGCTCTAAAGTCACCCTCATCTTACTTGCAAATCTCGGCCTATAATCGGTCCAAAATACGTTTTTTGCTCATTTTAATTGGGCGTACAACATCCACACACCCAGAACAACGGAATCGACTTGAAACTGCGATATATTCCACTGAAAACACATTTAATGAATGTTTCATCATAAACAAGCATGATTTTCCCAATTCCCAGCATTTTTATTTGACGTGCAATAATAAACATAACCACTTTGAGCTGTTGGCTGCATGGTTTGCATCATCCTACTGCCTAGTGCTGACTGCGTGTAGTCTGACCTTGTCTAACTTTGACACGCACGAGACTGTTTAGCGTTTAGCGGCCGGCAATTGCACCGTCACCTCGCGTGCTAGTTTGGCGGTCGATGTGGTCTCGACTCCGGTAGACAATTCCCGTCGCGCTCGGTGCATTTTATGCGATTAACTACCGGTCGTCTAATCATATTTTTAATGTTTCAATGTTCTTATGTATGTACAAATACTTGGAGACACTACGGTGGTATTATTTTCATATTATATACCCTTCCAAAATAAAGCGAAGTGTATAGGATAGGCCTACTTCTACACATCACGATTGGCACCATGTCTGTTCAATGTCAGGCGTGCTGCTTGACTACAACTGACGGGTGGAGAAATATGATACAGTTGAACACTTCAGACACTTGAAATCACACAGTAAATTGCAGGAAGGAGTTGAAAGGGGGGGATATTTTATTAAAGCATCAATTCAGACTGAAAACATGAACTTAATGTCAAAATATTATTACACAGCATTATTATTCAGTGTCTTACTATAAATGTATACGTACCACATGGCAGGCTATCAGTGATCGAACTCCGCCCTATGCTATAATATTGACGACTGACAGTATTTTATGTATGCCTTGTAAAACAAACACACAAAGTTTTATTGTGAATTTTATTGAAAAATTTGGTTGAACGACCGTCGTGATATAACGACGATTAGCTTATCTCCCCTCAAGGTCGCACTAAAGAGATTGTACTGTATACACCTTTTCAGAGATTTTTGCAACAATCGGATGAGAAATAACAAAGAAAACGCAATAGAAGTGTATATTTTATTTAGGGTTGCCAACAATAATCGATATATCGATTTAGATCGATATTTTTTCAAACGATACGATAATCGATTCAATCTCGGCGATACGATATTAATACTATTATTTTCAATTATCGAAATGAACATTCTTTCCTTTTCAAACTTGCTGTTTTTACCCTTTATGTAATTGCTCCAATCAGTGAATGTGGCGCGAAAGTTCTTGTTTTCTATTGGGCACTCGAAAGCCAATAAGAAACGCTGTTTGCAATGACGTCAGAGTTGATATGCGCAAGAAACGAAAATATAGACTTGGGCCTATCGCGCGGTTGGGTTCAGGGTTGTTTATGAGGTACAGTACACTGGTACAGACTGCGACACACTTTAACCTATAAAGGGTACCGTATTGTCAAGAATATAAATTTAAGCCCAGCTATGCGACAACGAAACGACTTGTGACAAACTGTTGAGAGAGGCTTCAATTGATTGCCGGTTTCGAGTGTTTTTTTCACGCTAAACAGTCTCGTGCTTGTCTAGGTCTGACCGCGTCAGAGTAGCGCGTAGTAGGAAGACACACACTATGCAGCAAACAGCTTGACGTGATAATTACGTTTATTATTGCGCGTCAAATAAAAATTATGGAAATTGAGAAAATGATGCTTCTTCATGACAAAACATTTATTAAACGTGATTTTAGTGGAATATCTCTCAGTTTCTAGTCGATTCCGTTATTATGAGTGTAAGGATGTAGTAAGCTTACGCCCAATTAAAATGAGCAAAACAAGTATTTTTGACCAATTATAGGCCTAGGCCGAGGGTGACTTTTGGGCTTGAAATTTCGAGAAAAACCCTCGGATTAAATTCGGGACTATATGGTTTCTATAATTAGATAAATAATGAATTCCAGATGTACGTTGTTACTTGTACTTTTTTTATAGCTCAGAAATCTGACTCTTCCTCTATCCCATTATCTTTCTACTCCTCCCTGCTAGGACCGAGCTCCCGCACGTAGTCCAAGGTCAACCACTTGTCAATGAATCAATCAAAACAGCTGCTTAGACCGCAATTTGTAACAATCATTCCGATGCGATACAATATTTTGACATTCAATACGATTATCGATTAGGAGAAAAAATATCGATATAATATGATTAATAACCGATATTAAGTAAACGATAATCGATGAGTTTTCATATCAAACGGCAATTCTAAATTTTTATTGAATATCTGGATCAATAAGTTTTGCAAAGTGTATATGCAACAGGTTGCAGCACTATAAATATCAACAAGTTGCAGGTGAGGTTTTTGAACCTTTAAAGTAATCCAAGGTCCGTAGATGTAAATTGAGCTGACAGAATATTTTTCATTCTAGATTTCCATACCTACTTCTAGCTCATCTCACAACGCGCATCGTTTTCCTAGTCTAATTAGATGAGCGTAGCGAAGATTGCATTTCGCATGCCGAAAAAAATGGGCTCGGTTTTTATGTTTTTTTTTTTTGTAATTCTGTGGGCGGCATACAGATCAGGAAATACCAATCGAATTGAAACTTTTTCTACATATTTCTGTTATACCAGAATAGGCTGGGATTGTTATTCAGAAAAATCGGTCGGAAGATTTTTCCGGAAAAAAACGTGAATTTTGAAAAATCCTCAAGAATAACTTGGAGGAAAAATACTTGAAAAACAAGAATTTTTCAAAAGCTCTCAAATTTTCACCGAATATGGACAGTACTATTATACACATTTTCAGAGATTTTTACAACAATCGGACGAGAAATATTGAAGAAAACGCAATAAAAGTGTACATTTTATTGGATATTTGGATCAATTAGATTTGCATAGTGTATATGCAACAGGTTGCAGCACTATAAATATCAACAAGTTGCAAGTAGGGTATTTGAACGTTTGAAGTAATCCAAGGTCCGTAGATGTAAATTGAGCTGACAAGTTATTTTTCATTCTACATTTCCATACTTCTAAGCTCATCTCACAACGCGAATCCCGCGTTTTCCTAGTCTACCACCGTCATACTTGACCTAAAAAATACCAGGCTACATATTCATTTATCGAATTATGTCTTGAATACAGTTTGTGTGTTTATTTATTTCAATCTGAAATATTTATACTGAATATAAAATACCAGTGATGTGATGTTTACATTTCACAGCATAGGCATAGTAACATAAAAAACCCAAAAAGAGGCCTAACTGCAAACCATGAAACACTGAAATTGAATTTTCAGGTTAATGTGCAAAATGCCCCAGCCAATGACAGAACTTAATACGTAATCAACAAACTGACTAGAACACTTCATCGTTTTCTATCGTTTTTCAAAGCAATAAGAAAATAAAACCATCCGTGCAGGAAAATGATCCACCCAGAAAAATTTAGCATTGATTATATGCAAGTGGGGTGAGAAAAAAGAATGATATAATCAGGAAAACGATAGATCCGGGAAGAATGCATAGAGGTTTCACTGTATTGTCTTGTTCATTACTCAGCACCTCTAACATATCTACAGCAGCTCTTCTTTCACTCATGGCTACTATTTAAAATCTAATACTGACAAATACATAGTCATAAGTCATAACACAATTTCTTATGCCAGTTTCAAGGTGGCCTATAGCCTTTGAACATAGTAGTTTCTTTCAAAAGCTTCGAAATTCAACTTCAGTAGTAAAATGCACGCAAAATTTAAGAAGTGTAGGAAAATTTGAAAAAGTTTGTTTTCAAACATGCTGATTAATTTCGGACCAAAAGCAAATATTCAACTTGTTTCCGAACTGTTTGCACAACCCTAACGAATTTTGATAACTCATATCTTTCGAAAGTTATCACCAAAGATCTGTTACTTTGCCCGATCAACTCCCGTGCACCTTTAACAACGCACGCGGTTTGCGTTCCAGCGCGGGCGTGTACTATCTGCGGGCCAAGTCGCACGCGCGCCGCCGCATGGTTGTCATCCTGCGCGAGATGCTGGTCCTCGAGGCCAGGGACAAGGAGTTCCTGCTCAGCAACATCTCCAAGGTCACGGAAGGACGTACGTTCAATACCCTACACAATCTAAGATTATAGCTAGAGGCATGGAATTAGAAAAATTAATTATTTAGTTCTTCAGCATTAGCTATTTCAAAACAATTTATTTAAAATTGGCTCTAATGTAATGTATCAATGGAAATTCTTTGGACGAATGTATTATGTAAAGATTCTGGGATATAAATGGTGTAGGGGAGGGGGTGGAGGTATGGGCCCCCAGGAGGTGTGGGCCATTTCTTCTTACAGTCACAGTTTTGAAGATTCAGAACTACCACTCAAACAGGTGGTGTATTTTATAACAACTGCCGTGTTGATGAAATTTGAAGAATGTGGAACAGTTGGCAGCATTTTTATTGGCATTTTTAGAAAATGCACACCTCAAAGTAAAAATTTTGCTCCCAGTATTTTGCTTTTTTCTCAGGACACATGCTAGATTGCCAGATAAGGTAATTTTTTATTAAACAAATCATTAATTAGGTACTATATTTATAAACAATATAGAAAAACATTACTTCTTTTATTATTTAACTATCAGCTTTCAAGTGCTAAATTGTACCATGGGGAGGTGTGGGCCACTCATCATTTATAGGTTAAGTTTGATCTTTTTTGTAAAATGGTGATCAAATGCCGCACTTTCAAGACGGACAGGGAACCTCCAAAAAAAGTAGTGATGGAGGCTGCTGTGAAGAAAGTAGTTAATAGTATTATCGAAAGAAATTGAAAAAAGTATTATTCTTGTAGTATTATGAGCCAAAAAATATGTTTTTATGCACAAACTTCATCATTATTCTACACTATATTTTCTTTGGTGGCTCACACCTCCCGGGGGGGGGGGGGGGGGGGGTGGCCCATACCTCCCGGGCATTGGGAGGAGTGGGCCACTTTGTCGACATGTTTTGAAAAATTAATTACTAATAGTATAATAGCTAAGAGAGCTTTCAAAATTATGTGGTATTGGGCCAAAAGTCCAAACTTTGTAATGAAAACAACAACATTCAGATATTGGATCATTTGTATGAAATATTCAAGTTTTAGTGAAAAGTGGCCCACACTTCCACTCCTTCCCCTACGCATGCATTTTAGAAGCTTTTTTTTTGACATATTCATAGTTTGAGCAGTGAGCAAGTTCTGAAAAGCCAGTGTACATCCTACATTATACACATTGGCATTAATATGCCCTACAATAAAATACTGCTTGAACTGTACAAACTAAAAGAGCATTATTAATGATGGACGAACGAATGTTTGTGAATCAAAATTTTATTCAAACAAATTGGAATGAAAGATTCTGGGTATTCATGGCACTTGCCTGTGATTTGTAAATACCGGTAGCAGTGTAACTGACAATAATTTAATTTAGAGAGATTTCCATTTTCTCACAAAAAGTGCATATTTCAGGAAGATGTTCATTCATTGTTGTACAAGGCACATAATTATGGCTTTAAATAAAAACAAGAACTTGGCCTATGGTCTTGAATATCACAAAACATGAAGATGACAACAAAATATGCTTTCTGATGATTTTCAATCAAGTCGCGCTTATAGGTAATGTGAAAATGTCACGTCTTTAGTGACTGATGACGTGTATGGAAACATGTTGCAGAGTGGATGTACAACTTGAAGCGAGGGGAGGAGCGGTTCCGATCTCGCGTGGTCAGACCCACGGCAGCCGGAGATCACTCGGCGGGCCAACGTGCGGGACATGACGATGGTGTTCCATCAACGGCCAGAGCGCACAATGGTGAGATGCATTGAGGGTTGCGTTGGTTTGCCGGTCTTTTATGGTGGTTTAACTTTCCATCCCTCCAATGTTGAAAATATTTACCCATTTACCGTACAAATTTATGAACCTACCAATTGTCGGTAATCTAGTAGGAAGGAACTAACTTTACGTTTATGTCCGTTCAGCTAATTACAGCTGTCAGCAACGGTCTCTTACATGAAAATGGAGATAGTTAGGTTAAATTATGCATTATTAATAAATTATGAAGTGATTCATAATAATGTAAGTTTTTTTGCAAGTAACTTACATCTAGGTGATTGATAAATGCAGAGGCAAGCATTTGGGGTTTTAGCGATAAACTAATCAAAGTTTGTCAAGTGTTTTTCTCTTCAATATGTTAATGTTTCAGGTCTTCCCAAGTTCAATAAACCTATTGTTATTTCAGCGAATCGTCGCAAAATCATGTTTTTCCAGTACTTCCCGCGATTATTTGCCATTTGTCACAAAAACTGCATAATTGCGAAAAAAATTCTTCTCTACTTAGAGTTTAATAAAGACGGAGACAAGTGGTCGAATGATTAGCACACTGAACAGTCATTCAGGAGACTGGGGTTCGATTCCCGCTATGGCCGACCATCCTGAAAGGAGGTTTTCCTGGTTTCCTCTGTCGTTCAGGTCAATACTGGGATGGTGCCTCAACAACAGGCCACGACCGACTTCTTCACACTATCCAAAAACTCCTGATGAAATAATCTTTCACCCCTTAAACTCATTCATCATTCCATGATTACAGATTTCTTAAAAGGACATTGTAAGCCCTATCCCTTCCATGTTGAAAAAACAAATTTTATGTACCGTTATCTCAGAAACTACTTTACCTAGGATACTCATTTTTTTTATACATGCACCTTGATAGTATTTGTACACACTGACAGGATTTTATAAACATATTGCAACAATGCTGACAACAATGCAATTTTCAACAATGCTCCAAAATTTGCTACATTTTTCAACTTGTTTCAATACCATGTATTTGTTGCAGAGTTTAAAAATCCTGTCCACATATGTACGGTAGTACATATGTAAAAACATACAGAAAAAATTTCAAGGGTCTAGCTCCAACAGTTTTTGAGAAAAAGGTACATCAGTGAGAAAATATTGAATTCCAAGATAAATGCACTTGAAAATGATGTTTCTTGGATTTATTCCAAAACAGTCAAAACAACAATAGAATCCGGCATGCTATGATATTGAGATGTTTTCATGCATTACTAAATATTTAATTGTAATCAAACTATTTGGGTTTTCAAAACGAATCTTTCTATGATCAGTTAAGAAAAGATCGAATTATTTTAACAAGTAAAAAAAAAAAAAGGAGAAAACACTTTTTCACTTACAATGTCCCCTTAATGTAATTTTATTGAAATTTTATTTTTGTTTGTTCATTAATTAGGCCCAGGCCTACCAGTATTGCAAACGTTGCTGTAGGAAATGTACAAAATTGAAAAAGTTTCCTTCATATTTCTTAACTTTGTCTTTCTAATTAGTGATAACATCGATTAATCAAGAATCGATTCTAATTGTAAAACGATTCTCAAATTGAAAAATCTCTTTTTTTCTTTTTTGTAGTGCTGCACTTCTTCACGTCGCAACACGTGCTCATTTCGTTATACATTATTTTGTATTGTTGAGATTCTACTATCTGCACACAAGCTATCCCTTCGGTTACGTCTGACAGCCGAACGTTGACGGAAATACTCGAATGGTACAATACAGTTCAAAGAAGTCTCTTGCAGCTATTTTTAACGTAAAACACCGCGGGAAGGTTGAAAAAAAAGTTTGAAATCACACAACTTTTTTGAGGACAAGCCCTAACCTTTTTTTTTTTCAATTTTGATTTTCAATTGATTCTGGAGCTTGGAGAATCAATTCCTGATTTTCAGAAAGGATGTCTCCACTACTTTCTGTGAACAATTCAAAATACCAGTAGGCCTACATAATGATTATTTACTGTTAAATCCTATCCACATAAAAAAAGGAAAAAGTCTGTGAAACAAAATGTGTGAAAATTAAATCTGTGAAAATTCAAGAATCGAAATATAAGAAAACTCCGCGAATGCTATTTCACTATTAAAAACGATTTTTGTGAAAATAGTAAACACCAATTCACCCCTTTTAGGTTTTTAAAAACGAAAATTGGGTTCTTAGTTCTTCTTAGCTCACCCCGAATGCTTGCGTCTGTATGCATATATATATATGTAATCGATATCATGTAAGAAGTCCGTATGCCCCAAACAAATACGGATTATATTGTATTCTTAATTGCACTCTATAAGTAAATATCTTCTTTCATAAGCTTAGAGCATTTGTTTATTTCCACTGTATCTTGTATGACAATATGTACTACATCTTGGATGCCAGTAATTGAGGTGGGTCTATATAGAAGGCGTGACGCATACTTTCACATTGAACACTAGGACGAGCAGAGATTGGTAGGTTCAAAAACAGTAAACCTACTCATGGAATGGAACTGGTAAGATTGAGAGCCGAGTGAAACCACCAGGTGAGTTCGATATATCTTGCCTCGACCGTTCAGTGAATCATTTGTTCAGTTTATTTGTTGTTTGTGTTTGTTTTTGTGTACTCCTAATAGTTGATTTAATACCAATACTGGTAATGTCCGGATATATCACAAACGATTTTCACGTACTTCCGGACTTTTGGAAACTGGAATACTTTTATCTGTGGTGGAAAATTATGGTCACAGACAGCGCAGTCCTGGTGTTGAAGTTCATTCATTTTAAATAATTAAAATGGGATGGAAAGATTGCCCTTATGGTGCCCCATCCAAGTGATCCTACCTTTCATCCATAGCCTTGATTGGGGAACAATGATTTTGTATCAAGTTTCAATGTTACAGTGTTGAAAAAAAGTATGAATTTGAGAGCTTTTGAACAATTTTTGTTTTTCCAATATTTTTCCCATAGGTTATCTTACGGGGTTTTTCCAAAGTTTCTGAAATTTTTTCTGAAAAACCCGTCAAAACCGATTCTGCTCATGAACAATCCCAAGTCTATTCTGTTTTGACATTAATGTTCAAAAAAAGTTTCAAGGCAAATAAAGCCCAAAGGTTTTCAGTAAGTGAAATGGTTTTTGCTATGCTTATCTAAAAAAAAGCTGTAAAATTTTCCCAATTCAGTGAACCCTCGTTAATTCCAGTTTTTATTATTTAGACATGTTTTTTTTGTGGGGGGGGGGGGGGTTATATCAAATTTCGAGTTGAAGAGGGGTTTACTGCAATACTTTTCTGAAGAATAATCAGATCTCCAATCAAGGCAATCATGCAATTATCTTTGTTTCCAGATTGGAACTCCGAGAGCGGCTCAACTCCGGGACTTGTAAGCAGCGAAGAATCAAATTTGGGCAATGTATGTTACTTGAACAAGAACAGTTTTCTATTAAAATGATTGTCACTAATAAGAGTGAGTGTGAGAGAGATGAGGGATACATAATTACATACACCACCTTGTTGATTGATTGATTATTGTTTGCTTAACGACCCCACCAACAGCTAGGTTATACGGGGGTACGAATGACCTGGTGATAATGAATGTATGAAGTGATGATTAGTGAGAGGCCTTGTTGAGTACTGGTACTAGTGTTGCCGATTGATAGAAAAATTGCACTGAATATTTTTTAAAATTATTTTTATCAACATCAAAACTTTCTACAAAATCATTTTTCCACAATTGGGGCTAAGGATGTAAGATCGTGTGGACGGGGCTCCACAAGGGCGATCTTACCACCACAAAGAATAATAAATGAGGTGACTTATTTAACAAACAATAAATCTCAAAGTAATTATTTCAAGGATAGTTAACAATTCAAACATTTACAGTTGGAAGAAAAAATCTTCACTCTTCTTAAAATATCTTCTTATTATCTTGATCTTCTTTTTCTACACATTCTTGAATATGTCTTTAAATATGTCTGGCTAATCAGTTTGACCACAATAGTAATTGTGATCACAAAATTGAGAGGAAACATAAATTTGCCTGTGTTTCTTTTACGTTTGTTTTTTTGCCTACAACAGTAGTTTATTTTTCATTTCAGATTGCAAGAAGAATCATGCAAAGTCACGGAGCAATCCCACGCGTGCCGTCCAGTAATAATACGTCAAGTAAAAAATAGATTTCATTGATCAACAAGTACTGTGATTTAGTGAGGGAGCAAACCAGGAGAAAAATGCTAGTCAGCTTCATTTATACTATATTAGAACATGTGCTATAGGCTATAGCATCTAGCCGCACTGGTCATTCTCTTGTATTCTAGCGGTCTTGACGAAACTAAAATTTGTGCTTGAACTCGAACTTCATCGAACTGAAATTGTGCTCGAACTCGCTCGAAAATAAGTCAGTCTCGCTGTAAACTTGTTTAAACTCAAAAAGCTCTGCTTGCAAAGCCCTAATTTTGATTTTGTCATCTGTTATCATTCATCGGCGCAACAGTTGTTTGATGTGAGATTCATTGAAGAGAAGTCGAAAAGCAAGAAACATACAGGGTTGCTAAATTTACCACAGTCAAGATTTACGCATGTTCTGAGATTGAGCTAAGCCATGGTTTGAGCCATATACTTTCATTAGCTTGGGTTTGAGCCGTCTCGGCTGTAATGCGAAGAGAATTGGCAACGTTGAACCTGTGACGTTGACAACGTTGAACCTAACCTTGTGAGCGCTTGGAATGCAGCACAAGCAATCTGTTAACGTTTTTTCAATCATGAACTTGCGTTTACAGTACGCAGTTATGCGTTCCTGTCAAGTCTATCCATGCTTACGCTTCGTAGGCCGTCGACCAACGATGTTTAAAGTTCCAGCTTCTGCTATTTATAGGGCAAAGGAATTTAAAACAAGTGAATTTTAGGTAACTGATGACAGAATCTTGATGTATAAATTACAACAACACTCTTCTGTACTTGATGTCATTCACAGAACTTATCCTGTTTTTTCCTTTAAAAACATCATGAAATGTGATTTCTGCATGACATTTGGCCAAAAACCATAACATCGCCAAACACCAACATTTGTAAATACAGATGCGAAAAACACGAAATGATAACACCATTTTCAAACACCTCTAGCCATGACTTGTGGTCTCTGGAAGACAAAAAATTGAGTATAATAAGATTAATTACTGAAATTAAGTAAATGATTTATAGTTTTCTCTACAATTAGGGAAATAAGTATCGTCATTATTCATTAAAAATTAAAATCTAGTTTCAGAGTTTTGATGTCCTTCAAAGAATCATAGTATTCTTTTCTTTCTATAAGTTGAAAATAATTTTTCAAACATTTTTCCAATTAGTAGAGGTGTTTGTTCTTTGCAAGCCGCAAAATCGCGAAATGTTGTGTATGATGATGAGACAGCAATACATATTAATTTCCAAGTCGCGGAAATACGCAAAATATGCCTAAAACTGCTCAGGACACCACAATCAACCTGAAACTGCAAAATATTCTACAAAAAACACATTTTTTGAATGTTTCACACTAGGTCTATCATGAAGAAGCGTGATTTCCCCAAATTACATCTTCTTTTATCTTACCCGTAGCTGTTCACTGCTTGATGGGCGTGCGTGCTATCTGCCTGTATGCGCTTGTTCTGACCTTGACGACTATGAGCAGATATTCGTCGTTTGTTGTTTGGCCGAGCGGCATTGACCGATCGCCATGGAAGCGAGAAATTTGACGATCGGGCATTATCGAAGCAGCCAAGTACACACGATCAGTGACGAGACCAGAAGATCCTATTGACGGCCGGCCAGTCGCCTAGCTTTATCTCGCGCACAATACGACATTGACCAATTTCTAACCGGGAAGAGTGATTATTTATGTTAAAGAGAAGTTTTTTGGTTAATTTGTTTTTTTATAAATCAAAATAATTCTTTTGGGGCGAGATAGTCACACGTTAGGTTAGGTTTGAGCTAGTCCAAAACTGGCTCTGCAAACATTCTGGCAAAACGAGATCGAATACGCGAGGTACCCTCAGTACTGTCCATCCCTCGTTCCGCTTGTGTCACCCTAAGGAAGCTTTTTCTTGTCCCTTCCATTTTGGATTAACAATGGTTTACTTTTAAACTCTGTACTTCTGAACTTGATTACTGTTTTTCCTCTCAAAACTTCATAAAACGTCATTTCCGCATGACATTAGGCCAAAAAAACCATAAGACTGCCAAACACCAAAATTTGAAAATACAGTTGCGAAATACACAAAATCAAAACATCATTTTCTAACACCTCTACTAATTGGTTATGAACTCAGTAGTGCTGACTTTATTCTACTGCGTTGGATAATAGTATTATATTTTTAGCGTCTTTATTCGCTTGTCTTGTTCTACTTGCAGCAGTTACCGGGACAAGCTCAGACGAGGGGCTGCCGTGTAGTGGACACAGCGGTAATAAATGGTTTGCTTATTAACTATTCCTAAACTAAAGGGGAAAACAACATGTTTCAGCTGTCATCCGATTAGGCGATTAGCAATCTCCCCAATTGAAAGACAATCATTTGAAAAGATTTTGTGCCTTTTGTTAAAAAACTTTGTAGCGAAAAAAAAGTCCAGGATAGGCTAGCCAAGACTTGTTGAGTATGTACCCAAAAAGAGATATTTCTGGCAAAACAGTTGTTTCAAAATGAAAATGTCAAGACTTGTGACTTTCAATCTCGCTTGTTTTTTATTTTGATTGAAAATTGGAATTTTGCTGATTATCCAATGCATAAGTTGGTGAGAAGTAGGTGAGAAAGGATTTTGTGCAACTGTACGATTTCGTACTGTCAGCATATACTGACATACACAACGAGAAACCGCACCCATTTTAAACATTTTTGGGTTAACATCACTTCTAGTTCGTATTTGACTTTCCAATTTTCCAATTTGATATTGAAGACCTAAAATATCGAATCGATAGAAAATATTGCAATGGAATGACAACCCTAGTCATGTCACAATAACCTGCCGATTACACGTATGCCCTTACGACGCTGATCCCACGTCTCAGTTACTCCTTGGACTAGCAAGCAGTAAATCAGTATTCTTGAAACTAAAGAATTGAATGAGTAGCATCGAGTTGAGTAACCTTTTACGAATGCCGATTCACTTCATTTCTTCTCTAGTCTTGCCTCCTCAGGAGTGTGGCTTGAGCTCGAATAAGTCGGCCAGATTTAAACGAGGCAAGCGTGCCATAAAGATTTGGAGAGATAAAGTCTAGAAAACATTATGTTTTCCCCTTAGTAAGTTATTGTAAGGCCATACAGATGTACCAGTATTTGTAAAGCATTTGGGTACAAGTTTCTCAGCTCTGGAGGCTCACAATCATTCAAATTCATAATGAACAGTAGACCTTTCATTTAAAATTGAGAACAAAAACATAATTTGCTCGATTGTTATTTGACCATAAAGCAACAAGGCACAAACGTTGGGATACCAATGAAAACACAAAATTATGTTCATGTATTCTCAACATCACAGCTTTGCATTATGATGATTATAAAACTGACCCTGACCCATACTGACCTGACAAACATACCTTACAACTTTATTGTGAATATTTTTTATCACTGCACCGGCTGTACCGTACGACCATCTCTATACTTAAAGGGGTGGCCACGGCATGGAATAGGATAATTGTGACTAAATGAAAGAATTATTTCACACTCAACCAATCACCACAAATCATTGAAACTTGCACACTATATCCATCATTCTATTGCTCACATATAATCCAGAAAAAAATTGAAAAAAAAAATTCATTTCAATTTAATCTGAGAAATGCCATGTTTTTTTCCAGAATACAAAACATGGAGTCACAATTCACATATGGTTTAAAATTCAAAAATACATCTATCTCGTTGAATTTAAGATAATAATAATAATAATAATAATAATAATGTTTATTTGTACAGATTGATCATATACATGATATTGCCATCGTCATGAGAGAGAATAAAAATAAGATTGATATTATGGAATTATGGAATACATAAAAAATCATTTTTCAAATTGTCAAGGTTCAAATTGTCACATATATAGCAGTATATATACACACCAGAATACCAAGCTTCGTATATAAGATGATATTGTTCGTCATGCACACTGTTACCCTGTGAATCTCCAGAAAAAATCTATTGCACTTTTTAGTTATATAATCAAACATTTCATATCTAAATCATATATAATCTATATTATAGATTGTATATGATTTTGAGGCCACACATTCACACCTGGATATTCCTATGTTCTGATTATTTCCATAGTTTTGGTTCACAAGATAATGACAATCAAAATACACATTTTAAAACAAAAAATTTTCAAATTGGACCAGTAGTTTTTGAGTTATATTGTGACAAGTCAGAGAAAACGTAGTTCTTGGGAAAACGTACCTCAAGTTTCGACTACGCATTACCGTCTGTGTTGCATTTAAATCTTGAAATTTATATAAAAAAACAAACATGAGTTGCGGCATTGAGTTTATAGTGTAACACTGTTAACATGCTGTGGCTACCCCCTTGATGGTACAACCTACTGTGGGCCTACCTGTGATGTTCATTTAAATAATTCATATTTATATAATGTGTTCCAAGCTGATAAATTTGATTTCACTGATTTGTCTTATCACCGCGATTACGTGAAGATTGTGCTAGAATCGTAAAAAATGTTAGCGGGCTACCAGAAAAATAGTGTAATAGTTTAATGGTGTACAGTATTTTATTATTGAATAGTTAGCAACTGCATGAAAAGGACTCATGTTTCAGATATAAACCTAAAGCAGTCGGACGAAGTCTTTTTTGATTACGACAGCACAAGGGTACGTCAGTTACGCAGGAAACATATTGATTAGTTTCAATCTAATATTGTGATATCGACATCCTAAAATGACTGTAATTACATGAATATTATTAAAATGTCTATAACTGTATATGCCAAATATGAAGATACAGGTAAGCCTGACCAATATTAAAAATTGAAATGGAGATTCAGTATTCACATGTTCAAAAATTGGAATAGTTGATCCGTTCAAACTTGTCAACACTTAATGTTGAAATGATCAAGTGTCACCGTTGTCCTTCAGATGTAACATTGACCTAATTGTTTAAACCAGACCGAGTATAAATAACCAACCTTACTGTGGCAAGCATAGAATAAAGAAGTACAGTAGGCTTATTGAATGACTCAGAAACTGAATATAACTGAGAATACATCTTTTCTTGGAAATGTAACCAAGGTTCGGTTTTTCAAAAAGACCGTTGGTGGATGAGCAGTAGTTGGCAGAATAGCTTATTATCACCCTTGGTTATGAATGTTATTTTTGTACTTCAATTAATAGTCAACTGATTACCGGTATTACTTGATGAGAGTTCGTGAAATCGATCCGTGATACAATCTGTGAAATATATTTGATTAATAAAATCAATGATTGATGAAATGGGAATGAAATGAGTTTAAAATGAAAATGAAATGAAAAAATGATAATACAGTATTTATAACATATAGGCCTATATATTTATAATATCAAATGTAATATTTATGAAATATATGAGAATAAAATTAATAAAAATGAATTTAAAGAAGAGCAATGTTGATGTGATTTAATGTTGGGAGGAGGGAACTAAAATGGAACTAAAATCAACCTCTGGACAAAAGATCCCTAGACAGGAACCAAGATTTGTGGAAGGTTGTGCTGGATTACTTGTCTCTTTATGGTGGCTTAGCTCCTCATCCCAACAACGTTGAAAATATGTACCGAATTACCGTTGAAATCTGTCAACCTATCGATTGTGAGTCACCTATAGAAGTGATCACGTGGTGGAGTACAGGGTACCACACGGGTGATATTAACGGTCTGGAGAGTGGAAATATGTTCTCTGCGCACACCGATGGTCACGTAGTGGAGTACAGGGCATCACAAGGGTGATGTTCAAGGCCTGAAGGTGGAAATATGTTCTCTGCGCAATGCTGATGATCACGTGGTGAAGAACAGGACACCACAAGGGTGATGATAACGGTGTGGAGGGTGTATATATGTTCTCTGCACAATGCTGATGATCACGTGGTGGAGTACAGGACACCACAAGGGTGATGTTGACGGTCTGGAGGGTGAAAATGTTCTCTGCGCGATGCCGATGATCACGTGGTGAAGTACAGGGCACCACAAGGGTGATATTAACAGTCTGAAAGGTGGAAATATGTTTTCTGCACAATGCCGATTAACACGTGGTGGAGTACAGGGAACTACTAGGGTGATGTTAACGGTCTGAGGTTGGAAATATGTTCTCTGAACAATGCTGATGATGACGTGGTGGAGTACAGGGCATTACAAGGGTGATGTCAACGGTCTGAAGGGTGAAAATATCTTCTCTGCCCAATGCCGATGATCACGTGGTAAGTACAGGGCACCACAAGTGTGATATTAACGGTCTGGAGGGTAAAAATATGTTCTCTGCGCAATGCCGATGATCACGTGGTGAAGTAAAGGGCATCACAAGGGTGATGTTAACTGTCTGGAGGGTGGATATATGTTCTCTGCGCAGTGCCGATGATCACATGGTGGAGTACAGGGCATCACAAGGGTGATGTTAACGGTCTGGAGGGTGGAAATATGTTCTCTGCGCAATGCCGATGAACACGTGGTGAAGTACAGGGCACCACAAGGCTGATATCAACAGTCTGGAGGGTGGAAATATGTACTCTACGCAATGCTGATGATCACGGGTAGAAGTGTTTTTGAGGGGGATGAAATAGGGTTAAAGTTATTCCGTCAGAGGGTTAGGGAGGCGGTGGGATAGGGATAGTAAGGGAACTTGCCACCGCGCATTTATGTGCAATTGTGAGAGTTTTTAAATAAATAAATAAACACAAGGGTGATGTTAACGGTCTGGACGTTGTAAATATGATCTCTGCGCAATGCTGATGATCACGTGGTGGAGTACAGGACACCATAAGGGTGATGTTAACGGTCTGGAGGGAGGAAAAATGTTCTCTGCGCAATGCCGATGATCACGTGGTGAAGTATAGGGCACCACAAGGGTGATATAAACGGTCTGGAGGGTGGGAATATGTTCTGTGCGCACACCAATGATCACGTGGTGGTGTACAGGGCATCACAAGGCTGATGTTCAAGGCCTGGAGGGTATACATGTTCTCTGCGCAATGATGATGATGACGTGGTGGAGTATAGGACACCTCAAGGGTGATGTTAACGGTCTGGAGGGTGGAAATATGTTCTCTGCACAATGCCAATGATCACGTGGTGGAGTACAGGGCATCACGAGGGTGATATTAACGGTCTGGAGGGTGGAAATATGTTCTCTGCGCAATGCCGCTGATCACGTGGTGCAGTACAAGGCATCGCAAGGGTGATGTTGACTGTCTGGAGGGTGGAAATATCTTGACTGCGCAATGCCGATGATCACGTGGTGAAGTACAGGGCACCACAAGGGTGATATAAACGGTCTGGAGGGTGGAAATATGTTCTCTGCGCAATGCCGATGATCACGTGGTGGAGTACAGAGCATCACAATTGTGATGTAGATGGTTAGGAGGGTGGAAATATGATCTCCGCGCAATGCCGATGATAACGTGGTGGGGTACAGGGCATCACAAGGGTGATGTTAACGGTCTGGAGGGTGGAGATGTGGTCTCTGCGAAATGCCGATAATCACATGGTGAAGTACAGGGCATCACAAGGGTGATGTTAACGGTCCGGATGATTGGAAAATGTTCTATGCGCAATGCCGATGATCACGTGGTGGAGCTTGGATCGGCCGTGTTTCGGCCCTGAAAAGTCCGTACAAAGTCCCTGAATTATCCGTGTTTTGTCCCTTGGAGAGACAGAAATGTGGTCGCTATATTATCCGTGAAAAGTCCCTAAATTGGCCGTGTTTCGGCCGTTCGATCTCATCCAGTTTGCGGCCGTGTTTCGGCGCTACGTAACCGCACCTTTCTGCAGTCTGTTTGCCTTTCTATGTACCTCCGTGAATCGGCCGTGTTTCGTCCCTTAAAACTCAATCGTCCCTGTTTCGGCCGTGTGATTTCAGTAAGGGCAAAGTAAGGGTAGGCCTACTGTTTTTAGGAAAAATCGATTAAAAATCAGGCTTGGAGGAGATCGATTCACGGAAAAATCGAGGTTGAGAAAATCGATCCAAAAATCGATTAATTGCAAGCAAAAAAATCGATTTCCAAGAAAATCGATCTTGAATCACTCCTAATATATTACGAAGTAATATATATAAAGGTCTTTGCACCCATCTCTAAGCCAGATCAGTTGTAAACAAGGGCCATGTTTGTGTCAATTACAATTAAATTGTCTGAATAATGGAAAAACACGAAAGTAAACGATTATCTTGAAGATTGTCCTATCTCACGACACCCAGGCTAATAAATAAAGGGATCATCGTCTTCAAAATGCCCACTGCACAGCTTCGTGTGGTTTGAAACATTTTTCCCGATTCGCAGTTGTTGAACCTGACGTTTTCAAAGTGTCACTTCTCTTAGTTCTCTAGGAAATCCATGGAATGACAGCAGACAGCTCATCTCGTGACTTTTTACTACACTGTGAATATGTGTTGTTTACTTTGAGCGGTATTACATCAGGTTGGAGTGCATAATTGTGCTATAATAAATTCATTTTCACCGAGTCATGTATTTCGTCGATTCCAATAGCATATAAGTCGGCCATTATAGCTAATTCTGTCTGCACTAGACTAGTTCCTCGTTAGGCCACCAGATGTCAGCCACTTTGCTTTTAATCGGGAATATAATAACCTTGGAGAGACACAGTTTATCGACTGTCGATAAAGTAGCATTTCTAAACGTGCTCGCGGACTTGAATTTAAGAACCTTGGGTGGACGTGGTAGTGTGCAGTGACCACGGACATTAGTGGCAGTGACTTCGCACTTCTTTGGACACTACAAAGACTATCTTTGCCTCGCTTCGCCTAATATTTTTGAGTTTCGCTTCATCACTTTGGCTGACGCCATTTTGCAGTTGCACAAATCAGGGCGATATGTGGCCCAGCCGTCGATTTAGCTTTCAAAGGTAGGGGCCTGTCTTCTTACTTTTTATTCATCTTGTATTATATTCATTTACTCGGTTAGATGTTATAATATTGAAGGCCTAATTACCGATCGAATTAGTTTTGGCTCAAGCTGACTGAAGCCAGAAAGGAATCTAGGCCTTGTGGGCGTGGTAGGCCTATTTCAATCACAAAATAGGCTATGGCAGGCCTAAAACCTGTAAATGCACGCTTGATACTTACTTACATTGTAAGTAATGCTAGGCTAAAACAAGCCTTTTTTTCACCGCTTGGTCTCCTAATCTAGGCCTAGCTTGTTATTAGCCTAGGCCCCACACCTGTGATTCAATTCATTCAACCCCCACATGCCTAGGCTAGGCTCAGGCAGTTGGCTTCATTTGGTGGTCACTAGGCCTACGCTCTAGAATAGAGAGTTCGGTAAAATTACTGGTAAAATTACTGATTAACGTACCACGCCATTTTTTTTTTCAATTTTTTTCAATTTTTTCTTCATTTTTATTAAAGTATATAAGCTCCGTTCCGCCTGCCGGCGGTATACGCGAGGTTTATACACTAACCTGACCCTAACCTAACCTACTGTCCACCTTTGTCGTCTTAGTCAGATCACAAAGCATCAACTTCAAGTGAGTAAAAACCATATTAAAACAAACAAAACACAAAAAGTCCAAACACTACATCATACATACAAACTAGATCTATCAGAAAACACCTCAAACAAGAATATCGGACAAAAATTAGCGATGGTACGTTGAACGATAAGATTACCGAGAGTTCTTGTATTGAAGCTATTTCGGCTGATATCAACAGTGCTGCTAGTTAGGCTTGCTCCAAAATCCCTGCGTAAAGCTAGGTGAAAAGAGGGTAAATTTGTTGATTCACATACCGTACCACACAATTTTTTTTTGTGGAGGGGGGGATTATCACCAAAAATTCATATACAATAGGGCTTAGCCACCCTTCTAGCTTAAGAAGCTTGAGTGAGTGCCATCTATCTAGATCGGGTCTCCTCTTGGTTATAGTGCAGGTATGGAAGCAGTAGAATTCCCACAGGCCTAGGCCACTGAGTACTTGAATATCGTTATGGGATAGGGTGGTAAATGCCTGGTTGAACAGTACAGATCGTGGTTGTGTTACGCCCGCCAGGATCATGACCGATCATATCTGCTAGAGCACTGTTGCGACGGAATGCTGCTAGGAGCAAACTGAAACTCAGTGTTTGTAGGCATGACATTAAAGTGGAATGAATTGATCATATTGTCACTATGTGGTCAATTGAGCTTGATATAAAAGGGTCTGCTATTACGGTACAATTTCAGGTCTATTGGGCCTAATCAGAATTGAAAATGACTGCTGTGTTTCTGAATGTTATAGTTTGTACGAGCGTACGAGAGCCCAACACCATGGATACACTACAAACAACACGCTGGCTTCTGATTGGTCCACTCACTACGACAAACAACATGCTGCCATCTGATTGGCTCTCTCCCTTCTGCAAACAGCACGCTGGCCTTTGATTGGTTCACCCTTGCTACTGTTATTCACCAGTAAGAAATGGCACAGGGTTCTGTTATATTCTATTTATACCACATCATCTGATTGAATTCTATCACTGCGATGAGAGGTTGAGTGGCTAGCATGCTGAACCGTCATTCCCGTGACCTGGGTTCAATTCCCGCCACGGTCGACCATCCTGACAGAGGAGCATCGAAGTTTCTCTTGAGCTGTCATTCAGGTCAATACTGAGATGGTTCTTCAACAACAGGCCACGACCCACTCCTTCCCATCATCCAAAAACATCTCGTAAGTACGAGCTTCTTGATGACAGCTGGTTTGCTAGAGGCGGCCAGATACTTCCAGACTTGTCCCTAGCAACAGACTGGTGTCTTACACTCTCGTTACAGGCTTGACTATCAAGCAACCAAAGTCTCTCCATTCCTCAGTCAGCTAAGGCACCGCTTTAGAAACTGCCGGCACCGTTGGGCGTGGGTTCAAGTCCCGCAAATTAGCCATGGTCAGTGCCCAGTTCAAACACACAGTGGACTGCCAATTTGTCAGAATGTGCCCAGCCTATTGTTTGTTCACAACTAGTGAAGTCATTGGAAACATTACTCAATGCCATGTAAATTGATTACTTCTATAATTTCTCATATCATGCATTTTAAACCATGCAAACGTAGTTGCAAGCTCTCACTAGACTTAGGGACTTGGCTTGTAGGTTTTGTTGCATAAGCCAATGTTGTAGGTTATGTAGCATAAGCTAATGGGTAGAGCTGGTTGAAGTTGGACGTGAGAAGAGTGATGTGAATGAGGTAGCATTTTAGTGAGATTACAGCCTCAAGTTTGAAGTCAAGTCTAATAGTGAGTCAGCCTCATGCCATGTTGTCTGTTTGTGTCGTGCATGGTTAGCTGTAAAAGGGTATCGGAGTTGAGAGAATTTTCAAGCGACGCGTTTCCGATGTTTCAGGTCACACGCTAGCTTCTGATTGGCTGGTCCACCACTTCAGTCATCGTGCTTACTTCTGATTGGCTGGCTCACGGACGCTATTCACTGGTGAGCCCGTAGTTGAGCTTAGCGTAGACCAAAGTTCCACTTGAAAGCCCCAAGCAGATCTCAGTATGTTGTGGTTGGTCAAGTCCGCCCACGTATAACCTAGCTGGGGTCCGTGAGACATGATGTCTATCAGCTGGTAGCTGGCTCACAGACGCTATTCACTGGTGAGCCCGTAGTTGAGCTTAGCGCAGACTTGAGTCCCACTCGAAAGACTCGAGCAGATCTTAGTATGTTGTGGTTGGCCAAGTCCGCCCGTGTATAACCTAGCTGGGGTTCGTGAGACATGATGTCCGTCAGCTGGTGGCTCAGTCTAGAGCCGTGAGTCTAGAGCCGTGCCATCAGCTGGGCCTGCGCTGTGTTAACGCTTCATTAGACATGTCCATCACTTGTTGCTACCGATGTAAAATTTCGTCAGAGGAGGTTCTAGAAAGTTTTCCCCGAGTGAATAGTTTGTGGAAAGATGTTTTTCACACATTTCACGCAGTAGTGTATTCATAAAAACCCGTTTACTCTCGAGCTTTGTGGTACGAGCAACATGCTTTGAGCAACCGGCAACATGCGCTCAGCGCACGAATACGTTTATTGTTAAGCGCCGTGACGACGCCATAGCTAGACTTCAAATTGTGGTTATGTTACCACGAACAAATATTTAAACTCACCATATGTATCCAATGAATGTATATGAGCTTCTTAATACTGTTGGACCATTAATCACCCAAATAAGAGTGTCGAGAACTGATATAACATCTCGTGCATGAATAGCAGTCGAAAAGTTGGTTCTGACAGTTCAAAAAACAAACCTGGCCGTGATGAATATCGTGACGTATTGTTGGTCTCAGCACAATTGCAAGAAGAAAACAAGCAAAGATGAACCAAATTCATCTCTTGGCGCATGTTGCACGTAGGTCTACATGTACAGTATAACGCAAAAGTAAAAAGCCGTTCCATTTTCTGAAGCCCAGGAGGTAGGCAACTTGTCATGCACGCTAGAAACCGGTCCGAGATTCAAAGTCCACATGCAGGTATACTGACTGAAGTAAAATAGTATTGATTATATTTGAAGTGATTTCATCTGTGCAATTCAAAATAATGTTTCGATATGTTTGTATCATTCGTATTGGTTTTAATGTCGCACTGCACTGATGACTATACGATCTATTGGCGTCGGTTGTTTTGATGTCAATTCTTTCTCGTATTTACCATCAAGACATGTATTTGATCCAAATCAGATCTTGGTCCGTTTTCTTTTCTTGTGTGCGCTCCACAGGCCACAATGCAAAACCGAACTACATGCTATTTTATCTATGGGCGTTATTTTTTAATGAATGCATATTAGGGTTTTAAGGCGCATCGACAGCGAGGTCATTTAGCGCATGTGCGTTATTTTTCTTCCATCTTTAAATACTTATAGCTTTTGGTGGTAATTGGATCGGTAAATTTGGGCAGATTGACGATTCAAATTGAATAACTTAACCTATATGAGAATAAAAAGTAAAGAAAAACAAACAATATCTCTCATTGGAAATTAAAATTCATAATACATAATATATATGAAATATATAAAATATTAAAGTATATAACCAATCCAACGATATACTGATCTATTGTTCCAAATATTGTTCATCAACGCGGAAACACATGACGCTTTCACCTAGTATAATTCAATCAGCACCTCAGTGATAGGGGAATGATAATGAAAATAATGAAAATAACAAATCAATGAGATTATTAGTTAGGTTAATTGAACGTTTGGAAATGATGATACCCACATAAGCCGAGATTGTGTCTGGGAAAGACGATATCCACCTTGAAATCGAAACAAATACGTCACTGCTATCCCTAATTTCCTAATTAATTTCTATGATAATATAGAAGGCTTTGATTTGATCGTTTCCAATTAATTGGTGACACCCGTTGCTCGAATTTTAATTGGTATCTTGACGGCTTCGAGTGATTCAAAAACATTACATTATATATTTTTTTACATCAAAACGGCTGGATTGATTTGGGAAATTCTCAGAATAATATGTATCACTAGTCGAACGCGAAATATGCGTTGTAAGATGAGCGAGATATCCGAATAAGGTATAAAAGTCTTTGAAGTAGTTCTACCCTTGCTACTTTATCGACTCTGGTATTCTACACACCTTGATATCTGAATAAGCTATAAAAGTCGTTGAAGTAGTTCTACTCTTGCCACTTCATTGACTCTGGTATTCTACACACCTTGACGCATATAAAAAATACTTCATTGTTGGTCAACTCTTGAATCTAGAAAGCATTGAATCTCGACAACTTAATTCTGTCACAACTTTTATGATATATTTCATGAATATCATCAGTTATTTTTTTTTCTTTTCAAAACGGCTGTTTGGAATTGCATACAAAATCGTGAAAATGTGTAAAATCTATGTATACACAATTAGAGAAAATTTCATCCCATTTGTAGAGATTTTATTTTTCAACATTTTCCGCCCAGCCAAATCTTATGGGGTTTTCAGAAACTTTGAGATGATTTTTCTCAAATTCGGTCAAACCGATTCATTCCAAAAACTATACAGTTCTAAGTTGGATGAGTTTGCGTGGACAAAAAAAGTTTCATGTTGATCAGTCAACCCTTGCGACCTGTGGAGTGCTTACAAAAAAAAAAAAAACACAGACAAAACTCTATAAGAGTGAGATGGAGACTTTGCTACGCTCATCAATGATTATATTGAAATTCACTGGGAATTTGAATTCTCTCGGGTGAAATATTTTCGACGATTTTTTTCCTCTGGGCTATTCTTACGGGATTTTTGAAAACTTTGAATGAGTTTTACCAGAAGTGATTCGACAAATTGCGCCTCAAAATTATACAGTATCGAATTAGATACAGACACTTGTGCATGCCAAGTTTCAACTGATTTTGAATTCTAGTTTGACCTGTAGAGCGCGGAAAAGAGGCACTTTCTTCGATTATGGTGGGATTGAGTCTTCGCTTCGCTCATCCAATTACACAAAAGTGATCTCGATTAGGTTAAAATCACATTGCTTATGGAAGGAATATTCTATGTGAACCTTTGGACAAATTGGAATGAAAATAGTGGATAAGGGATTCAGAACGTGAACAACTGAATAGTGAAGCGCAAAACAAAATTAATGATCACTCATTAGGCGATACATTAATGACAAAATAATATGGACGAAATGAATGAACATGCACATAATGACTGAATATATAATGAACGTTCCAAAATTATATATAAATGAATATATAATATATATAATATGATAATATAATATATATAATATAATCTACAACAACACAACAAATTGAACCGAACAATTGAACAACACAACAATTGAACAATTGAATTGAATCGTGAATTCAATTGTCGAAACCTTTTCACCCGCAAAACCTATTTTCGATCATTTGTTCAGAGTTTTTCTTGAACAATTTCGTCTCAAACAAAAAAAAATCGTCTCATGAGAATTTAAGAATGTGTGTTTCTGACCATTCGAGAACAGAGTGTAATTCTCTTCTACTCCATACTGAAATCATTCCAACTCTAATTATGAATTGACAACAGTGCCAAACAACCCTTCGAACCTGTCGAACAAGTTGAATGGCAACATTGCTTGGTGATACGATTCACAATCACGCAGATCAAACTACATGTTGGGAATTGTTCATATCAGTCCTACCTGCGATGCGACCTTTGCACCCTAACCCCACCGGTTTACCATCTGTGTGGCGTGCT
Organism: Brachyptera risi; assembly: GCA_964007535.1. Taxonomy (NCBI): domain Eukaryota; kingdom Metazoa; phylum Arthropoda; class Insecta; order Plecoptera; family Taeniopterygidae; genus Brachyptera; species Brachyptera risi. Next base: position 16,574,030 of record OZ023326.1, read on the forward strand.
GCCTACCTCCCAGGCTTCAGAAAATGGAACGGCTTTTTACTTTTGCGTTATACTGTACATGCAACCGGGAGAAACTCACTCTCTGATTGGTCAGCGCATGTTGAATGAATGAATATTAGGGTTTTGAGGCGCATCGACAGCGAGGTCATTTAGCGCATGTTGTCGGTTGCACAAAGCATGTTGCTCGTAGCACAAAGCCCGAGAGTAAATGTGGCTTAAGTGTAGTGAACCCTCGTTGTTTACAACTCGGTTCATTCAAATTTCACCCCACAATAAAAACCTCTGCACCGTTCCCAGGTCAATCGTTTTCCCACTACCATCTTCATTCATTTTATATTGGGCTCGGCAACACACTATAATGATAACTAAGATCTAAAGATCTATTGGCATCAGGTGAATGATTGATCAATGGTTCCTTAGGTATTGTGAAGGATAGTGGGAAGGAAGCAGTCATGGCCCATATTGTAGGAACTATCCCAGCATCAGACTAGACTACAGAGAGAAACCACGTAAAATCTCTGTCAAGATGGACGGAGGCGGAATCAAACCACGCTCGATATGCCCCTTTACGTCCCGGATTACATGAAGCGAGCGCGTCAACCACTGCGCTGCGTGTTTTGTCCAGCCCTACTCCTGTATAACCTTTGTTTGATTTTCCTGCTTGGATGGTTTATTATTCCTGGTCCCTTGAAAACAATAGAGGTTTTACTGTAATTCAAGCTGATGAGTTCATTCCCACCAGCCACAGGGTTTTCCACAATTTCAATTGAATAGCATCAACATATATTCATTTCACTGCCAATATTTCCATGATGATTGCTGATTGTTGTTGGCTTAACGACCCCACCACAGCTAAGTTAGGCCTATACCAAGATACAAATGAGAAGGTGATGCTGGTATTATGATATATGGTATAATGAGGTGAAATGTTATTCTATCAGTTGTTTCTGGATAGTGGGAAGGAGTTGGTCGTGGCCTGTTGTTAAGGAACCACCCTAGTATTGACCTGAATGAGAGGGAAACCACGAAAAACCCTTGACAGGATGGTCGACCATGGCGGGAATCAAACCCCGGTCTCCTGAATGACGGTTCAGTGGGCTAGCCACTTGTCCACTCATCTCAGTTAATATTTGTACAGCCAAGCTATTCTCAGGGAATTATTATTCAGTCCAAGATTTACTCTAGTCATCTTCTCATTAATCACTACTCTGTCGCCAATAGATCTGTCATTCAACTCAATATAAATAAACCTTCATGTCATCTTCTCATTAATCACTACTCTGTCGCCAAGAGATCTCAGTCATTCAACTCGATATAAATCATCCTTCATGTCATCTCATTAATCACTACTCTGTCGCCAATAGATCTCTGTCATTCAACTCAATATAAATAAACCTTCATGTCATCTTCTCATTAATCACTACTCTGTCGCCAATAGATCTCAGTCATTCAACTCAATATAAATCATCCTTCATGTCATCTTCTCATTAATCACTACTCTGTCATTCAACTCAATATAAATAAACCTTCATGTCATCTTCTCATTAATCACTACTCTGTCGCCAATAGATCTCAGTCATTCATCACTCAGTCATTCAACTCAATATAAATAAACCTTCATGTCATCTTCTCATTGGTCGAGTCTCACACTGCCTATTCTTATACTGCCTACGCTACGTGTATACCTTTTTTGTCTCACACTGCCTATGATGTCGTTTCCCCAACTTCCCCCTCTGTGCATCCCAGTTGGTCATATTTTGTCTTGTATTGCCTACGGTATCTATATTATGTCTTGTACTGCCTACGGTATCTATATTTTGTCTTGTACTGCCTACGGTATCTATATTTTGTCTTGTACTGCCTACGGTACCTACCGACCCCCTATGATGGGAATTTTGCTATTGGTTGTAAATTTGAAATACTTGAATGCTTCATTTCTTTAAAATTACGTTGTTTTCTCAATGAGAAGAGAATATGACAGTGAAAGCGTAATACGAACACTAATACGAATAATGATATACTCATCAAGTCTTGATTAATCACAAGATATAGAAAACGTCAACTGAGACCTGTGGCCGAGTGATTAATACACTGAACCGTCATTCAGGAGATCGGGGTTCAATTCCCGCCATGGTCGACCATCCTGACAAGGGTTTCTTTTGTAGTTTCCGTACGTCATTCAGGCTGATACTGGGATGGTTCCTTAACAACAGGCCACGACCGACTCCTTCCCACTATCCAAAAATACCTAATATTAGATGACCTTTCATCTCATCATCCCATCATCTCACATATAATAATAATAATTTTTTATTTTTATTATTGATTCCAAATAAAAGCGTTGCAACAATAAAGGGTACTCTTGTGAGGTTCCACGAAACCCTCACGGGGTTTATCTGTGGAGATATATAATAACAATTCACTTGAATATAACGCAATGAAAAAATAAAATTCCTTCCTGATAATAAAATATAATAACAATACAATGAAGCACATAGACGAGAACGTGTAAGCATGAACAAAATAGGATAAACCAACAAAATTATATTCGAATTGCAGTTGTAGTGAGTAAAGAAAAATGCAATCAACATAGGAAGAGAGAACTCGAGGAAGTGAATAAAATACCCAATTATACAATAATACATAGTAGAAATAAACAATTCATATGACACATTCACGAGTTTAAAAGTAAAAAGACAAATATAAGCCGGTTGAATTAGGTCAAATAGTAACAAGAAATGAGAGAAACTTATTTTGATAATAATGATGAAGATGGATTAATAATAATATACAATTATCAGAGTATTTTAAATTGATAATTCAATGAATGAAGCCATTTACATGAGTATAATAATAAAAGAGCAACTTGCCAAGTCGAAAGAAAATCAGTAACCTAAATAAACCTTATATTGAACATTTGAAGTTGAGATATTGCTCATACCATAATCGAAAGTAACCATTTTTTGACACATACTTTTAGCTCGTTATAATTGTTGACAATTTTCAAATTAATGGGATTGATAAGTTGATTGAGGTTGAATGGGACTATGTATTCCAATCTTCTCTTACCATACTTGTTAATCCAAGAAGGAATCTGAAATGTATCGATCGAGGCTAATCTTGTGTTAACGGGGTGAACATTCATTATTTGATAATCCTCTTTGAAATGATATAAAAGAATTAATCTATAAGTATACAATTTAGTGATCGGAAGTACATTGCAGTGAAAATAATATCCATTCAAGTTGAAGTCTAGATTTTGTTTAACATGATGAGGTAACATTGACTTAATAATTCTATCTTGCAATCTTAGAATGCTATCCAGATGATAATGAGAGGCATTCCCCCAAGCCAACAGACCTTACAGCAATAGGGATGTTCCTAACGCATTATAAACAGTTCTTAATAATTGAAATCGTAAAATACTTTTGAGATTATAAATGCGAAAAGCTACGGAACGTAGCCTGTTACATAATTGATCGATGTGCGGCCGCCACGAGAATGAACTGTCGATGGTTATTCCCAAATAAACATGTGTATCTACTATTTCAATACCGGTTTCACAATCATAAATATAGATGGGAGTACTACATTTCAAGTTGTGAAGACATTCATTTGTATGAAATAATATTTTAAACGGCATAGATCTAGAATGATTCAAGGGTGTACAAATATGCATGACTTTGGTTTTACTAGCGTTTATAATTAAATTGTGATCGTGAGCGAACTTCAATAAATTAGAGAAATCATTCTGTAAATTTTCGACTGCATTATTTAAATGTTTATGAGCCGATACAATCAAGGTGTCATCAGCGTACATATAGGTTACACAATTATTCATATGTTTGAACATTTCATTCACATAAATGAGATACAAAGTAGGTCCCAGAATGGATCTCTGAGCTACTCCGGTTTCACACATCTTAGGTTCACTGAATGTATTATTAACTTTTACTAAAATAAAATAAGCCTTTCACTCAAATAGCTTTCGAACCAACTAAGCATAGGTCCTCTTATCCCTATATTGTCCAACAATTTGATTAATCTGGTGTGATTTAGCGTATCGAATGCTCTCGAAAAATCAATGAATAAAGCTAAAATATGCATATTATCATTCAATTCAGAGAATAATAATAATAATAATAATCTTTATTCAGGGAACAATATACATTGTATAGAATGTGTCACATATAAAAATATCAGATAATTATAAAATGATAAATGAATAAGGGGTAATAGATGATGATGAAGGACATTACATTACATTAGCGATACGTTTCATACATGTTCAAAATTAAACAGAATTAAGATTAGATAAGTATTCTTCTATTGTGTATGGGCAAGTTTGGATGAGGTAAGTTTTGACTTCTGTCTTGAACTTCTTCTTGTTGATGGAGAGGGTGTTCTTTATTATGGAGGGTAGATTGTTGAAAATTATACGACTGTAGTGGGCTGGGTCGTTTTTGCATAGCTTCAGATTGAGATTTGGTATATGGAAATTATTTCTTGTTCTGGTACTGTGACTGTGGATGATATTGTTTGTGGGATGGAGATTGTCGTTAGTGGCAGCGTATATTTTCAGGTGGTATATGTATAGGGCTGTTACTGTTAGACGATGTAATGTCCTGAATAATGTTCTGCAGGATGTCCGATTTGAGACTCCCATCATTGCTCTTACAGTTCTTTTTTGTAACAACAATAATCTAGAGGACTCGGGAGAGCCACCCCAAAAGATAATGCCATATTGTATTCTGGGTAAGAATAGGCCTACATATATAGGAATATGTTAAGAGCAGGGTATCTTTGCTAGTCATCTTGCGTACATTGCGCATGATATATGGAGCTGCTGCTAGTTTCTTGGTTAGTTCGTCGATGTGCGTATGCCAGTTCAGGGTTGCATTGATGGTGATTCCGAGAAACTTTGTCTCGTTAACTTTTACTAGGGTTTTATGTTGGAGTCTGATCAGCGGAGAGCGATCTTGTGTGCGCTGTGAAAGTTGATGAAGGTTGATTTAGTCTTGTTTATAATCAGGCAAGCTGAATTAGAGAATTTTACCATATTGCTGACTGCGTTGTTGGCGTGATCAGTTAGAGTATCCATGTTGTCTGGTGCTAAGAGATGGCTCGTGTCGTCTGCGTATACGGCCATGGTGCCCTGACCAAGATTAGCGGGTAGTTGGTTTACATATATTATGTAAAGAATCGGGCCTAAGACGGTTCCCTGGGGTACCCCAATGTTTGTCACATGGGTTCCAGATTCAACTTTAATATTGTCTGACGTTATCAGTTCGACATACTGCTTGCGTTCTAATAGGAATGACTTAATCCAATCTAGAACGACACTGTTTATTCCCATGTTTATCAATATGTTTGCAAGTATTTGGTGGTTCATGCAGTCAAATGCTTTTGACATGTCTTAAAAAATACCAATGGCAGGATGTCTATCATCTAGAGCATTATATATAGCGTTAAGGGAAGTATCAATGGCGTTGGATGTAGATTTGCCTTTCTGGAAACCAAATTGACTTGGAGATATTAACTTCTGCTTACTAAGGTAATTCATGAGGCGGGTACTTGATGCAACTTCAAATAATTTGGAGAAAGCTGATGGTAAGACTATCGGTCGGTAGTTTCCAGGTTCTGATCGATCTCCCTTTTTAGCGTGTTCACCACACTGTGGAAACACACTTATACGTTTGATTCAAAAGGGACCGAAAAAATCTATTCGTCGCGTAGAATCGCTGAATTTCTACGTAAATTGAAAATTATCGAGCCTGGATTATGTATTTTTTTACAATCTTCGACTACGTAGTAATGAAACATGTCCACATAGCCTGTATATTTTCAAATCAACGAAATAAAGAAAAAAACTCTATCGACCTTGGAATGGCGTGGACTTTTATACCATATTTTGCGCGTTAATAGAATCGCTGGTTTTCCACGTAAATTAGAAATTTAAGCGCTTTCAAGTTGTAATTGGTTATAATCTACCGCGTTACGATAATAACTTTTGTCCACGTAGCCTTAATATTTTATAATTAAATAAAAACCGAAAAAAGATTGAGTATACCCCATTTTTGGTCAAGGAGGTTAAAATACTAACCTCTTTGGTTTGGCCCTCTGAAAACCATGGTGACATTTTATAAACAATGGATGTGTTCATATTATCTTCTGGGCCCGAATTCACACAAGGTCATAACTTTGATTTGGCTCAAAGTTACGAACTTCTTTCGAGATAATACCATATTTTGTCTTAATCCAAACTCATGAAGAAATATTTGATCGTCCCACCAATCCCTAGCAAGTGTCTGAGATCCTAATAGCTGTTCTTTCATCTATTGTCCAGAGAGAAGTACCTAAAAAATTGACTGGTAGGCCTAGGCCCTAGTAAGTGATCACCTCTTGACTTTGAATATCAATTTACAATGATTTTATGGCTGAATTTGACAGAAAATGTAAATTCTACCCACCAAAACACGGTAAGGATATTTTTAAATACCGCGCAATTTGATTTACGTATTTTATAAATCCGGTTGTACATCTAACCTCAACGTTTTGCTTGATCTCGACTAGGCCTAGGCCTAGCGTGTGCAACTGTCAGTGTCACCTCTGACCACTCACCTTGTCTGTCTACTCTAGCCTAACCTGTCAAAGAGTGTACCACTATTACTATTTACTAGGCCTATATGCCTACCTAGCTGAAATGTAACTTATGATTACTAATATAACCACTAAAACACTAACACTAATTATATATACAGTTATAATAGGCCTAGGCCTAGGCCTATTTTCTACTAATTATATTACAATGTTCAATGCTGGGCTTTTCCTAATTCTGGATGAGGCTAGGCCGAGGCCTAATCAGGAGGGGCCTATCATTGTTAGACCTGGCAGAGTATTCAAAGATAGGCTGGATTCATTAAATGTGTCGGATGACCATCTGATTAAACGGTACAGGTTTCCAAGACATATCGTCTTGGAACTGTGCAGCATTTTGGAAGGCCATTTGACCAGACCGACGCAAATTCTTACTGCATTGCGATTCTACGCGTCTGGAACGTTCCAGCTCGTTATGGGCGATGTAACAGGCATAAGTCAAGCCAGTTGCTCGCGAGTTTTGTGTGACATTAGCAACGCATTGGTTCAACACTCCCTTCAGTTCATATCCTTCCCTATTGAAAATGAGGCATACGTTGCCAGAGTTGAAGCAGGTACGTTGCTGAGGTTATTAGTTGCTAGTACACTGAACTGTCATACACAGACTGGGATCTGATGTTAGAGTCAAGTTGAGTTAGGTTAAGCTAACTTGAACCGAAAATCTCGTACACCGCAAGAAAAATATTTCGTATGTAACATTGGTTTCATCGCTTCTAACCTCAAAATTATACACTAGGCCCTAGGCCTGTCCGAGCTTAATGCTCATCAAAATCTAGGTTTATTATTATAATTATATTCAGGGCCTACGTCCTGGTTCTAATGTATTATTTAAATAAGATGTACCTAGATTAACCGCGCGATACAATAGGTCTTGGGCAAGGACTTCTCGTGTCTAGGCAATTCTGTCAGTTTGGTCTGTAGGCCTACTAAACCCTAGTCAATGCCTAGGCCTAGGCGTACCTTCGTTTCAAAAGTTATCTCCTAATCAATAAACAAATAATCTGTGTCCTAGGACCAAGTATGGAATAAAGTTCCACATTCTTCATTCTATTTCCCGGACCTGTATGTTTAGGCCTAGCCTAGATGCCTAGGTAATTACTGGTATGGCCTAGGTAGGCCATAAAACTAAACTCAGTGCTAGGGCCTACTTGGTTCATCAACTTTGTAAGACACCCTTGACCTAGGGCATCGAGTGTAGTGTATTACCATTGAGTATGAATGTTGATACTATAAACTTGTGGGAATTATGAATTGGTGAGAGGTTATAGTTAGGTTGCCTGCAGGGCCGGCTCGTGATGTTTTGGTGCCCTGGGTAGGGCAGATCTAGGTCACATTCATGGCAGGGGGAAGAGGGGGAAGGGGCGATTTCAGTTTGGAAAAAAGTACTGTAAGAACAGCTGTGTGCAACGACCCGTTATCGCGTAGCCGGCGACCATCGGGGGTTGGATTTGGTTTGATTTGATGCGATGCCGTGCGCGGTGTGGCGCGGAGCGGTGCGGTGCGCGACGCGATGGGTTAGGTTGGGTTGGGTAGGGTTGGGTTAGATGGGGTTCGATCACTAATTTTTGCGCCCCTCGAAATGTTGCGCCCTGGGCAACCGCCCAGGTCGCCTAGCCCATGGGCCCGCCCTGGTTGACTGGTTACTTGAGAATCCCAAACAGCAATCAGTCGGGCTACAACCTCGATGCTTAGGGCCACTGGGTAATTATATCCGAGGGCTTACCTGGTTCATGTCCAGGTCTATATCATAATTCCTCTATAGACAGACTTCAAAATTCCCCAAAATTTGCTACCTTTCATAACATGATTCCAAACCATCAAGCTCAATGCCGGTAGTATGCATGATCGCCCATTTTCCAATTCTCCTATCGATAACGTTTATACGATCTACCTCATCATAACATACTTTTTTATGCGTAAGTAATTGAATAGGCCTAGTCAACTCCTTCCTTTTTCCAAATAGCCTACATAGCCCTCAGGGGCGGCTCGTGTGTAAGTACTGCTGAAAGGCAGCACTCGCTACAATTTTTCAAATTCATGCTATTTTTAAAATAAATTCATCTTGAATAAATAATTTGTTTTCACATTTTTTTTATTCGATCAGTTCCCTTTTCATGTACCGTACCAATATGTCATGTTTTCAATCTATTTCTCTTCATTATTCCATGTAATTTTTATACTGATTGCTATCCTGTTTTATAATATAGTCAGGGACCAATAAAGGTTTTTTCTTCTTCGACGCCGTGAAGAATGTTTCTTTCAGTGCAAATGCCGTTCTCTTTAAAAAATTACCGCACACTCGGTGGGCTTCAATAATTCCACACACCCTCCCTTCTGACATGTGATGACCTTTCACTGCCTACGGTTTAGATGTGGTATTGTGTATTATTAGTCAGTCTGGCTCTGAGAGGGCAACAGTTTACTTGTGTGTTGTGTCACAATGCCGAAACGAAAATGCTTCTATCAACAGAAATATTCTGCTGAGTGGAATTTGTTTAAACTAGGAAGATATGAGGATCAACAACAAACTACAAATTTTCCTGCACCGAGATTTACAATTATGTACTTGAAAAAAAAAAAAAAGATTTCCCTTATCAATGTCGTCCAACAAATACAAGGCATGAACTCAAGATTAGGAAACTACGCCAACAGCAATCATTACATGAATGTACATACGACAGAAGTTTTTGATACGGTAATAAATAATTCTTAAATGAAACAGTATAATAAAACACATAAAGATCTCTAGGCTTACATAAGAAAACAAAAATGTATTTATTTATGATTCACACCGTGCTCCAAAGCAACTAAAATTCATTAAACCATCGTTCCCAAACAAATTCCCTGCGGGGCTAATGTTGGGTGGGGGGGCCTTGCCCCCCAACCCCCGCGGGTCACCGGCTTCGCGGATGTTTCTTTCAAGTGTTTCTTTGTCCCGGATTTTATTTCCCACAATCTGGTCACCCTAAATACAGCTTCATAAAAAGTATTATCAAAATTAACGTAATTATTCATTGTTGAATGCCCGCGGCTTCAAATGCATCAAAATATCTACACGCCGCTGAGCACCTGCAAGCGAGCGGGACGCAACCGTTGATACACGTTCTGGGACTGCACCCGTTGCAGTGCATGATTCCCGATAGCTGGCCGAAGGATGAGGGTAAATATGGCGAATGGAGAGGGGGGGGGAGCTCGTGACTTTAGCCTGTACGACGTACTGCATGAGGAACAGCCAGCACCCAGCATGAACATCTCCAAACACTGCGAGACACCGTGCACTTCTTGCTCGCGAGGCCGGGTGTTTTGAGCCGATTGACAAGTTTCACCACTGCAATTACCAAGTTCTTTATATTTTACACCCAATTGAGTTGATTTTTTCATCATAGTCTCACATTACCCACAGAAAAATGTAAAAAATACATGATTGCATATTTTTTTTTCAAATTGAAAGTTGAAACATGTATATTTTTTATTGACATGGAGACACTTTTTCTAGAAAACGGCCTGAGATGAGTTGGGCGTTTTTTTTTTCTCTTGAAGGAATTACAAATGAATTAATCTCACAAATATTTTCTGATCCAAGTTATTCGATAATTTTTCTATTCAACAATTATTTTAGCATGCTGTTTTCAAGATACTGTACAGTGATAATAATGCACAACTTAATTTATTATCTAGTTCATGAAAAACACACACAAAAAATGTGAAAATACATCCAGTAAAATAGATTTTATTCACTTTTTCATTCCAGAATATGTTGAAAAAAGATGCCGAGGAAACGGCCATCAAACTTTACAGTAGGCCTACCGGTATTCCGTTCTGAAGCGATTTTGGTTCGCCACTAGATGATTCAATATAATAATATACCAGTGGATTAATTCACTTTATTACTTCAGTATCCCCAAGACGAGAACTGAAATAAATTAATCGAACCAAAAGAGAAAGTAAATTCCAACAAATGGACATATTATCAGTGGTGTCCTTACTTAATAGTCGGGATAGTTTCGTACTAAGCTTTTGGCGGATGGCATTACGTATAGTGTCACGCTGAGAAATCATGGCCGAGTTATATAGTCCCACTAATCATGTACGATCGAATTATAGAACTTTTTATTTCATAAAACTTGATTTTTAAATTATACTTTCCAAATTAATACATCAAAATATTTAAGTTTTGACAGCATTAAATTCAAGATTATGATTGAGTTATGAAGAGAAATAATGTTGAGATCTGAATATGGATGTTAAATGAGAAAATTGTGTCTATGAGGGTAAAATATTTTGCACCAAAAAAAATATTTGAAAAATAAAATATTGGCAGAAAATATTCCCTATTGTTCTGTGGCTTTGTACCTTTGTATATATTTTTTTTCTTCTTTATATTGGGTTTCAACGACGCACTGTAATGATTACTAATATCTATTGGCGTCGGATGAATGATTAATGAGATGATGGGATGATGAGATGAAGGTTCTTATAGGTAGTGGGAAGGATAGTGGGAAGGAAGCGGTCGTGGCCTATATTGTGGGAACCATCCCAGCATTAGCCTAGACTACAGAGGGAAACCACAAAAAAAAAACCTGTAAAGATGGACGGTGGCGGGGATCGAACCGGGTCCGATATGTCCCTTCACTTCCCGGATCACACGAAGCAAGTGAGCTAACCACTCAGCTACTGTGCCGGTACCTTTGTATATTATTTTTTTTTACAAACTGCAGTACTCCCTATTGTTAAAGTCACCAGCCGCCACTGCTATATATCGTATATATACTAGGCCCTATGTTATGTGTTAAGAGTTAAGACTGATTTACTGTTGGCCCAAATTATACATACAACACTACTAATAATACTTTATCAGAATCAGTTTGTACTTCATGCATTAGCATTCACTATTTATATGGGTTACGTAATTCATGAAAACCTTTACGGGAATTAAATCGTACAAATTTATTACCAGCAAGCAAGGATCACTCAGAAAATGATTCAGAACACATTCTGATGAACGAAACTTTCATTACCCAATCCTTTGACCCAACAAACTGTTGTTCTTGTTACTTAGTACCGATAGACAATATTCGTCATTTTACGATAAAATATGCATGGAAATAGAAGAAAATGTACTTCACTAATGTCGCCTTCAAACAGAATGAATAGGAAACCTACTTAAAAAAACATTAAGCCCACGCAATAATATATAAAGTACTTTCATGAATATTACGTTTGCACCACAGTAGGGCCTATACCATTAATTACACATCACATCCCTGACTAGTGTAATGCTGTGATGTTTCATTCATAGTTCAGTAGGCATACAACAAAGTAAAACTAAAACAAACACTAGTTCAGAATGCGCCAACAGAATGTCGCACAAGTGGGATACACATTCACATGCATAGACAATCACGTATAGAGATAATTTTAAAAATATTTATTATTATAGATCTATAGGATACAAAAATTGGGCTTGGATAAAAAATTAAAATATTAATAGGCCCTGTATCATTTACTTCTTCGTAGGCCTATCAATATGTGATAAAATATCGGAAACGAATTTAGCATAAGTCTATGATATATATTTCAATCGATATGTTTTATTTATTACTTTATATCGATATTTCAAAAATCAATATTCTTTGATATAATATCGATATATCGAAATAAAATTGGCGATATTTCCATACCGGTATATTAAAAGATTTTTTATTTCCGTTAAATTATAAATCAGCGCTTTCAAAAGGCTACGTCCTATCTCAACTTATTCTCAACTCGTCTCAAGCAGGTAAACAGGTAAGAAGGGACGATTTGAGACAATCGTTCTGCGGTCTTTGCTAATCTCTTGTTAAATTCATGAGTTGCGTTGAGATTCGGTAGATTTGAGACATCGGCATACCGGTGGGACTACACGGTATTTTATAAAGTTTGTCATTATTTCATTATTTCTTCATTAGTTTTTCTTGCTCGATGAATTACTATAAGACTATTACGAGAATTTTCAAATTTCTCGTGAATTGCACATGCAAATTACCACATATCATGGAAACTTTCATGGAAAACTATTTGTCATCTTGTCATCCCTATAGGCCTAAATCATTATAATGGCTGTGACTGTGACGCTCTGTATCGCCTGGTTTCCGCACGTCTTTTTGTCGGTAAATTATACTTGGTGCACTTCGGTTGGGTATTGCCAACTCGTATTGCTGATGCGAATATTTCTTGATCATCGAGTTCCTGCTAGAAAAAAAAAAATGTTACTCCATTGTTTATTACATTGTTATTTGCAAAGATGAACAAATTCTATGTCTATCTTGTCATATATCTTATAGACTACACGTACAAGTTTACAACTACGGTCAAAACAATAAACTTTAGGTCTGTTCGATTTGTCTGCACCAAGCTACACCACTGCACCAGCATGTTCGATTCGTCTGGTGCAGACTACTTTGCCGACTCTAGTGCAGCACCGTGCGCGTTCGATTTGGCGCTGGTGTAACTTGGGGCAGCTTCTCAGTGCACCAGCTCTGGAGGTGGTGTGTTGGTGTAGTGCAGATAGTTTTGGTGCATTTTTCAACATGGAGGGTCCCGCAATTAAATTAAATCATGAAAATATTAATCACCAATAACAATCCAGTTGTCCAGGACGGGCATTATGCTTTTTTATGACGATGAGTTATTTCTATAGGTTATTTGTAGCCTATGTTCATAATTATATAGAAAATCTACGATCATGTCTCAAATGCTCAACTCAAGTGCCGCGTAACGAATTCAGACGTGTTCGATTTGGGGTGTGATATAGCTGCTTGGTGCTACACCAAACTGGCAGGACGTAATTTCCATAGTGCACTGAGCCTACACCAAGCCTACACCAACTGCCCCTGGTGCAGACAAATCAAACAAACCTATAGAGGATGCTGTAGGGCATATGAGCCCTAGGACTTACATAATAGTATAGCTGCTCTAAGTAGGCCTAAGCTTTGTTAAAGCCTACTTTAGCATAAGACCGTCAATATTTTTAATTTTAATCGTCAATTAATGTGACTTCTCAAAATCTAGGATAGGCCTAAGCTGAATAAGAACAAAAAATAGGGTTATAACCAACCGTAGGATGTCAGCCTTAACCACAAATTCACATAAAAACACTTACCGAGAATACTGCTGTATTAGTGAATAAAGCCGGACTCGGGTTTCTAGTACACTTCACTTGGCTTCATTTCTTGTTGCATTGTTAGCTTGAGTATTTCTTTCTGTTGGATGATTTCTGTTGTACGCCGAACAAACAAACTCGCACAGTGCTCTTACGTTTTTCATTTTACTTAAGTAATTATTATAGACATCCAATGCTAGTTTTTGACTAGCCTTTTATAATTTATTGAGACAATAGTCCTGGTACTTATGTTATTATAACGCACACATTACTGATCCTTACAACATTTAAACCAAATGTTAACAGACAATATCTCAGTTGTCACTCTGGTCAAACTGTCAAAATGACATTTGCACAAACATGAATATTTGTGAAACTGAAGTATTGAATTCCCCTAGAAATTACTAGAATTAATAGCCAACCTGATAGAAAAACAACTGGAAAAAAATGTTTCAATTTTATTTCCTTAGTGACGAGTTATCGTGAGAAATAAAAATGAGTTAGCTAACTCAAAGATGATCTGGGTTGATAATACGAAAATAAGATAACTCTGAGTTACTGCCAGAGTTAAGATAATACGCGAGTTATATAACTCAGACTTTAATCTTCGTTCGTAATACCGGGCCTAAATGTATCTTGTATCTGAAATAGGCCTACTCAAAATTCAAGTATCTGTATGTAGTTTTCAGATACTTGAAGTTGACCGGGTTTCCAGTTCCGATTCTGTTTTGTCGTCCAACACGATATCGGTACGATTTTTGTCATGCCTATTTCCACTTGGCTGTGTCGTAACGTTTTCGTGACGTCGTAGTCATAGCCGTCATTACCTCGACTCACGGCTTCTTTGAATGTGAGAAATTGAGCTGTCAGAATACAATATATATTTTTTAAATAACATCGAAACTTGATACAAAATCATTGTTCCCCAATTAAGGCCAACGATGAAAGGTAGGATCGTTTGGACGGGGCACCACAAGGGCGATCTTATTACCCCAAGAATACAAATTGACACACTTTTCTCAGGTCGCGCCGTTGTAATTATACAAACACGGAGATTGTCCTGTACCATCTGAATAAATAATTCTACTTCAAATGGCATAGCAATTCTGGATACAAAATCTAAGACCGTGATTCTAAAAGTGTGGTGATGTTTGAAATTGCAGTTAGGATATGTGGATCGATATTTTTGTGAATCGATTCTTTTTTTGTTTTTTTTGGTGGCAATATAAATCCAAACAACCGGAGCCAGATGGATTGCAATCGCAGTGTAACTTACGGTGATCGTAATTTCGGACGACAAAAGTTGGAAGTTGAGTCAATAATCACGGGACCGAAACGATGTCGTAAACCGGCATGTTTTTAGGTGAATACTGGCTTGTGATTGTCCGTTGGGAAAATTGTGTCGGACATCCGACATTGTTCGTGGAGCATCCACGATTTTCGTGTGACACGAAAATTACGATAGTGAAGTGACCTTGCAACTGAAATTTCGTGGATATAGTTTTTTCATACACTAGATTCACAAAATTTTCGTTTGATACGATATTTTCGTGTGACACGAAAATTACGATAGTGAAGTGACCTTGCAACTGAAATTTCGTGGATATAGTTTTTTCATACACTAGATTCACGAAATTTTCGTTTGACACGATATTTTCGTGTGACACGAAAATTAAGATACTGAAGTGACCTTACAACTGAAATTTCGTGGATTTCGTGGATATAGTTTTTCGATGTCTTGGATTCACGAAAGTTGAACTTCACGAAAATTCGTGTGTATAGTTTTTTCATGTCTTAGATTCACGAAATTCCACACGAAAATAATTTTTAGTAGTTACGAAATTCGCGACGTTGCCAAATAAATTTTCGTGGATATAGTTTTTCGATGTCTTGGATTCACGAAAGTTGAACTTCACGAAAATTCGTGTGTATAGTTTTTTCATGTCTTAGATTCACGAAATTCCAAGAATTTCGTGAGCATAGTTTTTTCATGTCTTAGAATCACGAAATTCGTGACACGAAAATTCGTGGCTATAGCCACTCCGTACGAAATAATGACATTGTGGTTGATAGCTAAACAATTGTGGGTGTTATTAATGTGAGTATGGAGACCATATTCCACATTTTCACGTTTGAAATAAGATTAATCTGTGAAAGAGATTTAATCAAGCAGGTGAAATATTTTCGGCGGCCATTTAATTTTCTGTGAAATTGGTGAGTTACTTCTGAGTTATCTTTAATTCGCATCAAAAGCAGTAGTTATGGTTGCCACAGTAATATTGACTTGATCTCAAGAATTCTAAGATAATCTCGATCGTAATACGGCGAAATAGATAACCCCGAAACAAACTAGATAACTCATGTTTAATCCTCGATCGTAATACCGGGCCTTAGAAAATGTATTTAAAATGTACAAAATACGAGATAGTGTCTCAAGTTTTCTATACAGTATTGGGTTTTAACGGCAAACTGTAATGATAGCCAAGATCTATTGGCGTCGGATGGATTATTAATGAGATGAAGGTTTCTTGAGTAATGGGAAGGATAGTGGGAAGGAAGCAGTCGTGGCCTATATTGTGGGAACCATCCCAGCATTAGCCTGGACTACAGAGGGAAATCATGAAAACCCCTGTAAAGGTGGAAGGCGGCAGGGATCGAACCGGGTCCTAAATTCCCCTCGCCTCCCGCAACACATGAAGAGTGAATATGTGAAGAGATAATGACAGATCGAAGGGTTGTAATATCACAATCATAAGTTCCTTTGTTAACAATCTGCATTTATCATACTTTGAACATTCTTCAATTTGAACTTTACCACCTCTTTTGTATTCACATGTATTCACCGTCTTTGTAAATTGACAATGTGTATGTAAAATTGTAAGTGAAATATTACAAGCGAATTTCCTTTACCGATCTATATTTCTGCCTCGCATGTAAAGTTGACATTCCATTTTCACTCGACTGTTCTCACTGTTTGTTACTACGTGTGAATGTATAATAATTACTATAACATGAAATCGTGAAGTGTTTTGACATTACTTTACCGTTTAGTTATTATTTACACTCGAGACATTACCTAGTTGTAGTTGCTTTTTTTTCAAATATGAAATCAAACGACAGTTCATGTTTTGATATAATCCGTGTATGCCTATAATGTATAATCCATGTATGGGGTGGTGAGATCGCCCTTGTGGTGCCCCGATCAAACAATCCTACCTTCAATTGGGAAACAATAATTTTGCATCAAGTTTCGATGTTGATAAAAAAAATATATACGCCTAATCCAATTGAATAATTTACTTTTCACATATTCTATTCATAATCTGTTGTTTCGACGCCGAAGAAGAGAAAACGGACAGATGACGATGCATTCGACCGTGCAACGGGAAAATGTCAGAATATGGAGGAGGCAAAAATGACTTCAATTCAAAATGTTGAATTGCTCTCTCAATACGAAAGCAGGGGCCTCATTAAAAATGGATGAAACTCTTGTTCTGATTGCTGAAGCAAAAGCGGCCAAATAACTGAAATAATAACATACCAAAACACATTCATGAAAAAATATAGGCCTAGATCAATACAAGGTATTCAAATGAAGATTCTTCTACACGCATTAAATAACCAACTGATTGATATTTATTCCCTTCACAAAAAATGAATGATATAATTTTAAGCCTATAAATTATTGAAGAAAAAATGTATGGCAGTGCACTGTGGTGTGATGCTCTTCTGGAGCGCCAGTAACTGCGTTTAGGATTGGTAGCAGCAGTCAAGGTTCATTTGCATACCGGTACACAGAATCTCCTAAGAAACACAAACAATGTTATAAACTATTCAAAACTGGAATTGAAATGGTATTTCAGTAGGCCTACTGAAATTGAATTGAACTAATATTAAATTCAACTGGACCTCGATTAAATTGATGAAATGTGATAATATTCGGCCCATTACTTTCAAATCTATCAACCGGTAGTTGAGGTAAATATTTATTCAAACACAAACGAATTGTCAACTTGAATACACACAATGGACTATTCTATCCAAGGTCTTTGTTTTACGCTCGGACGTAGGAATTACGTAATTCCATGACTCCTTAGGCCTACTATTGGACTATGATCAATTTCTTCCTCTTCTCTAATGAGACTTGATAGAATATTGTGAATATTTGACAGTATAAGAAAACTAGATAATATTAAATATTGATAATATTGATGATTTTTTTATTCCTCAAAAGACCGGTTACTACATGTAATTTAATTTGCTCCCCTACAACATATTCTCACTGGATGCTCAAATACTTTTGAGAATTTTGTAGGCCTATGAAGTGTGATTTGATGTGTAATAAAATAAAAATAAGCATTGAAATTATTGTGTGTGGCTATTTGTACCCTCGTAGCTGTTGGTGGGGTTGTTCAACAGAATCAAAATGAAATAAATAAATAGGGGGCGTGTCAGTGAATTTAGTGCTACAAGAATATTCTACAGTCCGTATTCTTAAGCCGGTATAGTTTCACGGTACCTTATAGTAGACCGTTGCTAGCATATTGTTGACTTTTACTGGTATATCATTTATGAGCCATGCCAGTAGTAAGGTCTACTGCAGTTGAGAGAATCGCCTACCGGTATTGATAACGTTACTACATGAATTCCTGTTATATTTAGTGTAATATTAATATTAATAGTGGTTATTAATATCCACAGTAAAAATAGAATTGAAAAAATGGATATTATCAAATTATCTTATATTTCATGAGAAATAAAACTATTTCATTTTACAGTGTATATTCCAAATAACTGAAAATAGTCCAACATTTCAAAATGTGGATTCTTGTCACTAGGCCCTATGATTATTTTTTTATTAAAATTGATATTTTCATCATTATTATCAAAATGTACGTGCGTAAGTGTTCAGACTTGATATACTTATTTGTAATTTGTTTTTCTTATGTATAAAATGTTAGTAGACCTGCAGACAAGTCAACTTTTTGTGACTTTGCGGGTCTACGAAATTGTACTGAAATCTTTGTGAGAACACGAATAAAAAAATGAAAAAAAATATCAATGTCAAGAGTAGGCTTACAAACCTTTGTCTCTACTCATACGTCTGTGGCAAGTTGTCTCGGATGTCATCCACGGAAGTCTGTCATTCCATGAAGAAATGATCAGACGCAACCTCAATCGCCCTCCCAACTCATGCTCTTCCGTGCTGTTCGCGGCAAAGCGTTCAAACGAATCCAAGCTTCCATCTGTATATGTAGATACAATGAATATTGATGAATATTTTAATATTTAATCTGACAGAGATTAAGTAATGAGCTCAAGGTCGACACTACACAATTCACGATTCCTCTCTTACACCACAGTTTTGTTTGGTCAAGTAGGCTAGGTCTCGGCATTGAATTTGTAACCTTACATAATCAATGGTCTCGGGCAAGATGAATCGAGAACTAGGCCTAGCCCCTATGTTTATACAATATTTATGGTCTAGGCCTACATGTATGTAACTCCAAATGAGGTACTTCTGGCTGTGAAAATATAGGGTGTGCCTAGGTCATATATTTACTAGGTCCGAGTCTAGTTATTCATTGTCTCAGGTAGCCTATAAGCATTTAGTTGGAATGGTAGTAGTAGTAGTAGTGTTTATTCCTTTAACCCTCTTTCGAGGAAATCACAACCTACAAGGGTATGGGCCCAAGTCTGGGTCTAGGCCTATAACCTCTAAACATTAAATCAACTGTGAAAAATCATCAAATTCAATCTCTCGACTTATGCTTGCCTGATTGCAATTGTCAAAAAATACGACTAAACAGAACGTAAATTCATTTCTTACCTCAAAATTGAAAAATACAATCCCAATGTCGAAAGTGTCATCTGTCATCACACGGTTTTGAAGACCTCTCAAAGACAAAGCTGAACGAAGGTAGCTCATAACTCGAGCGTTCGATGAGTTCGATTATGGCAAAAAGCAGTCAAAATTCAATACCAACTTCTAAATGTTATTGGTTTTGTAAGGTTGTCGGAAATCGGTCACTTGTAAAACGCGCACAAAAGTGGCCGATATTTGTCGGCATATTGTGTATCGGCCCCAACACGCTTATATGAATGGACTTTAGGCCATTTGTTCATGCTTCGAAAATAATATGCATGTTGACTATCAACACCATTTGTGCTACACTATACATACATACAAACTATACATACAAATACACTATACATACAAATATTGCTTTCGCATTTTTGTTTAGGTTTCTGTACACAATGCAAGGTTGTAATACAAGGTTTTATTTCTCTAGAAGTAATATATATATATATATATATATATATATATATATATATATATATATATATATTGAAGGCTTTCTGCCAACAGAAGCATTTTAACCGTCCTCCTTGGTCTAGACTCTAGAGGTAGCGCATCTGCTTCTGGTTCCAAGGCCGCATGTTCAAATCCTGAGTAAAGTGTGTTTCATTTTTAAATGTTCTTTCATCTATCATCAGTTCACTGTTTTTCATCTCCCGCTCATTTGTACCCTCCATAACCTAGCTAATAGTGGGGTCGTTAAGTATAACATAGAAACATAAGCATTTAATAAAAGTATTAGATTATTACGCCTATAAGTAAAATATCAAAGGTGGGCCTACTCTACTCTGTTGATGAGAAAAGTTAATTCAGGATTCTATGTCAATAAAAGAAATCTTGTAACGATTTTTTGTAAATAGAAGCAATGTATTTAAGATTTCTGTCAAAAGAAACTATCAATTTAGGAATTTATTTTTACAGAAGAATCCATTTAAGGTTTTCTGTCAATAGAAACAATCAATTTAAGGTTCAATTTTCTATATGAGGGCGTCCAAGGGTGAGCTCGCTCACCCTTGTTAAATATAGGGATTATTTTCCCAATTTTTAAAGTTGGTGGGAATATACCTTCATTGAAAGAAGCATTGATGATATCGGCTAATGGCTGACTAATTTGCTCTGCACATTTCTTGATAAGGATAGGTGAAACTTCATCCTGCCCTGAGGAGGGTTTTATGCACTTTGAATACAGTGTGCTATATACCTCCGCTGCATCTACTGGGAAAAGGAACATCTGCTTGTTGTGATGTGGTCCTGCTGTCGTGAGAGAGGATTGCATTGCCGGTATTCCCGAGTCTTTGAGGAGGTTGGGAACTATCTCGCAGAAATAATTGTTGAGTATGTTTGCACAGTCTTTTGGGTCTGTATGAGATGATTGATTCACTTTGAGTGTGATATCGCGTCTAATGGCCAAGGGTTCGGTTGAGGTCTTTATAATTTTCCAGGCGCCTGAGCAGGTATGGCGAGACTCTTGAATAAGATGATCATTAAACACTCGTTTGGCGATCCGTACTTGTTTAGCATATGATTTTTTCTGTTTGTTGTATTGACTTTTTAAGTAATCATCATTGTTACATAAAGTTGCGGCGTAGATTTCTTTCAGATTACGTGAGCATTTCAATAATTCAGGGGTAATCCAACCTGGTTTTTTAGTATCCATCTTGCGAGGTGATACCTTAGGAAACGCACAATTGAAGGCGTGCATAAAAGGTACAATGAAGTTTTGAAATTTCTGCTCAGTTATTTTTGCCTCATAAACTTCATTCCATGAAAGTTTTCCAATAAGTTGTATGAAATAATTTGTGTTGCTTGTAGAAAATGTTCTTTTTGTACCCTTGGATTGATTTGTTACAGCATTAGCTACATTATTAAAGATTCCAGCCTCGAATTGGAGAAATTGCCCGTTATGGTTGGATAGATGTGTGTTGATTGTTTCAGTGGTAAAAATGGATACAGTAATGTATGTGAATACGTTATCTATGAAAGTACCACACTCCCTTGTGTGGTTACTTAGTCTTGTTGGCACATGTACGGTTGGTAACGGATTATACGCGGCAGTCAAGTCCAGTAAATCATCCAGATGGGAATAACTTCGAGACTTTGCCATGTTGATGTTAAAATCTCCTCCAAGTATCAGTTTTATGTCACAACCAAATTTGTTCACCAGAAACTCTTAAGGTATACTCAAGTTTGTTCAGGAAGATTTTAATGTCGCCATCGGGGGACCGATAAGCTGAGAGAAAGATACATATGCTTTTATTACTCACATAATTTTTTATGACTGACACGCAGCATTCAAAGTTTCTCTCTATGCTTGATGCAGTAATATCTGGTATGTCTTTCACTTTTGGTGCAATTGAGGTTTTAGCAAGTATAGCTACACCACCTCCTCTACTGAGTTGTCTACTAAAATTGCTAACAAACGCGTAGTTTGAGATGCTGGTAACTCTTGATTCCTCATCTGAGAGCCAGTGCTCTGATAAGCAGACCATGTCCGCTGATATTTCTTCCAGTGCAAGTTCTAGTTGATGAATTTTGTTGCAAATGCTACGAATATTGAGTTGTAAAATGCTGAAATTAGCTTGATCCTTCGTTTCATTACCAGAGGGTTGATTTACCTTCTGATAAGGCCAGTTTGAGGATCCGGTGTTGTTCTGGAGCGAGGGTGAAAAAACTTGTTCACCAAGGTTGCCACGGGCCAAAATTGTGGACTATTCAGGGTTTCCAGTAAAGTGCTGCAAGCAGTGATTTTAAAGGAACTATAGTTGCCTCTGGCTTGCAGTTTATCCACTGCAATCGATTCCGGCTTGGAGACATTGTCTTGGACAAACTTCAGGACTTCTTCAAGTGTTACATCAGCATAGAGCCGCCAGACATGAAGGTGAATTTTAGGTTCTGAAACCTTGAGGTTGCCTGCTTTGTTGGTAGCTGTACCTACAGTGTATGCTTGCTTGGTTCGTGATTTCTTATAGGTAACTTCTTCGAAGTCATTATTTGACAATTGGTTGACATGTCTGTCGTTCTTAATGACTCGAGTGGGTTCATTTACTGACGCCAATAGATCGTAGTCATCAGTACAGTGCGTCGTTGAACCCAATATTAAATACAATGAATGAATGAATGGTCATTACAATACAATTGGGTAGAATTGGGCTATCACTGTCTATTTTCTTCTCATTGGGAAAACGACGTAATTTTAAAGAAGTGAGATATCCAAATATTTCAATTTTCACATTTACCACCAATAGCGGGAATTTTATTCTCATTATTTGGGGTCGGTAGGTGGCGTAGGCAGTACAAGACAAAATATAGATACCGTAGGCAGTACAAGACAAAATATGACCCACTGGGATGCAGAGTGGGGGAAGTTGGGGAAACGACATCGTAGGCAGCGAGGCAAAAGAAGTATACAGGTAGCGTAGGGAGTGTGAGACAAAAGAGGTATACAGATAGCGTAGGCTGTGTGAGAAACCATCTTTCTCATTAATATCTCCTCTGCTGCCAATAGATCTTGGTCATTAAACTGCTCGAATTACTCTTTGACTGCTAACTAATTGTTGGGAAGACTTCATTACAAATTTATTTCCTATTGTTGCAGGTTGTCCCAGCTGTTGAACACACGTGGATGAGCGCAATCGTCCCAGCCTGCAGTACAAGAAACTCTGCCAACTCCAGGATCATGTCGGGGTCAGTTTGTCCATCGCAGTAATCAACGCTGTCACTTCGGCCAGTCAAGCAAGCAGCTGGTCAGCCTGCTGTGTTTTCATTGGTTAAATAATGATTGTAACATGAATAGATTGAGTCAAGAGTAATAATGATGTGTGAACAAAAATATTGTGATTGCATGATTTATTGATATAACTTGTACAGAATAATTAATAAATTGATAAGTTACAAATGATATGATGTGTTCTGGCTTGTGGTCATCCTGTGGCTCCCAGTAGTCCCCGTGCAGCCTGCAAGGGAGGGGGCAACGGGAACGTAGAGGTGGTGGGGGTGCTTGACCTTGAACCCTTGCGTGCAAGAGAGGCTCATGTAGCTTCCGAGGAAGCTACGCAAGGCTCTCTGCACGGGCGAATACAAGGTCTCACCCCAACCCCTCCAGCAAGTCTTAGATGGTGGTCGGACGCATGACAATGTACCCTTGAATGCAAGACAGGCTCATGCGAGTCTATCTCATACGCAGGAGTAGAAGGTCTCGCCCGAGAGCCATCCAGACCGTTCCCGTAACCCCCACAAGCCCTTTACCCACGGCTCAGGTGCAGGCCCTTTAGCCACGGCCCAGGTGAGAACAGGCACCAATGCTCATGGGTATCAGGTTTCTTTAAGCTCAGGGCAACAAGATCCCTACTCGGAGCAGTAGTTTATTAACGTGACATACCAGGTCATTACTGTCATTTGTTGAACTCTAGGCTGACAAATGCACCATTCTGAGCTTGATCGACTTGGTTTGAGACAACAGGGCTGATCATACCACGCTAGGCTGGCCTACCCGGCTCGGGGATCATTTTACAATAGGCTGAATCATACCTCGATGCAGGCTGCACGGGGGACAGTTTACCCACATGCCGGTGGACCTTACCCAGCGAACTCCTACATGCTACCACAACGCACGACGCTCCAAGGAATGAATCTTCAAGGTAAGCTGTAGCCTGCAAGCAACAAAGAGGTCACATTGTAGTGAATTACTTGCACATAGATAACTTGCACATACAATTTCACAATTTCCAATTGATTGTGGTCTATAAAAAGCTACTTCATGTTTCCATCAAATTTGAGAAGAATACAACTTTTGAAATGTAAAATTTTATCAAGTTATTTTTTGCTCTAAGATTTTTAAATTCAACTCAATATAAGAAACTCAGAAACTGAGACCTGATTTGTGTTCTAATTTGATCACTCTACACACACATAATGAAAGAACCAAGAAATTCAACAAAAACTATCAAGTCATCAAAACAAATTGCTAAAATTACACTAGTTTTCGACCTTCCGCAATTAATTCCCATGAACTGGTGATGCCTATGATGTTCAAGTATTTTTTTTGTGAGTGTAACTTTGGGATCTTCAAATCACTAGGAAGTGCAATTTCCAGGTTTAAAAACAGACTTTTTAAAAAACAATGATAATACAATTATTTTTGAATATTCACGCAGAGAATTTACTTCTGGACCCCTATTCCTAAGATAAATGAGATGTGAGAAAAACAAAAATGAGTGAGAAAACGATTATCTCACTTAAAATGGCCGATTGTTAATGGTAAATCGGCCATTTTAAGTGAGATAATCGTTTTCTCACTCACTTTTATTCTTCTCACATCTCATTTATCTCAGGAATAGGGGTCCTGAAAGAGAATTTTTTGGGGGAATCTTTAAAACAAATACTTGGTTGAAAAAATCAAATTTGAAAAAGTGTAAAAAGGCCAAAAATCATGATTTTTGATTTGGTTTGAAATTTGTGGGGGAGCGAAAAGACATTTAAAAAAACGTTGTTCATTGAAATTTTTCAAAAATATCATTTTTCGAGTAATTACGAGGATTCCAAGACTACATAATGATGAATGTTTCAAGTTAATTTTTGCTCTAAAATCTTTAAACTCGACTCAATATAGAACCTGAGACCTGATTTGTGTTCTAATTTGATAACTCTACACACACATAACGACAGAACCAAGAAATTCAACAAAAACTATCAAGTCATAAAAAAAGAATTGCCAAAATGGTCAGGGTATAGGACACTAGTTTTCGACCTTCCGCAATTAATTCCGATGAACTGGTGATGCCTATGATGCTCTAGTATTTTTTTATGAGTGTAACTTTGGGATCTTTCCGTTACGATTCCTTTGCCGTTGCCAAGAGAAACGTTGCTGATTTACCAAAAAAAAAATGCAATTTCCAGCCAACTTTCAGAACAGACTTTTTGAAAAACAATGATACTGATACAATTATTTTTGGATATTCACACAGAGAAATTACTTCTGATTGAGAAAATATTTTTTTGAAATTTTTCTAACCAAAACTTGGTTCATAAAATCAAATTTGAAAAAGTGTAAAAAGGCAAAAAAATCATGATTTTTGATTTGGCTTAAATTTTGTAGGAGGACAACAGGACATTAAAAAGTACGTCGTCCATTGAAATTTTTCCCAAAATAACATTTTTCGAGTAATTACAAGGACTCAAAGACTACATAATGATAAATGTCCCAAGTTATTATTTGCTCTGAAATCTTCAAATTCAACTAAATATAGAAACTGAGACCTGATTTGTGTTCTAATTTGATTTCTCTACATACACATAACGACAGAACCGAGAAATTTAACAAAAACTCTCAAGTCACCAAAAAAAATGCCAAAATGGTCACGGACACTATTTTTCGACCATCCGCAATAAATTCCCATGAACTGGTGATGCCTATGATGTTCTGGTATTTTTTTGTGAGTGTAAATTTGGGATCTTTTAATCACTAGGAAGTTCCGTTACGATTGCCTTTGCCGTTGCCGAGAAAAACGCTGCTGATTTACCGAAAAAATGCAATTTCCAGCCAACTTTCAAAACGGACTTCTGAAAAAAAAAGATAATACAACTATTTTTGCATATTCTCACAGAGAATTCATTTTTGAACAAGAAAATATTTTTTTGAAATTTTTGCAACCAAAACTTGTTTCAAAAAATCAAATTTGAAAAATTTGTAGGAGGACAAAAGGACATTTAAAGAGACGTCTGTTGACATTTTTCAGAAAATATTATTTTTCGAGTACCTGATTACGAGGATTCCAAGACTACATAATGATGAATGTACCAAGTTATTATTTGAGCTCTAAAATCTTCAAATTCAACTCAATATAGAAACTGAGACCTGATTTGTGTTCCATTTCGATTATTAAACACATGCATAACGACAGAACCGAGAAATTGAACAAAAACTATCAAGTCACTGCCGAAAAAAAAATCACTGCAAAAAAATGCCGAAAAGGTATAATGGACACTAGTTTTCGACCTTCTGCAATTAATTCCCATGAACTGGTGATGCCTATGACGTTCTGGTATTTTTTCATGAATGTAACTTTGGGATCTTTAAATCATTAGAAAGTTTCGTTAAGATTGCCTTTGCCGATGCCAAAAAAAAAACGTCGCTGATTTACAAAAAAAAAATGCAATTTCCAGCCAACTTTCAGAACAGACTTTTGAAAAAACAATGATGGTACAATTATTTTTTAATATTCACACAGAAATATTGGGCCTACTTCTCAGGAAGAAAATATTTTTGGGGGAATTTTTCTAACCAAAACTTGGTTCAAAAAATCAAATTTGAAAAGTGTAAAAAGGCAAAAAACATGATTTTTGATTTGGCTTAAATTTTGTAGGAGGACAAAAGGACAACTGCAAAATTTAAATCCATTTAAACATCCCCCCCCCCCCCCCCAAAGTAAAAGATTGAGTAATTACGAGGATTCTAAGCTTCACATATGACAAAATAAGTAGGCTCCCAGGACCAAGTCATTTTTTGTTGTAAAGTCTTTAAATTGAACTCAATATGTAAACTGAAACCATATTTAAGTTCTAATTTGATAGCACAACACATTTACATAAGAGAAGGATTGCAGTTAGATGGGTTACAGGTAGGGTTAGGAGGTAGAAAGGGGGGGAGGATGAAAGGGGGTGAGGGTGAGAATATTGGAGAGTACATCTGAGATGATGCGATACTTGGGATGGCAGGATTTGGAAATACAGAGAAAGGAGGATAGTCCATGTAATTTCTTTAGGGTAATGGTAGGAGGGGGGATGGGGGGAACTGCATGAGCTGATTGAAAGGAATGAGTCAGGGTATGGAGGTAGGTGAGGTCACGATAGAGCGGTAGTTGTAAAGGGGGCTAGATCAGATGTCGGTAAATTCTCTTTCTTGAACAGGACAAGTAGGGACTGCAATGGGCTTAGTGGAAGTGTTTTTGAGGGGGATGAAATAGTGGTAAAGTTCTTTTGTCAGAGGGTTAGGGAGGTGGTGGGATAGGGGTAGTTAGGGAACTTGCCACCGCACATTTATGTGCAATTGTAATAGGTTGTTTATTATTATCATCATTCATTTACATAAAACATAAGGTTCACTTGTCCACAAAGCCTAGCACAAGGCTTATCTGTGAATTATACAGAGAATAATAGAACGAAGAAAGAAAACACTACATTTGTATATGAAAAATAACATTGCGCTTAATTAAATTAGAAAGATAGAATAATGGGGAAAAAATAGGATAATGGTGGATACGAATAATACACATTAGGTGACAAAAAAATCAATTTGCAAATAATTAAGAGTAAGAGTTGAATAATGATTTTTTTTTTCTTTAATAATAATAATAATAATAATAATAATAATAATAATAATAATAGTAATAATATTAATAATAATAAGGTATCACACTTGCATTTAGCGAAAGTATTCACATGGAGTTTGGTATCGACAAGTGCAAAGTACTGAACATAACGAAGGGTAAGATTCATGACGAGGAGCAGTTTCACGTTGGAAATGATGAGAATATTGAAAATATGACTGAAGGCGAATGTTATAAATATTTGGGATTCGTTCAATCACGACAGATAGATAATAAAACCATCAGGAAAAATCTCACATCCAAATTTGTAAGCAGAGTAAAATAAATATTGAAAACAAGCCTCAATGGAAGAAATATGATTAAAGCTATAAACACATATGCTATACCCATACTGACCTATTCTTTTGGAGTAATAAACTGGTCTCACACGGAAATACAGTCTTTGGAAACTAAAGTGAGAGTGTTGATGACAAAATGTAGAAAACATCATCCCAAATCTGTGGTGGAAAGGATATCACTTCCGCATATTGAAGGAGGTAGAGGACTTGTTGATCTTTCCAACATGAGATACAAACAAATAGATACGCTTCGAAAATATTTCTACTCCAAGGAGACAGTTTTACATACAGCGATTGTTGCTGCTGATAAGAATATCACACCACTCAATCTCAATGACAGGGGGATCAAACCGAGTGAAAAAATAATCGACACCGGCCAGAAAAATGAAGATTGGGGTAGAAAAGTACAGCATGGGCGACATCTCTACCAGTTGAATCAACAACACGTCGATAAGACTGCATCGAACAAGTGGCTGACAGTTGGTGGGTTGTTTGGGGAAACAGAAGGATTTATGTGTGCCATTCAGGACCAAGTTATCAATACCAGAAATTACAACAAATTCATCATTAAGAACAAAGATATTATGGATGACACATGCAGACAATGTCACATCACAGCAGAAACTATAGACCACATTATTGGAGGCTGCAAAATGTTATGTCAGACTGATTATTTGCATAGGCATCATCAGGTAGCAAATATTGTTCACCAGAAAATTGCATATAAGTATCACTTTATTGACTCTCTCACACCATATTATAAATATAATCCGAGCTCTTTACTGGAAAACGAACGCTGTAAGTTGTATTATGACCAAGCTATCATCACGGACAAAACTATACACTACAATAGACCTGATATCGTCCACATCGACAAAATGACAAAAGTTGGTTTTGTGATTGATATAGCTGTACCACTAAGTCAGAACCTGATGAAAACTTATGAAGACAAAATTGCTAAATATGTTGAGCTTTCTCAAGAATTGAAAGAACTGTATGGGCTGAAGAGAGTGACCATAGTTCCTGTAATAATCTCGGCAACTGGAGTGATACCAACCGGAATCCATAAAAGTCTAAAAACTCTTGATATTTTAGATAATACATTCATCGAAATGCAGAAAGCGGTCATATTGAACTCTTGTCGCATTGTAAGGAAATTTTTAAATATCCATTGAAGTAGTTTATTGTATTTATAATTGTAATTAAATATAAGTTTAGTGGCAGTTTGGTACGCATGTGTACCCGCTCCAATGAACCTTCCACCGGGAAACCAAGAATTGACTAAACTAGTCAAACGCGAAATATGCGTTGTAAGATGAGCGAGATATCTGAATAAGGTATGAAAGTCCTTGAAATAGTTTTACCCTTGCTACTTTATCGACTTTGGTATTCTACACACCTTGATTTCTGAATAAGCTATAAAAGTCGTTAAAGAAGTTCTACTCTTGCCACTTCATTGACTCTGGTGTTCTACACACCTTGACGCATATAAAAAATACTTCATTGTTGGTCAACTCTTGAATCTAGAAAGCAGTGAATCTCGACAACTTAATTCTGTCATAATTTTCATGATATATTTTATGAATATTATCAGTCATTTTATTTTTTCTCTCCAAAACGACTGATCAGAATTGCTTAAAAAATCGTAATAATGTGTAAAATCCATGCATACACATTCAGAGAAAATTTCATCCCCTTTGGAGAGATTTTATTTTTCAACATTTTCCGCCCAGCCAAATCTTATGGGGTTTTTAGAAACTTTGAGATGATGATTCTCAAAATCGGTCCGACCGATTCATCCCAAAACCTATACAGTTCTAAGTTGGATGAGTTTGCGTGTACAAAAAAAGTTTCATGTTGATCAGTCAACCCTTGCGACCTGTGGAGTGCTTACAAAAAAAAAAAAAAAAAAAAAAAAAAACACAGACAAAGCCCTATAAGAGTGGGATGGAGACTTCGCTACGCTCATCAATGAAAAGAATAATAATAATAACAAGAGAACTGAGAAATAAATTCAACACAAAGTTTTCTGAGACTTCAGAATTTGTACAAAAAACTAAAGATCAATTTTGAAACTTGTGATTCGCCAAGACAGTGATGACGAAAACTTATGACTACGTATGTCTTTATACTTACTGGCATTGTTCTTGTCGTTCTCTTTGTTGCGTTCCTCTTCTTCCCGCGTCCTCACTGCGTTATCTTCTACATCGTACTGCAGTCTTCGTTGCCTCCTTCAACGGTCCCGCTAGCTTCTACACGTCCTGGCATCGTCCCACGTTGACGGGAACTGGTCGTCATGGCAACAGCATCCACTGAGTTGCGAGACGAATGACGCGACTGAATACCGCCGCTGTAACAGTTAATCAGCGTTAGAGAACACAAGATACTTCTCACATTACATCAACTTACAATACTTACAATACTTATAACAATTTTCTGTTTTTGACGTTAAATGTAGGCCTAATATCATTTTCATCTTCGATATTTCCTCAGGCCAGTATATTATTAGTTCTACTTATTTAATTGATGAACACTGTCAATTTTACAGTCTACTATGCCACTTGGATTTACCAAGGCTGATGTGAATACAGCCTAGATACTGTTCTTGTCATTGTCAAGCAAATAGGCATGTTTACTCAAATTTTAGTTTTTATTTGTATAAGCAAAAATCTAGAATAGCATGTCCTGCTGCTAATGAAGAATTTACCTATCTATTCAGCAATATGAATAACATTATACAGTAGAACCTCTGAAGGGTTATTCTGTTAAGCCAATTCGCGAAAAACGAATTAAAAGACAGTTCATTAGTTTCGTTTTTAGACATTTCATATTCTGTTCCTTTTATCGACGCTGGCAGCACGAATCAGACGACTCGGCTGTATCTTTTGGAGGTTGTCAAAAGCGTGAGATTGACAGGTGACGCTTTTGACGTACTGAGATTGTATTTTTTGATTTTGAGGTAAGAAATGGATTTACGTTCTATTTAGTCGTATTTTTTGATAATTGGAATTAGGCAAGCATAAGTCTAGCCACTTGGGGATTGTATTTGATGATTTTTCACAATTGATTTATTATTTAGAGGTTATAGTCTTATTGGCCTACCATTTCAACTCAATAGTTGTTCCTAAAACAATAAATAACTAGACTTGGGCCCAGTAAATATATGACCTAGGCCGCACACTCTATATTTTCACAGCCAGAAATACCTTATTCGGAGTTACATAGGTGTAGGCCTAGACCATAAACATTGTATAAGCCTAGGGGCTAGCAGTCTATTCATCTTGTCCGAGACCTAGCCTACTTGACAAAGCAAAACTGTGGCGTAAGAGAGGAACCGTGAATTGTGTGGTGTCAACCTTGAGCTCATTACTTAATCTCAGTCGGTCCAAATATTAAAATATTTATCAACAACACATTGTATCCACATAGGCCTACGGATGGAAGCTTGGATTCGTTGGAACGATTTGCTCCCTGGAATGACGGACGCCCCATGGATGACATCCGAGACAACATGCCACAGAGGAGGGGCGCTGTAGGCCTACGAGTGGAGACGGAGGTTTGTAACCATACTCTTGACATTGAAATTAATATTATTACAATATTATTGTATTGTATTGTATTTATTTTCATTCATTGGACATATACCGTACAGTGTATATAGGCTTACGACTTCTATATGTGTGTATAGAAGTTGTCCTTCATAAGAATTGAGCATCAAAATTAAATAATTGATGAGCGTAGCAAAGTCTCCATCCCACTCTTATAGGGCTTTGTCTTTTTTTTTTTTTTTTGTTTTTTGTTTGTAAGCACTCCACAGGTCGCAAGGGTTGACTGATCAACATGAAACTTTTTTTGTACACCCAAACTTATCCAACTTAGAACTGTATAGTTTTTGGGATGAATTGGTCGGACCGATTTTGAGAATCATCATCTCAAAGTTTCTAAAAACCCCATAAGATTTGGCTGGGCGGAAAATGTTGAAAAATAAAATCTCTCCAAATGGAATGACATTCTCTCTAATTGTGTATACATGAATTTTACACATTATTACGATTTTTTAAGTAATTCTGATCAGTCGTTTTGAAGAAAAAAAATAAAATGACTGATAATATTCATAAAATATATCATAAAAATTGTGACAGAATTAAGTTGTCGAGATTCACTGCTTTCTAGATTCAAGAGTTGACCAACAATGAAGTATTTTTTATATGCATCAAGGTGTGTAGAATACCAGAGTCAATGAAGTGGCAAGACTAGAACTACTTTAACGACTTTTATAGCTTATTCAGATATCAAGGTGTGTAGAATACCAGAGTCGATAAAGTAGCAAGGGTACAACTACTTCAAGGACTTTTATACCTTATTCGGATTTCTCGCTCATCTTACAACGCATATTTCGCATTTGACTAGTGGATAACATTAATAACAGGGTCCAGGGACTTATTTAGTAACACTATTAGTAGGCGATTCTCTCGACCGTAGTAGACCTAAATACCTGCATGGTTCAAAAATGATATGCCAGTAATAGTCAACAATATGCTAGCAATGGTTGACTGTAGGGTACCGTAAAACTATACCGGCTTAAGAATAGCCCAAGGATTGTAGAATATTCTTATAGCACTAAATTCACTAACACGCCCCCTATTTATTCATTTTATTTCTGTTCAACAACCCCGCCAACAACTAGATTATACGAGGGTTCGGATGAGTGGGTGATAATGAAATGATAGAGTGATGGTAGTTGAAAGGAGTTTTACAAAAAACCCTGCGTTATGCGGGACTCGAACCCACGCCCAACCTGACTTTGGTTTCTACTGCAGTGCGATTGTTGACTTAGCCACAAGGCGTGGCTACATGCCCCTAATTGGAAAGCCATTTTGACCTACTACATCCCAACAGATTATTCCCTAGTGTTTCTAAAGACGCTTTCAGAAAATAATGAGAATCAATAAAACAACAACAACAACAACAACGCTTATCGCCCAGCCGAAGAGGGTCAACGATACTGTCGTCAGAGTTGGTTGTAGCCTACTATGTCCTTGATTCATTATGACTCAGCCGACTGAAAATCTATCGCATTGCTCACATAAGCTTATATTAGGCATCAGTAGGCCTACAATAAAATTGAAATCTTCAAAAGTTTACCTCAATTCAACTATAGGCCTACATGATAATTTGGCAGTTTTATCCCTCACTATTTTTTTAGGGAGTTCTTACATTATGCTCAGAAATCCTATGAATAACCTGAATATAACTTCGAATCATGAAATTATCAATCCAGTCAAAATCATTTAAATAGTTTTCATTTCATCCCATCTAAATAATTGGTACTGTACCGAGTGCGCCTATAGTGGGGTCTCATACTGTCAAATATTCACAATATTCTATAATTCTATAAAGTCTCATCAGAGTAGAGGAAGAAATTGATCGTAACCCAATAGTAGGCCTAAGGAGTCATTACGAAATTACAGAACTCTTACGTCCGAGCGTAAAACGAAGACCTTGGACAGAATGGTTGAGTCGCGTGTATTCAAGTTGACAATTTAATTATGATCGAATAAATATTCACTTCAACTACCGGTTGATAGATTTGAAAGTAATGGGCCGAATATTATTACATTTTACTCAATTTTACTCAAGGTCCAGTTGTATTTAATATTAATTCAATTCAATTTCAGTACTGAAATACAATTTCAATTCAATTTCAGTACTAAAATACAATTTCAATTCAATTTCAGTTTTGAATAGTTTATAACATTGTGTTTTTTAGGAGATTCTGGGTATGCAAATGAACCTTGACTGCTGCTACCAATCCCAAACGCAGTTCCCGGCGCTTCAGAATTAGGGTCTGCACTACCGAAGAAGACCAGAAGACACAGTACACTGCCGTACATTTTGTACAATTTGTCTTCAATCATTTATAGGCTTGGGCCTAACATTATATCATTCATTAGTTATGAAGGGAATAAATATCAACCAGCTTGTAATTTGATGCATGTAAATGAATCTTCATGTGAATAGTTTGTATTTATTTATATTTTTTCATGAATGTGTTTGGTTTTATATTGGATATGTTAATTTTTCATGGTATTATTTCAACACTCATTTTGAATTCAACAGTCATTTTGGCCTCCTCCATATTCTGACATTTTCCCGTTGCACGGTCGAATGCATCGTAATCTGTCCCTTTTCTCTTCTTCTGTGTCGAAGCAACAGATTCTGAAAAGAATATGTAGAAAGTGAATGATTTAATTGGATTATATTTTTTTCATCAACATTAAAACTTGATACAGAATCATTGTTTCCCAATTGAAGGTACCATCGTTTGAACGGGGCACCACAAGGGCGATTATACCACCCCATACATGGATTATATTAAAACAAAAACTGTTGTTTGAGTTCATATTTAAAAAAATAACAAGTGTTGAAATACCAGCCACCCTCGGTAGCTCAGTCAGCTTAGGCACCGCTTCAGAAACTGAAGATTCGAGTCCTGCTCAAGGAATGATTTTTGTAATCGTCCTTTCACTTATTATCACGTCATGGTTTCATAATCACCTGCTCATTCGTACCCCCATATAACCTGGTTGTTTGTGGGGTCATTATTCAAACAATAATCTTAATCATGAAATAGGCCTACTAAAAGATTCATCACATTCCAATAGCAACATTCCAATATAAAATCAACATACAATACAACTTGAAACTTACAACATAGATTTCATGTTGAATTTTATTGCCTGATGCAGATGTTAGTTGATTTTACATTGAAACATTGCTGTTCAAATGTAATAGAATATTTTAGTATTACCACAATCATTTTTTTCATTATTGGATCTCAATACAGTACTTCATATTATACTTATATACAAGTACATATTACATATTACAGTATTACATATTAGTATACATATTATACTCAATACTTATATTATACAGTACATTTTATACCCATGTATAATTTAGAGCTAGTTTGTCTATAGGCCTACTTGTAGAG
This sequence comes from Brachyptera risi, assembly GCA_964007535.1. Classification (NCBI taxonomy): domain Eukaryota; kingdom Metazoa; phylum Arthropoda; class Insecta; order Plecoptera; family Taeniopterygidae; genus Brachyptera; species Brachyptera risi. The sequence goes on from OZ023326.1 coordinate 16,609,347, forward strand.
AGAAGAACTGTGAGCGTAAATAGCCAAGCTCAGCAACATTAGACCGTTTCTGTCTGTTGGAGTTGATACCCCACGCCATTGCACGCTGTGTTAGTATGCTACTGCTATTTGCAGCAACCTCGGTGAATAATGGGATGCCGTCTTGTCAAGTATTTTTTAAATCATTGGAATAGCCTTCATGCTGAAATGTTTCTTGAATAATTGTGCACCGAGAGGCATGGCCGAGTGGTAACACACTGAACCGTCATTCGGGAGACCGGGGTTTGATTCCCGCCATGGTCAACCATCCTGACAGTTTTTTTTTGTAGTTTCCCTCTGTTATTCAGGTTGATACCAGGATGGTTCCTTGACAACAGGCCTCGACCAACTCCTTCCCACCATCCAAAACACCTAATGAAATAACCTTTCATCCCATCATCTCATTCATCACTCACCGACGCCAATAGATCATAGCCATCAATATAGTGCGTCATTAAACCCCAATATATATATTGAATCATTGTGGATAGATGTACAAATGATATTATCTTACTTATTGTTAGAGAAGTCAGTACCGGTACTGCATCTTATGATTCTGTGTCTTTCACACGGGAACCTAGTAGGTTGTAAGAGTCATAGGTTCATTGTCAATGGATGTAAGTGCTCCACTAGGCCATTTTAAGGTGAGTGTACTGTATTATTTAATCTGAGCCATGGCCCAGCCAGCTGTGTACTTTGAAATGAAATGATAAATAAAATGTATTACAAGAGTAGGCCTATTCTCATTATTCTGAGTTTGTAGTCCAATTCTCAGTTCTGTTTCCTCATCCCCAGTCACTACCTATTGACCGATGAATTCCAACAGCTTTATTCCAAAATCCGTCAGCTTACTCGGAGGACCTCTCGTAGTAAACTGTCGGATTCTACTGACTTGAGCCTTTGTTTTGGTGCGTGGACCTGCTCAGCACTGAAAACAAGTAAAATGTGTCAATAATTATATGATCTGCCCGAGTGCATAGTTTTTCTGTATAGGCCTAGTAATAATATGTGTACTTACAACTTTCCATTGCTCCGGGGACTTGGTCATGACTTGGTGGCCTTGCAGCCAATGTTTTGTTCATTTTTTCAGATTTCTGTTTCCCTAAAGGCCCCAACAGTCACCTATGGTCAAACGCTGGATGTCCGATGTGCCATCATAAATTCTATCATTATTTCTTTTTGATTTTCATCAACATGAACGTTTTTACTTTTTGGATGGTGCCATAACCTAGAATATTTCAAGTTCAAATCATAATTCACCGCCTATTCGTGATTGGTCAGGAAGCTCTGCGAGTTCCGGTAGCTCAGTCGCCGGAAATGTAATTTCGATATATCGGTCATAAACCTAGTTAGCCTTGAAAAGCATTATCGCCCATTTTGTGCGGCGATCAGAATTTGAATCTTGTTCATTTTCGTTTTCTGACGAATTGCTTTGGATGACAGAGGAAACTGATTCGTATGCGTACGAAATGGAGCGAAAAGAACAGAATAACCCTCCTGTTATAAGTTTCTTGTTTATACATTTATTACATTCATAAGTTTTAGTTTTTGATCCAACCCATATGCTCCACATGTTAAATAGTTTCATTAATAAGTTTTTCACATTGATACATTTTTTTAGTCTGGTCCCCTGAGAAACATATAGAAGAGGTTCCACTGTAAATCTTATTGTACCTGTATTGTAGGCCTACTATGTTTTAAACTGTAGAATGTAAACTAAAGATATTATCATGAAGTTGCAACTGTTTCGTGTCATATTTTGTAAGTCATTTCATCATGTTATTTGCATTCATGGTTCACATTATTCATTGGTCACTTCTTGAATTTCTCACAGGTGAGGTCAGGTGGAAGAACGATCAGCTAACTGGCCCTCAGCCTTATTGACTGTACTAGCGTTGTTAACGTAAATAGGGTTGAAGCTATTCCGTCAGAAGGTTAGGGAGCGATAGGATAGGATTGATAGGGAACTTGCCACCGCGCATTTATGTGCAACTGCAAGAGTTAATAATAATAATAATAATAATAAATAAATAATAACGTGATGAATAAAGACATTCTATTCTATCCTATACTCCATTCAATGTTGGGGAAGTAACTTTTAACAGAACATGTCACTTTTCAAGTACCGGTAACAAATAGATAACAGCGTTAACTTCATTATATGGGCAACTTTACGTTGTAAACGCTACTTTTGGAAGTATCGCTTATTAAAAGTTGAAAGCAGGGACTGAGACCATAATCATAACCGTAACCGCAACCGTTAAAGACCCGCATTTTTGGGGCAATCATAACTGTAACCACAACCTTTATTTGTCTGGTACAACCATAACCATTTTTTTTCAAAAAAAAAAATGGCCGCTATTGAATTGAACTTGTGAAGACTGGTCCTATTTCAAAATCCATTTTCTACAAAACGACGTACCTGTGTATTTTGATGCGTGAACGTAAGTGATCTTTATATGATTTTCAAGATACTGAGATATAAATCTTCATTTTTAATTTTAATAGTGAGTTTTAATCAAGGATTCAAAATAGTTCATATTTTGGGAAAAACGAAAATCAGGAAATCACGGCATATTGGATTTCTACTTCTGTTTACAAATAATCAGATCATACGAACAGAGCCTAGTTGAAATTAAACTGTTCATCAAGAGGGCTTTGGTTATACATATTTGAAGAATCAAGGTCGTTAAATTTCCTCATAATCTGTCGAATAGAAATGTTGAAAATGACAACTGACTTGAGAAAAAGGGTTTTGGTCTTAGCCGATAGCCACGGGCATAAGTGTCAGCCATTATTGCAAGGATACCTAGGGAATGACTTCAGAGTGTCAGTTTCTTTCAAACCACATAGCAATATTACCCACGTTTTAAAAGGTTTAAATGACAAACCATACTTTGAACAAAACAAAGCAAACGAAGACGTCGTAATCATAATTGGTGGAGTAGACGATATTGCATCTTTGGCTCCAAAAAATTGTCTTCTTGTTGATAAGGTCGAGGAAAAATATCAGAAGAACAAAATCAAAAAGCAAATTCTCGATCCCCTTCTGGAAGCAATAAAACTAGCTCATGGAAAAAAAATAATAGTAACTGCTATTATGAATAGATTCGACAATCCACTTAATAACACAACCATATCCATTGTAAATTATATGATCCGAAAAGAAACATCTACTCACAGACATGTTACGTTCCTTGATTTTAATAACAAGGATTTGTCAAGGGAGGATTACACACGACATGGACTTCACCTTAATGAAAATGGAAAGAAGAAATTGTGCAAAGCGCTATCAACAACTATACATCAACTAATTCCTCCACCTATCATTGCACCTCATGCAAAATTGAGAATTGTTGACAAAATACAGGACAAAATATTGTTGCAACCATTTCACCTGAAGATGGCTACAAGTCAGTGTGAAGTTACTGAAGTTAATGCAAATTTTGATATTGTTCATCAATTGAAGAATGCCATCTATATGAAGGATAATATAATTCATAATCTGTATATAGAAAGAAATTATTTTTTAGAGAGGATGCATGACTTACAAAGAACAATTGCTAAATTGGATATATTGACAGGTACAGATTTTCAGGTTTGTAATGATCCCACACCTATTTTAGTTCCACATATTCTCACTTCAGCATCCAAATATAGCCTTGTAGAAATGGATGAAACTAATGATGATAATCATCTGACAACGATAGAAAATGTGAATATGGAAGAGGATGATCGAGAGAGCCGAGACAGAATATCAACTAATCTTTCGATGAAATTACAAGATACTCAGGATGATAACAATGAACCAAGGAAAGTCAAAATAGTATTACCTATAAGACAGAGTTTAAGACTGAAGAGAAAAAATCCTGCATTCCCAAATGGTCTTTGCTTAAAAAACGTTCAAAGAGGGAATGAAATTGAAGTTTTAACTTCAAAAATTGACAAATTACAAATAAATAACGAATATAAAGATGTTCCAATCAAACCTGACAAGTATTTGTGACTAGACAATCATGGATCAAATATAGAGCTAAATAAACATCGTTCCATTATAACTTACGAAATTACAAAATCAAACAACTTCAAGATTTTATATCTCAATGCCAGAAGCATTAGAGGTGAGAAGTTATCAAGTATAGGTGAATTACTAGACAAAATTACAGGAATAAATATTATTATCATCACTGAAACCTGGATAAATAATGAAGAAACAACATTATACAATATGGAAAATTTTGTTGCGACTTATGCCTGCAGACCGTCCAAGCAAGGAGGTGGAGTCGGTATATTTATACACAAGGATTACGATTTTGAAGTTACATTCAAGCATAGTGACAATTCAAACAGTTTACTGATAGTTACAATTAATAATCTGAAATGGCTGACCAAGTTAGTTATTGGAGCCGTATACCGAACACCAGGTTATTCGGAAATAGATACATTTTTCGAGCTATTGGAAAACCAACTAAGTAAAACTGGGAATCATTCACTTATTTTGGGAGACTTTAACTTCAATATCTACAAAGAAAAAGAACTTACCTCAAAGTATCTCAATCTCATCTATAGTATTGGTTTTCACTTATGTAACCATCTATTTCCTACTAGAATATCTGAAGAAAAATCATCGCTTATAGATCATGTGCTTTATAATGCTACAGATCATATGAAGATTTCAAACATCGAGATAGATCCTTCATTATCTGATCATGTTGCAATGGTCGTTGAACTCAATATTAAAACACCCAGAGTTAAAAGGTCTAAAATATTTCATGAAATCCCGATATTTAATGCACTCAATTTCACAGAATCTCTCAAATATGATCCAATTGTTTTACAAACTGGTACGTCTTTGACTGCTGATGGTATGTACTCCGAGATTGTTTCTCAGCTCAACCATCGAAAAGAGAATTGCACAACAATGAAGAAAAAGAGATTTATTGATAAAGCAGCATGTCCATGGATGAACAATGAAACATTACATTATGTAAGTCTTAAAGACAAAGCCTTGGATAAATTTAATAATGACAAATCAAACTTACAACTCAAAGCTGAATTCAAGAGATCCCGTAACCTCTCGGTTAATTTATGTAGAAAGAGAAAATCCATCTATTATAATGACCTCCTATTTGAACAAACTTCCAAGCCTAGGAAAATGTGGCAAACAATTAACTTGGTATTACACAATACTAGCAAATTAGAAAAGAAAAATAGTTTTCGTATAAAAGTCAATGATAAAACTATTTCTGATCCTTGGATTATAGCTGAAAACTTTAATTCATACTTCATCAGGATTGGAGAACAATTAGCAAGCAAAATACATTCAACTAGAAATGACTTTACGTACTCTAAAATTAATGGCATTGAGTCAAGTAATTTTGTTCTCTTTCCAACTTCAGAAACGGAAGTGCTGAGAATTATTAATAATCTAACCAACAGTAAATCAACAGGAGAGGATAATCTTTCAAGCTTTTTAATTAAACAGTGTGGAAGTGATATTGCAAAACCTTTGTCTATAATGATTAATGAATCAATGAAAACAGGAATAGTTCCAAATCAGGCAAAAATTGCTAAAATTAAACCAATTTTCAAAAGTGGCAACCATGAAGATATGTGTAATCATCGACCCATCTCTCTATTATCACCGTTATCAAAAGTAATAGAAAAGGTTGTCAAGTTTAGACTTAACTTGTACCTGAACTCTATACAATTTTACTATAAAGGTCAATATGGATTTCGAGATAACATGGGGACCAGCTCAGCCATATATGATCTAATGTCAACCATTCAGGATCACCTTGATCAAGGCAAAGTTGCTGGAGGTTTATTTATTGATTTGAGTAAGGCATTTGACACTGTGGATCACAATATCCTTTTGTATAAAATGGAAAAAATCGGTATCAGAGGGACTAGTCTTCAATGGTTCAGAAGTTATCTATTGAATCGTTATCAATTCGTTAATATTGAAGATGTGAATAGTGACAACCTGGAAGTAACTTGTGGAGTGCCACAAGGATCTGTCTTGGGTCCTATTTTATTCCTCATCTACATAAATGATCTTCATCAAGAAAGCTTATCCGGTCTTCTCCAAAGCTATGCGGACGACACCAATCTCTTTTATAATGACTTCACAATAGCCAACCTCATTCAACAGATGCAAAAAGATATTACTACTGTTTGTGAATGGATGAACTCCAATAAACTTTCCATGAACTCTAAAAAGACCAACTACATGATATTTGCATCGAAGAAATTTGATTCAATCAATTACAACCTTGAATTGAAAATGAATGAAGTGGTAATACCTATTGTCAAAGAGGTAAAATATCTTGGTTTAACCATTGACAGAGATCAAACTTGGATTCCGCATATTGACAACATAATAAAGAAGATAATGCCAATATCATCAGTGCTCAAACGAATATCTTTCATAGTTAAATCATCTACTCTACTCTCCATCTACTATGCTCGAATTCATAGCCATCTTCTTTATTTAAATCCTATCTGGGGTAATGCTACCAGCAAGAAAATTAATGAGATAGAGCTCATTCAAAATAGAGCTATTCGACACATATTCAGCTATCCATATCATACTCATCGATACGACATGTATCGTGAGAATAACATCATACCAATTAAACTCATCCAAAAACAATTAACTACCACCTTTATCCATGAAGTCATATTTAAAAAAACGGTTTCAAATCTTCCGATCATTTTTAACTACAACATTCATTCTTATTATACTCGAGGATCAAATAACATTCACATCAATACATCAAATTCAACTAAATATGGATTAAATAACCTCAACCACTTTGGATTCATCCTTTACAACGAGCTACCAGAAACCATGAAATTACTGAAACCTTCTGCTTTCAAAAAAGAAATGAAGAAAGAACTACTCGACAAAGATCTGAGAAAATGTTTCAATTGTGAGAAGACTTCGTGTAGATGCACCGTTCGACCATTTTCAAAACAGTGTTCCCTATACAACCCGATATGTCTATGCAAGCGTCGTCCATATCCTAGACAGTGTTTCTACTATACACAAGAGGAACGTTGATCTTCCTTTCATATTTCTTAATAACATTTCATATTTGTACTTTTTGCCTCTCTTATATATTTGTTATATTCGTGTTTTATTTTACCTATTCAGTGTGTTTTTTTTGTTTTGTTTTTTCTATTCTGTGTTTTTTTCTTGTTCTTTCATTGTTTTATATTTAAGTTTATATTTAAAGCATGTCCTATAAAGAGTCGGTGACTCATGGAATTTTCATGCTGAACGCAATAAACAATAAATAAATAAACCACAACCGTTATTTATTTAGAGGGCCCAACCGTAACCGCAATCGATAACCTTTATGCTGAGGAGATGAGACACAACCACAACCAGCAACCTTTGAGATATCTGTTATTCGAGTCTCAAAAAGGGCCCAAAAAGGGCTTGAGACGGTTGTTCCAATCAGACACTGATCCAAGGAGAAGGAAATATAACTTGTATTTTGTCAAGTGTCATTCAACTTTCAGCACTCCAAAGGTGAGCTCCTATGTCGAGGTTTTGGGGCCGAGCTTCATGAGAGGGAGGTGGGGTAGTTGAGTGGCAGTAAAATAAAATCACTCTTTCAAGATTTTTGTCTGGACCTACAAAGTCAACACAACGGTTTGATGTTCACATTCAATAGAAATTTTAATACAGCAGAACCTCATCAGTACATTCATCTGGACTTATCAATGAGAGAAAATTACTGAAGAAACTATTTAACAAGAGGAGCACAGGGGTGGGATCAAAAATAAAAAATTGATAAGGTACCGAGGTACCGGTAGTAAATGTTCGGTATAAACAAGAAACAAATCACAAATAGAAAACTGCACACTCACCTCTTTTTTCTTAGCTGCAAGTTCAACTTCTATTGTTGATCTGGTGATGCCGTCCATATCTGACATATTTCCGTTTCCGGTTTCCCGTTGTCGGCCAACTGGAGGTTCTGATTGGCTGAGCCGAGCTGCTCTTTCACACCGGTAACTTCTTTCTCGGCCAAAGTCGCGCGCTAAACAAAGACAGACATACATGTTCTATTAGTCATGTGAATGCATGGAAGATGCGAGAGATGTCGTAATTACGCGATAATATGAAAATGAATTCAGAAGATTTAATTTACGTTTGTAGATAGAATTCAAATTTCCCCAACACTAATCGATGATGTTTATTGTTCGCTGAACGACCCCACCAACAGCTAGATTTTTGTCTAGGAACGCGTCACTATTCAAGTAACGAATAGATAATGGCCTTAACTTCATTATATAGGTAACTTTACGTTTTAAACGCTACTTTTGGAAGTATTGCTTATTAAAAGTTGAAAGTTACTTGGATTGGAAGTTACTTTGATGTATTTGCTGTGATATTTGGAGTTGGTTTCACTATTTTATTAGACTTGACCCTTGGACTTGGGTTCACCCCGAGAGGCTGCTTTCTGTGTGGCCACTGAATATACATTTTTTAGAAAGCTTGTTGATGATGATTATTGTTTGCTTAACGACCCCACCAACAACTAGGTTATACGGGGGTACGAATGAGCTGGTGATAATGAATGTATGAAGTGATGATTAGTGAGAGGACATTTACAAAAACCCATGCCTTATGAGGGACTCGAACCCACGCCCAACGGTGACTTCAGTTTCTGAAGCGGTGCCTTAGCTGACCGAGCTATTGGGGCGGCAGAAGAAAGCTTGTTCCACATCAGACTACATTGCACAACTAGGCCTATATTCATATCAAGAAATTAAAATGTTGAATGGATTCTTTCTCACTGCATTATCTATAGTTTGCATATAGTTCTACATTTATGCTCATATGTAGTTTGATTATTGCATAAATAAGATTTTAATAAGAAGCCCTTGATTTCCCATCTTTCCGCTAATCAACTGTTGAAAGTAACTTACCGGTAGATACTTTTTGGAATAATTTGTATAGCTTTCAGATAGACACGAAAAGCACTTGACTTACTAACATTGGCCTACTTACTTTTCATTACGTGGGCAAGATGTTGAAGAACACGGCATCCGCTGGGGACGATCAAGGTAAGCTGGTGGTTTTCTCGTTGTATCTCGGCATCGCAGTCACGGACTGCAAGTGTTTGTTGTTTATAACACCTGTTGAGAGACGGAGATTATTCACAATGGCCCTTCTCAGAAGTCAATGCGTAGGCGCTTACTGCCTTCAACCGTCCGAGATCGACTCAATTGCATTCGGGATACCGTATTTTAGTACCGGTAGTGTTTAAAAAATTGGTCTGCTTCTCTACAGGATTGAAGGCAGGCAAAACATTGATACAGTATATATAACTTAACATCGATCCTTATCCTAATTGCCTCACCAAAAACATTTGTACAAGTAGCATTATCTTTCATTGTACTCACTTTGACAGTGTGCACATCTCTTGGAATATAGTGAACATATTGATATTGTAACTACCATCATATTATGAGACCGTAAATACATTCACTGTAACGCGTAGTAATTGATGAGCGTAGCGAAGTCTCCATCCCACTCTTATAGGGCTTTGTCTGTGTTTTTTTTTTTTGTAAGCACTCCACAGGTCGCAAGGGTTGACTGATCAACATGAAACTTTTTTTGTACACGAAAACTCATCCAACTTAGAACTGTATAGTTTTTGGGATGAATCGGTCAGACCGATTTTGAGAATCATCATCTCAAAGTTTCTAAAAACCCCATAAGATTTGGCTGGGCGGAAAATGTTGAAAAATAAAATCTCTTCAAATGGAATGAAATTCACTCTAAATGTGTATACATGGATTTCACACATTAGGCTTACTACGATTTTTTAAGCAATTCTGATCAGTCATTTCGAAGAAAAAAAATAAAATGACTGATAATATTCATAAAATATACCATAAAAATTGTGACAGAATTAAGTTGTCGAGATTCACTGCTTTCTAGATTCAAGAGTTGACCAACAATGAAGTATTTTTTATATGCATCAAGGTGTGTAGAATACCAGAGTCAATGAAGTGGCAAGAGTAGAACTAGGCCTACTTTAACGACTTTTATAGCTTATTCAGATATCAAGGTGTGTAGAATACCAGAGTCGATAAAGTAGCAAGGGTAGAACTACTTCAACGACTTTTATACCTTATTCAGATATTTCGCTCATCTTACAACGCATATTTCGCGTTTGACTAGTATAAATCATTGTGCTGAATGGAATTGGTAACATACGACTTTCAAACGTGGGTACCAACATCCCCCTGTAGCCTACTTCGAACGTTACCACTATAGATAGCTCTTTCATTTCTGCTATTAAATGAACTTCCATTTCAATCTATATTTGAAAAACGGGGTTCGTTTTATGTTTGTATTGTTTTTTTGCTCAATCAATTGATTTGAAACTTTTTTCGACATTGGTGTAATACTAGTGTAGGCCTAGCTCTGTAACTAACCAGAACCCCCTTTCTCTAGGTATATCTTTAGAGCTACAATCCAGCCTTTCTCCCCCTCTCTATGCTCGCCTATGGATACACTGACCACCCTATTGTTTTGAATTGAATCAATTTGAAAGTTTTTAGAAAACATTTAGAAAATTCGATACATTTTTGTAAGAAGAGCACGAGGTGGAAGTTTATATTCTAAAATCTCAACCGATTGAAATGGAAATCTCACGAAAGATTAACATACCGGTAGGCTAGTTTGAAGACATGGAAAAACTTCCAACTTATTTGGAAGAAGTTGAAAAATAAATTGGTATGAGCATTTGAACTTTGAATCATAAAATTTGTATTTGTATTTATTCAACGGTTTGTTCAACAATGGTACCGGTACGTATTGTTAAACCAAGTCAGATATAATTACAATCTCGCTGTACATTTGATACAAACTTTACTCCACCTAGCCCTCACTAAAAGTCCCAAAACTGATGAAATATTAGGGCCCTACCCTGGGAAAGATCAGATAAGGATACGGCTTATTCAGGCCAGACCTAGAGATCATGTTTACATTGACACCATACAATCACTATTGCCATCACACCCTATCTGACAACATTCACACTTGTATTATGTAGGCCTACCAGTCAACGTGATGATAATAAATACGATGCAATATCTCAGTCTCACTTGCCCTCAATTTCCTTGGGCGCAGAAATTTTCACACAAGCGTTGGGCTTTTACAGAACATTCATGAAAGCCTTTCAGATTATGTGAAATTTGTGAGATGGCATGCAGAAAATGTATAAATATACAAGTATTCCTAGGCCTAGGCCTACATAGGTAGAGCCTACACAGTGTTATAGAGCAGTTAGGCCTAGGCCTATATAGGGTAGAGAGATTATAGAGCCTAAAGTACAGGCATCAAGTTTGTGTACTACAAACTACAAACAGGGGGAAAATGCGACCAACATCCCTAGACCTAGGCCATTGAGTATAAACTCAATGACAAGGCTTATCTCTACCTAGGGCACGTTGGTTGAATCACAAAATCAATGGTTGAATTTAATAAAGTAAGGTTAAAGATGACAGCTGACATTCCTTCCCTAGGCCATTGAGTTTACAGATAAACTCAATGCCTAGGCCATTGCCTAGGCTTACCGATATTAATACTATCACCACTCTACTGACGGAATTTGTCGTATTGCATCATTAAATATAATAATATGTAGTTTTATGGAATCAATATCACATTCGAGAGGGTATGAACACCTACATTAGTCTTTTGAATCGATTATTTATGTAAGAAACGAATGAATGACAAAGATTGTCAACCACAAGAATGACCTGACCTTGACAACTGAGTTGCGTCAAAGACCTTAATATATAACTTCGTGAGATATAGAAGAAATAACCTTTATTGGTCCCTTACTATAAAACAGGATAGCAATCAGTATAAAAAATACATAGAAAAATATAGAGAAATAGATTGAAAATATTATATATTGATACATGAAAAGGGAACTGATCGAATAGAAAAAATGTAAAAACAAAATAGGATTGAATAAAATAATAAGGAGATTTAGTGATTACAAAATTAAAAGTGATAAATGGAAACGTTAATTATACAAATGATTTCCTAAAATTCTTACGGAGTCTTTAAGTGCTGACACTCCGATTTGATATTTTAAAAAGTTACTTATAAAAAAACGTTTACAAAAATCACTGAAAAAATTACAAATTGTTCCCCTGGCTCCCACAAAAAGTCCAATAACTTCTATTTCCTTTAAATTATACTTCTTGAGGAAGTAAGGAATAGTTGGCTCACAAATCTTTTTTTTCTCTTCATTGACCTCATCGGGTTGTCTCTTGTCTCTTTCAAATCTGATGTTCGGATCAATTATGTAACCTTTGCATTTCTTCCTATCAATAGCCATGATGTCTATTCTTCTTGAAATCCCATCCACAGCAAGACAAGATACCTCCTCGTATACTTCGTATCTGGTTTTCAAGTTGTCTGCAATCAAAGTCCTGATCCTATGATGGCGTAGATTGATTGATTTTTATTGATTGATTTCATTTTATTGTAGTTAGCAAGAATACACTTGATTACAACGTCAGTAAAATTAATGTAATAGTGAGATCAGTCAATAATTAAAAGATCACAGTCAAGATTAGACACATCGTCTCAAGAAAGAAGTACATATACAGATTACAGTATAAAAGACAAATATAATTTGAAGTACAAGACAATTTAAATTAGGTGTTAATAAACTCGTTAGTGCTGTAATTACAGTTTGTCAGAAGGTGAACATTTAGGGCTTCTTTGAACTGGCTCCTGGACGAGAGGCCGCGTATGTCTGGAGGGAGCTTATTGTACAGCTTCCGGCCAGACTGAATGATGCCGTTGGCAGTTAGTTTCAGCCTGCAGAACTCGTGTCTCAAGTTGGAGGCACCCCGAGTTTGATGGTCGTGGAGTCTCTGGTTACTCTGGAAAAGACCGATGTTGTCGCGGGTGTAGAGGCATATATTGCCAAGATATAAAGGCATGGCAGTGGTAAAGTTGAAAGTTCTCTGAATTTCACTTTACACTAAGAGTTGTACTTCAGAGAGAGCATGCTCCGTATCAGTTTTTTTTAGACCTAAAAACTATCTCGCTGTATATAGTGGCACCCCAGAAAATGATGCCGTATACTGCAGGATAGACTGGGCGTGAGCAAAGTACGCAGTACGAATTGTGGAGATGTGGCACTGACGAGCTAAGGTCCGCATCATGAAGCGAACTTTAGCTAATTTTTTAACCAGGCAATCAATATGTGGTCTCCACGATGGTGTGTGATCAATTATTAGGCCTAGGAATTTGACGCTGTCACTCGTGCTTGTATCAGGCAGTGACAGAGGGTGTCCACAGTGGGGAGAGAAGGCAAAAAATTCGGTCTTATTCTGATTTAGAAGAAGCTTATTAGGCATGAACCAGGCCCCAAAGTCACCCAGCGTTGCGAGAAGCTCAACTGTAAGTGCATCGTTCGACTTGGCTTCTACCAAGGCGCTGGAATCATCAGTATACTGAATAACTGTCCTCCTGTCTTGAGCTGAAGAAACATTGGGAGCCAAGTCATTAACGAGAATAGAAAATAATAACGGCCCGAGAATCGATCCCTGCGGTACGCCACAGGTCACACGTTCCCAGGGCGACCAGTTTAGATTTCCCAGTTGTACACGTTGGAGCCTACCTGAGAGATACGACTCAATCCAAGCTCCAGCGATACCATTCACTCCATACCAAGCAAGTTTATGAAGCAAAATATCATATGGCGCATTGAGTCAAAGGCCTTTGACAGATCGCAAAAGATAGCTCCGGCTTTACTTTTCATCTCCAAAGCTTCAACGACTGCAGTGATCAGCTTCGTGGCCGCAGTAGTGGTAGAGTGAGCCTGACGAAACCCGTGCTGGTTTGGGGACATTAGTTCATGATCAGTGAAATGACGGGTGAGCTCCCAATGCATAAGTTTCTCTAGTAGCTTAGAGAATGACGACAGTAATGAAATTGGCCTATAATTAGAGGCTATACAGCCTTGGGCCCTTTTTAATGTATTGGCAAAACAATTGCGCGCTTCATGCCACTAGGAAATACCCCAGTGCTAAACGAGTGATTGAAGATGTGGGCTAACGGCTCAGCTATCCACACGGGCCGCACTTTTTAAGAAGCGACATGGGAACCTCGTCCCATCCTACTGACGATTTCGGTTCAAACTCTTTAAGGATCCTAACAACAGTGGCTGCTGACACGACGGGAAAATTCAAAGTTGGTGATTTGTGAGGAAAGGCTGTTTTAAGTAAACGCATACACTCCCCGGTGGCATCGTCAGCGATGTTTGTTCGGTCAGCACCCACCGAAAGGAAGTACTCGTTAAAGAGGCTAGCAACCTCCACTGGCTCATAGGTCCTTGAGCCGTCATCTTTTAGTAGGTTTGTCGGAGGACTGTCCCGATGTTCTTTTCCCGTCAATGAATTAAGAAGTCTCCAGGTAGCCTTCATCTTGTTGCTAGATGCTGCTATAGTCTTGGAGTAGTAGTCTTTTTTTGCACGATTTATTTCCGATCTTATTCTCTTCTTAAGAGTGTTCGGTCAGCTGATTGACTAGAGGATTCCCTTTTTCGCAGAAACTCAGGACGTGAGGCAAGGTTTCAATCTCGCTGCAGTGTCTGCAGATCTAAGATCTTTGGTTGCGTCATTGCCCGCATGCGCTACGGAAGTAATTATTTAAATCACTCTCACGGTTGCTCAGTAGATACGGATGAAAATATCTGCTCCTGTTCTCCAAAAATATATTAGATAAAGCTGGATTCACAATGCGAACTAATGATTAGTGATTAATGATTAACTAAAGTTGGCAGATACGGAATCGGTGTTGACGTTCACATTGCGTTTAATAATAGTGACTGACCTTGAAAGTTAACTAACTTTCAACATTAGTCTGACCAATCAGAAGTCGTGAATTCAAAACGACAGGAAGTCAAGGGAAAAGGAAACTTTCCCGCTCGATCACTGATCTCTATAACTAACGTTATAGAGATCAGTGCGCTCGATGAACCGCTCGTTTACAGCCTTCTAACATGTAGATTTCAATTTAAATCCGTCATCTTGAGACAGCTACGACTCGTGAAAAGTACGTCATTTCTGTCAAAATTAATTCTTATTTCGAGCCTATGTGAATACTCAGTTTCTTAATTTTGGTAATTAGTATTAGTCACTAATCATTACCGGGAAATTTTGGTAGTAAGTGTAAAAAAAGTCAGCATGACATGAGTTTGACGACGTTCACATTGTGAATCAAGCTTGAGCGTCGCGAAGACTTACATTTAACTAACGAAAAAAAAAATCGGGCTTCGTTTTTTTGTCTCAACGTGATGTAATTCGCGATTAAAAGCAAAGTGGCTGACATCTGGTGGCCCAACGAGGAACTAGTATAGTGCAGACAGAATTAGCTATAATGGCCGACTTATATGCTATTGGAATCGACGAAATACATGACTCGGTGAAAATGAATTTATTATAACACAATTATGCAACCCAACCTGATGTAATACCGCTCAAAGTAAACAACACATATTCACAGTGTAGTAACAAGTCACGAGATGAGCTGTCATTCCATGGATTTCCTAGAGAACTAAGAGAAGTGACACTTTGGAAGCGTCAGCAGGTTCAACAACTGCGAATCGGGAAAAATGTTTCAAACCACCCGAAGCTGTGCAGTGAGCATTTTGAAGACGATGATTACTTTTTCGTGGGTAAGTCGGATGGTGCATTACCAGTTACTGATTATCATACTTTTTATTCTAGATCATCATTTCTACCCACTAACAGTACGTTCATAGAGCCACGGCAACACGAATTTGCCGTGCCGTCAAAATGAATGAGCCAATCACAGACTTGCCGGGCTTGTCGTTCACTGTGGCCTTGAAAGTTGAATGAAGTTGAACATTTTGCCGGACGACAAACTTGCCGTGATGACGTAGACGACATCACGGCCACGTTTATACTCGAACTATGTGTTCTGCGTACGAACTATCGAGTGTCAAACTCGATCACTATCGACGTTGCCATGGTTATCGCATCGATTCGATATATAATTGCCTTGAGTCGGCGATAGTTTGCCGTGGTAGTATGAACGGTACAAATCATTTGACGTCCAACGGCGCCCGACAAGATTGCCGGCCGGCAAAAATGCCGTGGCTCTATGAACCTACCTTTACCAGGTTTTGTGTTGAACTTGTCCTAGGCCTACCTTACTCCATAATTCATAGGCCAAGTCAACTGTTCTTACTCATAGCCTGCCCAAAATTTAGATATCAGTTTCCAAGTATTGTCATTAGGTCTTAGGCCTAGTCTAGGGCCAACCGTATTCAAGTTTGGACATAGGTAGGTATAGATCATTAGTGCACAGTGCATGCCCATCTTTCTAGGTAAATGTGCCGTATCCATAGCCGCTCATTTTGAGTGTTATGTAAGGTGCTGGTTTTATAGGCTAGGTGTTTTGGTGATGGTTAGGGTTCGATAGGCCTAGGAAAAGGTTTTGTGTTGAGTGAACACCTGATTGTAATTTCAGGGTTCAAAGACCTGCCCTACTAACCCTAACCATCATCCAAATATCTATAACATGGATCCCGTGCAAATGATCTGTAACGTCATGTGAGATATCGTCTAGGCCTACCTTGTCAGCTTAATAATAATAATAGTAATAATAAAACAAGATTGACGTGTTCTGTGACTTGTAGTTGATAATGATCCCTATTGAACTTGAGGCATTCATTGTAGAAAATGTATGTGTACATATATATTATTTTCAAACCCTTTTTTTCTATGAAATTTCATGGTGAATTTTTGAACGGACTTGTTTTTTTTTCATTTCAACTTGAACTTTTACAGCAAAGCCACAAATACAGGCTTTGAACTTATTAAAAGGATTTATTTGACATGAACTTAACTTTTTAAAAGTTCCTTTTGAAAGTGAACTTAACCAACACTGGGTTATTAGGTCAACAATGTTCAACAAGAGTTTCTCAATATCAAATTATCAATGCAAAAGTATCAATTATGTATTATGGATTCATTGTGATTCATATTTAGAATGAATTACATTTTCAATTCAGTCAAGCTTTAAAGTAAATTGGAATGTTGTTCATTTTCCAGTGATTTTTCCGGTGCATGCAGCCTTAAAGACTCAGTTGGCGAAGTACCCACCGATGGTATTGATCGAGAACTTGCTGCGGCAGAAGCAATAGTTAAACTTCAAACTACGTCAACAGAGCAGGAGAACGACAGTGAAGAAGTAGCAGAAAAGTTGATGTTTATTGATGCTGCGTGCCACTGCCATTTGCAAGATATGGTTGCAAGATATGGGTCAGGAGGGTGTAATTAGGCTCTTTTCTCATGGACGATAATCACGTGGTGTTGTACAGGGCACCACAAGGGTGATATTGAGGGTCTGGAGGGTGTAAATATGCACCTTTCTCATGAACTGTGATCACGTGGTGTTGTACACGGCACCACAAGGGTGAGGTTGAGGGACTGGAGGGTGAAATTATACTCTTTTCTTATGAACGATAATCACGTGGTGTTGTACAGGGCACCATAAAGGTGATGTTGAGGGTCTGGAGGGTGAAATTAGGCTCTTTTCTCATGGACGATAATCACGTGGTGGAGTACAGGGCACACACAAGGGTGATGTTGAGAATCTGGAGGGTGGAATTATGCTCTGTACTCACGGATGATGATCACGTGGTGTTGTACAGTGCACCTTAAGGGTGAAGTTGAGGGTCTGGAGGGTAAAATTATGCTCTTTTCTCATGGACGATAATCAAGTGGTGTTGTACAGGGCAGCACAAGGGTGATGTTGAGGGTCGGGAGGGTTTAATTATGATCTTCTCTCATGGACGATGATCGCATGCTGGAGTTCAGAGCACCACAAGAGTGATGTTGAGGGTCTGGAGGGTGGAATTATGCACTTTTCTCATGGACGATAATCACGTGATGTTGTACAGGGCACCACGAGGGTGAAGTTGAGGGTCTGGAAGGTGAAAATATGCTCTTTTTTCATGGACGATAATCACGTGGTGTTGTACAGGGCACCACAAGGGTGATTTTGAGGGTCGGGAGGGTGGAATTATGCTCTTCTCCGATGGACGATGATCGCATGCTGGAGTTCAGGGCACCACAAGGGTGATGTTGAGGGTCTGAAGGGTGAAAGTATGCTCTTATCTCATGGACGATAATCACGTGGTGTTTTACAGGGCACCACAAGGGTGATGTTGAGGGTCGGGAGGGTGAAATCATGCTCTTTTCTCATTCACGATAATCACGTAGTGTTGTACAGGGCACCAAAAGGGTGATGTTGAAGGTCGGGAGTGAAATTAGGCTCTTTTCTCATGGACGATGATCGCATGCTGGAGTTCAGGGCACCACAAGGGTGATGTTGAGGGTCTGGAGGGTGAAATTATGCACTTTTCTCATGGACGATAATCACGTGGTGTTGTACAGGGCATCACAAGGGTGATGTTGAGTGTCTGGAGGGTTGAATTATGCTCTTTTCTCATGGACCATAATCACGTGGTGGAGTACAGGGCACCATAAGGGTGATGTTGAGGGTCTGGAGGGTGGAATTATGCTCTCTACTCAAGGACGCTAATCACGTGGTGTTGTACAGGGCACCACAAGTGTGATGTTGAGGGTATGAAGGGTGAAATTATCATCTTTTCTCATGAACAATAATTGCATGCTGGAGTTAAGGGCACCACAATTGTGATGTTGAGGGTCTGGAGGGTGAAATTGGGCTCTTTTCTCATGGACGATCGCATGCTGAACTTCAGGGCACCACAAGGGTGATGTTGAGGGTCTGGAGGGTGAACTTATGATCTTTTCTCATGGACGATAATCACATGATGTTGTACAGGTCACCACAAGGGTGATGTTGAGGGTCTGAAGGGTAAAATTGGGCTCTTTTCTCATTCACGATAATCACGTGGTGTTGTACAGGGCACCACAAAGGTGATGTTGAGGGTCAGGGGGGTGGAATTAGGTCTTTTTTTTCATGGACGATGATAGCATGCTGGAGTTTAGGGTACCACAAGGGTGATGTTGAGGGTTTGGAGGGGTGAATTATGCTCTTATATCATGGACGATAATCACGTGGTGTTGTACAGGGCACCACAAGGGTGATGTTGAGGGTCAGAAGGGTGAAATTGTAATCTTTTCTCATGGACGATGATCGCATGCTGGAGTTCAGGGCAACACAAGGGGGATGTTGAGGGTCTGGAGGGTAGAATTATGGTCTTTTCTCATAGACGATGATCGCATGCTGAAGTAAAGGGCACCACAAGGGTGATTTTGAGGGTCTGGAGGAGAATTATGCTCTTTTCCCATGAACGATTATCGCATGCTGGAGTTCAGAGCACAACAAGGGGTGATGATGAGGGTCTGGAGGGTGGAATGATGCTTTTTCCTCAATGACGGTAATCACGTGGTGTTGCTCAGGGCACCACAAGGATGATGTTGGGGGTCTGAAGGGTGAAATTATGCTCTTTTCTCGATGACGGTAATCACGTGGTGTTGTTCAGGGAACCACAAGGTTGATGTTGAGGGTCTGTATGGTGAAATTATGCTCTTTCCTCAATGACGGTAGTCACGTGGTGTCTTTCATAGCACCAAAAGGGTGATGTTGGGTGTCTGAAGGGTTTAATTATGCTCTTTTCTCGATGACGGTAATCACATGCTGATGTTCACAGCATCACAAGGGTGATGTTGTGGGTCTGAAGGGTGAAATTATTGTTTTTTCTCAGTGACGGTTATCACGTGATGTTGTTCAGGGCACCACAAGGATAATGTTGGGGGTCCGAAGGGTGTAATTATGCTCTTTTATCAATGACGGTAATCAAGTGGTGTTATCAGGGCACCACAAGGGTGATGTTGGGGGTCTGAAGGGTGTTTTTATCTTTTTTTCCCGATGACGGTAATCACGTGGTGTTGTTCAGGGCACCACAAGGACGATGTTGAGGGTCTGAAGAGTGAGATCATGCTCTTTTCTCGATGACGGATATCACGTGGTGTTGTTCAGAGCACCACAAGGGTGATGTTGGGTGTCTGAAGGGTAAAATTAGGCTCTTTCCTCAATGACGGTGATCACGTGTTGTTGTTCAGGGCACCACAGGGTGATGTTGAGGGTCTGGAGGGTTGAATTATGCTCTCCTCTCAGTGACGGTAATCACGTGATGTTGTTTAGTGCACCACAAGGGTGATGTTGGTGGTCTGAAGGGTGAAATTAGGCTTTTTCACCAATGACGGTAATCACGTGTTGTTGTTCAGGGCACCACAACTGTGATGTTGAGGGTCTGGAGGGTGTTATTATGTTCTTTTCTCAATGACGGTAATCACGTGGTGTTGTACAGGGCATCACAAGGGTGATGTTGAGGAACTGAGGGGTGAAATTATACACTTTTCTAATGGACGATCATCAAGTGGTGTTGTACAGGGCACCACAAGGGTGATGTTGAGGGTCCGGAGGGTGAAAATATTCTCTTTCTAATGGACGATAATCACGGGGTGTTGTACATGTCAGCAGAAAGGTGATATTGATGGTCTGGAGGGTGAAAATATGCTCTTAACTCACGGACGATAATCACGTGGTGTTGTACAAGGCATCACAACGGTGATGTTGAGGGTCTGAAGAGTAAACTTATGCTCTTTTCCTAATGACGGTAATCACGTGGTGTTGTTCAGGGCACCACAAAGGTGATGTTGAGGGTCTTGAGGGTGAATATTTGCTCTTTTCTCAAAGACGATGATGATGTGGTGTTGTTCAGGTCACCACGAGGGTGATGTTGTGGTAATGAAGGGTGAAATCATGCTTTTTTCTCAATGACGGTAATCACGTGGTCATGTTCAGGGCACCACAAGGGTGATGTTGAGGGATTGTAGGGTGAAATAATGCACTTTTCTCAATGACGGTAATCACGTGATGTTTTTCAGGGCACCATAAGGGTGATGTTGTGGTAATGGAGGGTGAAATTTTGCTCTCTTCTCAATGAAGGTAATCACGTAGTGTTGTTCAGGGCACCAAAAGGGTGATGTTGTGGTAATGAAGGGTGAAATTATGCGCTTTTCTCAATGACGATAATCACTTGGTGATGTTCAGGTTATCACAAGGGTGATGTTGTGGTAATGAAGGGTTAAATAATGCTCTTTTCTCAATGACGGTAAGCACGTGGTGTTGTTCATGGCACCACAAGGGTGATGTCCTGGTAATGAAGGGTCAAATTATGCTCTTTTATCAATGACGGTAATCACGTGGTGTTGTTCAGGGCACCACAAGGGTGCTGTTGGTGGTCTGGAGGGTGAAATTGTGCTCTTTTCTCAATG
This sequence comes from Brachyptera risi, assembly GCA_964007535.1. Classification (NCBI taxonomy): domain Eukaryota; kingdom Metazoa; phylum Arthropoda; class Insecta; order Plecoptera; family Taeniopterygidae; genus Brachyptera; species Brachyptera risi. The sequence continues at coordinate 16,630,722 of OZ023326.1, forward strand.
ACGGTAATAACGTGGTGATGTTCAGGGCACCACAAGGGTGATGTTGTGGTGATGAAGGGTGGAATCATGCTTTTTTCTCAATGACGGTAATCACGTGGTGATGTTCAGGGCACCACAAGGGTGATGTTGAGGGATCGTAGGGTGAAATAATGCACTTTTCTCAATGACGGTAATCACGTGATGTTTTTCAGGGCACCATAAGGGTGATGTTGTGGTAATGGAGGGTGAAATTATGCTCTTTTCTCAATGAAGCTAATCACTTGGTGATGTTCAGGTTATCACAAGGGTGATGTTGTGGTGATGAAGGGTTACCTAATGCTCTTTTCTCAATGACGGTAAGCACGTGGTGTTGTTCATGGCACCACAAGGGTGATGTTCTGGTAACAAAGGGTCTAATTATGCTCGTTTCTCAATGACGGTAATCACGTGGTGATGTTCAGGGCAACACAAGGGTGATGTTGAGGGATTGAAGGTTGAAATTATGCTCTTATCTCAATGACGGTAATCACGTGGTGTTGTTCAGGGCACCATAAGGGTGATGTTGTGGTAATGAAGGGTGAAATTATGCTCTTTTATCAATGACGGTAATCACGTGGTGTTGTTCAGGGCACCACAAGGGTGCTGTTGGTGGTCTGGAGGGTGAAATTGTGCTCTTTTCTTAATGACGGTTATAACGTGGTGATGTTCAGGGCACCACAAGGGTGATGTTGTGGTAATGAAGTGTGAAATTTTGCTTTTTCCTCGAAGACTTCAATCGAGTGGTGATGTTCAGGGCACCACAAGGGTGATGTTGTGGTAATGAATGGTGAAATTGGGCTCGTTTCTCAATGACGGTAATCAAGTGGTGTTTCTCAGGTCACCACCAGGGTGATGTTATGGTAATGAAGGGTGAAATTATGCTCTTTTATCAATGACGGTAATCACGTGGTGATGTTCAGGGCAACACAAGGGTGATGTTGAGGGAATGAAGGTTGAAATCATGCTCTTATCTCAATAACGGTAATCACGTGGTTTTGTTTAGGGCATCATAAGAGTGATGTTGTGGTAATGAAGGGTGAAATTATGCTCTTTTAACAATGACGGTAATCACGTGGTGTTGTTCAGGGCACCACAAGGGTGCAGTTGGTGGTCTGGAGGGTAAAATTGTGCTCTTTTCTCAATGACGGTAATAACGTGGTGTTGTTCAGGGCACCACAAGGGTGATGTTGTGGTAATGAAAGGTGATATTATGCTCTTTTCTCAATGACGTTTATCACGTGGTGATGTTCAGTGCACCACAAGGGTGATGTTGTAGTGATGAAGGGTGAAACTATGCTCTTTTCTCAATGACTGTAATCACGTTGTCTTGTTCAGGGCACCAGACGGGTGATGTTGAAGGTCTGGAGGCTGAAATTATGATCTTTTCTCAATGACGGTAATCACGTGGTGATGTTCGGGGCATCACAAGGGTGATGTTGTGGTGATGGAGGGTGAAATTATGCTCTTTTCTTCATGACGGTAATCACGTGTTGTTGTTCAGGGCACCAAAAGGGTGATGTTGTGGTAATGAAGGGTACAATTATGCTCTTTTCTCAATGACGGTAATCACGCCGGTGATGTTCAGGGCATCACAAGGATGATGTTGTGGTAATGAAGGGTGATATTATGCTCTTTTCTCAATGACGGTAATCACGTGGTGTTGTTCAGGTTATCACGAGGGTGATGTTGGGGGTCTGAAGGGTGAAATTATGCTCTCTTCTCAATGACGGTATTCACGTGGTGTTGTTCAGGGCACCACAAGGGTGATGTTGTGGTAATGAAGGGTGTAATAAGGCTCTTCTCTCAATGACGGTAATCACGTGATGTTCTCCAGGGCACCACAAGAGTGATGTTGTTCAAATGAACGGTGAAATTATGGTCTTTTCTCAATGACAGTAATCACGTGGTGTTGTTCAGGGCACCACAAGGGTGATTTTGAGGGTCTGAAGGGTGAAATTATGCTCTCTTCTCAATGACGGTTATCACGTGTGATGTGACGAGCACCACAAGGGTGATGTTGTGGTAATGGAGGGTGAAATTATGCTCTTTCCTTAATGACTGTAATCACGTGGTGTTGCTCAGGGCATCACAAGGGTGATGTTGGGGATGTAGAAGGGTGAAATTATGCTCTTTTCTCAATGACGGTAATCACGTGGTGTTGTTCAGGTTATCACAAGGGTGATGTTGTGGTAATGAAGGCTGAAATTATGATCTTCTCTCGATGACGGTAATCACGTGGTGTTGATCGGGGCATCACAAGGGTGATGTTGTGGTAATGAAGGGTGAAATTATGCTCTTTTCTCAATAACGATAATCACGTGGTGTTGTTCTTGGTACCACAAGGGTGATGTTGTGGTAATGAAGGGTACAATAATGCTCTTTTCTCAATGAAAGTAATCACGTGGTGATGTTCAAGGTATCACAAGGGTGATGCTCTGGTAATGAAGGGTTAAATCATGCTCTTTTCTCAATGTCGGTAATCACGTGGTGATGTTCAGGTTATCACAAGGGTGATGTTGTGGAAATGAAGGGTGATATTATGCTTTTTTCTCAATGACGATAATCACGCGGTGATGTTCAGGGCACCACAAAGGTGATGTTGTGGTACTGAAGGGTGAAATAATGCTCTTTTCTCAAAGACGGACATCACGTTGTGTTGTTCAGGGCACCACTAGGGTGATGTTGAGGGTCTGAAGGGTGGAATTGTTCTCTTACCTCAATGACGGTAATCACGTGGTGTTGTTCAGGTTATCACAAGGTTGATGTTGTGGTAAGGAAGGGTGAAATTATGCTCTTTCCTCAATGACGGTAATCACGTGGTGTCATTCAGGGCACCACAAGAGTGATGTTGAGGGTCTGGAGGGTAAAATAATGCTCTTTTCTCAATGATGGTAATCACGTGGTGTTGGTCCGGTAATCACAAGGGAGATGTTGTGGTAATGAAAGGTGAAATTGGGCTCTCTTCTCAATGATGGTAATCACGTGGTGTTGTTCAGGGCACCACAAGGGTGATGTTGTGGTAATGAAGGGTGAAATCATGCTCTTTCCTCAATGAAGGTAATCACGTGGTGTTGTTCTGGGCACCACAAGGGTGATGTTGTGGTAATGAAGGGTGAAATTATGCTTTTTTCTCAATGACGGTAATCACGTGGTGTTTTCAGGGCACCACAAGGGTGATGTTGAGGGATTGAAGGGTGAAATTATGTTCATTTCTCAATGACGGTAATCGCGTGGTTTTGTTCAGGGCACCACAAGGGTGATGTTGTGGGTATGAAGGATGAAATTAGGCTCATTTCCTAATGACGGTCATCACGTGGTGTTGTTCAGGGCACCATAAAGGGTATGTTGTGGTAATAAGGGTGAAATTATGCTCTTTCCTCAATGACGGTAATCACGTGGTGTTGTTCAGGGCACCAAAAGTGTGATGTTGTGGTAATGAAGTGTGGAATTATGCTCTTTTCTCAATGACTGTGATCTCGTGTTGATGTTCAGGGCACCACAAGGGTGATGTTGAGGGTCAGGAGGGTGAAAATATGCTCTTGTCTCAATGACGGTAATCACTTGGTGATGTTCAGGGCACCATAAGAGTGATGTTGTGGTAATGAAGGGTAAACATATTCTCTTTTCCCAATGACGGTAATCACGTGGTGTTGTTCAGGGCATCAGAAGGGTGCTGTTGGGGGTCTCGTGGGTGGAATTATGCTCTTTCGTCAATGACGTCAATCACGTGCTGTTGTTCAAGTCACCACAAGGGTGATGTTGTGGTAATGAAGGGTGAAATAATGCTCTTTCCTCAATGAGGGTATTCAGGTTGTCTTGTTAAGGGCAAAACAAGGGTGATGTTGAAGGTCTGGAGGCTGAAATTATGATCTTTTCTCAATGACGGTAATCACGTGGTGATGTTCAGGGCATCACAAGGGTGATGTTGTGGTAATGGAGGGTGGAATTATGCTCTTTTCTCCATAACGGTAATCACGTGGTGTTGTTCAGAGCACCAAAAGGGTGATTTTGTGGTGATGAATGGTACAATTATGGTCTTTTCTCAATGACGGTAATCACGCCGGTGATGTTCAGGACATCACAAGGGTGATTTTGTGATTATGAAAGGTGAAATCATGCTTTTTTCTCAATGACTTCAATCACGTGGTGTTGTTCAGGTTATCACGAGGGTGATGTTGGGGGTCTGAAGGGTGAAATTATGCTCTCTTCTCAATGACGGTAATCACGTGGTGTTGTTCAGGGCACCACAAGGGTGATGTTGGGGGTCTGGAGGTTGAAATTATGCTTTTTTCTCAATGACGGTGATCACGTGGTGTTGTTCAGGGCACCACAAGGGTGATTTTGAGTGTCTGAAGGGTGGAATTAGGCTCTCTTCTCAATGACGGTTATCAGTTGGTGATGTGAAGGGCACCACAAGGGTGATGTTGTGGTAATGGAGGGTGAAATTATGCTCTTTTCTTAAAGACGGTAATCACGTGGTGTTGTTCAGGGCATCACAAGGGTGATGTTGGGGGTGTGAAGGGTGAAATTATGCTCTTTTCTCAATGACGGTAATCACCTGGTGTTGTTCATGTTATCACGAGGGTGATGTTGGGGGTCTGAAAGGTGAAATTATGCTCTCTTCTCAATGACGGTAATCACGTGGTGTTGTTCAGGTTACCACAAGGGTGATGTTGTGGTATTGAAGGGTGAAATTATGCTCTTTTCTCAGAGACGGTTATCACCTCATGTTGTTCAGGAAACCACAAGGGTTTATGTTGAGGGTCTGGAGGGTGGAATTATGCTATTTTCTCAATGACGGTAATCACGTGGTGTCGTTCAGGTTATCACAAGGGTGATTTTGTGGTAAGGAAGGGTAAAATTATGCTCTTTTCCCAATGACGGTAATCACGTGGTGTCATTCAGGGCACCACAAGAGTGATGTTGAGGGTCTGGAGGGTAAAATTATGCTCTTTTCTCAATGACGGTAATCACGTGGTGTTGGTCCGGTAATCACAAGGGTGATGTTGTGGTGATGAAGGGTGTAATTAGGCTCTTTTCTCAATGATGGTAATCACGTGGTGTTGTTCAGGGCACCACAAGGGTGATGTTGTGGTAATGAAGGGTGATATTATGCTCTTTCTCAATGTAGGTATTCACGTGGTGTTGTTCAGGGTACCACAAGGGTGATGTTGTGGTGATGAAGGGTGAAATTATGCTCTTTTCTCAATGACGGTAATCACTTGGTGTTGTTCAGGGCACCACGAGGGTGATGTTGAGGGATTGAAGGGTGAAATTATGCTCATTCCTCAATGACGGTAATCGCGTGGTGTTGATTAGGGCACCACAAGGGTGATGTTGTGGTCATGAAGGGTGAAGCTATGCTCTTTTCTCAATGACGGTTATCACGTGTTGTTGTTCATTACACCACGAGGGTGATGTTGTTGTAATGAAGGGTGAAATTATGCTTTTTTCTCAATGACTGTAATCACATGGTGATGTTCAGGGCATGAAAAGGGTGATGTTGAGGGGTTGGAGGGTGGAATTAGGCTCTTTCCTCAATAACGTTATCCCCGTGGTGTTGTCCAGGGCACCATTAGTGTGATGTTGTGGTAATGAAGGGTGGAATAATGCTCTTTTCTCAATGACGGTGATCTCGTGTTGATGTTCAGGGCACCACAAATGTGATGTTGAGAGTCTGGAGGGTGAAATTATGCTTTTCTCTCAATCACGGTAATCGAATGGTGATGTTCAGGTTATCACGAGGGTGATGTTGTGTTAATGAAGGGTGGAATTATGCTCTTTTCTCTATGATGGAAATCACGTGGTGTCATTCAGGGCGCCACAAGGGTGATGTTGTGGTTATGAAGAGTGAAATTGTGCCTATTTCTCAATGCGTGTGATCACGTGGTGTTATTCAGGGCATCATGAAGGTGATGTTGTGGTAATAAGGGTGAAATTATGCTCTCTTCTCAATGACGGTTATCACGTGGTGATGTTCAGGGCACCAAGAGGGTGATGTTGTGGTAATGAAGGGTGGAATCATGCTCTTTCATCAATGACGGTAATCACGGGGTGATGTTCAGGGCACCACAAGAGTGATGTTGAGGGATGGGAGGGTGAACTTATGCACTTTTCTCAATGACGGTGATCACGTGATTTATTTCAGGGCACCATAAGGGTGATGTTGTGGTAATGAAGGGTGGAATTATGCTCTCTTCTCAATGACGGTAATCACGTTGTGAAGTTCGAAGCACCACAAGCGTGATGTTGAGGGTCTGGATTTTGAAATTATGCTCTTTTCTCAAGGATGATAATCACGTGGTGAAGTTCAGGGCGCCACGAGGGTGATGGTATGGGTCTGGATGTTGAAATTATGCTCTTTTCTCAAGGATGATAATCACGGTGTGGTGTTCAAAGCACCAAAAGCGTGATGTTATGGGTCTGGATGTTGAAATTATTCTCTTTTCTCAAGGACGATAATCACGTGGTTGAGTTCAGGGCGCAACAAGGGTGATGTTATGGGTCTGGATGTTGGAATTATGCTCTTTTCTCAAGGATGATAATCACTTGGTGAAGATCAGGGCGCCACAAGGGTGATGTTATGAGTCTGGATGTTGAAATTATGCTCTCTTCTCATGGATAATCACGTGGTGAAGTTCAAAGCACCACGGGGGTGATGTTAGGGGTCTGGATGTTGGAATTATGCTCTTTTCTCAAGGAGGATAATCACGTGGTGAAGTTCAGGGCGCCACAAGGGTGATGTTATGGGTCTGGATGTTAAAATTATGCTCTTTTCTCAAGGATGATAATCACGTGGTGAAGTTCAAAGCACCACAAGGGTGATGTTATGGGTCTGGATGGTGGAATTATGCTCTTTTCTCAAGGATGATAATCACGTGGTGGAGTTCAGGGCACCACAAGAGTGATGTTATGGGTCTGGATGTTGAAATTATGCTCTTTTCTCAGGGATGATAATCACGTGGTGGAGTTCAGGGCACCACGAGGGTGATGTTGAGGGTGTGGATGGTGAAATTAAGCTCTTTTCTCGAGGACGATAATCACGTGGTGTTGTTCAGAGCACCAGAAGGGTGATGTTATGGGTCTGGATGTTGAAGTTAGGATCTTTTCTCGAGGACGATAATCACTTGGTGGAGTTCGGGGCGCCACAAGGTTGATGTTATGGGTTTGGATGTTGAAATTAGGCTCTTTTCTTAAGGATGATAAACACGTGGTGAAGCTCAGGGCGCCACAAGGGTGATGTTATGGGTCTGGATGTTGAAATTATGCTCTTTTCTCAAGGATGATGATCACGGTGTGAAGTTCAAAGCACCACAAGGGTGATGTTATTGGTCTGGATGTTGAAATTATGCTCTTTTCTCGCGGATGATAATCACGTGGTGGAGTTCAGGGCGCCACAAGGGTGATATTATGGGTCTGGATGTTGAAATTATGCTCTTTTCTCAAGGATGATAATCACGTGAAGTTGTTCAAAGCACCACAAGCGTGATGTTATGGGTCTGGATGTTGAAATTAGGCTCTTTTCTTAAGGACGATAATCACGTGGTGGAATTCAGGGCGCCACAAGGGTGATGGTATGTGTCTGGATGTTGAAATTATGCTCTTTTCTCAAGTATGATTATCAAGTGGTGGAGTTCAGGGCGCCACAAGGGTGATGTTAATGGTCTGGAGGGTGGAATTATGCTCTCTTCTCAATGACGGTAATCACGTGGTGTTGTTCAAAGCACCACAAGGGTGATATTAGGGGGGAGGGTGGTGGAATTATGCTCTTTTCTCAATGACGATAATCACGTGGTGGAGTTCAGGGCGATTCAAGGGTGATGTTAAGGGTGTGGATGGTGGAATTAGGCTCTTTTCTCAAGGACGATAAACACGTGATGTTGTTCAAAGCACCACAAGCGTGATGTTATGGGTCTGGATGTTGAAATTATGCTCTTTTCTCCGGGGCCATGATTACGTGGTGTTGTTCAAATCACCACAAGGGTGATGTTGAGGGTGCGGATGGTGAAATCATACTCTTTCCTCAAGGAGGATAATCACGTGGTGTTGTTCAAAGCACCATAAGGGTGATGTTATGGGTCTGGATGTTGCAATTATGCTCTTTTCTCAAGGATGATGATCACGTGGTGGAGTTCAGGGTGCCACAAGGGTGATGTTAAGGGTGTGGATGGTGGAATTATGCTTTTTTCTCAAGGACGATAATCACGTGGTGGAGTTCAAAGCACCACAAGGGTGATGTTATGGGTCTGGATATTGACATTATGTTCTATTCTCAGGGACAATAATCACGTGGTGTTGTTCAAAGCACAACAAGGGTGATGTTATGGGTCTGGATGTTGAAATTATGCTCTTTTCTCAGGGACAATAATCACGTGGTGGAGTTCAAAGCACCACAAGGGTGATGTTATGTGTCTGGATGTTGAAATTGGGCTCTTTTCTCATGGACAATAATCACGTGGTGTTGTTCAAAGCACCACAAGGGTGATGTTATGGGTCTGGATGTTGAAATTATGCTCTTTTCCAAAGGATGATGATCACGTGGTGGTGTTCAAAGCACCACAAGCGTGATGTTATGGGTCTGGATGTTGAAATTATGCTCTTTTCTTAAGGACGATAATCACGTGGTGGAGTTCAGGGCGCCAAAAGAGTGATGTTATGGGTCTGGATGTTGAAATTATGCTCTTTTCTCAATGATGATAATCACATGGTGGAGTTCAGGGCGCCACACGGGTGATGTTATGGGTCTGGATGTTGAAATTATGCTCTTTTCTCCGGGGCCATGATTACGTGGTGTTGTTCAAATCACCACAAGGGTGATGTTGAGGGTGCGGATGGTGAAATCATACTCTTTCCTCAAGGAGGATAATCACGTGGTGTTGTTCAAAGCACCATAAGGGTGATGTTATGGGTCTGGATGTTGCAATTATGCTCTTTTCTCAAGGATGATGATCACGTGGTGGAGTTCAGGGTGCCACAAGGGTGATGTTAAGGGTGTGGATGGTGGAATTATGCTTTTTTCTCAAGGACGATAATCACGTGGTGGAGTTCAAAGCACCACAAGGGTGATGTTATGGGTCTGGATATTGACATTATGTTCTATTCTCAGGGACAATAATCACGTGGTGTTGTTCAAAGCACAACAAGGGTGATGTTATGGGTCTGGATGTTGAAATTATGCTCTTTTCTCAGGGACAATAATCACGTGGTGGAGTTCAAAGCACCACAAGGGTGATGTTATGTGTCTGGATGTTGAAATTGGGCTCTTTTCTCATGGACAATAATCACGTGGTGTTGTTCAAAGCACCACAAGGGGGATGTTATGGGTCTGGATGTTGAAATTATGCCCTTTTCTCAAGGATGATAATCACGTGATGGAGTTCAAAGCACCACAAGGGTGATGTTATTGGTCTGGATGGTCTAATTATGTTCTTTTCTCAAGGATGATAATCACGTGTTGAAGTTCAAAGCACCACAAGGGTGATGTTATGGGTCTGGATGGTGGAATCATGCTCTTTTCTCAAGGATGATAATCACGTGGTGGAGTTCAAGGCACCACAAGGGTGATGTTAAGGGTGTGGATGGTGGAATTAGGCTCTTTTCTCGAGGACGATAATCACGTGGTGTTGTTCAGAGCACCACAAGGGTGATGTTATGGGTCTGGATTCCGAAATTATGCTCTTTTCTCAAGGATGTTAATGACGTGGTGATGTTCAAAGCACCACAAGCGTGATGTTGAGGGTCTGGATTATGAAATTATGCTCTTTTCTCAAGGATGATAATCACGTGGTGGAGTTCAGGGCGCCACAAGGGTGATGTTATGAGTCTGGATGTTGAAATTAGGCTCTTTTCTCAAGGATGATGATCACGTGGTGGTGTCCAAGCACCACAAGCGTGATGTTATGGGTCTGGATGTTGAAATTATGCTCTTTTCTCAAGGACGATAATCACGTGGTGGAGTTCAGGGTGCCACAAGGGTGATGTAATGGGTCTGGATGTTCAAATTATGATCTTTTCTCAAGGATGATAATCACGTTGTGAAGATCAGGGCGCCACAAGGGTGATGTTATGGGTCTGGATGTTGAAATTATGCTTTCCTCTCAAGGATGAAAATCACGTGGTGAAGTTCAAAGCTCCACGAGGGTGATGTTAGGGGTCTGGATGTTGAAATTATGCTCTTTTCTCAAGGATGATAATCACGTGGTGGAGTTCAGGGCGCCACACGGGTGATGTTATGGGTCTGGATGTTGAAAATATGCTCTTTTCTCAAGGATGATAATCACGTGGTGTTGTTCAAAGCACCACAAGCGTGATGTTATGGGTCTGGATGTTGAATCTATGCTCTTCCTCAAGGACGATAATCACGTGGTGGAGTTCAGGGCGCCACAAGGGTGATGTTATGGGTCTGGATGTTGAAATTATGCTCTTTTCTCAAGGATGATAACCACTCGTGAAGTTCAGGGCGCCACAAGGGTGATGTTATGGGTCTGGATGTTGAAATTATGCTCTTTTCTCAAGGATGATATTCACGTTGTGAAGTTCAAAGCACAACAAGGGTGATGTTATGGGTCTGGATGTTGAAATTATGCTCTTTTCTCGAGAATGATAATCACGTGGTGAAGTTCAGGGCACCACAAGGGTGATGTTATGGGTCTGGCAGTTGAAATTATGCTCATTTCTCAGGTATGATAATCACGTGGTGGAGTTCAGGGCACCACAAGGGTGATGTTAAGGGTGTGGATGGTGAAATTATGCTCTTTTCTTGACGCCGATAATCACGTGGTGTTGTTCAGAGCACCAGAAGGGTGATGTTATGGGTCTGGATGTTAAATTTGGGCTCTTTTCTCAAGGACGATAATCACGTGGTGAAGTTCAGGGCGCCACAAGGGTGATGTTATGGGTCTGGATGTCAAAATCATGCTCTTTTCTCAGGAATGATAATCACGTGGTGGAGTTCAGGGCACCACAAGGGTGATGTTAAGGGTGTGGATGTTAAAATTATGCTCTTTTCTCAAGGATCATAACCACGTGGTGGAGTTCAAGGCGCCACAAGGGTGATGTTATGGGTCTGCATGTTGAAATTATGCTCTTTTCTCAAGGATGATAATCACGTGGTGTTGTTCGAAGCAACACAAGGGTGATATTAAGGGTGTGAATGGTGGAAAATGCTCTTTTCTGAAGGACGATAATCACGTGGTGGAGTTCAGAGCACCACGAGGGTGATGTTATGGGTCTGGTTGTTAAAATTATGCTCTTTTCTGGGGGGCAATAATTACGTGGTGTTGTTCAAAGCAACACAAGGGTGATGTTAAGGATGTGGATGGTGAAATTTTGCTCTTTTCTCAAGGACGATAATCACGTGGTGTTGTTCAGGTCACCACAAGGGTGATGTTATGGGTCTGGATGTTGAAATTATGCTCTTTTCTCTAGGACGATAATCACTTGGTGTTGTTCAGGGCGCCACAAGGGTGATGTTATGGGTCTGGATGTTGAAATTATGCTCTTTTCTCAAGGACGATTATCACGTGGTGGAGTTCAAAGCACCACAAGGGTGATGTTATGAGTCTGGATGTTGAAGTTAGGATCTTTTCTCAAGGACGATAATCACGTGGTGGAGTTCGGGGCGCCACAAGGGTGATGTTATGGGTCTGGATGTTGAAATTATGCTCTTTTCTTAAGGATGATAACCACCTGGTGAAGTCCAGGTTGCCACAAGGGTGATGTTATGGGTCTGGATGTTGAAATTATGCTCTTTTCTCAAGGATGATAATCACGGTGTGAATTTCAAAGCACCACAAGGGTGATGTTATTGGTCTGGATGTTGAAATTATGCTCTTTTCTCGAGGATGATAATCTCGTGGTGGAGTTCAGGGCGCCACAAGGGTGATATTATGGGTCTGGATGTTGAAATTATGCTCTTTTCTCAAGGATGATATTCACGTGGTGAAGTTCAGGGCGCCAAAAGGGTGATGTCATGGGTCTGAATGTCGAAATTATGCTCTTTTCTCAAGGATGATAATCACGTGAAGTTGTTCAAAGCACCACAAGCGTGATGTTATGGGTCTGGATGTTGAAATTAGGCTCTTTTCTTAAGGACGATAATCACGTGGTGGAGTTCAGGGCGCCACAAGGGTGATGTTATGGGTCTGAATGTTGAAATTATGCTCTTTTCTCACTGTAGGTAATCACGTGGTGTTGTTCAAAGCACCACAAGGGTGATGTTAAGGGTCTGGATGGTAAAATTCTGAATTTTTCTCAAGGACGATAATCACGTGGTGTTGTACAAAGCACCACAAGCGTGATGTTATGGGTCCGGATATTGAAATTATGCTCTTTTCTCAGGGACAATAATCACATGGTGTTGTTCAAAGCACCACAACTGTGATGTTAAGGGTGTGGATGGTGAAATTATGTTCTTTTCTCAAGGACGATAATCACGTGGTGAAGTTCAGAGCACCACAAGGGTGATGTTATGGGTCTGGATGTTGAAATTATGCTCTTTTCTCAGGGACAATACTTACGTGGTGTTGTTCAAAGCACCACAAGGGTGATGTTAAGGGTGTGGATGGTGAAATTATGTTCTTTTCTCATTGACGATAATCACGTGGTGTTTTCAGGGCACCACAAGGGTGATGTTATGGGTCTGGATGTTGAAATTATGCTCTTTTCTCGAGGACTGTAATCACGTGGTGTTGTACAGTGCGCCACAAGGGTGATGTTGTGGGTCTGGATGTTGAATTTATGCTCTTTTCTCAAGGATGATAATCACGTGGTGAAGTTCAGGCCGCCACAAGGGTGATGTTATGGCTCTGGATGTTGAAATTATGCTCTTTTCCCAATGACGGTTTATCACGTGGTGTTGTTCAAAGCACCACAAGGGTGATGTTGACAGTCCTAAGGGTGAAATTATGCCCTATTCTCAATGACGGTAATCACGTGGTATTGCTCAAAGCACCACAAGGGTGATGTTGAGTGTGTGGAGGGTGAAATTATGCTCTTATCTCGAGGACGGTAATCACGTGGTGTTGTTCAAAGCACCACAAGGGTGATGTTATGGGTCTGGATGTTGAAATTATGCTCTTCTCTCAAGGACAATAATCACTTGGTGGAGTTCAAAGCACCACAAGGGTGATGTTATGTGTCTGGATGATAAAATTATGCTCTTTTCTCAAGGACAATGATCACGTGGTGTTGTTCAAAGCACCACAAGGGTGATGTTTTGGGTCTGGATGTTAAAATTATGCTCTTTTCTCAGGGACAATAATCACGTGGTGGAGTTCAGAGCACCACAAGGGTGATGTTATGAGTCTGGATGTTGAAATTATGCTCTTTTCTCAGGGACAATAATCACGTGGGGAAGTTCAGGGCGCCACAAGAGTGATGTTAAGGGTGTGGATGGTAAAATTATGCTCTTTTCTCAAGGATGATAATCACGTGGTGGAGTTCAGGGCGCCACAAGGGTGATGTTGAGGGTGTGGATGGTGGAATTAGGCTCTTTTCTCGAGGACCATATTCACGTGGTGTTGTTCAAAGCACCACAAGGGTGATGTTATGGGTCCGGATGTTGAAATTATGCTCTTTTCTCAAGTATGATAATCAAGTGGTGGAGTTCAGGGCGCCACAAGGGTGATGTTAATGGTCTGGATGGTGGAATTATGCTCTTTTCTCAATGACGGTTTTCACGTGGTGTTGTTCAGAGCACCACAAGGGTGATATTAGGGGTGAGGATGGTGGAATTATGCTCTTTTCTCAATGACGATAATCACGTGGTGGAGTTCAAAGCACCAAAAGGGTGATGTTATGGGTCTGGGTATTGACATTATGTTCTATTCTCAGGGACAATAATCACGTGGTGTTGTTCAAAGCACAACAAGGGTGATGTTATGGGTCTGGATGTTGAAATTATGCCTTTTTCTCAGGGACAATAATCACGTGGTGGAGTTCAAAGCACCACAAGCGTGATGTTATGTGTCTGGATGTTGAAATTGGGCTCTTTTCTCATGGACAATAATCACGTGGTGTTGTTCAAAGCACCACAAGGGTGATGTTATGGGTCTGGATGTTGAAATTATGCCCTTTTCTCAAGGATGATGATCACGTGGTGGAGTTCAAAGCACCACAAGGGTGATGTTATTGGTCTGGATGGTCTAATTATGCTCTTTTCTCAAGGATGATAATCACGTGTTGAAGTTCAAAGCACCGCAAGGGTGATGTTATGGGTCTGGATGGTGGAATCATGCTCTTTTCTCAAGGATGATAATCACGTGGTGGAGTTCAAGGCACCACAAGGGTGATGTTAAGGGTGTGGATGGTGGAATTAGGCTCTTTTCTCGAGGACGATAATCACGTGGTGTTGTTCAGAGCACCACAAGGGTGATGTTATGGGTCTGGATTCCGAAATTATGCTCTTTTCTCAAGGATGTTAATGACGTGGTGATGTTCAAAGCACCACAAGCGTGATGTTGAGGGTCTGGATTTTGAAATTATGCTCTTTTCTCAAGGATGATAATCACGTGGTGGAGTTCAGGGCGCCACAAGGGTGACGTTATGAGTCTGGATGTTGAAATTAGGCTCTTTTCTCAAGGATGATGATCAAGTGGTGGTGTCCAAGCACCACAAGCGTGATGTTATGGGTCTGGATGTTGAAATTATGCTCTTTTCTCAAGGACGATAATCACGTGGTGGAGTTCAGGGTGCCACAAGGGTGATGTAATGGGTCTGGATGTTCAAATTATGATCTTTTCTCAAGGATGATAATCACGTTGTGAAGATCAGGGCGCCACAAGGGTGATGTTATGGGTCTGGATGTTGAAATTATGCTTTCCTCTCAAGGATGAAAATCACGTGGTGAAGTTCAAAGCTCCACGAGGGTGATGTTAGGGGTCTGGATGTTGAAATTATGCTCTTTTCTCAAGGATGATAATCAAGTTGTGGAGTTCAGGGCGCCACACGGGTGATGTTATGGGTCTGGATGTTGAAAATATGCTCTTTTCTCAAGGATGATAATCACGTGGTGTTGTTCAAAGCACCACAAGCGTGATGTTATGGGTCTGGATGTTGAATCTATGCTCTTCCTCAAGGACGATAATCACGTGGTGGAGTTCAGGGCGCCACAAGGGTGATGTTATGGGTCTGGATGTTGAAATTATGCTCTTTTCTCAAGGATGATAACCACTCGTGAAGTTCAGGGCGCCACAAGGGTGATGTTATGGGTCTGGATGTGGAAATTATGCTCTTTTCTCAATGATGATATTCACGTTGTGAAGTTCAAAGCTCAACAAGGGTGATGTTATGGGTCTGGATGTTGAAAGTATGCTCTTTTCTCGAGAATGATAATCACGTGGTGAAGTTCAGGGCACCACAAGGGTGATGTTATGGGTCTGGCAGTTGAAATTATGCTCATTTCTCAGGGATGATAATCACGTGGTGGAGTTCAGGGCACCACAAGGGTGATGTTAAGGGTGTGGATGGTGAAATTATGCTCTTTTCTTGACGCCGATAATCACGTGGTGTTGTTCAGAGCACCAGAAGGGTGATGTTATGGGTCTGGATGTTAAATTTGGGCTCTTTTCTCAAGGACGATAATCACGTGGTGAAGTTCAGGGCGCCACAAGGGTGATGTTATGGGTCTGGATGTCAAAATCATGCTCTTTTCTTGAGGATGATTATCACGTGGTGTTGTTTAAAGCACCACAAGCGTGATGTTATGGGTCTGGATGTTGAAATTATGCTCTTTTCTCAAGGACGATAATCACGTGGTGGAGTTCAGGGCGCCACAAGGGTGATGTTATGGGTCTGGATGTTAAAATTATGCTTTTTTCTCAAGGATCATAACCACGTGGTGGAGTTCAAGGCGCCACAAGGGTGATGTTATGGGTCTGCATGTTGAAATTATGCTCTTTTCTCAAGGATGATAATCACGTGGTGTTGTTCGAAGCAACACAAGGGTGATATTAAGGGTGTGAATGGTGGAAAATGCTCTTTTCTAAAGGACGATAATCACGTGGTGGAGTTCAGAGCACCACGAGGGTGATGTTATGGGTCTGGTTGTTAAAATTATGCTCTTTTCTGGGGGGCAATAATTACGTGGTGTTGTTCAAAGCAACACAAGGGTGATGTTAAGGATGTGGATGGTGAAATTTTGCTCTTTTCTCAAGGACGATAATCACGTGGTGTTGTTCAGGTCACCACAAGGGTGATGTTATGGGTCTGGATGTTGAAATTATGCTCTTTTCTCTAGGACGATAATCACTTGGTGTTGTTCAGGGCGCCACAAGGGTGATGTTATGGGTCTGGATGTTGAAATTATGCTCTTTTCTCAAGGACGATTATCACGTGGTGGAGTTCAAAGCACCACAAGGGTGATGTTATGAGTCTGGATGTTGAAGTTAGGATCTTTTCTCAAGGACGATAATCACGTGGTGGAGTTCGGGGCGCCACAAGGGTGATGTTATGGGTCTGGATGTTGAAATTATGCTCTTTTCTTAAGGATGATAACCACCTGGTGAAGTCCAGGTTGCCACAAGGGTGATGTTATGGGTCTGGATGTTGAAATTATGCTCTTTTCTCAAGGATGATAATCACGGTGTGAATTTCAAAGCACCACAAGGGTGATGTTATTGGTCTGGATGTTGAAATTATGCTCTTTTCTCGAGGATGATAATCTCGTGGTGGAGTTCAGGGCGCCACAAGGGTGATATTATGGGTCTGGATGTTGAAATTATGCTCTTTTCTCAAGGATGATATTCACGTGGTGAAGTTCAGGGCGCCAAAAGGGTGATGTCATGGGTCTGAATGTCGAAATTATGCTCTTTTCTCAAGGATGATAATCACGTGAAGTTGTTCAAAGCACCACAAGCGTGATGTTATGGGTCTGGATGTTGAAATTAGGCTCTTTTCTTAAGGACGATAATCACGTGGTGGAGTTCAGGGCGCCACAAGGGTGATGTTATGGGTCTGAATGTTGAAATTATGCTCTTTTCTCACTGTAGGTAATCACGTGGTGTTGTTCAAAGCACCACAAGGGTGATGTTAAGGGTCTGGATGGTAAAATTCTGAATTTTTCTCAAGGACGATAATCACGTGGTGTTGTACAAAGCACCACAAGCGTGATGTTATGGGTCCGGATATTGAAATTATGCTCTTTTCTCAGGGACAATAATCACATGGTGTTGTTCAAAGCACCACAACTGTGATGTTAAGGGTGTGGATGGTGAAATTATGTTCTTTTCTCAAGGACGATAATCACGTGGTGAAGTTCAGAGCACCACAAGGGTGATGTTATGGGTCTGGATGTTGAAATTATGCTCTTTTCTCAGGGACAATACTTACGTGGTGTTGTTCAAAGCACCACAAGGGTGATGTTAAGGGTGTGGATGGTGAAATTATGTTCTTTTCTCATTGACGATAATCACGTGGTGTTTTCAGGGCACCACAAGGGTGATGTTATGGGTCTGGATGTTGAAATTATGCTCTTTTCTCGAGGACTGTAATCACGTGGTGTTGTACAGTGCGCCACAAGGGTGATGTTGTGGGTCTGGATGTTGAATTTATGCTCTTTTCTCAAGGATGATAATCACGTGGTGAAGTTCAGGCCGCCACAAGGGTGATGTTATGGCTCTGGATGTTGAAATTATGCTCTTTTCCCAATGACGGTTTATCACGTGGTGTTGTTCAAAGCACCACAAGGGTGATGTTGACAGTCCTAAGGGTGAAATTATGCCCTATTCTCAATGACGGTAATCACGTGGTATTGCTCAAAGCACCACAAGGGTGATGTTGAGTGTGTGGAGGGTGAAATTATGCTCTTATCTCGAGGACGGTAATCACGTGGTGTTGTTCAAAGCACCACAAGGGTGATGTTATGGGTCTGGATGTTGAAATTATGCTCTTCTCTCAAGGACAATAATCACTTGGTGGAGTTCAAAGCACCACAAGGGTGATGTTATGTGTCTGGATGATAAAATTATGCTCTTTTCTCAAGGACAATGATCACGTGGTGTTGTTCAAAGCACCACAAGGGTGATGTTTTGGGTCTGGATGTTAAAATTATGCTCTTTTCTCAGGGACAATAATCACGTGGTGGAGTTCAGAGCACCACAAGGGTGATGTTATGAGTCTGGATGTTGAAATTATGCTCTTTTCTCAGGGACAATAATCACGTGGGGAAGTTCAGGGCGCCACAAGAGTGATGTTAAGGGTGTGGATGGTAAAATTATGCTCTTTTCTCAAGGATGATAATCACGTGGTGGAGTTCAGGGCGCCACAAGGGTGATGTTGAGGGTGTGGATGGTGGAATTAGGCTCTTTTCTCGAGGACCATATTCACGTGGTGTTGTTCAGGTCACCACAAGGGTGATGTTATGGGTCTGGATGTTGAAATTATGCTCTTTTCTCTAGGACGATAATCACTTGGTGTTGTTCAGGGCGCCACAAGGGTGATGTTATGGGTCTGGATGTTGAAATTATGCTCTTTTCTCAAGGACGATTATCACGTGGTGGAGTTCAAAGCACCACAAGGGTGATGTTATGAGTCTGGATGTTGAAGTTAGGATCTTTTCTCAAGGACGATAATCACGTGGTGGAGTTCGGGGCGCCACAAGGGTGATGTTATGGGTCTGGATGTTGAAATTATGCTCTTTTCTTAAGGATGATAACCACCTGGTGAAGTCCAGGTCGCCACAAGGGTGATGTTATGGGTCTGGATGTTGAAATTATGCTCTTTTCTCAAGGATGATAATCACGGTGTGAAGTTCAAAGCACCACAAGGGTGATGTTATTGGTCTGGATGTTGAAATTATGCTCTTTTCTCGAGGATGATAATCTCGTGGTGGAGTTCAGGGCGCCACAAGGGTGATATTATGGGTCTGGATGTTGAAATTATGCTCTTTTCTCAAGGATGATAATCACGTGAAGTTGTTCAAAGCACCACAAGCGTGATGTTATGGGTCTGGATGTTGAAATTAGGCTCTTTTCTTAAGGACGATAATCACGTGGTGGAGTTCAGGGCGCCACAAGGGTGATGTTATGGGTCTGAATGTTGAAATTATGCTCTTTTCTCACTGTAGGTAATCACGTGGTGTTGTTCAAAGCACCACAAGGGTGATGTTAAGGGTCTGGATGGTAAAATTCTGAATTTTTCTCAAGGACGATAATCACGTGGTGTTGTACGAAGCACCACAAGCGTGATGTTATGGGTCCGGATATTGAAATTATGCTCTTTTCTCAGGGACAATAATCACGTGGTGTTGTTCAAAGCACCACAACTGTGATGTTAAGGGTGTGGATGGTGAAATTCTGTTCTTTTCTCAAGGACGATAATCACGTGGTGAAGTTCAGAGCACCACAAGGGTGATGTTATGGGTCTGGATGTTGAAATTATGCTCTTTTCTCAGGGACAATAATTACGTGGTGTTGTTCAAAGCACCACAAGGGTGATGTTAAGGGTGTGGATGGTAAAATTATGTTCTTTTCTCATTGACGATATTCACGTGGTGTTTTCAGGGCACCACAAGGGTGATGTTATGGGTCTGGATGTTGAAATTATGCTCTTTTCTCGAGGACTGTAATCACATGGTGTTGTACAGTGCGCCACAAGGGTGATGTTGTGGGTCTGGATGTTGAATTTATGCTCTTTTCTCAAGGATGATAATCACGTGGTGAAGTTCAGGCCGCCACAAGGGTGATGTTATGGCTCTGGATGTTGAAATTATGCTCTTTTCCCAATGACGGTTTATCACGTGGTGTTGTTCAAAGCACCACAAGGGTGATGTTGACAGTCCTAAGGGTGAAATTATGCCCTATTCTCAATGACGGTGATCACGTGGAATTGCTCAAAGTACCACAAGGGTGATGTTGAGTGTGTGGAGGGTGAAATTATGCTCTTATCTCAAGGACGGTAATCACGTGGTGTTGTTCAAAGCACCACAAGGGTGATGTTATGGGTCTGGATGTTGAAATTATGCTTTTCTCTCAAGGACAATAATCACGTGGTGGAGTTCAAAGCACCACAAGGGTGATGTTATGTGTCTGGATGATAAAATTATGCTCTTTTCTCAAGGACAATGATCACGTGGTGTTGTTCAAAGCACCACAAGGGTGATGTTTTGGGTCTGGATGTTAAAATTATGCTCTTTTCTCAAGGACATCAATCAGGTCATGGAGTTCAGGGCGCCACGAGGGTGATGTCAAGTGTGTGGATGGTGAAATTATGCTCTTTTCTCAGGGACGATAATCACGTGGTGAAGTCCAGGGCGCCACAAGGGTGATGTTGAGTGTGTGGATGGTGAAATTATGCCCTTTTCTCGAGGACATCAATAGGGTCATGGAGTTCAGGGCGCCACAAGGGTGATGTTAAGGGTCTGGATGGTGAAATTATGCTCTTTTCTCAAGGACATCCATCAGGTCACGGAGTTCAGGGCGCCACAAGGGTGATGTTAAGGGTGTGGATGGTGAAATTATGCTCTTTTCTCAGGGACAATAATCACGTGGGGAAGTTCAGGGCGCCACAAGAGTGATGTTAAGGGTGTGGATGGTAAAATTATGCTCTTTTCTCAAGGATGATAATCACGTGGTGGAGTTCAGGGCGCCACAAGGGTGATGTTGAGGGTGTGGATGGTGGAAATAGGCTCTTTTCTCGAGGACCATATTCACGTGGTGTTGTTCAAAGCACCACAAGGGTGATGTTATGGGTCCGGATGTTGAAATTAGGCTCTTTTCTCAAGTATGATAATCAAGTGGTGGAGTTCAGGGCGCCACAAGGGTGATGTTAATGGTCTGGATGGTGGAATTATGCTCTTTTCTCAATGACGGTACTCACGTGGTGTTGTTCAGAGCACCACAAGGGTGATATTAGGGGGGAGGATGGTGGAATTATGCTCTTTTCTCAATGACGATAATCACGTGGTGGAGTTCAGGGCGCCACAAGGGTGATGTTAAGGGTGTGGATGGTGGAATTAGGCTCTTTTCTCAAAGACGATAATCACGTGATGTTGTTCAAAGCACCACAAGCGTGATGTTATGGGTCTGGATGTTGAAATTATGCTCTTTACTCAGGGACAATAAACACGTGGTGTTGTTCAAAGCACCACAAGCGTGATGTTATGGGTCTGGATGTTAAAATTATGCTCTTTTCTCCGGGGCCATAATGACGTGGTGTTGTTCAAAGCACCACAAGGGTGATGTTGAGGGTGTGGATGGTGAAATTATACTCTTTCCTCAAGGACGATAATCACGTGGTGTTGTTCAAAGCACCACAAGGGTGATGTTATGGGTCTGGAGGTTGAAATAATGCTCTTTTCTCAAGGATGATGATCACGTGGTGGAGTTCAGGGTGCCACAAGGGTGATGTTAAGGGTGTGGATGGTGGGATTATGCTCTTTTCTCAAGGACGATAATCACGTGGTGGAGTTCGAAGCACAACAAGGGTGATGTTATGGGTCTGGATTTTGGAATTATGCTTTTTTCTCGAGGACAATAATCACGTGGTGGAGTTCAAAGCACCACAAGCGTGATGTTATGGGTCTGGATGGTGAAATTAGGCTCTTTTCTCAGGGACAATAATCACGTGGTGTTGTTCAAAGCACCACAAGGGTGATGTTATGGGTCTGGATGTTGAAATTATGCTCTTTTCTCAAGGACAATAATCACATGGTGGAGTTCAGAGCACCACAAGGGTGATGTTATGGGTCTGGATGTTGAAATTATGCTCTTTTCTCAAGGATGATAATCACGTGGTGGAGTTCAAAGCACCACGAGGGTGCTGTTATTGGTCTGGATGGTCTAAATATGCTCTTTTCTCAAGGATGATAATCACGTGGTGTTGTTCAAAGCACCACAAGGGTGATTTTATGTGACTGGATGGTGAAATCATGCTCTTTTCTCAAGGATGATAATCACGTGGTGGAGTTCAAGGCACCACAAGGGTGATGTTAAGGGTGTGGATGGTAAAATTAGGCTCTTTTATGGAGGACGATAATCACGTGGTGTTGTTCAGAGCACCTCAAGGGTGATGTTATGGGTCTGGATTTTGAAATTATGCTCTCTTTCCATGGATGTTAATGACGTGGTGAAGTTCAAAGCACCACAAGCGTGATGTTGAGGGTCTGGATTCTGAAATTATGCTCTTTTCTCAAGGATGATAATCACGTGGTGGAGTTCAGGGCGCCACAAGGGTGATGTTATGGGTCTGGATGTTGAAATTATGCTCTTTTCTCAATGATGATGATCACGTGGTGGTGTTCAAAGCACCACAAGCGTGATGTTATGGGTCTGGATGTTGAAATTATGCTCTTTTCTTAAGGACGATAATCACGTGGTGGAGTTCAGGGCGCTAAAAGAGTGATGTTATGGGTCTGGATGTTGAAATTATGCTCTTTTCTCAATGATGATAATCACATGGTGGAGTTCAGGGCGCCACACGGGTGATGTTATGGGTCTGGATGTTGAAATTATGCTCTTTTCTCAATGATGATAATCACGTGGTGTTGTTCAAAGCACCACAAGCTCGATGTTATGGGTCTGGATGTTGAATCTATGCTCTTTTCTCAAGGACGATAATCACGTGGTGGAGTTCAGGGCGCCACAAGGGTGATGTTATGGGTCTGGATGTTGAAATTATGCTCTTTTCTCAAGGATGATAACCACTTGTGAAGTTCAGGGCAACACAAGGGTGATGTTATGGGTCTGGATGTTGAAATTATGCTCTTTTCTCAAGGATGATAATCACGTTGTGAAGTTCAAAGCACAACAAGGGTGATGTTATGGGTCTGAATGTTGAAATTATGCTCTTTTCTCGAGGATGATAATCACGTGGTGAAGTTCAGGGCACCACAAGAGTGATGTTATGGGTCTGGATGTTGAAATTATGCTCTTTTCTCAGGAATGATGATCACGTGGTGGAGTTCAGGGCACCACAAGGGTGATGTTAAGGGTGTGGATGGTGAAATTATGCTCTTTTCTCGAGGACTATAATCACGTGGTGTTGTTCAGAGCACCAGAAGGGTGATGTTATGGGTCTGGATGTTGAATTTGTGCTCTTTTCTCGAGGACGATAATAACGTGGTGGAGTTCAGGGCGCCACAAGGGTGATGTTATGGGTCTGGATGTTGAAATTATGCTCTTTTCTCAAGGATGATAATCACGTGGTGTTGTTCAAAGCACCACGAGCGTGATGTTATGGGTCTGGATGTTGAAATTATGCTCTTTTCTCAAGGACGATAATCACGTGGTGGAGTTCAGGGCGCCACAAGGGTGATGTTATGGGTCTGGATGTTAAAATTATGCTCTTTTCTCAAGGATCATAACCACGTGGTGAAGTTCAGGGTGCCACAAGGGTGATGTTATGGGTCTGGATGTTGAAATTATGCTCTTTTCTCAAGGATGATGATCACGTGGTGTTGTTCGGAGCATCACAAGGGTGATATTAAGGGTGTGGATGGTGGAATTTTGCCCTTTTCTCAATGACGATAATCACGTGGTGAAGTTCAGGGCGCCACAAGGGTGATGTTAAGGGTGTGGATGGTGGAATTATGCTCTTTTCTCAAGGACGATAATCACGTGGTGTTGTTCAAAGCAACACAAGCGTGATGTTATGGGTCCGGATGTTGAAATTATGCTCTTTTCTCAAGGATGATGATCACGGTGTGAAGTTCAAAGCACCACAAGGGTGATGTTATTGGTCTGGATGTTGAAATTATGCTCTTTTCTCGAGGATGATAATCACGTGGTGGAGTTCAGGGCGCCACAAGGGTGAAGTTATGGGTCTGGATGTTGAAATTATGCTCTTTTCTCACTGTCGGTAATCACGTGGTGTTGTTCAAGGCACCACAAGGGTGATGTTAAGGGTGTGGATGGTGAAATTATGCTTTTTTCTCAGGACAATAATTACGTGATGTTGTTCAAAGCACCACAAGCGTGATGTCATGGGTCAGGATATTGAAACTATGCTCTATTCTCAGGGACAATAATCACGTAGTGTTGTTCAAAGCACCACAACTGTGATGTTACGGGTGTGGATGGTGAAATTATGTTCTTTTCTCAAGGACGATAATCACGTGGTGGAGTTCAGAGCACCACAAGGGTGATGTTATGGGTCTGGATGTTGAAATTATGCTCTTTTCTCAGGACAATAATTACGTGATGTTGTTCAAAGCACCACAAGGGTGATGTTAAGGGTGTGGATGGTGAAATTATGCTCTTTTCTCAAGGACGATAATCATGTGGTGTTGTTCAGGGCACCACAAGGGTGATGTTATGGGTCTGGATGTTGAAATTATGCTCTTTTCTCAAGGACTATAATCACTCTGTGTTGTTCAGGGCGCCACAAGGGTGATGTTATGCGTCTTGATGTTGAAATCAAGCTCATTTCTCAAGGACGATAATCACGTGGTGTTTTCAGGGCACCACAAGGGTTATGTTATGTGTCTGGTTGTTGAAATTATGCTCTTTTCTCAAGGACGATATTCACGTGGTGTTGTACAGTGCGCCACAAGGGTGATGTTGTGGGTCTGGTTGTTGAATTTATGCTCTTTTCTCAAGGATGATAATCACGTGGTGAAGTTCAGGCCGCCACATGTGTGATGTTATGGCTCTGGATGTTGAAATTATGCTCTTTTCCCAATGACGGTTTATCACGTGGTGTTGTTCAAAGCACCACAAGGGTGATGTTGAGGGTCTTGAGGGTGAAATTATGCTATTTTCTCAATGACGGTTTTTCACGTGGTTTTGTTCAAAGCACCACAAACGTGATGTCGACAGTCTTAAGGGTGAATTATGCTCTATTCTCAATGACGGTAATCACGTGGTATTGCTCAAAGCTCCACAAGGGTGATGTTGAGTGTGTGGAGGGTGAAATAAGGCTTTTTTCTCAATGACGGTAATCACGTGGGGTTGTTCGAAGCACCCCAAGGGTGATGATATGGGTCTAGATGTTTAAATTATGCTCTTATCTCAAAGACAATAATCACGTGGTGTTGTTCAAAGCACCACAAGGGTGATGTTATGGGTCTGGATGTTGATATTATGCTCTTTTCTCAAGGACAATAATCACGTGGTGTTTTTCAAAGCACCACAAGGGTGATGTTATGGGTCTGGATGTTGAAATTATGCTCTTTTCTCAAGGACAATAATCACGTGGTGTTGTTCAAAGCACCACAAGCTTGATGTTATGGGTCTGGATGTTGAAATTATGCTCTTTTCTCAAAGACAATAATCACGTGGTGGAGATCAAAGCACCACAAGGGTGATGTTATGGGTCTGGATGTTAAAATTATGCTCTTTTCTCAATGACAATAATCACGTGGTGTTGTTCGAAGCACCACAAGGGTGATGTTTTGGGGCTGGATGTTGAAATTATGCTCTTTCCTCAGGGACAATAATCACGTGATGGAGTTCTTAGCAACACAAGGGTGATGTTATGAGTCTGGATGTTGAAATTATGCTCTTTCCTCAAGGACAATAATCACGTGGTGAAGTTCAGGGCGCCACAAGAGTGATGTTAAGGGAGTGTATGGTAAAATTATGCTCTTTTATCAAGGATGATAATCACTTGGTGGAGTTCAGGGCGCCACAAGGGTGATGTTAAGGGTGTGGATGGTGGAATTAGGCTATTTTCTCAAGGACGATAATCACGTGGTGTTGTTCAAAGCATCACAAGGGTGATGTTATGGGTCTGGATGACGAAATTATGCTCTTCTCTCAAGTATGATAATCAAGTGGTGGAGTTCAGGGCGCCACAAGGGTGATGTTAATGGTCTGGATGCTGGAATTATGCTCTTTTCTCAATGACGGTAATCACTTGGTGTTGTTCAAAGCACCACAAGGGTGATATTGGGGGGGAGGATGGTGGAATTATGCTCTTTTCTCAATGACGATAATCACGTGGTGAAGTTCAGGGCGCCACAAAGGTGATGTTAAGGGTGTGGATGGTGGAATTAGGCTCTTTTCTCAAGGACGATTATCACGTGATGTTGTTCAAAGCACCACAAGCGTGATGTTATGGGTCTGGATGTTGAAATTATGCTCTTCACTCAGGGAAAATAATCACGTGGTGTTGTTCAAAGCACCACAAGCGTGATGTTATGGGTCTGGATGTTTAAATTAGGACTTTTCTCCGGGGACATAATGACGTGGTGTTGTTCAAAGCACCACAAGGGTGTTGTTGAGGGTGTGGATGGTGGAATTATACTCTTTCCTCAAGGACGATTAGCACGTGATGTTGTTCAAAGCTCCACACGGGTGATGTTATGGGTCTGGATGTTGAAATTATGCTCTCTTCTCAAGGACAATAATCACGTGGTGGAGTTCAGGGTGCCACAAGGGTGATGTTAAGGGTGTGGATGGTGGAATTATGCTCTTTTCTCAAGGACGATAATCACGTGGTGAAGTTCAAAGCACCACAAGGGTGATGTTATGGGTCTGGATGTTGAAATTATGCTCTATTCTCAGGGACAATAATCACGTGGTGTTTTTCAGAGCACCACAAGGATGATAATATGTGTCTGGATGTTGGAATCATACTCTTTTCTCAAGGACAATAATCACGTGGTGGAGTTCAGAGCACCACGAGGGTGATGTTATTGGTCTGGATGGTCTAATTATGCTCTTTTCTCAAGGATGATAATCACGTGGTGGAGTTCAAAGCACCACAAGGGTGATGTTATGGGTCTGGATGGTGAAATCATGCTCTTTTCTCAAGGATGATAATCACGTGGTGGAGTTCAGGGCACCACAAGGGTGATGTTAAGGGTGTGGATGGTGAAATTATGCTTTTTTCTCGAGGACGATAATCACGTGGTGTTGTTCAGAGCACCACAAGGGTGATTTATTGGGTCTGGATTTTGAAATTATGCTCTTTTCTCAAGGATGTCAATGACGTGGTGAAGTTCAAAGCACCACAAACGTGATGTTGAGGGTCTGCATCTTGAAATTATGCTCTTTTCTCAAGGATGATAATCACTTGGTGGAGTTCAGGGCGCCACAAGGGTGATGTTATCGGTCTGGATGTTGAAATTATGCTCTCTCCTCAAGGATGATGATCACGTGGTGGAGTTCAGGGTGCCACAGGGGTGATGTTATGGGTCTGGATGTTGAAATTATGCTCTTTTCTCAAGGATGATAATCACGTAGTGAAGATCAGGGCACCACAAGGGTGATGTTATGGGTCTGGATGTTGAAATTATGCTCTCCTCTCAAGGATGATAATCACGTGGTGAAGTTCAAAGCACCACGAGGGTGATGTTAGGGGTCTGGATGTTGAAATTATGCTCTTTTCTCAAGGATGATAATCACGTGGTGTTGTTCGAAGCACCACAAGCGTGATGGTATGGGTCTGGATGTTGAATCTATGTTCTTTTCTCAAGGACGATAATCACGTGGTGGAGTTCAGGGCGCCACAAGGGTGATGTTATGGGTCTGGATGTTGAAATTATGCACTTTTCTCAAGGATGATAACCACTTGTGAAGTTCAGGGCGCCACAAGGGTGATGTTATGGGTCTGGATGTTTTAATTATGCTCTTTTCTCAAGGATGATAATCACGTTGTGAAGTTCAAAGCACCACAAGGGTGATGTTATGGGTCTGGATGGTGGAATTATGCTCTTTTCTCGAGGATGATAATCACGTGGTGAAGTTCAGGGCACCACAAGGGTGATGTTATGGTTCTGGATGATGAAAATATGCTCTTTTCTCAGGGATGATTATCACGTGGTGGAGTTCAGGGCACCACAAGGGTGATGTTGAGGGTGTGGATGGTGAAATTATGCCCTTTTCTCGAGGACGATGATCACGTGGTGTTGTTCAGAGCACCAGAAGGGTGATGTTATGGGTCTGGATGTTAAAATTATGCTCTTTTCTCAAGGACGATAATCACTTGGTGTTGTTCAGGGCGCCACAAGGGTGATGTTATGGGTCTGGATGTTGGAATTATTTTTTTTTCTCAAGGACGATGATCACGTGGTGGAGTTCAAAGCACCACAAGGGTGATGTTATGGGTCTGGACGGTGGAATTATGCTCTTTTCTCAAGGATGATAATCACGTGTTGAAGTTCAGGGCACCACAAGGGTGATATTATGGGTCTGGATATTGAAATTATGGTCTTTTCTCAGTGATGACAATCACGTGGTGGAGTTCAGGGCACCACAAGGGTGATGTTAAGGGTGTGGATGGTGAAATTATGCTCTTTTCTCGAGGACGATAATCACGTGGTGTTGTTCAGAGCACCAGATGGGTGATGTCATGGGTCTGGATGTCAAAATTAGGCTCTTTTCTGAAGGACGATAATCACGTGGTGGAGTTCAGGGCGCCACAAGAATGATGTTATGGGTCTGGATGTTGAAATTATGCTCTTTTCTCAAAGATGATAACCGAGTGGTGGAGTTCAGGGCGTCACAAGGGTGATGGTATGGGTCTGGATATTGAAATTATGCTCTTTTCTCAAGGATGATAATCACAGTGTGAAGTTCAAAGCACCACAAGTGTGATGTTATGGGTCTGGATGTTGAAATTATGCTCTTTTCTCAAGGATGATAATCACGTGGTGGAGTTCAGGGCGCCACAAGGGTGATGTTATGGGTCTGGATGTTGAAATTATGCTCTTTCCTCAAGGATGATAATCAAGTGGTGGAGTTCAGGGCGCCAAAAGGGTGATGTCATAGGTCTGGAAGTTGAAATTATGCTCCTTTCTCAAGGATGATAATCACGTGGTGGAGTTCGGAGCACCACAAGCGTGCTTTTATGGGTCTGGATGTTGAAATAAGGCTCTTCTCTCAAGGACGATAATCACCTGGTGGAGTTCAGGGAGCCACAAGGGTGATGTTATGGGTCTGGATGTTGAAATTATGCTCTTTTCTCAGTGTCGGTAATCACGTGGTGTTGTTCAAAGCACCACAAGGGTGATGTTAAGGGTCTGGTTGGTAAAATTATGCTTTAACCTCAAGGACGATAATGACGTGGTGTTGTTCAAAGCACCACAAGCGTGATGTTATGGGTCTGGATGTTGAAATTATGCTCTTTTCTCAGGGACAATAATCACGTGGTGTTGTTCAAAGCACCACAACTGTGATGTTAAGGGTGTGGATGGTGAAATTATGCTCTTTTCTCAAGGACGATAATCACGTGGTGGAGTTCAGAGCACCACATGGGTGATGTTATGGTTCTGGATGTTGAAATTATGCTCTCTCCTCAGGGACAATAATTACGTGGTGTTGTTCAAAGCACCACAAGGGTGATGTTAAGGGTGTGGATGGTGGAATTATGCTCTTTTCTCAAGGACGATAATCACGTGGTGTGTTCAGGGCACCACAAGGGTGATGTTATGGGTCTGGATGTTGAAATTATGCTCTTTTCTCAAGGACGATAATCACTTTGTGTTGTTCAGGGCGCCACAAGGGTGATGTTATGGGTCTTGATGTTGAAATTATGCTCTCTTCGCAAGGACGATAATCACGTGGTGTTTTCAGGGCACCACAAGAGTGATGTTATGGGTCTGGATGATGAAATTATGCTCTTTTCTCAAGGACGATAATCACGTGGTGTAGAACAGTGCGCCACAAGGGTGATGTTGTGGGTCTGGATGTTGAAATTGTGCTCTTTTCTCAAGGATGATAACCACGTGGTGAAGTTCAGGGCGCCACAAGGGTGATGTTATGGGTCTGGATGTTGAAATTATGCTCTTTTCTCAAGGATGATAATCACGTGGTGAAGTTCAAAGCACCACAAGGGTGATGTTATGGGTCTGGATGTTGAAATTGTGCTCATTTCTCGAAGATGATAATCACGTGGTGGTGTTCAGGGCGCCACAAGGGTGATATTATGGGTCTGGATGTTGAAATTATGCTCTTTTCTCAAGGATGATAATCACGTGGTGGAGTTCAGGGCGCCACGAGGGTGATGTCATGGGTCTGGATGTTGAAATTATGCTCTTTTCTCAAGGATGATAATCACGTGAAGTTGTTCGAAGCACCACAAGCGTGATGTCAGGGGTCTGGATGTTGAAATTAGGCTCCTTCCTCAAGGACGATAATGGCGTGGTGGAGTTCAGGGCGCCAGAAGGGTGATGTTATGGGTCTGGATGTTGAAATTATGCTCTTTTCTCAATGACGGTAATCACGTGGTGGAGTTCAGAGCACCACAAGGGTGATGTTATGGGTCTGGTTGTTGAAATTATGCTCTTTCTTCAAGAATGATGATCACGTGGTGGAGTTCAGGTTGCCACAAGGGTGATGTTATGAGTCTGGAAGTTGAAATTATGATCTTTTCTCAAGGATGATAATCACGTGGTGGAGTTCAGGGCGCCACAAGGGTGATGTTATGGGTCTGGATGTTGAAATTAGGTTCTTTTCTCGAGGATGATAATCACGTGGTGATATTCGAAGCGCCACGATCGTGATGTTATGGGTCTGGATGTTGGAATTATGCTCTTTTCTCAAGGATGATGAACACGTGGTGGAGTTCAGGGCGCCACAAGGGTGATGTTATGGGTCTGGATGTTGAAATTAGGTTCTTTTCTCGAGGATGATAATCACGTGGTGATATTCGAAGCGCCACGATCGTGATGTTATGGGTCTGGATGTTGAAATTATGCTCTTTTCTCAAGGACGATAATCACGTGGTGGAGTTCGGGGCGCCACAAGGGTGATGTTATGGGTCTGGATGTTGAAATTATGCTCTTTTCTCAAGGATGATAATCACGTGGTGAAGTTCGAAGCACCACAAGGGTGATGTAATGGGTCTGGATGTTGGAATTATGCTCTTTTCTCAAGGATGATGAACACGTGGTGGAGTTCAGGGCGCCACAAGGGTGATGTTATGGGTCTGGATGTTGAATTTATGCTCTTTTCTCAGGGACAATAATCACGTGGTGTTGTTCAAAGCACCACAACTGTGATGGTAAGGGTGTGGATGGTGAAATTATGCTCTTTTCTCAAGGACGATGATCACATGGTGGAGTTCGAAGCACCACAAGGGTGATGTTATGGGTCTGGATGTTGAAATTATGCTCTTTTCTCAGGGACAATAATTACGTGGTGTTGTTCAAAGCACCACAAGGGTGATGTTAAGAGTGTGGATGGTGAAATTATGCTCTTTTCTCAAGGACGATGATCACGTGGTGTTGATCAGGGCACCACAAGGGTGATTTTGGGGGTCTGGATGATGAAATTAAGCTCTTTTCTCAAGGACGATAATCAAATGGTGTTGCTCAGGGCGCCACAAAGGTGATGTTATGGGTCTGCATGTTGAAATTATGCTCTTTTCTCAAGGACGATAATAACGTGGTGTTGTTCAGGACTCCGCAAGGGTGATGTTATGGGTCTGGATGTTGAAATTATGCTCTTTTCTCAAAGACGATAATCACGTGGTGTTGTTCGGGGCGCCACAAGGGTGATGTTGTGGGTCTGGATGTTGAAATTGAGGATGATTATCATGTGGTGAAGTTCAGGGCAACACAAAAGTGATGTTATGGGTCTGGATGTTGGAATTATGCTCTTTTCTCAGCGACAATAATCACGTGGTGTTGTTCAAAGCACCACAAGGGTGATGTTAAGGGTCTGGATGTTGAAATTGTGCTCTTTTCTCAAGGACGATGATCACGTGGTGTTGTTCAGGGCGCCATGAGGGTGATGTTGTGGGTTTGGATGTTGAAATTATGCTCTTTTCTCAAGGATGATAATCACGTGGTGAAGTTCAGGGCACCACAAGGGTGATGTTATGGGTCTGGATGTTTAAATTATGCTCTTTTCTCGGGGACAATAATCACGTGGTGTTGTTCGAAGCACCACAAGGGTGATGTTATGGGTCTGGATGTTGAAATTATGCTCTTTTCTCAAGGAAAATAATCACGTGTTGAAGTTCAGGAAGCCACAAGGGTGATGTTAAGGGTCTGGATGTTGAAATTATGCTCTTTTCTCAAGGATGATGATCACGTGGTGAAGTTCAGAGCACCACATGTGTGATGTTATCGGTCAGGATGTTGGAATTATGCTCTTTTCTCAAGGACAATAATCACGTGGTGAAGTTCAGGGTGCCACAAGGGTGATGTTATGGGACTGGATGTTTAAATTATGCTCTTTTCTGAAGGACAATAATCACGCGGTGCAGTTCAGGGCGTCACAAGGGTGATGTTATGGGTCTGGATGTTGAAATTATGCTCTTTTCTCGAGGACAATAATCACGTGGTGAAGTTCAGAGCACCACAAGGGTGATGTTATGGGTCTGGATGTTGAAATTATGCTCTTTTCTCAAGGACGATAATCACGTGGAGTTGGTTAAAGCACCACAAGGGTGATGTTATGGGTCTGGATGTTGAAATTATGCTCTGCTCTCTAGGACAATGATCACGTGGTTGAGTTCAGAGCACCACAAGGGTGATGTTATGGATCTGGATGTTGAAATTATGCTCTTTTCTCAAGGATGATAATCACGTGGTGTTGTTCAAAGTATCACAAGGGTGTTGTTATGGGTCTGGATGTTGAAATCATGCTCTTTTCTCGAGGACAATAATCACGTGGTGGAGTTCAAAGCACCACAAAGGTGATGTTATGGGTCTGGATGTTGAAATTATGCTCTTTTCTCATGGACAATAATCACGTGGTGGAGTTCGAAGCAACACAAGGGTGATGTTATGGGTCTGGATGTTGAAATTATGCTCTTTTCTCAAGGACAATAATCACGTGACGTTGTTCAAAGCACCACAAGGGTGATGTTTTGGGTCTGGATGTTAAAATTATGCTCTTTTCTCAGGAACAATAATCACGTGGTGGAGTTCAGAGCACCACAAGGGTGATGTTTTGGGTCTGGATGTTGAAATTATGCTCTTTCCTCAAGGACAATGATGACGTGGTGAAGTTCGGGGTGCCACAAGGGTGATGTTAAGGGTGTGGATGGTGGAATTATGCTCTTTTCTCAAGGATGATAATCACGTGGTGGAGTTCAGGGCGCCATAAGGGTGATGTAAGGGTGTGGATGGTGGAATTATGCTCTTTTCTCAAGGACGATAATCACGTGGTGTTGTTCAAAGCACCACAAGGGTGAAGTTATGGGTCTGGATGTTGAAATTATGCTCTTTTCTCAAGGATGATAATCACGTGGTGGAGTTCAGGGCGCCACAAGGGTGATGTTAATGGTCTGGATGATGGAATTATGCTCTTTTCTCAATGACGGTAATCACGTGGTGTTGTTCAAAGCACCACAAGGGTGATATTAGGGGGGAGGATGGTGGAATTATGCTCTTTTCTCAATGACGATAATCACGTGGTGAAGTTCAGGGTGCCACAAGGGTGATGTTCAGGGTGTGGATGGTGGAATTAGGCTCTTTTCTCAAGGACGATAATCACGTGATGTTGTTCAAAGCACCACAAGCGTGCTGTTATGGGTCTGGTTGATGAAATTATGCTCTTCACTCAGGGACAATAATCACGTGGTGTTGTTCAAAGCACCACAAGCGTGATGTTATGGGTCTGGATGTTGAAATTATGCTCTTTTCTCCGGGGCCATAATTACGTGTTGTTGTTCAAAGCACCACAAGGGTGATGTTATGGGTCTGGATGTTGAAATTATGCTCTTTTCTCAAGGATGATGATCACGTGGTGGAGATCAGGGAGCCTCAAGGGTGATGTTAAGGGTGTGGATGGTGGAATTATGCTCTTTTCTCAAGGACGATAATCACGTGGTGGAGTTCAAAGCACCACAAGGGTGATGTTATGGGTCTGAAAGTTGAAATTATGCTCTATTCTCAGGGACCATAATCACGTGGTGTTGTTCAAAGCACAACAAGGGTGATGTTATGGGTCTGGATGTTGGAATGATGCTCTTTTCTCGAGGACAATAATCACGTGGTGGAGTTCAAAGCACCACAAGCGTGATGTTATGGGTCTGGATGTTGAAATTAGGCTCTTTTCTCAGGGACAATGATCACGTGGTGTTGTTCAAAGCACCACAAGGGTGATGTTATGGGTCTGGATGTTGAAATTATGCTCTTTTCTCAAGGACAATAATCACATGGTGGAGGTCAGAGCACCACAAGGGTAGTGTTATGGGTCTGGATGTTGAAATTATGCTCTTTTCTCAAGGATGATAATCACGTGGTGGAGTTCAAAGCACCACGAGGGTGATGTTATTGGTCTGGATGGTCAAATTATGCTCTTTTCTCAAGGATGATAATCACGTGGTGAAGTTCAAAGCACCACAGGGGTGATGTTATGTGTCTGGATGGTGAAATCATGCTCTTTTCTCAAGGATGATAATCACGTGGTAGAGTTCGAGGAACCACAAGGGTGATGTTAAGGGTGTGGATGGTGAAATTATGCTCTTTTCTCGAGGACGATAATCACGTGGTGTTGTTCAGAGCACAACAAGGGTGATGTTATGGGTCTGGATTTTGATATTATGCTCTTTTCTCGAGGATGTTAATGACGTGGTGAAGTTCAAAGCACCACAAGCGTGATGTTGAGGGTCTGGATTTCGAAATTAGGCTCTTTTCTCAAGGATGATAATCACGTGGTGGAGTTCAGGGCGCCACAAGGGTGATGTTATGGGTCTGGATGTTGACATTATGCTCTTTTCTCAAGGATGATGATCACTTGGTGGTGTTCAAAGCACCACAAGCGTGATGTTATGGGTCTGGATGTTGAAATTATGCTCTTTTCTCAAGGACGATAATCACGTGGTGGAGTTCAGGGCGCCAAAAGGGTGATGTTATGGGTCTGGATGTTGAAATTATGCTCTTTTCTCAATGATGATAATCACGTGGTGGAGTTCAGGGCGCCACACGGGTGATGTTATGGGTCTGGATGTTGAAATTATGCTCTTTTCTCAATGATGATAATCACGTTGTGTTGTTCAGAGCACCACAAGTTTGATGTTATGGGTCTGGATGTTGAATCTATGCTCTTTTCTCAAGGACGATAATCACGTGGTGGAGTTCAGGGCGCCACAAGGGTGATGTTATGGGTCTGGATGTTGAAATTATGCTCTTTTCTCAAGGATGATAACCACTTGTGAAGTTCAGGGCAACACAAGGGTGATGTTATGGGTCTGGATGTTGAAATTATGCTGTTTTCTCAAGGATGATAATCACGTTGTGAAGTTCAAAGCACAACAAGGGTGATGTTATGGGTCTGGATGTTGAAATTATGCTCTTTTCTCGAGGATGATAATCACGTGGTGAAGTTCAGGGCACCACAAGAGTGATGTTATGGGTCTGGATGTTGAAATTATGCTCTTTTCTCAGGAATGATAATCACGTGGTGGAGTTCAGGGCACCACAAGGGTGATGTTAAGGGTGTGGATGGTGAAATTATGCTATTTTCTCGAAGACGATAATCACGTGGTGTTGTTCAGAGCACCAGAAGGGTGATGTTATGGGTCTGGATGTTGAATTTAGGCTCTTTTCTCAAGGACGATAATCACGTGGTGAAGTTCAAAGCACCACAAGGGTGATGTTATGGGTCTGGATGTTGAAATTGTGCTCTTTTCTCAAGGATGATAATCACGTGGTGGACGTCAGGGCGCCACAAAGGTGATGTCATGGGCCTGGATGTTGAAATTATGCTCTTTCCTCAAGGATGATAATAACGTGAAGTTGTTCGGAGCACGTCAAGCTTGATGTTAGGGGTCTGGATGTTGAAATTAGGCTCTTTTCTCAAGGACGATGATCACGTGGTGGAGTTCAGGGCGCCAGAAGGGTGATGTTATGGGTCTGGATGTTGAAATTATGCTCTTTTCTCAATGACGGTAATCACGTGGTGGAGTTCAGAGCACCGCAAGGGTGATGTTATTGGTCTGGATGTTGAAATCATGCTCTTTCCTCAAGGATGATAATGACGTGGTGGAGTTCAAAGCACCTCAAAGGTGATGTTATGGGTCTGGATGGTGGAATTATGCTCTTTTCTCAAGGATGATAATCACGTGGTGGAGTTGAAAGCACCACAAGGGTGATGTTATGGGTCTGGATGGTGGAATTATGCTCTTCTCTCAAGGATGATAATCACGTGGTGAAGTTCAGGGCACCACAAGGGTGATGTTATGGGTCTGGATGTTGATATTATGCTCTTTTCTCAGGGATGATAATCACGTGGTGGAGTTCAGGGCACCACGAGGGTGATGTTAAGGGTGTGAATGGTGAAATCATGCTCTTTTCTCGAGGACGATAATCACGTGGTGTTGTTCAGAGCACCAGAAGGGTGATGTTATGGGCCTGGATGTTTAATTTAGGCTCTTTTCTCAGGGACGATTATCACGTGGTGGAGTTCAGGGCGCCACAAGGGTGATGTTATGGGTCTGGATGTTGAAATTATGCTCTTTTCTCAAGGATGATAATCACGTGGTGGAGTTCAGGGCGCCACAAAGGTGATGTCATGGGTCTGGATGTTGAAATTATGCTCTTTCCTCAAGGATGATAATCACGTGAAGTTGTTCGAAGCACCACAAGCGTGATGTTAGGGGTCCGGATGTTGAAATTATGCTCTTTTCTCAAGGATGATAATCACGTGGTGTTGTTCAAGGCACCACAAGGGTGATGTTAAGGGTGTGGATGGTGAAATTATGCTCTTTTCTCGAGGACGATAATCACGTGGTGTTGTTCAAAGCACCACAAGGGTGATGTTATGGGTCTGGATGTTGAAATTATGCTCTTTTCTCAAGGACAATAATCACATGGTGGAGTTCAGAGCACCACAAGGGTGATGTTATGGGTCTGGATGTTGCAATTATGATCTTTTCTCAAGGATGATAATCACGTGGTGGAGTTCAAAGCACCACGAGGGTGATGTTATTGGTCTGTATGGTCAAATTATGCTCTTTTCTCAAGGATGATAATCACGTGGTGAAGTTCAAAGCACCACAAGGGTGATGTTATGTGTCTGGATGGTGAAATCATGCTCTTTTCTCAAGGATGATAATCACGTGGTGGAGTTCGAGGCACCACAAGGGTGACGTTAAGGGTGTGGATGGTGAAATTATGCTCTTTTCTCGAGGACGATAATCACGTGGTGTTGTTCAGAGCACCACAAGGGTGATGTTCTGGGTCTGGATGTTGAAATTATGCTCTTTTCTCAAGGACGATAATCACGTGGTGGAGTTCAGGGCGCCACAAGGGTGATGTTATGGGTCTGGATGTTGAAATTATGCTCTTTTCTCAAGGATGATAACCACTTGTGAAGTTCAGGGCAACACAAGGGTGATGTTATGGGTCTGGATGTTGAAATTATGCTGTTTTCTCAAGGATGATAATCACGTTGTGAAGTTCAAAGCACAACAAGGGTGATGTTATGGGTCTGGATGTTGAAATTATGCTCTTTTCTCGAGGATGATAATCACGTGGTGAAGTTCAGGGCACCACAAGAGTGATGTTATGGGTCTGGATGTTGAAATTATGCTCTTTTCTCAGGAATGATAATCACGTGGTGGAGTTCAGGGCACCACAAGGGTGATGTTAAGGGTGTGGATGGTGAAATTATGCTCTTTTCTCGAGGACGATAATCACGTGGTGTTGTTCAGAGCACCAGAAGGGTGATGTTATGGGTCTGGATGTTGAATTTAGGCTCTTTTCTCAAGGACGATAATCACGTGGTGAAGTTCAAAGCACCACAAGGGTGATGTTATGGGTCTGGATGTTGAAATTGTGCTCTTTTCTCAAGGATGATAATCACGTGGTGGACGTCAGGGCGCCACAAAGGTGATGTCATGGGCCTGGATGTTGAAATTATGCTCTTTCCTCAAGGATGATAATAACGTGAAGTTGTTCGGAGCACGTCAAGCTTGATGTTAGGGGTCTGGATGTTGAAATTAGGCTCTTTTCTCAAGGACGATGATCACGTGGTGGAGTTCAGGGCGCCAGAAGGGTGATGTTATGGGTCTGGATGTTGAAATTATGCTCTTTTCTCAATGACGGTAATCACGTGGTGGAGTTCAGAGCACCGCAAGGGTGATGTTATTGGTCTGGTTGTTGAAATCATGCTCTTTTCTCAAGGATGATAATGACGTGGTGGAGTTCAAAGCACCTCAAAGGTGATGTTATGGGTCTGGATGGTGGAATTATGCTCTTTTCTCAAGGATGATAATCACGTGGTGGAGTTGAAAGCACCACAAGGGTGATGTTATGGGTCTGGATGGTGGAATTATGCTCTTCTCTCAAGGATGATAATCACGTGGTGAAGTTCAGGGCACCACAAGGGTGATGTTATGGGTCTGGATGTTGATATTATGCTCTTTTCTCAGGGATGATAATCACGTGGTGGAGTTCAGGGCACCACGAGGGTGATGTTAAGGGTGTGAATGGTGAAATCATGCTCTTTTCTCGAGGACGATAATCACGTGGTGTTGTTCAGAGCACCAGAAGGGTGATGTTATGGGCCTGGATGTTTAATTTAGGCTCTTTTCTCAGGGACGATTATCACGTGGTGGAGTTCAGGGCGCCACAAGGGTGATGTTATGGGTCTGGATGTTGAAATTATGCTCTTTTCTCAAGGATGATAATCACGTGGTGGAGTTCAGGGCGCCACAAAGGTGATGTCATGGGTCTGGATGTTGAAATTATGCTCTTTCCTCAAGGATGATAATCACGTGAAGTTGTTCGAAGCACCACAAGCGTGATGTTAGGGGTCCGGATGTTGAAATTATGCTCTTTTCTCAAGGATGATAATCACGTGGTGTTGTTCAAGGCACCACAAGGGTGATGTTAAGGGTGTGGATGGTGAAATTATGCTCTTTTCTCGAGGACGATAATCACGTGGTGTTGTTCAAAGCACCACAAGGGTGATGTTATGGGTCTGGATGTTGAAATTATGCTCTTTTCTCAAGGACAATAATCACATGGTGGAGTTCAGAGCACCACAAGGGTGATGTTATGGGTCTGGATGTTGCAATTATGATCTTTTCTCAAGGATGATAATCACGTTGTGGAGTTCAAAGCACCACGAGGGTGATGTTATTGGTCTGGATGGTCAAATTATGCTCTTTTCTCAAGGATGATAATCACGTGGTGAAGTTCAAAGCACCACAAGGGTGATGTTATGTGTCTGGATGGTGAAATCATGCTCTTTTCTCAAGGATGATAATCACGTGGTGGAGTTCGAGGCACCACAAGGGTGATGTTAAGGGTGTGGATGGTGAAATTATGCTCTTTTCTCGAGGACGATAATCACGTGGTGTTGTTCAGAGCACCACAAGGGTGATGTTCTGGGTCTGGATTTTGAAATTATGCTCTTTTCTCGAGGATGTTAATGACGTGGTGAAGTTCAAAGCACCACAAGCGTGATGTTGAGGGTCTGGATTTTGAAATTATGCTCTTTTCTCAAGGATGATAATCACGTGGTGGAGTTCAGGGCGCCACAAGGGTGATGTTATGGGTCTGGATGTTGACATTATGCTCTTTTCTCAAGGATGATGATCAAGTGGTGGAGTTCAGGGCGCCACAAGGGTGATGTTATGGGTCTGGATGTTAAAATTATGCTCTTTTCTCAAGGATCATAACCACGTGGTGAAGTTCAGGGCGCCACAAGGGTGATGTTATGGGTCTGGATGTTGAAATTATGCTCTTTTCTCAAGGACAATAATGACGTGGTGGAGTTCAGGGCGCCAAAAGGGTGATGTTATGGGTCTGGATGTTGAAATTATGCTCTTTTCTCAATGATGATAATCACGTGGTGGAGTTCAGGGCGCCACACGGGTGATGTTATGGGTCTGGATGTTGAAATTATGCTCTTTTCTCAATGATGATAATCACGTTGGGTTGTTCAGAGCACCACAAGCTCGATGTTATGGGTCTGGATGTTGAATCTATGCTCTTTTCTCAAGGACGATAATCACGTGGTGGAGTTCAGGGCGCCACAAGGGTGATGTTATGGGTCTGGATGTTGAAATTATGCTCTTTTCTCAAGGATGATAACCACTTGTGAAGTTCAGGGCTACACAAGGGTGATGGTATGGGTCTGGATGTTGAAATTATGCTGTTTTCTCAAGGATGATAATCACGTTGTGAAGTTCAAAGCACAACAAGGGTGATGTTATGGGTCTGGATGTTAAAATTATGCTCTTTTATCGAGGATGATAATCACGTGGTGAAGTTCAGGGCACCACAAGAGTGATGTTATGGGTCTGGATGTTGAAATTATGCTCTTTTCTCAGGAATGATAATCACGTGGTGGAGTTCAGGGCACCACAAGGGTGATGTTAAGAATGTGGATGGTGAAATTATGCTCTTTTCTCGAAGACGATAATCACGTGGTGTTGTTCAGAGCACCAGAAGGGTGATGTTATGGGTCTGGATGTTGAATTTAGGCTCTTTTCTCAAGGACTATAATCACGTGGTGGAGTTCAGGGCACCACAAGGGTGATGTTATGGGTCTGGATGTTGAAATTATGCTCTTTTCTCAAGGATGATAATCACGTGGTGTTGTTTGAAGCACCACAAGCGTGATGTTATGGGTCTGGATGTTGGAATTATGCTCTTTTCTCAAGGACGATAATCAAGTGGTGGAGTTCAGGGCGCCACAAGGGTGATGTTATGGGTCTGGATGTTAAAATTATGCTCTTTTCTCAAGGATCATAACCACGTGGTGAAGTTCAGGGCGCCACAAGGGTGATGTTATGGGTATGGATGTTGAAAATATGCTCTTTTCTCAAGGATGATAATCACGTGGTGTTGTTCGAAGCATCACAAGGGTGATATTAAGGGTGTGGATGGTGGAATTATGCCCTTTTCTCAATGACGATAATCACGTGGTGAAGTTCAGGGCACCACAAGGATGATGTTAAGGGTGTGGATGGTGGAATTATGCTCTTTTCTCAAGGACGATAATCACGTGGTGTTGTTCAAAGCAACACAAGCGTGATGTTATGGGTCCGGATGTTGAAATTATGCTCTTTTCTCAAGGATGATGATCAAGGTGTGAAGTTCAAAGCACCACAAGGGTGATGTTATTGGTCTAGATGTTGAAATTAAGCTCATTTCTCAAGGACTATAATCACTTGGTGTTTTCAGGGCACCACAAGGGTGATGTTATGGGTCTGGATGTTGAAATTATGTTCTTTTCTCAAGGACGATAATCACGTGGTGTTGTACAGTGCGCCACAAGGGTGATGTTGTGGGTCTGGTTGTTGAATTTATGCTCTTTTCTCAAGGATGATAATCACGTGGTGAAGTTCAGGCCGCCACAGGGTGATGTTATGGCTCTGGATGTTGAAATTATGCTTTTTTCCCAATGACGGTTTATCACGTGGTGTTGTTCAAAGCACCACAAGGGTGATGTTGAGGGTCTTGAGGGTGAAATTATGCTTTTTTCTCAATGACGGTTTTTCACGTGGTGTTGTTCAAAGCACCACAAACGTGATGTTGACTGTCTTGAGGGTGAATTATGCTCCATTCTCAATGACGATAATCACGTGGTATTGCTCAAAGCACCACAAGGGTGATGTTGAGTGTGTGGAGGGTGAAATAAGGCTTTTAACTCAATGACGGTAATCACGTGGGGTTGTTCGACGCAGCACAAGGGTGATGATATGGGTCTGGTTGTTCATATTATGCTCTTCTCTCAAGGACAATAATCACGTGGTGTTGTTCAAAGCACCCACAAGGGTGATGTTATGGGTCTGGATTCTGAAATTATGCTCTTTTCTCAAGGACAATAATCACGTGGTGTTGTTCAAAGCACCACAAGCGTGATGTTATGGGTCTGGATGTTGAAATTATGCTCTTTTCTCAAGGACAATAATCACGTGGTGGAGTTCAGAGCACCACAAGGGTGATGTTATGGGTCTGGATGTTAAAATTATGCTCTTTTATCAAGGACAATAATCACGTGGTGTTGTTCAAAGCACCACAAGGGTGATGTTTTGGGGCTGGATGTTGAAATTATGCTCTTTTCTCAGGGACAATAATCACGTGGTGGAGTTCAGAGCAACACAAGGGTGATGTTATGAGTCTGGATGTCAAATTATGCTCTTTTCTCAAGGACAATGATCACGTGGTGAAGTTTAGGGCGCCACAAGAGTGATGTTAAGGGAGTGGATGGTAAAATTATGCTCTTTTCTCAAGGATGATAATCACGTGGTGGAGTTCAGGGCGCCACAAGATTGATGTTAAGGGTGTGGATGGTGGAATTAGGCTCTTTTCTCAAGGACGATAATCACGTGGTGTTGTTCAAAGCACCACAAGGGTGATGTTATGGGTCTGGATGTTGAAATTATGCTCTTCTCTCGAGTATGATAATCAAGTGGTGGTGTTCAGGGCGCCACAAGGGTGATGTTAATGGTCTGGATGGTGGAATTATGCTCTTTTCTCAATGACGGTAATCACGTGGTGTTGTTCAAATCACCACAAGGGTGATATTAGGCGGGAGGATGGTGGAATTATGCTCTTTTCTCAATGACGATAATCACGTGGTGAAGTTCAGGGCGCCACAAAGGTGATGTTAAGGGTGTGGATGGTGGAATTAGGCTCTTTTCTCAAGGACGATTATCTCGTGATGTTGTTCAAAGCACCACAAGCGTGATGTTATGGGTCTGGATGTTCAAATTATGCTCTTTACTCAGGGACAATAATCACGTGGTGTTGTTCGAAGCACCACAAGCGTGATGTTATGGGTCTGGATGTTGAAATTATGCTCTTTTCTCCGGGGACATGATTACGTGGTGTTGTTCAAAGCACCACAAGGGTGTTGTT
This sequence comes from Brachyptera risi, assembly GCA_964007535.1. Classification (NCBI taxonomy): domain Eukaryota; kingdom Metazoa; phylum Arthropoda; class Insecta; order Plecoptera; family Taeniopterygidae; genus Brachyptera; species Brachyptera risi. The sequence goes on from OZ023326.1 coordinate 16,673,392, forward strand.
GAGGGTGTGGATGGTGAAATTATACTCTTTCCTCAAGGACGATTATCACGTGGTGTTGTTCAAAGCACCACAAGGGTGATGTTGGGTCTGGATGTTGAAATAAAGCTCTTTTCTCAGGGATTATGATCACGTGGTGGAGTTCAGGGTGCCACAAGGGTGATGTTAAGGACGTGGATGGTGGAATTATGCTCTTTTCTCAAGGACGATAATCACGTGGTGAAGTTCAAAGCACCACAAGGGTGATGTTATGGGTCTGGATGTTGGAATTATGCTCTATTCTCAGGGACAATAATCACGTGGTGTTGTTCGGAGCACCACAAGGGTGATGTTATGGGTCTGGATATTGAAATCATGCTCTTCTCACAAGGACAATATACACGTGGTGGAGTTCAGAGCACCACAAGGGTGATGTTATTGGTCTGGATGGTCTAATTATGCTCTTTTCTCAAGGATGATAATCACGTGGTGGAGTTCAAAGCACCACAAGGGTGATGTTATGGGTCTGGATGATGAAATCATGCTCTTTTCTCAAGGATGATAATCACGTGGTGGAGATCAGGGCACCACAAGGGTGATGTTAAGTGTGTGGATGGTGAAATGATGCTCTTTTCTCGCGGACTATAATCACGTGGTGTTGTTCAGAGCACCACAAGGGTGATGTATTGGGTCTGGATTTTGAAATTATGCTCTTTTCTCAAGGATGTTAATGACGTGGTGAAGTTCAAAGCACCACAAACGTGATGTTGAGGGTCTGGATCTTGAAATTATGCTCTTTTCTCAATGATGATAATCACGTGGTGGAGTTCAGGGCGCCACAAGGGTGATGTTATTGGTCTGGATGTTGAAATTATGCTCTCTTCTCAAGGACGATGATCACGTGGTGGTGTTCAAAGCACCACAAGCGTGATGTTATGGGTCTGGATGTTGAAATTATGCTCTTTTCTCAAGGACGATAATCAGGAGGTGGAGTTCAGGGTGCCACAAGGGTGATGTTATGGGTCTGGATGTTGAAATTATGCTCTTTTCTCAAGGATGATAATCACGTAGTGAAGATCAGGGCGCCACAAGGGTGATGTTATGGGTCTGGATGTTGAAATTATGCTCTCAACTCAAGGATGATAATCACGTGGTGAGGTTCAAAGCACCACGAGGGTGATGTTAGGGGTCTGGATGTTGAAATTATGCTCTTTTCTCAAGGACGATAATCACGTGGTGTTGTTCGAAGCACCACAAGCGTGATGGTATGGGTCTGGATGTTGAATCTATGTTCTTTTCTCAAGGACGATAATCACGTGGTGGAGTTCAGGGTGCCACAAGGGTAATGTCATGGGTCTGGATGTTGAAATTATGCACTTTTCTCAAGGATGATAACCACTTGTGAAGTTCAGGTTGCCACAAGGGTGATGTTATGGGTCTGGATGTTTTAATTATGCTCTTTTCTCAAGGATGATAATCACGTTGTGAAGTTAAAAGCACCACAAGGGTGATGCTATGGGTCTGGATGTTGAAATTATGCTCTTTTCTCGAGGATGATAATCACGTGGTGAAGTTCAGTGCACCACAAGGGTGATGTTATGGGTCTGGATGTTGAAAATATGCTTTTTTCTCAGGGATGATAATCATGTGGTGGAGTTCAGGGCACCACAAGGGTGATGTTACGGGTGTGGATGGTGAAATTATGCTCTTTTCCCGAGGCCGATAATCACGTGGTGTTGTTCAGAGCACCAGAAGAGTGATGTTATGGGTCTGGATGTTAAAATTATGCTCTTTTCTCAAGGACGATAATCACTTGGTGTTGTTCAGGGCACCACAAGGGTGATGTTATGGGTCTGGATGTTGAAATTATTTTTTTTTCTCAAGGACGATGATCACGTGGTGGATTTCAAAGCACCACAAGGGTGATGTTATGGGTCTGGATGGTGGAATTATGCTCTTTTCTCAAGGATGATAATCACGTGGTGAAGTTCAGGGCACCACAAGGGTGATGTTATGGGTCTGGATGTTGAAATTATGGTCTTTTCTCAGTGATGATAATCACGTGGTGGAGTTCAGGGCACCACAAGGGTGATGTTGAGGGTGTGGATGGTGAAATTATGTTCTTTTCTCGAGGACGATAATCACGTGGTGTTGTTCAGAGCACCAGATGGTTGATGTCATGGGTCTGGATGTCAAAATTGGGCTTTTTTCTCGAGGACGATAATCACGTGGTGGAGTTCAGGGCGCCACAAGGGTGATGTTATGGGTCTGGATGTTGAAATTATGCTCTTTTCTCAAGGATGATAACCGAGTGGTGGAGTTCAGTGAGTCACAAGGGTGATGGTATGGGTCTGGATATTGAAATTATGCTCTTTTCTCAAGGATGATAATCACGGTGTGAAGTTCAAAGCACCACAAGGGTGATGTTATGGGTCTGGATGTTGAAATTATGCTCTTTTCTCGAGGATGATAATCACTTGGTGGAGTTCAGGGCGCCACAAGGGTGATGTTATGGGTCTGGATGTTGAAATTATGCTCTTTCCTCAAGGATGATAATCAAGTGGTGGAGTTCAGGGCGCCAAAAGGGTGATGTCATAGGTCTGGAATTTGAAATTATGCTATTTTCTCAAGGATGATAATCACGTGGTGGAGTTCAAAGCACCACAAGCGTGATGTTATGGGTCTGGATGTTGAAATTAGGCTCTTTTCTCAAGGACGATAATCACGTGGTGGAGTTCAGGGAGCCACAAGGGTGATGTTATGGGTCTGGATGTTGAAATTATGCTCTTTTCTCAGTGTCGGTAATCACGTGATGTTGTTCGAAGCACCACAAGGGTGATGTTAAGGGTCTGGATGGTAAAATCATTCTCTTACCTCAAGGACGATAATCACGTGGTGTTGTTCAAAGCACCACAAGCGTGATGTTATGGGTTTGGATGTTGAAATTATGCTCTTCTCTCAGGGACAATAATCACGTGGTGTTGTTCAAAGCACCACAACTGTGATGTTGAGGGTGTGAATGGTGAAAGTATGCTCTTTTCTCAAGGACTATAATCACGTGGTGGAGTTCAGAGCACCACATGGGTGATGTTATGGTTCTGGATGTTGAAATTTTGCTCTCTTCTCAGGGAAAATAATTACGTGGTGTTGTTCAAAGCACCACAAGGGTGATGTTAAGGGTGTGGATGGTGGAATTATGCTCTTTTCTCAAGGACGATAATCACGTGGTGTGTTCAGGGCACCACAAGGGTGATGTTATGGTTCTGGATGTTGAAATTATGCTCTTTTCTCAAGGACGATAATCACTTTGTGTTGTTCAGGGCGCCACAAGGTTGATGTTATGGGTCTTGATGTTGAAATTATGCTCTTTTCTCAAGGACGATGATCACGTGGTGTTTTCAGGGCACCACAAGAGTGATGTTATGGGTCTGGATGTTGAAATTATGCTCTTTTCTCGAGGACGATAATCACGTGGTGTAGAACAGTGCGCCACAAGGGTGATGTTGTGGGTATGGATGTTGAAATTGTGCTCTTTTCTCAAGGATGATAACCACGTGGTGAAGTTCAGGGCGCCACAAGGGTGATGTTATGGGTCTGGATGTTGAAATAATGCTCTTTTCTCAAGGATGATAATCACGTGGTGAAGTTCAAAGCACCACAAGGGTGATGTTATGGGTCTGGATGTTGAAATTGTGCTCTTTTCTCGAGGATGATAATCACGTGGTGGTGTTCAGGGCGCCACAAGGGTGATATTATGGGTCTGGATGTTGAAATTATGCTCTTTTCTCAAGGATGATAATCACGTGGTGGAGGTCAGGGCGCCACAAAGGTGATGTCATGGGTCTGGATGTTGAAATTAGGCTCTTTCCTCAAGGATGATAATCACGTGATGTTGTTCGGAGCACGTCAAGCTTGATGTTAGGGGTCTGGATGTTGAAATTAGGCTCTTTTCTCAAGGACGATAATCACGTGGTGGAGTTCAGGGCGCCAGAAGGGTGATGTTATGGGTCTGGATGTTGAAATTATGCTCTTTTCTCAATGACGGTAATCACGTGGTGGAGTTCAGAGCACCGCAAGGGTGATGTTATTGGTCTGGATGTTGAAATCATGCTCTTTTCTCAAGGATGATAATGACGTGGTGGAGTTCAAAGCACCTCAAGGGTGATGTTATGGGTCTGGATGGTGGAATTATGCTCTTTTCTCAAGGATGATAATCACGTGGTGGAGTTTAAAGCACCACAAGGGTGTTGTTATGGGTCTGGATGGTGGAATTATGCTCTTCTCTCAAGGATGATAATCACGTGGTGAAGTTCAGGGCACCACAAGGGTGATGTTATGGGTCTGGATGTTGAAATTATGCTCTTTCCTCAGGGATGATAATCACGTGGTGGAGTTCAGGGCACCACAAGGGTGATGTTAAGGGTGTGAATGGTGAAATCATGCTCTTTTCTCGAGGACGATAATCACGTGGTGTTGTTCAGAGCACCAGAAGGGTGATGTTATGGGCCTGAATGTTCAATTTAGGCTCTTTTCTCAGGGACGATTATCACGTGGTGGAGTTCAGGGCGCCACAAGGGTGATGTTATGGGTCTGGATGTTGAAATTATGCTCTTTTCTCAAGGATGATAATCACGTGGTGGAGTTCAGGGCGCCACAAAGGTGATGTCATGGGTCTGGATGTTGAAATTATGCTCTTTCCTCAAGGATGATAATCACGTGAAGTTGTTCGAAGCACCACAAGCGTGATGTTAGGGGTCCGGATGTTGAAATTATGCTCTTTTCTCAAGGATGATAATCACGTGGTGTTGTTCAAGGCACCACAAGCTTGATGACATGGGTCTGGATAGTGAAATTATGCTCTATTCTCAAGGACGATAACCACGTGATGAAGTTCAGAGCACCACAAGCGTGATGTTATGGGTCTGGATGTTGAAATTATACTCTTTTCTCAAGGATGATAATCACGTGGTGTTGTTCAAAGCACCACAAGGGTGATGTTAAGGGTCTGGATGGTAAAATCATGCTCTTTTCTCAAGGACGATAATCACGTGGTGTTGTTCAAAGCGACTCAAGCGTGATGTTATGGGTTTGGATGTTGAAATTATGCTCTTTTCTCAAGGACGATAATCACGTGGTGAAGTTCAGAGCACCACAAGCGTGATGTTATGGGTCTGGATGATGAAATTATGCTCTGTTCTCAAGGATGATAATCACGTGGTGTTGTTCAAAGCACCACAAGGGTGATATTAAGGGTGTCGATGGTGGAATTATGCCCTTTGCTCAATGACGATAATCACGTGGTGAAGTTCAGGGCGCCACAAGGGTGATGGTATGGGTCTGGATGTTGGAATTATGCTCTTTTCTCAAGGATGATAATCACGGTGTGAAGTTCAAAGCACCACAAGGGTGATGTTATGGGTCTGGATGTTGAAATTATGCTCTTTTCTCGAGGAAGATAATCACGTGATGGAGTTCAGGCCGCCACAAGGGTGATGTAATGGGTCTGGATGTTGAAATTATGCTCTTTTCTCAGGGACGATAATCACGTGGTGTTGTTCGAAGCACCATAAGCGTGATGTTATGGGTCTGGATGTTGAAATTATGCTCTTTTCTCAGGGACATTAATCACGTGGTGTTGTTCAAAGCACCACAACTGTGATGTTCAGGGTGTGGATGGTGAAATTATGCTCTTTTCTGAAGGACGATAATCACGTGGTTGAGTTCAGAGCACCACAAGGGTGATGTTATGAGTCTGGATGTTGAAATTATGCTCTTTTCTCAGGTACAATAATTACGTGGTGTTGTTCAATGCACCACAAGGGTGATGTTATGGGTCTGGATGTTGAAATTATGCTCTTTTCTCAAGGACGATTATCACTTGGTGTTGTTCAGGGCGCCACAAGGGTGATGTTATGGGTCTGGATGTTGAAATTAGGCTCTTTTCTCAAGGACGATCATCACGTGGTGGAGTTCAAAGCACCACAAGGGTGATGTTATGGGTCTGGATGGTGGAATTATGCTCCCTTCTCAAGGATGATAATCACGTGGTGGAGTTCAGGGCACCGCAAGGGTGATGTTATGGGTCTGGATGTTGAAATTAGGCTCTTCTCTCAAGTACGATAATCACGTGGTGGAGTTCAGGGCGCCACAAGGGTGATGTTATGGGTCTGGATGATGAAATTATGCTCTTTTCTCAAGGATGATAACCACGTGGTGAAGTTCAGGGCGCCACAAGGGTGATGGTATGGGTCTGGATGTTGGAATTATACTCTTTTCTCAAGGATGATAATCACGGTGTGAAGTTCAAAGCACCACAAGGGTGATGTTATGGGTCTGGATGTTGAAATTATGCTCTTTTCTCGAGGATGATAATCAAGTGGTGGAGTTCAGGGCGCCACAAGGGTGATGTTATGGGTCTGGATGTTATAATTATGCTCTTTTCTCAAGGATCATAACCACGTGGTGAAGTTCAGGGCGCCACAAGGGTGATGTTATGGGTATGGATGTTGAAATTATGCTCTTTTCTCAAGGATGATAATCACGTGGTGTTGTTCGGAGCATCACAAGGGTGATATTAAGGGTGTGGATGGTGGAATTATGCCCTTTTCTCAATGACGATAATCACGTGGTGAAGTTCAGGGCACCACAAGGGTGATGTTAAGGGTGTGGATGGTGGAATTATGCTCTCTTCTCAAGGACGATAATCACGTGGTGTTGTTCAAAGCAACACAAGCGTGATGTTATGGGTCCGGATGTTAAAATTATGCTCTTTTCTCAAGGATGATGATCAAGGTGTGAAGTTCAAAGCACCACAAGGGTGATGTTATTGGTCCGGATGTTGAAATTAAGCTCATTTCTCAAGGACTATAATCACTTGGTGTTTTCAGGGCACCACAAGGGTGATGTTATGGGTCTGGATGTTGAAATTATGCTCTTTTCTCAAGGACGATAATCACGTGGTGTTGTACAGTGCGCCACAAGGGTGATGTTGTGGGTCTGGTTGTTGGATTTGTGCTCTTTTCTCAAGGATGATAATCACGTGGTGAACGTCAGGCCGCCACAGGGTGATGTTATGGCTCTGGATGTTGAAATTATGCTTTTTTCCCAATGACGGTTTATCACGTGGTGTTGTTCAAAGCACCACAAGGGTGATGTTGAGGGTCTTGAGGGTGAAATTATGCTATTTTCTCAATGACGGTTTTTCACGTGGTGTTGTTCAAAGCACCACAAACGTGATGTTGACTGTCTTAAGGGTGAATTATGCTCCATTCTCAATGACGATAATCACGTGTTATCGCTCAAAGCACCACAAGGGTGATGTTGAGTGTGTGGAGGGTGAAATAAGGCTTTCAACTCAATGACGGTGATCACGTGGGGTTGTTCGACGCACCACAAGGGTGATGATATGGGTCCGGATGTTGAAATTATGCTCTTATCTCAAGTACAATAATCACCTGGTTTTGTTCAAAGCACCACGAGGGTGATGTTATGGGTCTGGATGTTGATATTATGCTCTTCTCACAAGGACAATAATCACGTGGTGTTGTTCAAAGCACCACAAGGGTGATGTTATGGGTCTGGATTCTGAAATTATGCTCTTTTCTCAAGGACAATAATCACGTGGTGTTGTTCAAAGCACCACAAGCGTGATGTTATGGGTCTGGATGTTGAAATTATGCTCTTTTCTCAAGGACAATAATCACGTGGTGGAGTTCAGAGCACCACAAGGGTGATGTTATGGGTCTGGATGTTAAAATTAGGCTCTTTTCTCAAGGACAATAATCACGTGGTGTTGTTCAAAGCACCACAAGGGTGATGTTTTGGGGCTGGATGTTGAAATTATGCTCTTTTCTCAGGGACAATAATCACGTGGTGGAGTTCAGAGCAACACAAGGGTGATGTTATGAGTCTGGATGTTGAAATTATGCTCTTTTCTCAAGGACAATGATCACGTGGTGAAGTTTAGGGCGCCACAAGAGTGATGTTAAGGGAGTGGATGGTAAAATTATGCTCTTTTCTCAAGGATGATAATCACGTGGTGGAGTTCAGGGCGCCACAAGATTGATGTTAAGGGTGTGGATGGTGAAATTAGGCTCTTTTCTCAAGGACAATAATCACGTGGTGTTGTTCACAGCACCACAAGGGTGATGTTATGGGTCTGGATGTTGAAATTATGCTCTTCTCTCGAGTATGATAATCAAGTGGTGGAGTTCAGGGCGCCACAAGGGTGATGTTAATGGTCTGGATGGTGGAATTATGCTCTTTTCTCAATGACGGTAATCACGTGGTGTTGTTCAAATCACCACAAGGGTGATATTAGGCGGGAGGATGGTGGAATTATGCTCTTTTCTCAATGACGATAATCACGTGGTGAAGTTCAGGGCGCCACAAAGGTGATGTTAAGGGTGTGGATGGTGGAATTAGGCTCTTTTCTCAAGGACGATTATCACGTGATGTTGTTCAAAGCACCACAAGCGTGATGTTATGGGTCTGGATGTTGAAATTATGCTCTTTACTCAGGGACAATAATCACGTGGTGTTGTTCAAAGCACCACAAGCGTGATGTTATGGGTCTGGATGTTGAAATTATGCTCTTTTCTCCGGGGACATAATTACGTGGTGTTGTTCAAAGCACCACAAGGGTGTTGTTGAGGGTGTGGATGGTGAAATTATACTCTTTCCCCAAGGACGATTATCACGTGGTGTTGTTCAAAGCACCACAAGGGTGATGTTGGGTCTGGATGTTGAAATTATGCTCTTTTCTCAAGGATGATGATCACGTGGTGGAGTTCAGGGTGCCACAAGGGTGATGTTAAGGACGTGGATGGTGGAATTATGCTCTTTTCTCAAGGACGATAATCACGTGGTGAAGTTCAAAGCACCACGAGGGTGATGTTATGGGTCTGGATGTTGGAATTATGCTCTATTCTCAGGGACAATAATCACGTGGTGTTGTTCAGAGCACCACATGGGTGATGTTATGGGTCTGGATATTGAAATCATGCTCTTCTCACAAGGACAATATACACGTGGTGGAGTTCAGAGCACCACAAGGGTGATGTTATTGGTCTGGATGGTCTAATTATGCTCTCTTCTCAAGGATGATAATCACGTGGTGGAGTTCAAAGCACCACAAGGGTGATGGTATGGGTCTGGATGATGGAATCATGCTCTTTTCTCAAGGATGATAATCACATGGTGGAGATCAGGGCACCACAAGGGTGATGTTAAGGGTGTGGATGGTGAAATGATGCTCTTTTCTCGCGGACGATAATCACGTGGTGTTGTTCAGAGCACCACAAGGGTGATGTATTGGGTCTGGATTTTGAAATTATGCTCTTTTCTCAAGGACGATAACCACGTGATGGAGTTCAGAGCACCACAAGCGTGATGTTATGGGTCTGGATGTTGAAATTATGCTCTTTTCTCAAGGATGATAATCACGTGGTGTTGTTCAAAGGACCACAAGGGTGATGTTAAGGGTCTGGATGGTAAAATTATGCTCTTTTCTCAAGGACGGTAATCACGTGGTGTTGTTCAAAGCGGCTCAAGCGTGATGTTATGGGTTTGGATGTTGAAATTATGCTCTTTTCTCAAGGATGATAATCACGTGGTGTTGTTCAAAGCACCACAAGGGTGATATTAAGGGTGTCGATGGTGGAATTATGCCCTTTGCTCACTGACGATAATCACGTGGTGAAGTTCAGGGTGCCACAAGGGTGATGGTATGGGTCTGGATGTTGAAATTATGCTCTTTTCTCAAGGATGATAATCACGGTGTGAAGTTCAAAGCACCACAAGGGTGATGTTATGGGTCTGGATGTTGAAATTATGCTCTTTTCTCGAGGAAGATAATCACGTGGTGGAGTTCAGGCCGCCACAAGGGTGATGTTATGGGTCTGGATGTTGAAATTATGCTCTTTTCTCAGGGACGATAATCACGTGGTGTTGTTCAAAGCACCATAAGCGTGATGTTATGGGTCTGGATGTTGAAATTATGCTCTTTTCTCAGGGACATTAATCACGTGGTGTTGTTCAGAGCACCACACTTGTGATGTTCAGGGTGTGGATGGCGAAATTATGCTCTTTTCTGAAGGACGATAATCACGTGGTTGAGTTCAGAGCACCACAAGGGTGATGTTATGGGTCTGGATGTTGAAATTATGCTCTTTTCTCGGGTACAATAATTACGTGGTGTTGTTCAAAGCACCACAAGGGTGATGTTATGGGTCTGGATGTTGAAATTATGCTCTTTTCTCAAGGACGATAATCACTTGGTGTTGTTCAGGGCGCCACAAGGGTGATGTTATGGGTCTGGATGTTGAAATTAGGCTTTTTTCTCAAGGACGATTATCACGTGGTGGAGTTCAAAGCACCACAAGGGTGATGTTATGGGTCTGGATGGTGGAATTATGCTCCCTTCTCAAGGATGATAATCACGTGGTGAAGTTCAGGGCACCACAAGGGTGATGTTATGGGTCTGGATGTTGAAATTAGGCTCTTCTCTCAAGGACGATAATCACGTGGTGGAGTTCAGGGCGCCACAAGGGTGATGTTATGGGTCTGGATGCTGAAATTATGCTCTTTTCTCAAGGATGATAACCACGTGGTGAAGTTCAGGGCGCCACAAGGGTGATGGTATGGGTCTGGATGTTGAAATTATTCTCTTTTCTCAAGGATTATAATCACGTGAAGTTGTTCAAAGCACCACAAGCTTGATGTTATGGGTCTGGATGTTGGAATTAGGCTCTTTTCTCAAGGACGATAATCACGTGGTGGAGTTCAGGGCGCCACAAGGGTGATGTTATGGGTCTGGATGTTGAAATTATGCTCTTTTCTCACTGTCGGTAATCACGTGGTGTTGTACAAAGCACCACAAGGGTGATGTTAAGGGTCTGGATGGTAAAATTATGCTCTTTTCTCAAGGACGATAATCACGTGGTGTTGTTCAAAGCACCACAAGCGTGATGTTATGGGTCTGGATGTTGAAATTATGCTCTTTTCTTAGGGACAATAATCACGTGGTGTTGTTCAAAGCACCACAAGGGTGATGTCAAGGGTGTGGATGGTGGAATTAAGCTCTTTTCTCAGGGACGATAATCACGTGGTGTTGTTCAGGGCACCACAAGGGTGATGTTATGGGTGTGGATGTTGAAATTATGCTCTTTTCTCAAGGACGTTAATCACTTTGTGTTGTTCAGGGCGCCACAAGGGTGATGTTATGGGTCTTGATGTTGAAATTATGCTCTTTTCTCAAGGACGATAATCACGTGGTTTTTTCAGGGCACCACAAGGGTGATGTTATGGGTCTTGATGTTGAAATTATGCTCTTTTCTCAAGGACGAAATCACGTGGTGTTGATCAGTGCACCACGAGGTTGATGTTGTGGGTCTGGATGTTGGAATTATGCTCTTTTCTCAAGGATGATAATCACGTGGTGAAGTTCAGGCCGCCACAAGGGTGATGTTATGGCTCTGGATGTTGAAATTATGCTCTTTTCTCAATGACGGTTTATCACGTGGTGTTGTTCAAAGCACCACAAGGGTGATGTTGAGGGTCTTGAGGGTGAAATTATGCTATTTTCTCAATGACGGTTTATCACGTGGTGTTGTTCAAAGCACCACAAGGGTGATGTTGACAGTCTTAAGGGTTGAAATTATGCTCTATTCTCAATAGCGGTAATCACGTGGTATTGCTCAAAGCACCACAAGGGTGATGTTGAGTGTGTGGAGGGTGAAATTATGCTTTTTTCTTAATGACGGTAAACACGTGGGGTTGTTCAGAGCGTCACAAGGGTGATGTTATGGGTCTGGATGTTGGAATTATGCTAATATCTCAAGGACAATAATCACGTGGTGTTGTTCAAAGCACCACAAGGGTGATGTTATGGGTCTGGATGCTGAATTTATGCTTTTTTCTCAAGGACGATAATCACGTGGTGTTGTTCAAAGCACCACAAGCGTGATGTTATGGGTCTGGATGCTAAAATTATGCTCTTTTCTCAAGGACAGTGATCACGTAGTGTTGTTCAAAGCACCACAAGCGTGATGTCATGGGTCTGGATGTTGAAATTATGCTCTTATCTCAGGGACAATAATCACGTGGTGGAGTTCGAAGCACCACAAGGTCGATGTTATGGGTCTGGATGTTGAAATTATGCTCTTTCTCAAGGACAATAATCACGTGGTGTTGTTCAAAGCACCACAACGGTGATGTATTGGGTCTGGATGTTAAAATTATGCTCTTTTCTCAGGGACAATAATCACGTGGTGGAGTACAGAGCACCACAAGGATGATGTTTTGTGTCTGGATGTTGAAATCATGCTCTTTTCTCAAGGACAATAATCACGAGGTGAAGTTCAGGGTGCCACAAGGGTGATGTTAAGGGTGTGGATGGTGAAATGATGCTCTTTTCTCGCGGACGATAATCACGTGGTGTTGTTCAGAGCACCACAAGGGTGATGTATTGGGTCTGGATTTTGAAATTATGCTCTTTTCTCAAGGACGATAACCACGTGATGGAGTTCAGAGCACCACAAGCGTGATGTTATGGGTCTGGATGTTGAAATTATGCTCTTTTCTCAAGGATGATAATCACGTGGTGTTGTTCAAAGGACCACAAGGGTGATGTTAAGGGTCTGGATGGTAAAATTATGCTCTTTTCTCAAGGACGGTAATCACGTGGTGTTGTTCAAAGCGGCTCAAGCGTGATGTTATGGGTTTGGATGTTGAAATTATGCTCTTTTCTCAAGGATGATAATCACGTGGTGTTGTTCAAAGCACCACAAGGGTGATATTAAGGGTGTCGATGGTGGAATTATGCCCTTTGCTCAATGACGATAATCACGTGGTGAAGTTCAGGGTGCCACAAGGGTGATGGTATGGGTCTGGATGTTGGAATTATGCTCTTTTCTCAAGGATGATAATCACGGTGTGAAGTTCAAAGCACCACAAGGGTGATGTTATGGGTCTGGATGTTGAAATTATGCTCTTTTCTCGAGGAAGATAATCACGTGGTGGAGTTCAGGCCGCCACAAGGGTGATGTTATGGGTCTGGATGTTGAAATTATGCTCTTTTCTCAGGGACGATAATCACGTGGTGTTGTTCAAAGCACCATAAGCGTGATGTTATGGGTCTGGATGTTGAAATTATGCTCTTTTCTCAGGGACATTAATCACGTGAGTAGTGTGTGAGGCACCCTGGGACAAATCTGTTGTGAGGCACCCTGGGACAAATCTGTTGTGAGGCACCCTGGGACACGTTGACCCTCGACGTTGACCTTTGACATTGACCTTGGACCTTTGACCTTTGACCCTTTTTGGTTTTGACCTTTGACCTTTGACCCTTTTTTGGGGATAAATTTTTTTCGATAAATTTTTTCTTCCGATCATTTTTTTTCGATTAATTTTTTTTTTCGATTTTTTTTTTGGTTCAATTTTTTTTTTCTTGCACTGTTGGTGATACTTTTTTTTCTGCCACCATTTTTCAATTCCTCATTTTCCATTTTATTATTTTTTCTCGCACTGTTGGGTGCTGACTTTTTTGCCGTCATTTTCAATTATTTTATAATTCATTTTATATAAATCAATTTGAAAACAAAATATCTTTCACCCCGCTGGGTTTTGAACCCGGTTAGTTTGCGCTAGCATTTCGCTTGCAGTGGAGTATCAGCTGCACTAACCACTCAACCATGGAGACGGGATACATATGATAGGTTAAAAGTCATACATGTTCTCAAGGGGCATGACGTCACACGATGTAATTTGCTGGAGACAGAGAGAGAGAGAGAGAGAGAGAGAGAGAGAGAGAGAGAGAGAGAGAGAGAGAGAGAGAGAGAGAGAGAGAGAGAGAGAGAGAGAGCCAGTATGTATCTGTTGTGAGGCACCCTAGGACAGCACCTGGATAGAGAGAGAGAGAGATAAACGTGCTTGATCTTGCAAAAGTCACAGCCTGAAACCGCTGACGCTTGGTTTAGATGAGTGCAAGAAAGACACTACAGACAGACACGTGATCGCGTAGAACTCATCTGTTGTGAGGCACCCTAGGACAGCACCTGAATAGAGAGAGAGAGATAAACGTGCTAGATCTTGCAAAAGTCAGCCTGGAACCGCTGACGCTTGGTTTTAGTAAGTGCAGGAAAGACACTACAGACAGACACGTGATCGCGTAGAACTCTTCTGATTGGATGCTGCATCGTGTGTGTGTGTGCGTGTGTGTGTGTTTGTCTGTGTTGACCATCATTCTTAAAGCCCGTCTTGAAGCATTCAGTCACTCAATAAACTTGTCTTCAAGTCGTCAGCCATTCAGATATATTCGTCAACTTGATTTGTTTGGACTTTTGCTTCTTGGTTCATCCAGGCCATCAGTTCACTCATACATCATCTCTTCGTATATTATCATTCAATAATATTTTTTCTGCACTCGTCAAATACTATATTATTACATACTACAGTAATTTCTAGTTATACGTGGACTTTTGCTTCTTGGTTCATCCAGGCCATCAGTCCACTCATACATCATCTCTTCGTATATTATCATCCAATAGTATTTTTTCTGCACTCGTCAAATACTATATTATTACATACTACAGTGATTTCTAGTTATACGTGGACTTTTGCTTCTTGGTTCATCCAGGCCATCAGTCCACCTATAACGATATAGAGTAGGTCTAGTCCTACCTACACTTGGAGCAAACTGATTTGTTCGATTATATTTGATTGACGTTGTTCATTCATTGTTAAGCTCTTTGGTTCTGCCCAAAGCCATCCGCCTGACACGTGCATTGTTTGTGTTTTTACGCATAGTAGTAATGGATAACACCCAAGATTTTTGGGATTATTTGGGGTTAACATCTGCTGAGTCAGAAGAGTTGTTCCTACTTGAGAGCTTTCACTCGACTTCAACTGGTTGGAATGAAATCTCCTCTGCGGAGAATAATGCAACAACAACAACAGCACCAACAAGAGTGTATGAAGTAAACAATGCTTCAGTGCTGACACCTCAACCAGGTTGTTCCAAGGCACCTCAGTTCAATCCTGAAGAAGACAGAGAGGAACAAGAAGAACAAGCTGCTGATGCTAGTCCCCAATCTGGATTGAATCAACAAGGGACTGGTCAAAAAGGGTTCACAATAATAAGCGAACATGTATATGCCAACCGGAAATATAAGCTGAATTCTCGTTCTCTAGATATTGTTTTCGACGAAATCCCCTCTGAAGAGAATCCCATCGAATGGTTACACTCCACGTTCACAAATCTCTTGGATTATCTAAAAACCGCTGATATTTTGCCTCATCACAAAGTGGGGATGAAAATCTACAGCCATGCGGAACCGGAAACTCCCATATGTATCTCATACATAGTTCCAGCAAACCTAGACGTAGAGATAATCATGCGTAGGATCGAAGCGGTAAATCAGAGTAATAAATCATTCCTGACCCAGGGACCTATGAGCATTGAACTCACTCACCTGGAACTTCCTGCCAATGGCAGAGGCCGTAACGCCGTGCAAAAGTGTACCTCAGATACCGAGTATATCCAGAAGAAAAACTCCTTCATTGAGATTACGAACAAGGATAATCTTTGTCTAGCTAGAGCTCTTGCTGTCGCTATTGCCATTCACACAGGAAAAACTAAAGAAAATGCTTATATTAAAAAGGGTCGAGAACAACAACTCCGGAAAGCAGAATTATATTGCCGAGAAGCTGCAGTGGATTTGAGCACCTCTGGTGGTGGCATAGAGGAGATTCGTAAATTTCAAAATTATTTCAGTGATTACAAGATCACAGTTTTCATGGATCGAAAAGGTAGAGAGGTTATGTTCGAGGGGCCTGACGGCACGGCACTTCAAGAGCGAAAATTTATTGATCTATTCTATCATGATAATCATTATGATGTCATAACATCTGTCACCGGAGCTTTCGATACCAGCTACTATTGTAGACCCTGTAAAATTCCATTTCGTTTCAAAGGAGCACATAAGTGCGATGTTTGCTGTCCTCGCTGCTATACTGATGGGAATTGCAGCGATTCGGAGAGTCGTGCAGTTAAATGTGACGTATGTTTGAGAGCATTCAAGTCGGAAATTTGTTATCTTAATCACCTCAAACCGCATTATACCAACAATCGTTCTGTTTGCGATGTGTTAAGAATATGTGATATTTGTCATTGTTTTTATAATCTCCGAGACAGAGATGAACACTCATGCTCCGAAAAATACTGCAATGTATGTTCCAAGTTTACAGATGTTAATCACAAATGTTATCTGAAACCACTTAAACCCAAAAACATGCCTGTCAATAAAAATATAGTGTTTACATGCTTTGACATAGAATCAACACAGCACAGATCGTTGCCCCTGAAACCTCACATGAAAAAGCACGAGCCAAATCTAGTAGTCAGTCAGCAAGTGTGCCTTCGATGTATCGATTCACCATTTGATAGTCTTCAATGTAACTTCTGTTCACCTGGAGAATCAAGACTAAAAGTGTTTGAAGGCCCCTCTCCCTTGAATGGTTTTTTTGACCATGTACGGAAATACAGACGGAATGTGAAGCAGAACATTTTGATTGCGCACAATATGAAAGGTTATGATGGTAATTTCATTGCCACGCATATGATTCAAGAGTTGAAGTGGAATCCATCTATCATAATAAATGGTGCTAAAATTATGATGTTAGCGCAAGATGAGGTTATTGTAAAAGACTCTCTAAATTTCTTTCCGTTTCCTCTCAGTAAATTGCCTAAAGCGTTCAACTTGGAGGAACAAAAGGGCTATTTTCCTCATTTCTTCAACAATCCTGATAATTATAAATATGTCGGGCCTTTACCTGATACTTGTTACTATGGCTGCGATGCAATGAGCGAGAAAGAACGCTCAGAATTTATTTCATGGCACTCAAATGAGGTAGCAAGAAAGTCTGTTTTCGATTTTCAGAAGGAACTCCGAGATTATTGTGTTAAGGATGTTAAAATCCTGTTAGAATCTTGCATCTCTTTCAGAAAAGAGTTCATTGCTGAGAATAACATTGATCCGTTTTGGCAAGCAGTGACAATAGCAGGGGCTTGTATGCAAGTGTTTCAGCAGAATTTTCTCAAGCCAAACACAATTGCTATAATCCCTTCAGGAGGTTATCGTATGGCAGATACTCACTCGTTTATTGCCTGTCAGTGGCTCGACTGGCTAGCTCATGACCAACAAATAACCATCAAACATGCACGAAATAGTTCTGAACATACAATTTTAGGTCACAAAGTTGATGGTTATCAGCTTAGTGTTGATCGTCCTGATGTTATATATCAGTTTCATGGGTGCTATTTCCATGGATGTCCAAAGTGCTTCGAGAATAGGTCAGTAACACTGCAAAACTGTGGCGGTGGAGATACCATGGAATCACGTTTTGAAAATACGGAACGACGCTCCAGCATTCTCAGAGAAGCAGGCTATATTGTCGTAGAGATGTGGGAGTGTGAATTCAAGGCGTTGATTGAGCGTACACCGGACCTACTCACTTTTATCAATAATTACGTGAAGGAACACGTTGCCCCCCCTTAACCCCCGTGACGCATTTTTCGGTGGCAGAACAAACTGTGTGAAGACATACTACAAAGTTAAGGAAGGTGAGAAGATTAAATACATGGATGTTTGCAGTTTGTATCCTTATATAAATAAATATGGAGAATATCCATTAAGGCATCCTAAAATCTATGTTGGGAATGATTGCAAGCAATTAATGGGTCATAATTTCAACATGAACCAAATCAAAGGATTGATCAAGTGTTCAATTGTGCCTCCGGACTCTCTCTATCACCCCGTTTTACCTGTGAGACTAGATGGGAAGCTATTATTTCCGCTCTGTCGCTTATGTGCTGAAACTCTGTTCAAAGACGATTGCCCACATTCATCTGATGAAGATAAACAACTTATTGGAACATGGGTCGATTCAGAAGTAAGGAAAGCTGTGGAGAAAGGATATCGCATAACACATGTTTTTGAGATATGGCAATATCAGACCACAAAATACAATTCAAAGAATAACTCTGGAGGACTTTTTGTAGAATACATTAATAAATTCCTAAAAACAAAAGTCGAAGCAAGTGGATGGCCTTCGTGGTGTGAGAGTAGTGAAGCTAAATCAAAGTATATTGAGAGATTTTGGATGAAAGAGGATGTCAAACTCGATCAATCGAAAATAAAAAATAATCCCGGTTTAAGATCGCTGTCTAAGCTAATGTTAAATTCCTTCTGGGGGAAGTTTGGGCAGCGTCAAGATCTCACTCATCACACTATCCTTGAAGCTTATGATATACTCGTCAAAATAGCAACGGATCCCTCGATTGAGCTCATAACATGCGACTCACTAGGAGAAGAAAAATTAATCTGTTCATGGAAAACAAAGACCGATGCGATAGCACCTTCACCCCGGGCAAATGTAGTGATTGCCGCTTACACCACTGCTCTAGCTAGACTTAAACTTTATTCATACCTTGAAATGCTGGGTGAGGAAGTTTTATATTTTGATACTGACTCAGTGTTTTATGTTTCCCGACCTGGAGGAGTAGAGATAGAAACTGGGGATCATCTGGGTGACATGACCGACGAGCTGCTAGAGTATGGAAATGGATCATACATAAAGGAATTTGTGAGTGGTGGTCCAAAAAACTATGCCTACAAAGTGAGCTGTGCGGGTGACGATACAAAAGAAAAGATCATTTGTAAAGTCAGAGGTATCAATCTTAACTATACGGCCAGTAAGACTGTTAATTTCGATGTCATCAAAAGCATGATTATTGATAATGCACCGCCCGTGAATGTGAATATCCCTCATAAGATTGCTACGGTGAAACATTTTACGGTGGTTACCCGACCCATGAACAAAATATATCGAACCGTTGTTACAAAACGCCGGCTGATTGAGGGTAACGACACTTTACCATTTGGCTACAAGAGACAACGTCTGGGCTAAGGTCATGTTTCTACACAGTTCTCTTTCCATCATAATTATTATCAGGATTATTATTCATTTATCGAGCAAACAATTCCGTTTCGTGTGACACACTCTCGTATAATTATCTCTGTTTTTTTTTTTCATCACATAGGTTTATTCCGTCTAGCTCTATGTGGTCCTTTTTTTTTCCCAATAAAAAAAAATATAAAGGTCTCCATTGATGGTTGAAACTTTGGCGCAGTAATGGGGCTTCCAAACAAATATCAACTGACGGCTCAGAATTATTCTCAAGGATATTATAAGCTATATAAAGGCTTGCAAGAGTATATTCATGAACAATCAGCACCATGGATCCTAGACTTCAACATTGTTTCACTATGCTCATTGCTGGCCCCACAGGGTCAGGTAAATCGTTCTTCATCAGTCGTCTAATTGAAAACATAGACTCTATGATTGACACTTCTATTGTAGAAATAATATGGTGTTATACAGAGTATCAGTCTTTATATGATACTGTTCTAGACTCGAGAGTTCGTTTCCATGAGGGAATCATCGATTCGAAGGATCTTGATCCAAGTGCAGGAGCCAGACTCATCATATTGGATGATTTAATGCGTGAAGCAGATGATCGCGTTGTAGATCTATTCACCAAAGGATCTCACCATAGAAATTTGAGTGTTATTTTCCTCACGCAAAACTTGTTCCATCAAGGAAAAGGAAGAAGAGATATATCATTGAATGCACACTATATTGTTTGTTTCAAAAATCCTCGAGATCGTAATCAAATTCTACATCTTTCTCGACAAGTTTGTCCACAGAATCCAAAGCATGTCCAAGAAGCTTTTGAAGATGCTTGCTCAACTGCTCATGGATACCTTCTTCTTGATTTTAAACAAACCACGTCTGATATTATGCGCTTGCGCACATGCATATTTCCTAATGACAATGAATCCTTTGTTTACTTACCAAAGTCTAGTACTATAAAACCATAATTCAGTGCTCCATTGGAATCATTACTCCCAGATGAGTGAATGTGTCAAGAGATACGCGGATATCCTCCGTGCTCTGCAATCGGCTAACCCCATTGTGAGGAAATCAATACTGAAAGCAGCTGACAAGGGCTTGATTCATTCCATATGTGCTTGTGCTGACAATACATTAAAAGGTCGTGTTCATTTGAATAATTTTCAGAAGATTAAACTCCGCCGTCATAAGAAGGTCTTGCGTGAGATAGCTCGTTCTGGTGACACTTGGAAAACTAAAAAACGATTATTGGTTCAGTCAGGTGGAGCAATTTTACCTTTGCTGCTAGGACCTCTTCTTGGAAGTATTCTGTCTAACATCTTCAAGTAATCATGGAGAGAACTAGGAAGATGCTTCTGATTGATCCGGCTAAACTAGACCGTCTCCAAGAAATGAATGCCAAATCTCAAGTTGATTTTCAACAAGAGAGAAATCTTAGATCTGATAAAAACGTTCCAGATAGTGAAGCGTTGAATCTCTATAAGCAATCGTTGCAAAAACAGCAATATATGGCCGAGGAATCAAGAAAACCAATATCATTGTCTATCAAACCTGAACAAGTTGATGATGATGATGATGATGAAACACAAAGGACACGGATTTTAGAGATGGATCCATCCATAGTCAAGCGATTTCAAGATCCTGGTTCTCATCCTTTATCTAATACACTGTCTTCTTTGACATACGATATGAAACACATTCTCAAATCAAGTCGTATTTCTGATGCAGAGAAATGGCGTTTATATAACCAAACATTACAAAGATATTTACATTTCATTGATATGGCACGCAAACCATTAGCAATATCAATTAGCACTGATGGCAAAGATGAAATGGATGATAATGACAATTCTGTAATAACGAAAGAAGAAGCTATTGGATCTCTACCCAAGAAAATTAGGATTCATGCCTCAATAATTTACGATAAGCTTGCTTCATCCAAATCGATAACTTGGGATACTTATGGGAAAGTGACAATAAAGGGAGTCAAGATTCCCGGTTCTTCAATCACAGACCTTCTCACCGACATTGTGCGCAACCAAAAAAATACGAATCCTCGAGGTTGGCCCGAATTTGCGGGTGTTCTTGCTGAACTCAATATACCACAATCATTTATAAAGAATGACAGGCGCAGAGAATTCATTCGTGACAAGTACTTCTTCCAAGCAACTACTCCCTCAAAAAGTACTAGTGTTAAAAGAAAGCGTGAGTCAACCTGGAACAACTTCAAGTTTGCTAAATGAAGGTGAAAATTGACAAAGTTTTATCAAAAATATATAATGATCCCTCAAACCCTGCTGGCTTCTCCTCCTCTACTGTGTTATGGAGAGCAGCTAATAAATTAATTCCATTGTATTTAGTACAGAAATGGCTTCAGAGTCAGGATGCTTATACTCTTCATAAACCCACTCGCAAAAGGTTTGCACGGAATCATTATGTAGTGGATAATATTGACGATCTATGGCAGGCTGATCTCAATGATATGTCATCTATCAAGCAGTACAATAAAGGTTTTGTTTATCTAATGACAATCATTGATGTATTTAGTAAATTTGCGTGGAGTGTACCACTCAAAAGAAAAACTGGTGTTGAAGTTTCTGATGCTTTTAAAAAAATAATCAAACAAAGTGGACGGAAGCCTTTACATCTGTCGACTGATCAGGGTAAAGAATTTCTCAACAAGGTATTTCAGAAATTTCTAAAAGAAAATGATATTCATTATTATCATACAAATAATCCTGATACTAAGGCTTGCATTGTGGAAAGATTTAACCGTACACTAAAAAGTAAAATGTGGCGTTACTTTACGTTGCATAATACTTACCACTATTTAACAGTACTCCCCAAGCTAATGCATGCCTACAATCATTCGAAGCATAGATCAATTCGTATGGCACCAGCGGAAGTTAATGATGAAAATGTACGTGAGGTGTGGTACAACTTGAATGGTGTATCACTTTCGAAAAAGAATAAACCAAGACCCATTTTAAAAGTAGGTGATTTTGTGAGAATTAGTAAAGAAAAAATGAAGTTTGAAAAAAGTTATGAGCAGGGTTGGTCTGAAGAATTATTCAAGGTGAAAACTGTGATAAAGAGACAACCTGTTGTGTATAGAATTGAAGATTTACATGGTGAAGTGATAAAAGGATCATTTTACGAGAAAGAGTTGCAGAGAGTTGCATATAAACGATCATCTCAATTCAAAATAGATAAAATATTGGATACGACAGGTAGAGGCACCAGTAAGAAAGTGCTTGTCAAGTGGAAAGGTTATCCATCAAAGTTTAATTCGTGGTTACCAGAGGCTGACATCATCAAAATATGAAAGACTCTTTTTATATCACTCTTCCAAGTAATAGTTCTATGGAATTGTACAATGGTAATACTACAAGTCATTTCACAACTCTTCTAAGAGAATCTATTCAATTGAATAACCAATGGGAAGTTGCCCTAGTCGAGTTACATTATCCACAAACACTATTCAATGTGTCCCGAGGTCAGAATTCTATAACGGTAATACACGAAGATTCCAAAGAACGAAAGTTGGATCTGATTGATACAATTTATGTTGAGCCAGGATTTTACAGAGATTCTCGTGAACTTGTTGCAGCTGTAAATACTGCGCTATCTAAATTGGGTGTAGGCCTTTTAGAGATCGATACTGATTCAGGTTTATGCCATATCTCAATGAACGACAGTTCTACAGCTTTAGAGTTTGATACTGTATTGGGACAGCAATTGGGTTTTGATCCTGATTCAGAATTTGGTGGTAATTCCATTGCAACTTCGTTTCCAAATGTCGAACTAGGAATTCCTACATTTATTTTTGTTTATTGTGACCTCATCGAAGCACAGATAGTTGGTAATACAGTGGCACCTCTTTTGAGAATGGTTAACACACAGTTCAAGAAATATAGTTTTGGGGAACAAATAACACGTGAATTTTCGAGTCTGCAATATGTCCCCATACTAAAACGCCAGTTTAACAACATTGAAATAGATTTAAGAGGCAGCACAGGGAGTCCATTACCATTTCACACTGGAACATCAGCAGTGGTACTTCACTTTTGACGTTGTGGTCTTGATAAGTCTAGTTAACGATGTTACATCATACCGACTCGTATACCCGCTATTACTTGAGCCAAGCTGGTGGTAATTTGAATGTGTTTCGAGGTGGAGTTTATCAGCGGGGACATGGTCTAGCTGGTTTTTTCAAGGGTTTATTTAGAGCAGCATTTCCATTGTTGAAAAGTGGTGCTATAGCAGTGGGTAAAGAAGCGTTGAATACGGGCGTATCTTTGGTCAGTGACTTGGTACATCAAAAACCAGTTAAGCAATCGATGAAGCAAAGAATTGGAGAGGCAAGTCAGAATCTGAAAAGAAAAGCCGAGAATAAGTTGGCATCTATGACAGGAAGTGGCATAAAAGCTACAAAGCAACGCATTTTGAATCATTCACCAAGCATCTTCAGAGGTGTTAGGATCAGTGCAAGCATAAAATCTTCCAAATCGAAGAACAAGAAGAAATTCAAGAAGAAGAAGGTGGTGAGCAGTAAGCAAAGAAAAAACAGTGAAGATATATTCTCATAGAAAATGTCTCTTTTACATGCACAGTCGGAGGAATCGATGAAATCTGAATTGGATTTATTTGGTCTCCCTCTCACCCAAACCAATTTAGAACGTGGTGATTGGATCCCTTATAAACCTATCGCTTCTCTGAATGATTCAGCACCACTAGAGTTTGTCATACCTGGTCGGGGGTCTGAATATATTGACATGTCTCAGACTTTACTTTCAATTCAAGTGAAGCTAACATCTGCTGATGGAACGAAAGTTGCCGATGAGGTCGCAGTGGGTCCTGTCAATAATTGGCTTCATTCGTTATTTCAACAAGTAGATGTTTTTCTGAATGGCAAATTAGTTTCACCCCCCTCCCATACATATGCTTATAGAGCATACATAGAATCGGTGTTAAACTACGATGTTTCCGCCAAATCATCGCATCTCACAACTCGCTTATGGTACAAAGATACAGCGGGTAAAATGGATGATTTTACAGGCAATCACGGTTTAACTAAACGCATGACTTTCACAGCCGGAGGTAAGACTGTCGATCTTCTGGGTAATATCCATACGGACATGTTTAATCAGGAGCGGTTCTTATTGAATGGTGTTGAGATGCGAATTAAACTAATAAGAAGTAAAGATGCTTTTCACATCATGTCGAAGAGTGATGCAGTGAAATCAAGTATTGTTGATGCTACCCTATATGTACGAAAGGTTCAAGTGAATCCTTCCATTCTCATTGCTCATAACAGAGCACTAGAAAAAGTCAATGCTAAATATCCAATTACCCGCGTGGAAATAAAGACTGTGACAATACCTTCAGGCTTGCAAAGTAAAACTCTGGATAACCTCTTCATGGGTCAGCTACCGAAAAGAATCATCATTGGTCTTGTGAGCAATGCAGCATTCAATGGAGATTTTGAGAAGAATCCATTCAACTTTCAAAACTTTGGTTTGAATTTTGCTTCCATCTATGTCGACGGACATCAAGTGCCAACTAAGCCTCTGCAACCCGATTTTGACAATAAGCAATATATTAGGGCATACCATACACTATATTCGGGAACAGGTATCCACTTCAAGGATGAAGGAAATAATATTTCCAGGGAAGAATATCCTAATGGCTATTTTCTCATAGCATTCGATTTGACACCAGATTTATCAGCAAGTTCAGATCATTGGTGTTTGCAACGTAATGGAAGCTTGCGCGTTGACATTCGTTTCAAAAATTCGCTCACAGAGACCATAGACTGTATTTTATATGCAGAGTTTGATAACTTGCTCGAGATCGATGGGAACCGGAATGTTATTGTCGACTACAGCAACTGAAGCTCGTGAAGTCTGACCTTGAGCGGTGACATCATAGCAGCATGTTTGAGCATGTCTCTGTCTCTCTCTCTCTCTCTCTCTCTCTCTCTCTCTCTCGTGAACGCGTTTGTATAGACAGTACTTCAGCGACAATCATCATGAGTGCGTGTACGATATGTGTGAGTTTGCTCGTTGATAATTCGGGAGTGTTAAATGTGGTGAAGGAAGTCACAATCGTGGATAACGAGACACTTGGAGCTAAACATTGGATTTTCAAACCACCATGCAGTATTACTGATTTGAATCCCGAAGTGAGAAGAATAAATGAGCAGCTTTGTCTTGAAGCCTACGGTATACAATGGCAGGAGGGAGATGAGGACTATAACGATTTGAAGAAGATAATTATGCAAAATACAGAAAAATACAACTTTCTCTACACATGCGGTGACTTGCATATGTATGTACGATCGGATGCAAAAGTTTTTCGTCTGGCCCAGGCATAGCATTGATATAAGCCTGAGGGGTAGGCAACTTGTCAAGCCTCAAACGTGATTATCAGCTATACTACCATACACAAAAATATGTCCACTCAAGTCCCCTCCCCTACCCACCGACCCACCAGCAACCCCATACGTCTACTACTATATATTACTTGCAAATAAACTATACACATTTACTCGCTGATATTGGTTATACTATCCCATCAATTATGGCATATAATAATAGTAAAACATCCAAATACTTGCAAAATTGATGATGATAATCATGATATCATTGTATTTATTATATTATCTCTTATCTCTTGATTATTTCTGTATATTTTTCCCTCTGAACTTCAATTACTACTTCTTATACATAGTGGATTAGTTAATTGAAAACAAAAGAATGCAAATAAGTTTTATACACCAATGCATCTATATTGTCTCAGAATGAGAGTTGTAGGAAATCACAGGCGCACGCACAGCAAGCCAAACATAAAACACGATTCATAAAATGAATTTCAATAAAGTCCTGAGAAAACGCTATAGCTGAACTAAGTTGTCAGGCAAGCCATTTGAAAAAGGAGTATATTGTGATAAAATATATATAAACTCGAATTCATTCAATTACACTTTCCTTTATCCAATATGTTCAAAAAAGACTCATGGAACATGTATAAGAATACCCTCTCAGTAAACTTCAAGAATTCATGTTTATAGGATCGACAATTTATTCTGTGTTACTAAAAGTTACGGAGATTTTCTTTTTTCATGACAAAAATTAGTGAATGTTTGAGTCAATCGATTAATCCTTATAGAGCCAGCGTGAACATTATGTTACAAAAAAAAGCAGAATGAAGAATTATATATCACAATGTTTGACTGCACCTTAGACAGATTTGCAGGGTGCACTTTCGCCACATATATCTCGAGAACCACATAACTACGGAATTGCGGTATCCAAATTATTGGTTTTCATGGCTTAATTCCCGGTTATCGAATGATAGTAGAAATAAATCACAAACGCACATCCTTAAGTTCAACCTGGCTTATCAATATTTAAAATCCTGACTCGCCTGTAAATTAACAGTTTTCTTATTTTCCTTGACGAAAATGTGTAATGTAACTACATTTTGTTTCAATTTTAAAAAAGTGAAACTCCCCTGTCTAGCGGTGGTTACTGAACTCTTTTAATATCATCCCTTTTCCACTTTTAAACCCCAAAAAAACTTTCCAACTCACATTAAACTTGGGTCGAGCATTTCGATGAGAAACATTCTCAGCTAAGATGCGCGCTCTCAATATAATAACACATGTATTATATATATGAATATCTTTATTCAAGACTCTGTCTTATATTAAAGATTGCAAAAGCACACAGAATAAAAATCAATTAATTGAAATATAAAAAATCATCAATGATAACATTTAGAGAGAATAACAAGATAAATTTAATAGGATTAGACATATAGATTCATAAATATTAAGATATTCAATCATTCTTTTGATTTCATAATAACTATTCTGAATTATTAGGTTGACTTTATGGTGATATTTTCATGGAAAAAATCATTTTCTGATTCAATTTGGTTACCCTAACATACAATATTTTTTGTATTATATGAATTCGACATTTGGGATTAAACAAGCAGCTACATTTTCAAATGAATGAATACAAAAATTGATTGGATCAGTAGTTGGCACTCAAACAAAATCAGTACATTTTATTAATTATTTATCGATTATTGATTACTAGTGAATTTTAATAATTAGAGCCTACCATAATAAACTAAATGATGATTTTAAATATGATCATACAGGTCTACACAAAAGTGATAGGCCTAAAAGTGATACCAATAAGAAGGAGACAAAAATCGCAAGATTATTTGCATAGTTTCCGAGTAATTTTTAGGTATTTCAATTATTTATCGAGGTTTTTCATGAAAATAATTCGTCTGTGGGTTAATTCAATGAACGTAATGTAGCTGGAATTGGTACAAATTGTTATATATTATCTCGGTTATCAGTAAACCATGTTGCCAAAATACTTGCCAAACTACTTTTGGGAAAGGAACGGATCTGATGCCATATCGTTCATTAAAGGGTAGAACGAGCAAAACAAGATTTACAATTTTTGTAGTATATCGGTCTATATCAAGGACACGATATGCTTTCAGAAATCTGATCAGCTATTTAAGAAACAAAAGAACACTATATTTTCATATATTTGCTCTTTTTACAACGCAAAATATGGCATACGTAATACGCTATATATGCGTTGTAAGATGAACGAGAAAAAAAACGTCCAGTGGTACCAAAATAGTACTTTTTATTCTTTTTGTTCGATATGGCTGACCCGATCGAATTGAAAATTGGTAGAAAATGTATCACAGATCAAAATGTATATGAACTTCACCTTTTTTTTTTTAAATACAAATATTTCCGATTTTTGCAGTCATGTAACATATGTGACGTTATTTTTGAAGTTCCAAAATATCTTTTTCAAAGTCAAAAAAAAAATGGTGTCAAATTGAATCTTCGCTACACACATCTTAACCAACTTCGAAAACGTCGCATTGTATCGTTTCAAGAATGAGCGATAATGATGTATGCCTATAGAATTTATTTTTCATTCTTTCCTGTTCAGATACTCAACCGACTGAACTCACACTAGAGTCTCCATATAATATTGGTATTTGTTTTTATATATTTACTCTACTTCACATTTTACTTAGCTTAGGCTAAATTAACCACTTGGCTAAATAAACATGCTATTATTCACCTCAGATTCATAAGAGCTCAATCTAGAATATGAAACAACTCCTTTACTAAAAGGATGTAGGAAATAAATACATGTTAGGATGATGGTAAAAATTAAAAGAGTGTATATTTAATCCATGTTTCAACTTTAGGTAACACACTTTTTCACTATAAGATACATTCATGGCGTATTACAATTGTGTTTAGATAACATGTGTATATATATATATATATATATATATATATATATATATATATATATATATATATATATATATATATATATATATATATTTATTTATTTAATGCAATTATATAATAACAATCAACAAAATCTATTTATACAGAATGTATGAAGCCTACTTGGCTAAATAAATGAATAGCATAAGTAAACTGTGCTGCAGTTTTGAAGCGTATATTGGTTAATTTGACTAGGAATTGACAAAAAAACGAGCCCCGATTTTTTTCAGTATGTCAAATTGAATCCTCGTTGAAGCTCGTCTAAATACAAAGTATTCAAGTATGCACTGGGTTTCGCGACAAATTATTTCACAATGCTGATTCTTCTGGTAAATATTCGATTCTCAATATATCCCAATATCCTATTTTTCAGTTGCCCGAAATAAAGTATTTACAAAAAGTTTCGTGTCGATCCCTGATTCCTTCCAACCTGTGTTACGCAAATAAAAAAAAAGAAAACAGACGCGCGAGATCCATGAGCGTTAAATGAAGAGACTTCGCTTACGCACGTCTAATGAATAGTTTATTATTTTTAAGTCGAAGTCTTGTTTTATATGTGGAATTTGAAGTGCACCTTA
Organism: Brachyptera risi; assembly: GCA_964007535.1. Taxonomy (NCBI): domain Eukaryota; kingdom Metazoa; phylum Arthropoda; class Insecta; order Plecoptera; family Taeniopterygidae; genus Brachyptera; species Brachyptera risi. The sequence continues at coordinate 16,702,270 of OZ023326.1, forward strand.
TATACCGGTACCAAGATGCGTTGAGGGTTGCGTTTGCCCGTTGAAGATGATGTCTTCACTTCATATCCCTTCAATGTTCAGAATATATTTATATTATATATATATATATATATATATATATATATATATATATTAATAACATCGAAACTTGATACAAAATCATTGTTTCCCAATTGAAGCTGTTTTCAAATACATTTTCATTCCAATATCTCGCTTATCTTACAACGCATTTGCTAGTAACAAACAAGAGAAAACATTCGTTTTCAAAATATGGTCCGATTCACGGTCAACGTTTAAAGTGCTATTGACCGTGCGTAGGGATAAGTGGTGATAGAAGGAACTAACGTTACGTTCAAGGCCGGCTCACTGTCATCAAGTTTGCCAGCCTATCAGCCGTTTCTACAAAACACCACTAGATGGGGCAGCGATCCATATTACACAGAAAAGTCATCACGGTATGGTACGTGTTTTCAAGATAAGTGAAGGCACCATCTCCCGGTCGCAAACAAACGCAACCCTCAATGCATCTTGACCGGTACCTAGTATCGCGTAACGTCACCCTGATTCTCTATAACTAATCTAAGACGATTAGGCATCGAGTTCACTAACCTATCACAATAGCCCGCTCTTTGCTGCATCCTATCCCAAGCATGCTCCCGAAGGGTGATGGCGTTGGCTCTATTGGGAGGGTCCCAACTCCTAACCATTTCCCCCCACAAATTCTCAATTGGGTTGAGGTCTGGAGATTTTGGAGGCCATTGAATTCTGACAATATCCGGATGGTCAGCGATCCAGCGGTTTACCATTCGAGAGGTATGCACACCGCTATTATCCTGCACTAAGTGAATGGCTGCTGGTTCTGGATATAAGACCCGAACAGTAGGCAGCATCTCGTTCTCTAAAATATCGCAATATTCAATAGAGTTCATTCGGCCGCTTACTCTCACCAGACTGCCAGGACACGCCGACGACATCCATCCCCAGTAGGCGACGCTTATCCTCCCACTTCGGTCACGCCTGGAAATGTGCTCCAGCTGGTAACGTGTGCCTCGTGGACGCCAAAGAGGAACCCGTGAATCTCTCATAGAGGAGAACGTCTTCTCGTCAGTGAAAATCACTGAGTCCCAGAAGTTCACGGGCTCGTCCACGTAACGGAGGGCAAAAGCTAAGCGGACCCGCTTATGCTCCTCTGTTAGGCCTAGTTTCACAGCCGGAGTATAACTGTGGTATGCGGCAGTGTGGAGGCGTCGTCGTATCGTAAATACGGAGCAGTTAGCGTGAATTTGGTCCTGGATGGCAACCGCCGAACACTGTGGAGTGGCTTGAATAGCTGCCACTATAGCAGCGTCCTGCTGTGGCGTCGTGGCGTGGGGTCGACCAGATCTAGGACGAGTCACCAACCCTTCTTCTCCCTCAGCCTCAAACCGACGTATCCAGTTGCGAACAGTGTCCGCATGGCATCCAACCTCATTGGCAATCTCATTACTTGGTCGCCCCGCCGCCCACATTCCTATTATGCGGCCTCTTACTGATGTCTTGGTCTCCAAGTCTCCCACATTTTTAGGCATCTTAAAAGAATGAGGAAATGTTCTCTTAATTCATACCGATATACTTGTATCAAATACGTCTCAATACGCAGGTCCACGTATCACTTTCCGAAGACCCTTGTATATATCTCACATGCGGTTTTAATTAATTATCAAGTTCAGAGTTATCTAATATAGCTTTTAGTTAGTTTATTTTTGATTGTATGACTGAAGAGGTAAATTCTCTAAAAAATATAATTACACTCTCTATAATATGTGTGCTTTCATTCTCAACATGTGCAATGTTAAAGAAATGTTTCGATTTTAAAAATTTAATTTCTTCATTATCAGAGAAAATTGTAATGTTATATTGTTCAAGCAATAATTATAATTATTCAGCACTTACCTTATTTTTGGTATGTAGGCCTATAATAACTCTCGATTCACCAATAAGGAAATAAATCTTTCTCCAATATTTAAATTACTGGTGGGTAAGGTCACAATAATGCCACAGAACACACTGCCAGAGTCAACGTATCTTCAACTAAGCCAGGCCCGTTTTATATTTTCATATGTTCCAATGTTTATTATTTATTTATGATTCATCTATTTCGTTGTGACGGAAATTTGCACAACCAAGCAAAACACGTATCAGATTGACAGGATATATGACAGGTTATTTTTATTGGGTGTTTTGGATGGTGGGAAGGAGTCGGTCGTGTCCTGTTATTAAGGAACCATCTCAGTATTGATCTAAAGACAGAGGGAAACCACGAAAAACCCCTGTCAGGATGGTTGACCATGGCGGGAATCGAACCCCGTCTCCCGAATATCGTTTTTGTTTTTTTCTTTGTTTTTGTTTTTTTAATCACATCGAAACTTGATACGGAATCATTATCCCCAATTAAGGCTATGGATAAAAAGTAGGATCGTTTGAACGGGGGCCACAAGGGCGATCTAGACTTTGGTGTGCGTACTATAATAAATATAATAGAAAATCTGAATACTCGTTTAGTTCAAAGTGGAAGATATCAAACATTCGTGTGTTTATACTGAAAGACTTTTATCTACGGCGAAAAAATATGGTCACAGACAGCGCAGTCCTGGTGTTGAAGTTCATTAGTTTCAAATAATTGAAATGGGGTGGTAAGATCGCCCTTGTGGTGCCCCGTCCAAACGATCCTATCTTTCATCCACAGCCTTAATTGGGAAACAATGATTTTGTATCAAGTTTCGATGTTGTTTTAACAAAATCATAAATAGGTGTGACTTCATTCATGAATTACTGAGTTTACTATTAAAAAATGCATGAAAATTTCCCCGTAAGTTGAAAGTTTCTGAAAGGTAATTTCATTCTCATTGTTTAAGGAATTAGGTTATTAAATATCACACTGTTCTTAATGGCTATAACGATACGGGATTGAATGTTGAATTCAAATCACTGTTCTTCTTGAAAAACAGTTTTGGTGTTATGGGCTGTTTTAAATTGTTATCAAAAACTACACAACAACATTTAAAATATTGTTAAATGTGTGTCGTTGTATTGTTGTGTGAAAATTAGTTCGATCAAGAGAATTATTGAATGAACTTATATTTTAAATCTCATGATACTACGAAGACTCCATCAAAAGGTGAGCGTTAGTATGAATTTAATTATTTTTTCATTATATATTCTTTTGTGAGGAGGGGAAATCCTGCATAAGATCCCTGCGGGTTTAATTGCGAGGAGTGTCGGATTCTTACCGACTAAAACCTCTCCTCGTTTTGGGGTGACACCGACAGCGTGATCATTTGATCACACTTCTTTCTATTCATTCATTCTTCTAATCTGTATTCCAATTTTCGCTACATGAAATTATAAATTATTTTCCAATCATATTTTATTCAATGAATCGGTTAAATCCAGGAATTTGAATAGTTTATCAATCCTTTTCGAGTCATCTGACAATATTTTCTTGAACACGATTCACAAATGACTTGACAATGGTTAAATTGATACGTAATCAGTTCAAAATTCGTTTCGAAATATAATGTTTGCAAAAATATTCAATAATAATTTTACACAAAAGAAAAATTCACTCGATTTATCTCGAAAACAAATTTGTCTGGGTGTGGAAACAACATTGATAAAAAGCATCAAGTGGCCTGATGCTTCGGATCGTCCCGTGTTTTTTAAATAATTATATTATACCGGCAAAAATGAGAAAATATGCATACAATGGAGTCGTTATGTTACCCTTCACATTGTGGAATCAAGACGCTAACCACTCGGCATTTGGGCCACGTTCGTCAGGCATGCTGAATGAAATAATATGATAGTTCGTAATATTTTCAGTAAAAATATCTATTGAGACCGTTCACCATTGAGATACATTTTATTTCATAGTTTTAATGATCTAGTTAATAATTAATCAATGTTGACAAATTGTATGTATTCTGAAATGAGTAATAGTTGTATTCATAATTATATTTCGACAATCGTCGTCACTCACATATTCCATTCTGGACCAGTTTTTGTCGTGGCATACCTCAACTCGCTCAAGTTATGATTCTGAACGTCCTTTCGTTCTCCTCCCCAATCAACTATCATTAACGATTTGGTTACTCGATTCGCCAACTATCGAACTGAACTATAGCTTAAATGACTGTGAAACGTGATAAGGGTAGTAGTGGAAACGTTAAATGAGTTGCCTACCTGTCAGGCAATGAGGGACGAAAAACTTTTGCTTCCGAGTGTACTTGTTCCCATTGTGGGGAATCGTATCATCAACTTGGGTGCACTGGATTGTCCTGAAATGACTTCACTACCCAATAATCCAGAGGTTAATTGCTGCATTCCTTCTCATACACGCTACTCAAATTTCATGTGTTCAAAGAAGATTGGTACACAGTTTGCAGAGTGGTGTCGTGAAAACAAAGATTTAACTGATGTCAGCCAGTATGAGACTCGTCTAAAATCACTGAAGACATTCACAAATAAGTTTGTCAATAAAGAAGATTTGGCTCGTGCTGGTTTTTATTACAAGTTAGAAGATGATCTTGTGAAGTGTGCTTTCTGTCATCTGGAAATCCACTGCTGGGAGAAGAACGATTCGCCTATTGAAGAACATAAGAAGTGGAATCCAACGTGTAGGCTCATTAGAAACTTACCTCTCGATAAGCCATGTACTGTTCGGGACAGAATTGAAAATGTTGACCCATATGTTGGAGAATGCATTGAAAAGTGCTGAGAAATCAAATGGAACTTTTAATGGAGTTTTTGCTGCTGATAAGTTACCACGCTATGTATGCCGACCCTCCTCACTGATAGTGAACACAGACATCAGTCGTCTACCTGGATCACATTGGATTGCAATTCATATAAACTCTTTCGGACATGGTGAATACTTTGATTCTTATGGCCTACCACCTATGGTGAGACAACACAAGCAGTTTCTGAATCGTCAGTGTAAAAGTTGGACTTATAACCCTGTGGAACTTCAGAGTCCATTTTCGGAAGTGTGTGGTGAATATTGTGTACTGTATCTTACACACAAATCTAATGGAGGAACTTTGAAGTCATTCCTAGAATATTTTGAAGAAGGATCACCAGAGAAGAATGATTCTAAAGTGAGAGATTTCTATTTCAAAAAGTTTGGGCATTGCATAAAGCATACGAAGTACGATTATAATTTCAATCAATGTTGTTGTTCACGGAGAAAGGCGTGAAAGTGAGGAGTTGACTCTCCACTTATTATTATTATTAATATTATTATTATCATTATTATTATTATTATCATAATCATTATTTGGTGTTTTTAGAAGTAGGGTTCATTCAATCAATATAAAGAGAGAAAATGGTATTTTTATTCCAATGCTTATAAATAAAGTATATTCGAATTACAAAGCACAGATGTTTGTTATTTATTGATTCGTACAAAAAAATAACTATCATTCCGGAACTAGATCCTAGAGGGTGTTGAGTGTGTTTGAAAATTGCGTTCAATTCTAGAAAAAGATCCTAGAGAGCGTTGCGAATGCTCTTCAACATTGCCAATAATTAGATCCTAGAGAGCGCTGCGATCGCTTGCGACCACTTTTATAATTAGCTCCTAGAGAGCGTTGCAAGCGGAGGTCGTTGCGAGAGCGTTTGCGTATGGCGACCGTGAAACAAGTCTGAACACGTTTGACCTCGATCACCGTGAGCCTCCAGTTGTTCAGTTGCATCCTAGAGTTTGTACGTACAACAATTGTTAACGTGCTCATCATTATGAGTTCTAAATCGGTTTCAAGTGTTGAACATTTGGAAAGCGTAGAAGAGATTCCTGTCGCTGGTGTATGTCAGTCATTGTTTTATATCAATCCATCAAGATCAAAAATGATTGTCACCGGACTAAATGTGCGAGATGGGTTCAAACCATTCATGATGATAATGTCATCGTCGACAGGCAAAGGTGTGAAGATAAGCTCGAGTGAATGGCCAATACTTTTGAGAGAACTCAAGACCTGGAGCTCGTATGTTTTCACAGAACACAGTGATACACCAAAAACAGTCGAGATTCAAGATCATGTTATGTTTGTGCAACCTTTTAATACTGTGAATGTGATTGGAATAAAATCAAACAAAGTTTTAGGCTCCGGTGTGTTTTTCGGTGAAGTGACATGTAGGGAGATTTTAAAGCAATCTCGAGCAATTTCGTTGAGTGTGTATTTCAATGAAAACTCTTATTCTATTACCGCTGACTGGTTCAACAAATTACAAGGTAGAATTTTAGAGGCATACGATAAGAAATATCCGAATAATAGTAAGAATGAAAGTATGCTTTATAATTTTGTGGATAATTATATTGATAGACTTCATTTTGAAGAGAAGTTCATGTCCTCTACTATGGAGAGAGTAGTTTATGAGCTTGGATCAGAGTACATTTTCAAGCAAATCAATTGGTGAATGATTTCATTCTAGAAGTATGTCAGTTGTTGAAAAAATAAGAAAATACGTATACTTGTACTGTCGAGAAAATTATAATAATAAAATATGTAGAGTATATACTTGTATTTATTCTTCTCATACCTCGATGATATCCCTGTTACATATTGGTCCTTTATTATGTGTACTGAATCTTCAAAGTTCTGTATGATACAGAGCGTGTATAAACTTGTAGAGTGTGACGTCATGCCCCTTGAGAACATGTATGACTTTTAACCTATCATATGTATCCCGTCTCCATGGTTGAGTGGTTAGTGCAGCTGATACTCCACTGCAAGCGAAATGCTAGCGCAAACTAACCGGGTTCAAAACCCAGCGGGGTGAAAGATATTTTGTTTTCAAATTGATTTATATAAAATGAATTATAAAATAATTGAAAATGACGGCAAAAAAGTCAGCACCCAACAGTGCGAGAAAAAATAATAAAATGGAAAATGATGAATTGAAAAATGGTGGCAGAAAAAAAGGTATCACCAACAGTGCAAGAAAAAAAAAAATTGAACCAAAAAAAAAATCGAGAAAAAAAAAATTAATCGAAAAAAAATGATCGGAAGAAAAAATTTATCGAAAAAAATTTATCCCCAAAAAAGGGTCAAAGGTCAAAGGTCAAAACCAAAAAGGGTCAAAGGTCAAAGGACCAAGGTCAATGTCAAAGGTCAACGTCGAGGGTCAACGTGTCCCAGGGTGCCTCACAACAGATTTGTCCCAGGGTGCCTCACAACAGATTTGTCCCAGGGTGCCTCACACACTACTCACGTGGTGTTGTTCAGAGCACCACAACTGTGATGTTCAGGGTGTGGATGGTGAAATTATGCTCTTTTCTGAAGGACGATAATCACGTGGTTGAGTTCAGAGCACCACAAGGGTGATGTTATGGGTCTGGATGTTGAAATTATGCTCTTTTCTCGGGTACAATAATTACGTGGTGTTGTTCAAAGCACCACAAGGGTGATGTTATGGGTCTGGATGTTGAAATTATGCTCTTTTCTCAAGGACGATAATCACTTGGTGTTGTTCAGGGCGCCACAAGGGTGATGTTATGGGTCTGGATGTTGAAATTAGGCTCTTTTCTCAAGGACGATTATCACGTGGTGGAGTTCAAAGCACCACAAGGGTGATGTTATGGGTCTGGATGGTGGAATTATGCTCCCTTCTCAAGGATGATAATCACGTGGTGGAGTTCAGGGCACCACAAGGGTGATGTTATGGGTCTGGATGTTGAAACTAGGCTCTTCTCTCAAGGACGATAATCACGTGGTGGAGTTCAGGGCGCCACAAGGGTGATGTTATGGGTCTGGATGCTGAAATTATGCTCTTTTCTCAAGGATGATAACCACGTGGTGAAGTTCAGGGCGCCACAAGGGTGATGGTATGGGTCTGGATGTTGAAATTATTCTCTTTTCTCAAGGATTATAATCACGTGAAGTTGTTCAAAGCACCACAAGCTTGATGTTATGGGTCTGGATGTTGGAATTAGGCTCTTTTCTCAAGGACGATAATCACGTGGTGGAGTTCAGGGCGCCACAAGGGTGATGTTATGGGTCTGGATGTTGAAATTATGCTCTTTTCTCAATGTCGGTAATCACGTGGTGTTGTACAAAGCACCACAAGGGTGATGTTAAGGGTCTGGATGGTAAAATTATGCTCTTTTCTCAAGGACGATAATCACGTGGTGTTGTTCAAAGCACCACAAGCGTGATGTTATGGGTCTGGATGTTGAAATTATGCTCTTTTCTTAGGGACAATAATCACGTGGTGTTGTTCAAAGCACCACAAGGGTGATGTCAAGGGTGTGGATGGTGGAATTAAGCTCTTTTCTCAGGGACGATAATCACGTGGTGTTGTTCAGGGCACCACAAGGGTGATGTTATGGGTGTGGATGTTGAAATTATGCTCTTTTCTCAAGGACGTTAATCACTTTGTGTTGTTCAGGGCGCCACAAGGGTGATGTTATGGGTCTTGATGTTGAAATTATGCTCTTTTCTCAAGGACGATAATCACGTGGTTTTTTCAGGGCACCACAAGGGTGATGTTATGGGTCTTGATGTTGAAATTATGCTCTTTTCTCAAGGACGAAATCACGTGGTGTTGATCAGTGCACCACGAGGTTGATGTTGTGGGTCTGGATGTTGGAATTATGCTCTTTTCTCAAGGATGATAATCACGTGGTGAAGTTCAGGCCGCCACAAGGGTGATGTTATGGCTCTGGATGTTGAAATTATGCTCTTTTCTCAATGACGGTTTATCACGTGGTGTTGTTCAAAGCACCACAAGGGTGATGTTGAGGGTCTTGAGGGTGAAATTATGCTATTTTCTCAATGACGGTTTATCACGTGGTGTTGTTCAAAGCACCACAAGGGTGATGTTGACAGTCTTAAGGGTTGAAATTATGCTCTATTCTCAATAGCGGTAATCACGTGGTATTGCTCAAAGCACCACAAGGGTGATGTTGAGTGTGTGGAGGGTGAAATTATGCTTTTTTCTTAATGACGGTAAACACGTGGGGTTGTTCAGAGCGTCACAAGGGTGATGTTATGGGTCTGGATGTTGGAATTATGCTAATATCTCAAGGACAATAATCACGAGGTGACGTTCAGGGCGCCACAAGGGTGATGTTAAGGGTGTGGATGGTGGAATTATGCTCTTTTCTCAAGGATGATGATCACGTGGTGGAGTTCAGGGCGCCACTAGGGTGATGTTAAGGGTGTGGATGGTGGGATTGAGCTCTTTTCTCTAGGACGATAATCACGTGGTGTTGTTCAAAGCACCACAAAGGTGATGTTATGGGTCTGGATGTTGAAATTATGCTCTTTTCTCAAGTATGACAATCACGTGGTGGAGTTCAGGGCGCCACAAGGGTGATGTTAATGGTCTGGATGGTGGAATTATGCTCTTTTCTCAATGACGGTAATCACGTGGTGTTGTTCGAAGCACCACAAGGGTGATATGAGGGGGAAGGATGGTAGAATTATGCTCTTTCCTCAATGACGATAATCACGTGGTGAAGTTCAAGGCGCCACAAGGGTGATGTTAAGGGTGTGGATGGTGAAATTATGCTTTTTCCTCAAAGACGATAATCACGTGGTGTTGTTCAAAGCACCACAAGCGTGATGTTATGGGTCTGGATGTTGAAATAAGGCTCTTTCCTCAGGGACAATGATCACGTGGTGTTGTTCAAAGCACCACAAGCGTGATGTTATGGGTCTGGATGTTGAAATTATGCTATTTTCTCAGGGACAATGATTACGTGGTGTTGTTCAAAGCACCACAAGGGTGATGTTGAGGGTGTGGATAGTGGAATTATACTCTTTCCTCAAGGACGATAATCAAGTGGTGTTGTTCATAGCACCACAAGGGTGATGTTATGGGTCTGGATGTTGAAATTATGCTCTTTTCTCAAAAATGATGATCACGTGGTGGAGTTCAGGGTGCCACAAGGGTGATGTTATGGGTCTGGATGTTGAAATTATGCTCTTTTCTCGAGGATGATGATCACGTGGTGGTGTTCAGGGCGCCACAAGGGTGATATTAGGGGTCTGGATGTTGAAATTATGCTCTTTTCTCAAGGATGATAATCACGTGGTGGAGTTCAGGGCTCCACAAGGGTGATGTTATTGGTCTGGATGGTCTAATTAGGCTCTTTTCTCAAGGATGATAATCACCTGGTGGAGATCAAAGCACCATAAGGGTGATGTTATGCGTCTGGATGGTGAAATCATGCTCTTTTCTCGAGGATGATAATCACGTAGTGGAGTTCAGGGCATCACAAGGGTGATGTTATGGGTCTGGATGTTGAAATTATACTCTTTTCTCAAGGATGATAATCACATGGTGGAGTTCAGGGCACCACAAGGGTGATGTTAAGGGTGTGGATGGTGAAATTATGCTCTTTTCTCGAGGACGATAATCACGTGGTGTCGTTTAGAGCACCACAAGAGTGATGTCATGGGTCTGGATGTTGAAATTTTGCTCTTTTATCGAGGATGATAATCACGTTGTGAAGTTCGAAGCACCACAAGCGTGATGTTGAGGGTCTGGATTTTGAAATTATGCTCTCTTCTCAAGGATGATAATCACGTGGTGGAGGTCAGGGCGCCACAAGGGTGATGTTATGGGTCTGGATTTTGAAATAATGCTCTTTTCTCAAGGACAATAATCACGTGGTGTTGTTCAAAGCACCACAAGGGTGATGTTTTGGGTCTGGATGTTGAAATTATGCTCTTTTCTCAAGGATGATAATCACGTGGTGTTGTTCAAAGCACCACGAGGGTGATGTTATGGGTCTGGATGTTGAAATGAGGCTCTTTTCTCAAGGACAATAATCACGTGGTGTTGTTCGAAGCACCACAAGCGTGATGTTATGGGTCGGGATGTTGCAATTATGCTCTTTTCTCAGGGACAATAATCACGTGGTGTTGTTCGAAGCACCACAAGCGTGATGTTATGGGTCTGGATGTTGAAATTATTCTCTTTTCTCAGGGACAATAATCACGCGGTGAAGTTCAAAGCACCACAAGGGTGATGTTATGGGTCTGGATGTTGAAATTATGCTTTTTTCTCAAGGACGATAATCACGTGGTGTTGTTCAAAGCACCACAAGGGTGATGTCAAGGGTGTGGATGGTGAAATTATGCTCTTTCCTCAAGGACGATAATCACGTGGTGTTGTTCAGGGCACCACAAGGTTGATGTTATGGGTCTGGATTTTGAAAGTATGCTCTTTTCTCAAGGACGATAATCACTTGGTGTTGTTCAGGGCGCCACAAGGGTGATGTTATGGGTCTGGATGTTTAAATTATGCTCTTTTCTCAAGGACGATTACCACGTGGTGGAGTTCAAAGCACCACAAGGGTGATGTTATGGGTCTGGATGGTGGAATTATGCTCCCTTCTCAAGGATGATGATCACGTGGTGGTGTTCAGGGCACCACAAGGGTGATGTTATGGGTCTGGATGTTGAAATTAGGCTCTTTTCTCAAGGACGATGATCACGAGGTGGAGTTCTTGGCGCCACAAGGGTGATGTTATGGGTCTGGATGTTGAAATTATGCTCTTTTCTCGAGGATGATAACCACGTGGTGAAGTTCAGGGCGCCACAAGGGTGATGGTATGGGTCCGGATGTTGAAATTATGCTCTTTTCTCAAGGATGATAATCACGGTGAGAAGTTCGAAGCACCACAAGGGTGATGTTATGGGTCTGGATGTTGAAATTATGCTCTTTTCTCTGGGATGATAATCACGTGGTGAAGTTCAGGGCGCCACAAGGGTGATGTTATGGGTCTGGATGTTGCGATTATGCTCTTTTCTCAAGGATGATAATCACGTGTTGGAGTTCAGGGCGCCAAAAGGGTGATGTCATGGGTCTGGATGTTGAAATTATGCTCTTTTCTCAAGGATGATAATCACGTGAAGTTTTTCAAAGCACCACAAGCGTGATGTTATGGGTCTGGATGTTGGAATTAGGCTCATTCCTCAAGGACGATAATCACGTGGTGGAGTTCAGGGCGCCACAAGGGTGATGTTATGGGTCTTGATGTTGAAATTATGCTCTTTTCTCACTGTCGGTAATCACGTGGTGTTGTTCAAAGCACCACAAGGGTGATGTTGAGGGTCTGGATGGTGGAATTATGCTCTTTCCTCAAGGACGATAATCACGTGGTGTTGTTCAAAGCACCACAAGCGTGATGTTATGGGTCTGGATGTTGAAATTATGCTCTTTTCTCAGGGGCAATAATTACGTGGTGTTGTTCGAAGCACCACAAGGGTGATGTTAAGGGTGTTAATGGTGGAATTAAGCTCTTTTCTCAAGGACGATAATCACGTGATGTTGTTCAGGGCACCACAAGGGTGATGTTATGGGTCTGGATGTTGAAATTGTGCTTTTTTCTCAAGGACGATAATCACTTTGTGTTGTTCAGGGCGCCACAAGGGTGATGTTATGGGTCTTGATGTTGAAATTAGGCTCTTATCTCAAGGACGATAATCACGTGATGTTGATCAGTGCGTCACAAGGGTGATGTTGTGGGTCTGGATGTTGAAATTAGGCTCTTTTCTCAAGGATGATAATCACATGGTGAAGTTCAGGACGCCACAAGGGTGATGTTATGGCCCTGAATGTTGAAATTATGCTCTTTTCTCAATGACGGTTTATCACGTGGTGTTGTTTTAAAGCACCACAAGGGTGATGTTGAGGGTCTTGAGGGTGAAATTATGCTATTTTCTCAATGACGGTTTATCACGTGGTGCTGTTCAAAGCACCACAAGGGTGATGTTGACAGTCTTAAGGGTGAAATTATGCCCTATTCTCAATAGCGGTAATCACGTGGTATTGCTCAAAGCACCATAAGGGTGATGTTGAGTGTGTGGAGGGTGAAATTATGCTATTTTCTTAATGACGGTGATCACGTGAGGTTGTTCAGAGCGCCTTAATGGTGATGTTATGGGTCTGGATGTTGAAATTATGCTCTTATCTCAAGGACAATAATCACGTGGTGTTGTTCAAAGCACCACAAGGGTGATGTTATGGGTCTGGATGTTGAAATTATGCTCTTTTCTCGAGGACAATAATCACGTGGTGTTGTTCGAAGCACCACAAGGGTGATGTTGTGGGTCTGGATGTTGAAATTAGGCTCTTTTCTCAAGGAAAATAATCACGTGGTGTTTCTCGAAGCAACATAAGCGTGATGGTATGGGTCTGGATGTTGAAATTATGCTCTTTCCTCAATGACAATAATCACGTGGTGTTGTTCAAAGCGACACAAGGGTGATGTTTTGGGTCTGGATGTTGAAATTATGCTATTTTCGCAGGGACGATGATCACGTGGTGGAGTTCACGGCACCACAAGGATGATGTTATGGGTTTGGATGTTGAAATTATGCTCTTTTCTCAAGGACAATAATCACGAGGTGACGTTCAGGGCGCCACAAGGGTGATGTTAAGGGTGTGGATGGTGGAATTATGCTCTTTTCTCAAGGATGATGATCACTTGGTGGAGTTCAGGGCGCCACTAGGGTGATGTTAAGGGTGTGGATGGTGGGATTGAGCTCTTTTCTCTAGGACGATGATCACGTGGTGTTGTTCAAAGCACCACAAAGGTGATGTTATGGGTCTGGATGTTGAAATTATGCTCTCTTCTCAAGTATGACAATCACGTGGTGGAGTTCAGGGCGCCACAAGGGTGATGTTAATGGTCTGGATGGTGGAATTATGCTCTTTTCTCAATGACGGTAATCACGTGGTGTTGTTCAAAGCACCACAAGGGTGATATGAGGGGGAAGGATGGTAGAATTATGCTCTTTCCTCAATGACGATAATCACGTGGTGAAGTTCAAGGCGCCACAAGGGTGATGTTAAGGGTGTGGAGGGTGAAATTATGCTTTTTTCTCAAAGACGATAATCACGTGGTGTTGTTCAAAGCACCACAAGCGTGATGTTATGGGTCTGGATGTTGAAATTAGGCTCTTTCCTCAGGGACAATGATCACGTGGTGTTGTTCAAAGCACCACAAGCGTGATGTTATGGGTCTGGATGTTGAAATTATGCTATTTTCTCAGGGACAATGATTACGTGGTGTTGTTCAAAGCACCACAAGGGTGATGTTGAGGGTGTGGATAGTGGAATTATACTCTTTCCTCAAGGACGATAATCACGTGGTGTTGTTCATAGCACCACAAGGGTGATGTTATGGGTCTGGATGTTGAAATTATGCTCTTTTCTCAAAAATGATGATCACGTGGTGGAGTTCAGGGTGCCACAAGGGTGATGTTATGGGTCTGGATGTTGAAAGTATGCTATTTTCTCAAGAGGGATAATCACTTGGTGTTGTTCAGGGCGCCACAAGGGTGATGTTATGGGTCTGGATGTTTAAATTATGCTCTTTTCTCAAGGACGATTACCACCTGGTGGAGTTCAAAGCACCACAAGGGTGATGTTATGGGTCTGGATGGTGGAATTAGGCTCCCTCCTCAAGGATGATGATCACGTGGTGGAGTTCAGGGCACCACAAGGGTGATGTTATGGGTCTGGATGTTGAAATTAGGCTCTTTTCTCAAGGACGATAATACCGTGGTGGAGTTCAGGGCGCCACAAGGGTGATGTTATGGGTCTGGATGTTGAAATTATGCTCTTTTCTCGAGGATGATAACCACGTGGTGGAGTTCAGGGCGCCACAAGGGTGATGGTATGGGTCCGGATGTTGAAATTATGCTCTTTTCTCAAGGATGATAATCACGGTGTGAAGTGCAAAGCACCACAAGGGTGATGTTATGGGTCTGGATGTTGAAATTATGCTCTTTTCTCGGGGATGATAATCACGTGGTGAAGTTCAGGGCGCCACAAGGGTGATGTTATGGGTCTGGATGTTGAGATTATGCTCTTTTCTCAAGGATGATGATCACGTGGTGGGGTTCAGGCCGCCACAAGGGTGATGTTATGGGTCTGAATGTTGAAATTATGCTCTTTTCCCAAGGATGATGATCACGTGGTTTTGTTCAAAGCACCACAAGGGTGATGTTATGGGTCTGGATGTTGAAATTATGCTCTTTTCTCGAGGATGATGATCACGTGGTTGTGTTCAGGGCGCCACATGGGTGATATTAGGGGTCTGGATGTTGAAATTATGCTCTTTTCTCAAGGATGATAATCACGTGGTGGAGTTCAGGGCGCCACAAGGGTGATGTTATTGGTCTGGATGGTCTAATTAGGCTCTTTTCTCAAGGATGATAATCACGTGGTGGAGATCAAAGCACCACAAGGGTGATGTTATGCGTCTGGATGGTGAAATCATGCTCTTTTCTCGAGGATGATAATCACGTAGTGGAGTTCAGGGCATCACAAGGGTGATGTTATGGGTCTGGATGTTGAAATTATGCTCTTTTCTCAAGGATGATAATCACGTGGTGGAGTTCAGGGCACCACAAGGGTGATGTTAAGGGTGTGGATGGTGAAATTATGCTCTTTTCTCGAGGACGATAATCACGTGGTGTTGTTTAGAGCACCACAAGAGTGATGTCATGGGTCTGGATGTTGAAATTATGCTCTTTTATCGAGGATGATAATCACGTTGTGAAGTTCGAAGCACCACAAGCGTGATGTTGAGGGTCTGGATTTTGAAATTATGCTCTTTTCTCAAGGATGATAATCACGTGGTGGAGGTCAGGGCGCCACAAGGGTGATGTTATGGGTCTGGATGTTGAAATAATGCTCTTTTCTCAAGGACAATAATCACGTGGTGTTGTTCAAAGCACCACAAGGGTGATGTTTTGGGTCTGGATGTTGAAATTATGCTCTTTTCTCAAGGATGATAATCACGTGGTGTTGTTCAAAGCACCACGAGGGTGATGTTATGGGTCTGGATGTTGAAATTAGGCTCATTTCTCAAGGACAATAATCACGTGGTGTTGTTCAAAGCACCACAAGCGTGATGTTATGGGTCGGAATGTTAAAATTATGCTCTTTTCTCAAGGATGATAATCACGTGGTGTTGTTCAGAGCATCAGAAGCGTGATGTTATGGGTCTGGATGTTGAAATTATGCTCTTTTCTCAGGGACAATAATCACGCGGTGAAGTTCAAAGCACCACAAGGGTGATGTTATGGGTCTGGATGTTGGAATTATGCTCTTTTCTCAAGGACGATAATCACGTGGTGTTGTTCAAAGCACCACAAGGGTGATGTCAAGGGTGTGGATGGTGAAATTATGCTCTTTCCTCAAGGACGATAATCACGTGGTGTTGTTCAGGGCACCACAAGGGTGATGTTATGGGTCTGGATGTTGAAAGTATGCTATTTTCTCAAGAGGGATAATCACTTGGTGTTGTTCAGGGCGCCACAAGGGTGATGTTATGGGTCTGGATGTTTAAATTATGCTCCTTTCTCAAGGACGATTACCACCTGGTGGAGTTCAAAGCACCACAAGGGTGATGTTATGGGTCTGGATGGTGGAATTATGCTCCCTTCTCAAGGATGATGATCACGTGGTGGAGTTCAGGGCACCACAAGGGTGATGTTATGGGTCTGGATGTTGAAATTAGGCTCTTTTCTCAAGGACGATAATACCGTGGTGGAGTTCAGGGCGCCACAAGGGTGATGTTATGGGTCTGGATGTTGAAATTATGCTCTTTTCTCGAGGATGATAACCACGTGGTGGAGTTCAGGGTGCCACAAGGGTGATGGTATGGGTTCGGATGTTGAAATTATGCTCTTTTCTCAAGGATGATAATCACGGTGTGAAGTGCAAAGCACCACAAGGGTGATGTTATGGGTCTGGATGTTGAAATTATGCTCTTTTCTCGGGGATGATAATCACGTGGTGAAGTTCAGGGCGCCACAAGGGTGATGTTATGGGTCTGGATGTTGAGATTATGCTCTTTTCTCAAGGATGATGATCACGTGGTGCGGTTCAGGCCGCCACAAGGGTGATGTTATGGGTCTGAATGTTGAAATTATGCTCTTTTCCCAAGGATGATGATCACGTGGTGTTGTTCAAAGCACCACAAGGGTGATGTTATGGGTCTGGATGTTGAAATTATGCTCTTTTCTCAAGGATGATAATCACGTGATGTTGTTCAAAGCACCACAAGGGTGATGTCATGGGTCTTGATGTTGAAATTAGGCTCTTTTCTCAAGGACAATTATCACGTGGTGTTGTTCAAAGCACCACAAGCGTGATGTTATGGGTCTGGATGTTGAAATTATGCTCTTTTCTCAGGGACAATAATCACGTGGTGTTGTTCATAGCACCACAAGCGTGATGTTATGGGTCTGGATGTTGAAATTATGCTCTTTTCTCAACGACAATAATCACGCGGTGAAGTTCAAAGCACCACAAGGGTGATGTTATGGGTCTGGATGTTGAAATTATGCTCTTTTCTCGAGGATGATAATCACGTGGTGGTGTTCAGGGCGCCACAAGGGTGATATTATGGGTCTGGATGTTGAAATTATGCTCTTTTCTCAAGGATGATAATCACGTGGTGGAGTTCAGGGCGCCGCAAGGGTGATGTCATGGTTCTGGATGTTGAAATTATGCTCTTTTCTCAAGGATGATGATCACGTGAAGTTTTTCAAAGCACCACAAGCGTGATGTTATGGGTCTGGATGTTGAAATTATGCTCTTTTCTCAAGGACGATAATCACGTGGTGGAGTTCAGGGCGCCACAAGGGTGATGTTATGGGTCCGGATGTTGAAATCATGCTCTTTTCTCATGGATGATAATCACGTGGTGGAGTTCAAAGCACCTCAAGGGTGATGTTATGGGTCTGGATGGTGGAATTATGCTCTTTTCTCAAGGATGATAATCACGTGGTGGAGTTCGAAGCACCACAAGGGTGTTGTTATGGGTCTGGATGGTGTAATTATGCTCTTTTCTCAAGGATGATATACACGTGGTGGAGTTCAGGGCACCACAAGGGTGATGTCATGGGTCTGGATGTTGAAATTATGCTTTTTTCTCAGGGATGATAATCACGTGGTGGAGTTCAGGGCACCACAAGGGTGATGTTAAGGGTGTGGATGTTGAAATTATGCTCTTTTCTCGAGGACGATAATCACGTGGTGTTGTTCAGAGCACCAGAAGGGTCATGTTAGGGGTCTGGATGTTGAAATTAGGCTCTTTTCTCGAGGATGATGATCACGTGGTTGTGTTCAGGGCGCCACATGGGGGATATTAGGGGTCTGGATGTTGAAATTATGCTCTTTTCTCAAGGATGATAATCACTTGGTGGAGTTCAGGGCGCCACAAGGGTGATGTTATTGGTCTGGATGGTCTAATTAGGCTCTTTTCTCAAGGATGATAATCACGTGGTGGAGATCAAAGCACCACAAGGGTGATGTTATGCGTCTGGATGGTGAAATCATGCTCTTTTCTCGAGGATGATAATCACGTAGTGGAGTTCAGGGCATCACAAGGGTGATGTTATGGGTCTGGATGTTGAAATTATGCTCTTTTCTCAAGGATGATAATCACGTGGTGGAGTTCAGGGCACCACAAGGGTGATGTTAAGGGTGTGGATGGTGAAATTATGCTCTTTTCTCGAGGACGATAATCACGTGGTGTTGTTTAGAGCACCACAAGAGTGATGTCATGGGTCTGGATGTTGAAATTATGCTCTTTTATCGAGGATGATAATCACGTTGTGAAGTTCGAAGCACCACAAGCGTGATGTTGAGGGTCTGGATTTCGAAATTATGCTCTTTTTTCAAGGATGATAATCACGTGGTGGAGGTCAGGGCGCCACAAGGGTGATGTTATGTGTCTGGATGTTGAAATAATGCTCTTTTCTCAAGGACAATAATCACGTGGTGTTGTTCAAAGCACCACAAGGGTGATGTTTTGGGTCTGGATGTTGAAATTATGCTCTTTTCTCAAGGATGATAATCACGTGGTGTTGTTCGAAGCACCACGAGGGTGATGTTATGGGTCTGGATGTTGAAATTAGGCTCTTTTCTCAAGGACAATAATCACGTGGTGTTGTTCAAAGCACCACAAGCGTGATGTTATGGGTCGGAATGTTGAAATTATGCTCTTTTCTCAAGGATGATAATCACGTGGTGTTGTTCAGAGCATCAGAAGCGTGATGTTATGGGTCTGGATGTTGAAATTATGCTCTTTTCTCAGGGACAATAATCACGCGGTGAAGTTCAAAGCACCACAAGGGTGATGTTATGGGTCTGGATGTTGAAATTATGCTCTTTTCTCAAGGACGATGATCACGTGGTGTTGTTCAAAGCACCACAAGGGTGATGTCAAGGGTGTGGATGGTGAAATTATGCTCTTTCCTCAAGGACGATAATCACGTGGTGTTGTTCAGGGCACCACAAGGGTGATGTTATGGGTCTGGATGTTGAAAGTATGCTATTTTCTCAAGAGGGATAATCACTTGGTGTTGTTCAGGGCGCCACAAGGGTGATGTTATGGGTCTGGATGTTTAAATTATGCTCCTTTCTCAAGGAAGATTACCACCTGGTGGAGTTCAAAGCACCACAAGGGTGATGTTATGGGTCTGGATGGTGGAATTATGCTCCCTTCTCAAGGATGATGATCACGTGGTGGAGTTCAGGGCACCACAAGGGTGATGTTATGGGTCTGGATGTTGAAATTAGGCTCTTTTCTCAAGGACGATAATACCGTGGTGGAGTTCAGGGCGCCACAAGGGTGATGTTATGGGTCTGGATGTTGAAATTATGCTCTTTTCTCAAGGATGATAACCACGTGGTGGAGTTCAGTTTGCCACAAGGGTGATGGTATGGGTCCGGATGTTGAAATTATGCTCTTTTCTCAAGGATGATAATCACGGTGTGAAGTGCAAAGCACCACAAGGGTGATGTTATGGGTCTGGATGTTGGAATTATGCTCTTTTCTCGGGGATGATAATCACGTGGTGAAGTTCAGGGCGCCACAAGGGTGATGTTATGGGTCTGGATGTTGAGATTATGCTCTTTTCTCAAGGATGATGATCACGTGGTGGGGTTCAGGCCGCCACAAGGGTGATGTTATGGGTCTGAATGTTGAAATTATGCTCTTTTCCCAAGGATGATGATCACGTGGTGTTGTTCAAAGCACCACAAGGGTGATGTTATGGGTCTGGATGTTGAAATTATGCTCTTTTCTCAAGGATGATAATCACGTGGTGTTGTTCAAAGCACCACAAGGGTGATGTCATGGGTCTTGATGTTGAAATTAGGCTCTTTTCTCAAGGACAATTATCACGTGGTGTTGTTCAAAGCACCACAAGCGTGATGTTATGGGTCTGGATGTTGAAATTATGCTCTTTTCTCAGGGACAATAATCACGTGGTGTTGTTCATAGCACCACAAGCGTGATGTTATGGGTCTGGATGTTGAAATTATGCTCTTTTCTCAACGACAATAATCACGCGGTGAAGTTCAAAGCACCACAAGGGTGATGTTATGGGTCTGGATGTTGAAATTATGCTCTTTTCTCGAGGATGATAATCACGTGGTGGTGTTCAGGGCGCCACAAGGGTGATATTATGGGTCTGGATGTTGAAATTATGCTCTTTTCTCAAGGATGATAATCACGTGGTGGTGTTCAGGGCGCCGCAAGGGTGATGTCATGGTTCTGGATGTTGAAATTATGCTCTTTCCTCAAGGATGATGATCACGTGAAGTTTTTCAAAGCACCACAAGCGTGATGTTATGGGTCTGGATGTTGAAATTATGCTCTTTTCTCAAGGACGATAATCACGTGGTGGAGTTCAGGGCACCACAAGGGTGATGTTATGGGTCCGGATGTCGAAATTATGCTCTTTTCTCATGGATGATAATCACGTGGTGGAGTTCAAAGCACCTCAAGGGTGATGTTATGGGTCTGGATGGTGGAATTATGCTCTTTTCTCAAGGATGATAATCACGTGGTGGAGTTCGAAGCACCACAAGGGTGTTGTTATGGGTCTGGATGGTGTAATTATGCTCTATTCTCAAGGATGATATACACGTGGTGGAGTTCAGGGCACCACAAGGGTGATGTCATGGGTCTGGATGTTGAAATTATGCTTTTTTCTCAGGGATGATAATCACGTGGTGGAGTTCAGGGCACCACAAGGGTGATGTTAAGGTTGTGGATGGTGAAATTATGCTCTTTTCTCGAGGACGATAATCACGTGGTGTTGTTCAGAGCACCAGAAGGGTCATGTTATGGGTCTGGATGTTGAAATTAGGCTCTTTTCTCAAGGACTATAATCACGTGGTGGAGTTCAGGGCGCCACAAGGGTGATGTTATGGGTCTGGATGTCGAAATTATGCTCTCTTCTCAAGTATGATAATCGCGTGGTGTTGTTCAAAGCACCACAAGCGTGATGTTATGGGTCTGGATGGTGGAATTAGGCCCTTTTCTCAATGACGATAATCGCGTGGTGTTGTTCAAAGCACCACAAGGGTGATATTAGGGGGGAGGATGGTGGAATTATGCTCCTTTCTTGATGACGATAATCCCGTGGTGAAGTTCAGAGCACCACAAGGGTGATGTTATGGGTCTGGATGTCGAAATTATGCTCTCTTCTCAAGTATGATAATCGCGTGGTGTTGTTCAAAGCACCACAAGCGTGATGTTATGGGTCTGGATGGTGGAATTAGGCCCTTTTCTCAATGACGATAATCGCGTGGTGTTGTTCAAAGCACCACAAGGGTGATATTAGGGGGGTGGATGAGGGAATTATGCTCTTTTCTCAAGGACGATAATCACGTGGTGTTGTTCAAAGCACCACAAACGTGATGTTATGGGTCGGGATGTTTAAATTATGCTCTTTTCTCAGGGACAATAATCACGTGGTGTTGTTCAAAGCACCACAAGCGTGATGTTATGGGTCTGGATTTTGGAATTATGCTCTTTTCTCAAGGACAATAATCACGCGGTGAAGTTCAAAGCACCACAAGGGTGATGTTATGGGTCTGGATGTTGAAATTATGCTCTTTTCTCAAGGACGATAATCACGTGGTGTTGTTCAAAGCACCACAAGGGTGATGTCAAGGGTGTGGATGGTGAAATTATGCTCTTTCCTCAAGGACGATAAACACGTGGTGTTGTTCAGGGCACCACAAGTGTGATGTTATGGGTCTGGATGTTGAAAGTATTTTCTTTTCTCAAGGACGATAATCACTTGGTGTTGTTCAGGGCGCCACAAGGGTGATGTTATGGGTCTGGATGTTTAAATTATGCTCTTTTCTCAAGGACGATTATCAAGTGGTGGAGTTCAAAGCACCACAAGGGTGATGTTATGGGTCTGGATGGTGGAATTATGCTCCCTTCTCAAGGATGATGATCACGTGGTGGAGTTCAGGGCACCACAAGGGTGATGTTATGGGTCTGGATGTTGAAATTAGGTTCTTTTCTCAAGGACGATAATCACGTGGTGAAGTTCAGGGCGCCACAAGGGTGATGTTATGGGTCTGGATGTTGAAATTATGCTTTTTTCTCAAGGATGATAACCACGAGGTGAAGTTCAGGTCGCCACAAGGGTGATGGTATGGGTCCGGATGTTGAAATCGTTCTCTTTTCTCAAGGATGATAATCACGGTGTGAAGTTCAAAGCACCACAAGGGTGATGTTATGGGTCTGGATGTTGAAATTATTCTCTTTTCTCGGGGATGATAATCACGTGGTGAAGTCCAGGGCGCCACAAGGGTGATGTTATGGGTCTGGATGTTGAGATTATGCTCTTTTCTCAAGGATGATAATCACGTGGTGGAGTTCAGGGCGCCAAAAGGGTGATGTCATGGGTCTGGATGTTGAAATTATGCTCTTTTCTCACTGTCGGTAATCACGTGGTGTTGTTCAAAGCACCACAAGGGTGATGTTGAGGGTCTGGATGGTTAAATTATGCTCTTTTCTCAAGGACGATAATCACGTGGTGTTGTTCAAAGCACCACAAGCGTGATGTTATGGGTCTGGATGTTGGAATTAGGCTCATTTCTCAAGGACGATAATCACGTGGTGGAGTTCAGGGCGCCACAAGGGTGATGTTATGGGTCTTGATGTTGAAATTATGCTCTTTTCTCACTGTCGGTAATCACGTGGTGTTGTTCAAAGCACCACAAGGGTGATGTTGAGGGTCTGGATGGTTAAATTATGCTCTTTTCTCAAGGACGATAATCACGTGGTGTTGTTCAAAGCACCACAAGCGTGATGTTATGGGTCTGGATGTTGAAATTATGCCCTTTTCTCAGGGACAATAATCACGTGGTGTTGTTCAAAGCACCACAATTGTGATGTTAAGGGTGTGGATGGTGAAATTATGCTCTTTTCTCAAGGACGATCATCACGTGGTGGAGTTCAGAGCACCACAAGGGTGATGTTATGGGTCTGGATGTTTAAATTATGCTTTTTTCTCAGGGGCAATGATTACGTGGTGTTGTTCGAAGCATCACAAGGGTGATGTTAAGGGTGTTAATGGTGGAATTAAGCTCTTTTCTCAATGACGATAATCACGTGGTGTTGTTCAGGCACCACAAGGGTGATGTTATGGGTCTGGATGTTGAAATTGTGCTCTTTTCTCAAGGACGATAATACCTTTGTGTTGTTCAGGGCGCCACAAAGGTGATGTTATGGGTTTTGATTTTGAAATTATGCTCTTTTCTCAAGGACGATAATCACGTGGTGTTTTCAGGGCACCACAAGGGTGATGTTATGGGTCTTGATGTTGAAATTATGCTCTTATCTCAAGGACGATAATCACGTGGTGTTGATCAGTGCGCCACAAGGGTGATGTTGTGGGTCTGGATGTTGAAATTATGCTCTTTTCTCAAGGATTATAATCACGTGGTGAAGTTCAGGCCGCCACAAGGGTGATGTTATAGCTCTGAATGTTGAAATTATGCTCTTTTCTCAATGACGGTTTATCACGTAGTGTTGTTTTAAAGCACCACAAGGGTGATGTTGAGGGTCTCGAGGGTGAAATTATGCTATTTTCTCAATGACGGTTTATCACGTGGTGTTGTTCAAAGCACCACAAGGGTGATGTTGACAGTCTTAAGGGTGAAATTATGCCCTATTCTCAATAGCGGTAATCACGTGGTATTGCTCAAAGCACCACAAGGGTGATGTTGAGTGTGTGGAGGGTGAAATTAGGCTTTTTTCCTAATGACGGTAATCACGTGGGGTTGTTCAGAGCGCCACAAGGGTGATGTTATGGAACTGGATGTTGGAATTATGCTCTTATCTCAAGGACAATAATCACGTGGTGTTGTTCAAAGCACCACAAGGGTGATGTTATGGGTCTGGATGTTGGAATTATGCTCTTTTCTCAAGGACAATAATCACGTGGTGTTGTTCAAAGCACCACAAGGGTGATGTTGTGGGTCTGGATGTTGAAATTATGCTCTTTTCTCAAGGAAAAAAATCACGTGGTGTTGTTCAAAGCAACACAAGCGTGATGTTATGGGTCTGGATGTTGAAATTATGCTCTTTTCTCAAGGACAATAATCACGTGGTGGAGTTCGAAGCACCACAAGGATGATGTTATGGTTCTGGATGTTGAAAATAGGCTCTTTTCTCAAGGACAATAATCACGTGGTGTTGTTCAAAGCACCACAAGGGTGATGTTTTGGGTCTGGATGTTGAAATTAGGCTTTTTTCTCAGGGACAATGATCACGTCATGGAGTTCAGAGCACCACAAGGATGATGTTATGGGTCTGGATGTTAAAATTATGCTCTTTACTCAAGGACAATTATCACGAGGTGAAGTTCAGGGCGCCACAAGGGTGATGTTAAGGGTGTGGATGGTGGAATTATGCTCTTTTCTCAAGGATGATGCTCTTTTCTCAAGGACATTATACAGGTCATGGAGTTCAGGGCGCCACAAGGGTGATGTTAAGGGTCTGGATGGTGAAATTATGCTTTTTTCTCAAGGACATTAATCAGGTTACTGAGTTAAGGGCGCCACAAGGGTGATGTTAAGGGTGTGGATGGTGAAATTATGCTCTTTTCTCATGCACAATAATCACGTCATTAGGTTCAGGGCGCCACAAGGGTGATGTTAAGGGTGTGGATGGTGAAATTATGCTCTTTTCTCAAGGACATTGATCAGGTCATGGAGTTCAGGGCGCCACAAGGGTGATGTTAAGGGTGTGGATGGTGAAATTATGCTCTTTTCTCAAGGACATAATCAGGTCATGGAGTTCAGTGCGCCACAAGGGTGATGTTAAGGGTGTGGATGGTGAAGTTAGGCTCTTTCCTCAAGGACACTAATCAGGTCATGGAGTTCAGGGCGCCACAAGGGTGATGTTGAGGGTGTGGATGGTGAAATTATGCTCTTTTCTCAAGGACATTGATCAGGTCATGGAGTTCAGGGCGCCACAAGGGTGATGTTAAGGGTGTGGATGGTGAAATTATGCTCTTTTCTCAAGGACATCAATTGGTTCATGAAGTTCAGGGCGCCACAAGGGTGATGTTAAGGGTGTGAATGGTGAAATTATGCTCTTTTCTCAAGGACATCAATCAGTTCATGGAGTTCAGGGCGCCACAAGGGTGATGTTAAGGGTGTGGATGGTGAAATTAGGCTCTTTTCTCAAGGACATCAATCAGGTCATGGAGTTCAGGGCGCCACAAGGGTGATGTTAAGGGTGTGGATGGTGAAGTTAGGCTCTTTTCTCAAGGACTTTAATCATGTCATGAAGTTCAGGGCGCCACAAGGGTGATGTTGAGGGTGTGGATGGTGAAATTATGCTCTTTTCTCATGCACAATAATCACATCATGGAGTTCAGGGCGCGACAAGGGTGATGGTAAGGGTGTGGATGGTGAAATTATGCTCTTTTCTCAAGGACATTAATCAGGTCATGGAGTTCAGGGCGCCACAAGGGTGATGTTAAGGGTCTGGATGGTGAAGTTAGGCTCTTTTCTCAAGGACATTAATCAGGTCATGGAGTTCAGGGCGCCACAAGGGTGATGTTGAGGGTGTGGATGGTGAAATTATGCTCTTTTCTCATGCACAATAATCACGTCATGGAGTTCAGGGCGCGACAAGGGTGATGTTAAGGGTGTGGATGGTGAAATTATGCTTTTTTCTCAAGGACATTAATCAGTTCATGGAGTTCAGGGCGCCACAAGGGTGATGTTAAGGGTGTGGATGGTGAAATTATGCTCTTTTCTCAAGGACATCAATCAGTTCATGGAGTTCAGGGCGCCACAAGGGTGATGTTAAGGGTGTGGATGGTGAAATTAGGCTCTTATCTCAAGGACATTAATCAGGTCATGGAGTTCGGGGTGCCACAAGGGTGATGTTAAGTGTGTGGATGGTGAAATTATGCTCTTTTCTCAGGGACAATAATCACGTGGTGAAGTTCAGGGCGCCACAAGGGTGATGTTAAGTGTGTGGATGGTGAAATTATGCTCTTTTCTCAAGGACATCAATCAGGTCATTGAGTTCAGGGCGCCACAAGGGTGATGTTGAGGGTGTGGATGGTGAAACTATGCTCTTTTCTCAAGGACAATAATAAGGTCATTGAGTTCAGGGCGCCACAAGGGTGATGTTAAGTGTGTGGATGGTGAAATTATGATCTTTTCTCATGGACATTAATCAGGTCATGGAGTTCAGGGCGCCACAAGGGTGATGTTAAGAGTGTGGATGGTGAAATTATGCTCTTTTCTCAAGGGCAATAATCAGGTCATGGAGTTCAGGGCGCCACAAGGGTGATGTAAAGGGTCTGGATGGTGAAATTATGCTCTTTTCTCAAGGACATTGATCAGGTCATGGATTTCAGGGCGCCACAAGGGTGATGTTAAGGGTCTGGATGGTGAAATTATGCTCTTTTCTCAAGGACATCAATCAGGTCATGGAGGTCAGGGAACCACGAGGGTGATGGTAATGGTGTGGATGGTGAAATTATGCTCTTCTCTCAAGGACATTAATCAGGTCATGGAGTTCAGGGCGCCACAAGGGTGATGTTAAGGGTCTGGATGGTGAAATTATGCTCTTTTCTCAAGGATATTAATCAGGTCATGGAGTTCAGGGCGCCACAAGGGTGATGTTGAGGGTCTGGATGGTGAAATTATGCTCTTTTCTCAATGAAGATAATCACGTGGGGAGTTCAGAGTGCCACAAGGGTGATGTTAAGGGTGTGGATGTGAAATTATGCTCTTTTCTAATGCACAATAATCACGTCATGGAGTTCAGGGCGCCACAAGGGTGATGTTAAGGGTGTGGATGGTGAAATTATGCTCTTTTCTCAAGGACATTATTCAGGTCATGGAGTTCAGGGCGCCACAAGGGTGATGTTAAGTGTGTGGATGGTGAAATTATGCTCTTTTCTCGGGGACAATAATCACGTGGTGGAGTTCAGGGCGCCACAAGGGTGATGTTAAGTGTGTGGATGGTGAAATTATGCTCTTTTCTCAAAGACAATAATCACGTGGTGGAGTTCCGGGCGCCACAAGGGTGATGTAAAGTGTGTGGATGGTGAAATTAAGCTCTTTTCTCAGGGACAATAATCACGTGGTGAAGTTCAGGGCGCCACAAGGGTGATGTTAAGTGTGTGGATTGTGAAATTATGCTCTTTTCTCAAGGACATCAATCAGGTCATGGAGTTCAGGGCGCCACAAGGGTGATGTTAGGTGTGTGGATGGTGAAATTAGGCTCTTCTCCCAGGGACAATAATCACGTGGTGAAGTTCAGGGCGCCACAAGGGTGATGTTGAGTGTGTGGATGGTGAAATTATGCTCTTTTCTCAAGGACATCAATCAGGTCATGGAGTTCAGGGCGCCACAAGGGTGATTTTGAGTGTGTGGATGGTGAAAATATGCTCTTTTCTCATGCACAATAATCACGTCATGGAGTTCAGGGCGCCACAAGGGTGTTGTTGAGGGTGTGGATGGTGAAATTATGCTCTTTTCTCAAGGACAATAATCACGTGGTGGAGTTCAGGGCGCCACAGGGGTGATGTTGGGTGTGTGGATGGTGAAATTATGCTCTTTTCTCAAGGACATTAATCAGGTCATGGAGTTCGAACGCCAAAAGGGTGATGTTAAGGTTGTGCATGGTGAAATTAGGCTTTTTTCTCAAGGACATTAATCAGGTCATGGAGTTCAGGGCGCCACAAGGGTGATGTTAAGGGTCTGGATGGTGGAATTATGCTCTTTTCTCAAGGACAATAATAAGGTCATGAAGTTCCGGGCGCCACAAGGGTAATGTTAAGTGTGTGGATGGTGAAATTAGGCTCTTTTCTCAGGGACGATAATCACGTGGTGAAGTTCAGGGCGCCACAAGGGTGATGTTAAGTGTGTGGATGGTGAAATTATGCTCTTTTCTCAATGACAATAATCACGTGGTGGAGTTCAGGGTGCCACAAGGGTGATGTTAAGTGTTTGGGTGGTGAAATTATGCTCTTTTCTAAGGGACAATAATCACGTGGTTAAGTTCAGGGCGCCACAAGGGTGATGTTAAGTGTGTGGATGGTGAAATTATGCTCTTTTCTCAAGGACATCAATCAGGTCATGAAGTTCAGGGCGCCACAAGGGTGATGTTAAGTGTGTGAATGGTTAAAATATTCTCCTATTCTCAGGGACAATAATCACGTGGTGAAAATCAGGGCGCCACAAGGGTGATGTTAAGGATCTGTATGGTGAAATTATGCTCTTTTCTCAAGGACAATAATCACGTGGTGGAGTTCTTGGCGCCACAAGGGTGATGTTAAGGAACTGTATGGTGGAATTATGCTCTCTTCTCAAGGACATTAATCAGGTCATGGAGTTCAGGGCGCCACAAGCGTGATGTTAAGGGTCTGGATGGTGAAATTATGCTCTTTCCTCAAGGACATTAATCAGGTCATGGAGTCCAGGTTGCCGCAAGGGTGATGTTAAGGGTCTGGATGGTGAAATTATGCTCTTTTCTCAAGGACATTAATCAGGTCATGGAGTTCAGGGCGCCACAAGAGTGATGTTAAGGGTCTGGATGGTGAAATTATGCTTTTTTCTCAAGGACATTAATCAGGTTACTGAGTTCAGGGCGCCACAAGGGTGATGTTAAGGGTGTGGATGGTGAAATTATGCTCTTTTCTCATGCACAATATTCACGTCATTAGGTTCAGGGCGCCACAAGGGTGATGTTAAGGGTGTGGATGGTGAAATTATGCTCTTTTCTCAAGGACATTGATCAGGTCATGGAGTTCAGGGCGCCACAAGGGTGATGTTAAGGGTGTGGATGGTGAAATTATGCTCTTTTCTAAAGGACATTAATCAGGTCATGGAGTTCAGTGCGCCACAAGGGTGATGTTAAGGGTGTGGATGGTGAAGTTAGGCTCTTTCCTCAAGGACACTAATCAGGTCATGAAGTTCAGGGCGCCACAAGGGTGATGTTGAGGGTGTGGATGGTGAAATTATGGTCTTTTCTCAAGGACATTGATCAGGTCATGGAGTTCAGGGCACCACAAGGGTGATGTTAAGGGTGTGGATGGTGAAATTATGCTCTTTTCTCAAGGACATTAATTAGTTCATGGAGTTCAGGGCGCCACAAGGGTGATGTTAAGGGTGTGAATGGTGAAATTATGCTCTTTTCTCAAGGACATCAATCAGTTCATGGAGTTCAGGGCGCCACAAGGGTGATGTTAAGGGTGTGGATGGTGAAATTAGGCTCTTTTCTCAAGGACAATAATCAGGTCATGGAGTTCAGGGCGCCACAAGGGTGATGTTAAGGGTCTGGATGGTGAAATTATGCTCTTTTCTCAAGGACATTAATCAGGTCATGGAGATCAGGGCACCACAAGGGTGATGTTAAGGGTGTGGATGGTGAAATTAGGCTCTTTTCTCTAGGACATTAATCATGTCATGGAGTTCAGGGCGCCACGAAGGTGATGTTAAGGGTCTGGATGGTGAAATTATGCTCTTTTCTCAAGGACAATAATCACGTGGTGGAGTTCAGGGTGCCACAAGGGTGATGTTAAGGGTCTGGATGGTAAAATTATGCTCTTTTCTCAAGGACAATAATTACGTCATGGAGTTCAGGGCGCCACAAGGGTGATGTTAAGTGTGTGGATGGTGAAATTATGCTCTATTCTCAAGGACATCAATCAGGTCATGGAGTTCAGGGCGCCACAAGAATGATGTTAAGTGTGTGGATGGTGAAATTATGCTCTTTTCTCAGGGACAATAATCACGTGGTGGAGTTCAGGGCGCCACAGGGGCGATGTTATGTGTGTGGTTGGTGGAATTATGCTCTTTTCTCAGGGACATTAATCACGTGGTGAAGTTCAGGGCGCCACAAGGGTGATGTTGAGTGTGTGGATGGTGAAATTATGCTCTTTTCTCGAGGACATTAATCAGGTCATGGTGTTCAGGGCGCCACAAGGGTTGTGTTGAGGGTGTGGATGGTAAAATTATGCTCTTTTCTCAAGGACAATAATCAGGTCATTGAGTTCAGGGCGCCACAAGGGTGATGTAAAGTGTGTGGATGGTGAAATTATGAACTTTTCTCATGGACATTAATCAGGTCATGGAGTTCAGGGCGCCACAAGGGTGATGTTAAGGGTGTGGATGGTGAAATTATGCTCTTTTCTCAAGGACATTAATCAGGTCATGGAGTTCATGGCGCCACAAGGGTGATGTTAAGTGTGTGGATGGTGAAATTATGCTCTTTTCTCAAGAAAATTAATCAGGTTATGGAGTTCAGGGCGCCACAAGGGTGATGTTGAGGGTGTGGATGGTGAAATTATGCTCTTTTCTCAAGGACAAGAATCACGTGGTGGAGTTCAGGGCGCCACAAGGGTGATGTTAAGGGTGTGGATGGTGAAATTAGGCTCTTTTCTCAAGGACATTAATCATGTCATGGAGTTCAGGGCGCCACAAGGGTGATGTTAAGGAAGTGGATGGTGAAATTATGCTCTTTTCTCGAGGACAATAATCACGTCATGGAGTTCAGGGTGCCACAAGGGTGATGTTAAGAGTGTGGATGGTGAAATTATGCTCTTTTCTCAAGGGCAATAATCAGGTCATGGAGTTCAGGGCGCCACGAAGGTGATGTTAAGCGTCTGGATGGTGAAATTATGCTCTTTTCTCAAGGACATCAATCAGGTCATGGAGTTCAGGGCGCCACATGGGTGATGTTAAGGGCGTGGATGGTGAAATTTTGCTCTTTTCTCAGGGACGATAATCACGTGGTTGAGTTCATTTCGCCACAAGGGTGATGTTAAGGGTCTGGATGGTGAAATTATGCTCTTTTCTCAAGGACATTAATCAGGTCATGGAGTTCAGGGCGCCACAAGGGTGATGTTAAGTGAGGGATGGTGAAATTATGCTCTTTTCTCGGGGACAATAATCACGTGGTGAAGTTCAGGGCGCCACAAGGGTGATGTTAAGTGTGTGGATGGTGAAATTATGCTCTTTTCTCAAAGACAATAATCACGTGGTGGAGTTCCGGGCGCCACAAGGGTGATGTGAAGTGAATGGATGGTGAAATTATGCTCTTTTCTCAGGGACAATAATCACGTGGTGAAGTTCGGGGCGCCACAAGGGTGAAGTTAAGTGTGTGGATGGTGAAATTATGCTCTTTTCCTAAGGACATCAATCAGGTCATGGAGTTCAGGGCGCCACAAGGGTGATGTTAAGTGTGTGGATGGTGAAATTATGCTCTTTTCTCAGGGACAATAATCACGTGGTGAAGTTCAGGGCGCCACAAGGGTGATGTTAAGTGTGTGGATGGTGAAATTATGCTCTTTTCTCAAGGACATCAATCAGGTCATGGAGTTCAGGGCGCCACAAGGGTGATGTTAAGTGGGTGGATGGTGAAATTATGCTCTTTTCTCAGGGACAATAATCACGTGGTGGAGTTCAGGGCGCCACAGGGGTGATGTTATGTGTGTGGTTGGTGAAATTATAGTCTTTTCTCAGGGACATTAATCACGTGGTGAAGTTCAGGGCGCCACAAGGGTGATGTTGAGTGTGTGGATGGTGAAATTATGCTCTTTTCTCAAGGACATTAATCAGGTAATGGAGTTCAGGGCGCCACAAGGGTGATGTTGAGGGTATCGATGGTGAAATTATGCTCTTTTCTCAAGAAAATTAATCAGGTTATGGAGTTCAGGGCGCCAAAAGGGTGATGTTGAGGGTGTGGATGGTGAAATTATGCTCTTTTCTCAAGGACAAGAATCACGTGGTGGAGTTCAGGGTGCCACAAGGGTGATGTTAAGAGTGTGGATGGTGAAATTATCCTCTTTTCTCAAGGGCAATAATCAGGTCATGGAGTTCAGGGCGCCACAAGGGTGATGTTAAGGGTCTGGATGGTAAAATTATGCTCTTTTCTCAAGGACATTGATCAGGTCATGGAGTTCAGGGCGCCACAAGGGGGATGTTGAGGGTCTGGATGGTGAAATTATGCTCTTTTCTCAAGGACATCAATCATGTCATGGAGTTCAGGGAACCACAAGGGTGATGTTAAGGGTGTGGATGGTGAAATTATGCTCTTTTCTCAAGGACATTATTCAGGTCATGGAGTTCAGGGCGCCATAAGGGTGATGTTAAGGGTCTGGATGGTGAAGTTATGCTCTTTTCTCAAGGCCATAATCAGGTCATGGAGTTCAGGGCGCCACAAGGGTGATGTTAAGGGTATGGATGGTGAAATTATGTTCTTTTCTCAATGAAGATAATCACGTGGGGAGTTCAGGGTGCCACAAGGGTGATGTTAAGGGTATGGATGGTGAAATTATGCCTTTTTCTCAAGGACAATAATCACGTCATGAAGTTCAGGGCGCCACAAGGGTGATGTTAAGGGTGTTGATGGTGAAATTATGCTCTTTTCTCAAGGACATTAATCAGGTCATGGAGTTCAGGGCGCCACAAGGGTGATGTTAAGGGTGTGGATGATGAAATTATGCTCTTTTCTCATGCACAATAATCACGTCATGGAGTTCAGGGCGCCACAAGGGTGATGTTAAGGGTGTGGATGGTGAAATTATGCTCTTTTCTCAAGGACATTAATCAGGTCATGGAGTTCAGGGGGCCACAAGGGTGATGTTAAGGGTGTGGATGGTGAAATTATGCTCTTTTCTCAAGGACAATAATCACGTCATGGAGTTCAGGGTGCCACAAGGGTGATGTTAAGAGTTTGGATGGTGAAATTATGCTCTCTTCTCAAGGGCAATAATCAGGTCATGGAGTTCAGGGTGCCACAAGGGTGATGGTGAGGGTCTGGATGGTGAAATTATGCTCTTTTCTCATGGACATTGATCAGGTCATGGTGTTCAGGGAGCCACAAGGGTGATGTTAAGGGTCTGGATGGTGAAATTATGCTCTTTTCTTGAGGACAATAATCAGGTCATGGAGTTCAGGGCATCACAAGGATGATGTTAAGTGTGTGGATGGTGAAATTATGCTCTTTTCTCAAGGCCATCAATCAGGTCATGGAGTTCAGGGCGCCACAAGGGTGATGTTAAGTGTGTGGATGGTGAAATTATGCTCTTTTCTCAGGGACAATAATCACGTGGTGAAGTTCAGGGCGCCACAAGGGTGATGTTAAGTGTGTGGATGGTGAAATTATGCTCTTTTCTCAAAGACAATTATCACGTGCTGGAGTTCAGGGTGCCACAAGGGTGATGTTAAGTGTGTGGATGGTGAAATTACGCTCTTTTCTCAGGGACAATAATCACGTGGTGAAGTTCAGGGGCCACAAGGGTGATGTTAAGTGTGTGGATGGTGAAATTATGCTCATATCTCAAGGACATCAATCAGGTCATGGAGTTCAGGGCGCCACAATGGTGATGTTGAGTGTGTGGATGGTGAAATTATGCTCTTTTCTCAGGGACAATAATCACGTGGTGAAGTTCAGGGCGCCACAAGGGTGATGTTGAGTGTGTGGATGGTGAAATTATGCTCTTTTCTCAGGGACAATAATCACGTGGTGGAGTTCAGGGCGCCACAGGGGTGATTTTAAGTGTGTGGTTGGTGAAATTATGCTCTTTTCTCAAGGACATTGATCAGGTCATGGAGTTTAGGGCGCCAACAGGGTGATGTTAAGGGTCTGGATGGTGAAATTATGCTTTTTTCTCAAGGACATCAATCAGGTCATGGAGTTCAGGGCGCCACATGGGTGATGTTAAGGGCGTGGATGGTGAAATTAGGCTCTTTCCTCAAGGACGATAATCACGTATTGGAGTTCAGGGCGCCACAAGGGTGATGTTAAGGGTCTGGATGGTGAAATTATGCTCTTTTCTCAAGGACATTAATCAGGTCATGGAGTTCAGGGCGCCACAAGGGTGATGTTAAGTGTGTGGATGGTGATGTTATGCTCTTTTCTCGGGGACAATAATCACGTGGTGAAGTTTGGGGCGCCACAAGGGTGATGCTGAGTGTGTGGATGGTGAAATTATGCTCTTTTCTCAAAGACAATAATCACGTGGTGGAGTTCCGGGCGCCACAAGGGTGATGTTAAGTGTGTGGATGGTGAAATTATGCTCTTTTCTCAGGGACAATAATCACGTGGTGAAGTTCAGGGCGCCACAAGGGTGGTGTTAAGTGTGTGGATGGTGACATTATGCTCTTTTCTCAAGGACATCAATCAGGTCATGGAGTTCAGGGCGCCACAAGGGTGATGTTAAGTGTGTGGATGGTGGAATTGGGCTCTTTTCTCAGGGACAATAATCACGTGGTGAAGTTCAGGGCGCCACAAGGGTGATGTTGAGTGTGTGGATGGTAAAACTATGCTCTCTTCTCAAGGACATCAATCAGGTCATGGAGTTCAGGGCGCCACAAGGGTGATGTTAAGTGTGTGGATAGTAAAATTAGGCTCTTTTCTCATGCACAATAATCACGTCATGGAGTTCAGGGCGCCACAAGGGTGATGTTGATGGTGTGGATGGTGAAATTATGCTCTTTTCTCAAGGACAATAATCACGTGGTGAAGTTCAGCGCGCCACAGGGGTGATGTTGGGTGTGTGGAGTGTGAAATTATGCTCTTTTCTCAAGGACATTAGTCAGGTCATGGAGTTCAGGGCGCCACAAGGGTGATGTTGAGGGTGTGGATGGTGAAATTATGCTCTTTTCTCAAGAACAATAATCAGGTCAATGAGTTCAGGGCGCCACAAAGGTGATATTAAGTGTGTGGATGGTGAAATTAGGCTCTTTTCTCAAAGACATCAATCAGGTCATGGAGTTCAGGGCGCCAAAAGGGTGATGTTAAGGGTGTGGATGGTGAAATAAGGCTCTTTTCTCCAGGACATTATACAGGTCATGGAGTTCAGGGCGCCACAAGGGTGATGTTAAGGGTCTGGATGGTGAAATTATGCTCTTTTCTCAAGGACATTGATAAGGTCATGGAGTTCAGGGCGCCACAAGGGTAATGTTAAGAGTGTGGATGGTGAAATTAGGCTCTTTTCTCAGGGACAATAATCACGTGGTGAAGTTCAGGGTGCCACAAGGGTGATGTTAAGTGTGTGGATGGTGAAATTATGCTCTTTTCTCAATGACAATAATCACGTGGTGGAGTTCAGGGTGCCACAAGGGTGATGTTGAGTGTGTGGATGGTGAAATTATGCTCTTTTCTCAGGGACAATAATCACGTGGTTAAGTTCAGGGCGCCACAAGGGTGATGTTAAGTGTGTGGATGGTGAAATTATGCTCTTTTCTCAAGGACATCAATCAGGTCATGAAGTTCAGGGCGCCACAAGGGTGCTGTTAAGTGTGTGGATGGTGAAATTATGCTCTTTTCTCAGGGACAATGATCACGTGGTGAAGTTCAGGGCGCCACAAGGTTGATGTTAAGGATCTGGATGGTGAAATTATGCTCTTTTCTCAAGGACAATAATCACGTGGTGGAGTTCTTGGCGCCACAAGGGTGATGTTAAGGAACTGGATGGTGGAATTATGCTCTTTTCTCAAGGAAATTAATCAGGTTATGGAGTTCAGGGCGCCACAAGGGTGATGTTAAGGGTGTGGATGGTGAAATTATGCTCTTTCCTCAAGGACAAGAATCACGTGGTGGAGTTCAGGGTGCCACAAGGGTGATGTTAAGAGTGTGGATGGTGAAATTATGCTCTTTTCTCAAGGGCAATAATCAGGTCATGGAGTTCAGGGCGCCACAAGGGTGATGTTAAGGGTCTGGATGGTGAAATTATGCTCTTTTCTCAAGGACATTAATCAGGTCATGGAGTTCAGGGCGCCACAAGGGTGATGTTAAGGGTCTGGATGGTGAAATTATGATCTTTTCTCAAGGACATTGATCAGGTCATGGAGTGCAGGGCGCCACAAGGGTGATGTTAAGGGTGTGGATTGTGAAATTATGCTCATTTCTCAAGGACATCAATCAGGTCATGGAGTTCAGGTTGCCACAAGGGAGATGTTAAGGGTCTGGATGGTGAAATTATGCTCTTTTCTCGAGGACATTAATCAGGTCATGGAGTTCAGGGCGCGACAAGGGTGATGATGAGGGTCTGGATGGTGAAATTATGCTTTTTTCTCAAGGACATTAATCAGGTCATGAAGTTCAGGGCGCCAAAAGGGTGATGTTAAGGGTGTGGATGGTGGAATTATGCTCTTTTCTCATGCACAATAATCACCTCATGGAGTTCAGGGCGCCACAAGGGTGATGTTAAGGGTGTGGATGGTGAAATTATGCTCTTTTCTCAAGGACATTGATCAGGTCATGGAGTTCAGGGCGCCACAAGGGTGATGTTAAGGGTGTGGATGGTGGAATTATGCTCTTTTCTCAAGGACATTAATCATGTCATGGAGTTCAGGGCGCCACAAGGGTGATGTTGAGGGTGTGGATGGTGAAGTTAGGCTCTTTTCTCAAGGACATTGATCAGGTCATGGAGTTCAGGGCGCCACAAGGGTGATGTTGAGGGTGTGGATGGTGAAATTATGCTCTTTTCTCATGCACAATAATCACGTCATGGAGTTCAGGGCGCGACAAGGGTGATGTTGAGGGTGTGGATGGTGAAATTATGCTCTTTTCTCAAGGACATTAATCAGTTCATGGAGTTCAGGGCGCCACAAGGGTGATGTTAAGGGTGTGGATGGTGAAATTATGCTCTTTTCTCAAGGACATCAATCAGTTCATGGAGTTCAGGGCGCCACAAGGGTGATGTTAAGGGTGTGGATGGTGAAATTAGGCTCTTTTCTCAAGGACATTTATCAGGTCATGGAGATCAGGGCGCCACAAGGGTGATGTTAAGGGTCTGGATGGTGAAATTATGCTCTTTTCTCAATGACATTAATCAGGTCATGGAGTTCAGGGCACCACAAGGGTGATGTTAAGGGTGTGGATGGTGAAATAAGGCTCTTTTCTCTAGGACATTAATCAGGTCATGGAGTTCAGGGCGCCACAAGGGTGATGTTAAGGGTCTGGATGGTGAAATTATGATCTTTTCTCAAGGACAATAATCACGTGGTGGAGTTCAGGGCGCCACAAGGGTGATGTTAAGGGTCTGGATGGTAAAATTATGCTCTTTTCCCAAGGACAATAATCACGTCATGGAATTCAGGGCGCCACAAGGGTGATTTTAAGTGTGTGGATGGTGAAATTATGCTCTTTTCTCAAGGACATCAATCAGGTCATGGAGTTCAGGGCGCCACAAGGGTGATGTTAAGTGTGTGGATGGTGAAATTATGCTCTTTTCTCAAGGACATCAATCAGGTCATGGAGTTCGGGGCGCCACAAGGGTGATGTTGAGTGTGTGGATGGTGAAATTATACTCTTTTCTCAGGGAAAATAATCACGTGGTGAAGTTCAGGGCGCCACAAGGGTGATGTTAAGTGTGTGGATGGTGAAATTATGCTCTTTTCTCAAGGACATCAATCAGGTCATGGAGTTCAGGGCGCCACAGGGGTGATGTTATGTGTGTGGTTGGTGAAATTATGCTCGTTTCTCAGGGACATTAATCACGTGGTGAAGTTCAGGGCGCCACAAGGGTGATGTTGAGTGTGTGGATGTTGGAATTATGCTCTTTTCTCAAGGACATTAATCAGGTCATGGAGTTCAGGGCGCCACAAGGGTGATGTTGAGGGTGTGGATGGTGAAATTATGCTCTTTTCTCAAGGACAATAATCAGGTCATTGAGTTCAGGGCGCCACAAGGGTGATGTTAAGTGTGTGGATGGTGAAATTATGATCTTTTCTCATGGACAATTATCAGGTCATGGAGTTCAGGGCGCCACAAGGGTGATGTTAAGGGTGTGGATGGTGAAATTACGCTCTTTTCTCAAGGACATTAATCAGGTCATGGAGTTCATGGCGCCACAAGGGTGATGTTAGGTGTGTGGATGGTGAAATTATGCTCTTTTCTCAAGGAAATTAATCAGGTTATGGAGTTCAGGGCGCCACAAGGGTGATGTTAAGGGTGTGGATGGTGGAATTATGCTCTTTTCTCAAGGACAAGAATCACGTGGTGGAGTTCAGGGTGCCACAAGGGTGATGTTAGGAGTGTGGATGGTGAAATTATGCTCTTTTCTCAAGGGCAATAATCAGGTCATGGAGTTCAGGGCGCCACAAGGGTGATGTTAAGGGTCTTGATGGTGAAATTATGCTCTTTTCTCAAGGACATTGATCAGGTCATGGAGTTCAGGGCGCCACAAGGGGGATGTTAAGGGTCTGGATGGTGCAATTATGCTCTCTTGTCAAGGACATCAATCAGGTCATGGAGTTCAGGGGACCACAAGGGTGATGTTAAGGGTGTGGATGGTGAAATTATGCTCTTTTCTCAAGGACATTATTCAGGTCATGGAGTTCAGGGCGCCACAAGGGTGATGTTAAGGGTCTGGATGGTGAAATTATGCTCTTTTCTCAAGGACATTAATCAGGTCATGGAGTTCAGGGCGCCACAAGGGTGATGTTAAGGGTCTGGATGGTGAAATTATGCTCTTTTCTCAATGAAGATAATCACGTGGGTAGTTCAGGGTGCCACAAGGGTGATGTTAAGGGTATGGATGGTGAAATTATGCCTTTTTCTCAAGGACAATAATCACGTCATGGAGTTCAGGGCGCCACAAGGGTGATGTTAAGGGTGTGGATGGTGAAATTATGCTCTTTTCTCAAGGACATTAATCAGGTCATGGAGTTCAGGGCGCCACAAGGGTGATGTTAAGGGTGTGGATGATGAAATTATGCTCTTTTCCCATGCACAATAATCACGTCATGGAGTTCAGGGCGCCACAAGGGTGATGTTAAGGGTGTGGATGGTGAAATTATGCTCTTTTCTCAAGGACATCAATCAGGTCATGGAGTTCAGGGGGCCACAAGGGTGATGTTAAGGGTGTGGATGGTGAAATTATGCTCTTTTCTCAAGGACAATAATCACGTCATGGAGTTCAGGGTGCCACAAGGGTGATGTTAAGAGTGTGGATGGTGAAATTAGGCTCTTTTCTCAAAGGCAATAATCAGGTCATGGAGTTCAGGGCGCCACAAGGGTGATGTTAAGGGTCTGGATGGTGAAATTATGCTCTTTTCTCATGGACATTAATCAGGTCATGGTGTTCAGGGTGCCACAAGGGTGATGTTAAGTGTGTGGATGGTGAAATTATGCTCTTTTCTCAAGGACATCAATCAGGTCATGAAGTTCAGGGCGCCACAAGGGTGATGTTAAGTGTGTGGATGGTGGAAATAGGCTCTTTTCTCAGGGACAATAATCACGTGGTGAAGTTCAGGGCGCCACAAAGTTGATGTTGAGTGTGTGGATGGTGAAATTATGCTCTTTTCTCAAGGACATCCATCAGGTCATGGAGTTCAGGGCGCCACAAGGGTGATGTTAAGTGTGTGGATGGTGAAATTATGTTCTTTTCTTATGCACAATAATCACGTCATGGAGTTCAGGGCGCCACAAGGGTGATGTTGAGGGTGTGGATGGTGAAATTATGCTCTTTTCTCAAGGACAATAATCACGTGGTGAAGTTCAGGGCGCCACAGGGGTGATGTTAAGTGTGTGGATTGTGAAATTAGGCTCTTTTCTCAATGA
The DNA here is from genome assembly GCA_964007535.1 of Brachyptera risi. Classification (NCBI taxonomy): domain Eukaryota; kingdom Metazoa; phylum Arthropoda; class Insecta; order Plecoptera; family Taeniopterygidae; genus Brachyptera; species Brachyptera risi. The sequence goes on from OZ023326.1 coordinate 16,742,144, forward strand.
CAATAATCACGTGGTGGAGTTCAGGGTGCCACAAGGGTGATGTTGAGTGTGTGGATGGTGAAATTATGCTCTTTTCTCAGGGACAATAATCACGTGGTTAAGTTCAGGGCGCCACAAGGGTGATGTTAAGTGTGTGGATGGTGAAATTATGCTCTTTTCTCAAGGACATCAATCAGGTCATGAAGTTCAGGGCGCCACAAGGGTGCTGTTAAGTGTGTGGATGGTGAAATTATGCTCTTTTCTCAGGGACAATAATCACGTGGTGAAGTTCAGGGCGCCACAAGGGTGATGTTAAGGATCTGGATGGTGAAATTATGCTCTTTTCTCAGGGACAATAATCACGTGGTGGAGTTCTTGGCGCCACAAGGGTGATGTTAAGGAACTGGATGGTGGAATTATGCTCTTTTCTCAAGGAAATTAATCAGGTTATGGAGTTCAGGGCGCCACAAGGGTGATGTTAAGGGTGTGGATGGTGAAATTATGCTCTTTCCTCAAGGACAAGAATCACGTGGTGGAGTTCAGGGTGCCACAAGGGTGATGTTAAGAGTGTGGATGGTGGAATTATGCTCTTTTCTCAAGGGCAATAATCAGGTCATGAAGTTCAGGGCACCACAAGGGTGATGTTAAGGGTCTGGATGGTGAAATTATGCTCTTTTCTCATGGACATTAATCAGGTCATGGAGTTCAGGGCGCCACAAGGGTGATGTTAAGGGTCTGGATGGTGAAATTATGATCTTTTCTCAAGGACATTGATCAGGTCATGGAGTTCAGGGCGCCACAAGGGTGATGTTAAGGGTGTGGATTGTGAAATTATGCTCATTTCTCAAGGACATCAATCAGGTCATGGAGTTCAGGTTGCCACAAGGGAGATGTTAAGGGTCTGGATGGTGAAATTATGCTCTTTTCTCAAGGACATTGATCAGGTCATGGAGTTCAGGGCGCCACAAGGGTGATGTTAAGGGTCTGGATGGTTAAATTATGCTTTTTTCTCAAGGACATTAATCAGGTCATGGAGTTCAGGGCGCCACAAGGGTGATGTTAAGGGTGTGGATGGTGGAATTATGCTCTTTTCTCATGCACAATAATCACGTCATGGAGTTCAGGGCGCCACAAGGGTGATGTTAAGGGTGTGGATTGTGAAATATGCTCATTTCTCAAGGACATTGATCAGGTCATGGAGTTCAGGGCGCCACAAGGGTGATGTTAAGGGTGTGGATGGTGGAATTATGCTCTTTTCTCGAGGACATTAATCAGGTCATGGAGTTCAGGGCGCCACAAGGGTGATGTTGAGGGTGTGGATGGTGAAGTTAGGCTCTTTTCTCGAGGACATTAATCAGGTCATATAGTTCAGGGCGCCACAAGGGTGATGTTGAGGGTGTGGATGGTGAAATTATGCTCTTTTCTCATGCACAATAATCACGTCATGGAGTTCAGGGCGCGACAAGGGTGATGTTGAGGGTGTGGATGGTGAAATTATGCTCTTTTCTCAAGGACATTGATCAGTTCATGGAGTTCAGGGCGCCACAAGGGTGATGTTAAGGGTGTGGATGGTGAAATTAGGCTCTTTTCTCAAGGACATCAATCAGTTCATGGAGTTCAGGGCGCCACAAGGGTGATGTTAAGGGTGTGGATGGTGAAATTAGGCTATTTTCTCAAGGACATTAATCAGGTCATGGAGTTCAGGGCGCCACAAGGGTGATGTTAAGGGTCTGGATGGTGAAATTATGCTCTTTTCTCAAGGACATTAATCAGGTCATGGAGTTCAGGGCACCACAAGGGTGATGTTAAGGGTGTGGATGGTGAAATAAGGCTCTTTTCTCTAGGACATTAATCAGGTCATGGAGTTCAGGGCGCCACAAGGGTGATGTTAAGGGTCTGGATGGTGAAATTATGATCTTTTCTCAAGGACAATAATCACGTGGTGGAGTTCAGGCTGCCACAAGGGTGATGTTAAGGGTCTGGATGGTAAAATTATGCTCTTTTCTCAAGGACAATAATTACGTCATGGAGTTCAGGGCGCCACAAGGGTGATTTTAAGTGTGTGGATGGTGAAATTATGCTCTTTTCTCAAGGACATCAATCAGGTCATGGAGTTCAGGGCGCCACAAGGGTGATGTTAGGTGTGTGGATGGTGAAATTATGCTCTTTTCTCAAGGACATCAATCAGGTCATGGAGTTCGGGGCGCCACAAGAGTGATGTTGAGTGTGTGGATGGTGAAATTATAATCTTTTCTCAGGGAAAATAATCACGTGGTGAAGTTCAGGGCGCCACAAGGGTGATGTTAAGTGTGTGGATGGTGAAATTATGCTCTTTTCTCAAGGACATCAATCAGGTCATGGAGTTCAGGGCGCCACAAGGGTGATGTTAAGTGTGTGGATGGTGAAATTATGCTCTTTTCTCAGGTACAATAATCACGTGGTGGAGTTCAGGGCGCCACAGGGGTGATGTTATGTGTGTGGTTGGTGAAATTATGCTCGTTTCTCAGGGACATTAATCACTTGGTGAAGTTCAGGGCGCCACAAGGGTGTTGTTGGGTGTGTGAATGTTGGAATTATGCTCTTTTCTCAAGAACATTAATCAGGTCATGGAGTTCAGGGCGCCACAAGGGTGATGTTGAGGGTGTGGATGGTGAAATTATGCTCTTTTCTCAAGGACAATAATCAGGTCATTGAGTTCAGGGCGCCACAAGGGTGATGTCAAGTGTGTGGATGGTGAAATTATGATCTTTTATCATGGACAATTATCAGTTCATGGAGTTCAGGGCGCCACAAGGGTGATGTTAAGGGTGTGGATGGTGAAATCATGCTCTTTTCTCAAGGACATTAATCAGGTCATGGAGTTCATGGCGCCACAAGGGTGATGTTAAGTGTGTGGATGGTGAAATTATGCTCTTTTCTCAAGGAAATTAATCAGGTTATGGAGTTCAGGGCGCCACAAGGGTGATGTTAAGGGTGTGGATGGTGGAATTATGCTCTTTTCTCAAGGACAAGGATCACGTGGTGGAGTTCAGGGTGCCACAAGGGTGATGTTAAGAGTGTGGATGGTGAAATTATGCTCTTTTCTCAAGGACATTGATCAGGTCATGGAGTTCAGGGCGCCACAAGGGGGATGTGAAGGGTCTGGATGGTGAAATTATGCTCTTTTCTCAAGGACATCAATCAGGTCATGGAGTTCAGGGGACCACAAGGGTGATGTTAAGGGTGTGGATGGTGAAATTATGCTCTTTTCTCAAGGACATTATTCAGGTCATGGAGTTCAGGGCGCCACAAGGGTGATGTTAAGGGTCTGGATGGTGAAATTATGCTCTTTTCTCAAGGACATTAATCAGGTCATGGAGTTCAGGGCGCCACAAGGGTGATGTTAAGGGTCTGGATGGTGAAATTATGCTCTTTTCTCAATGAAGATAATCACGTGGGGAGTTCAGGGTGCCACAAGGGTGATGTTAAGGGTATGGATGGTGAAATTATGCCTTTTTCTCAAGGACAATAATCACGTCATGGAGTTCAGGGCGCCACAAGGGTGATGTTAAGGGTGTGGATGGTGAAATTATGCTCTCTTCTCAAGGACATTAATCAGGTCATGGAGTTCAGGGCGCCACAAGGGTGATGTTAAGGGTGTGGATGATGAAATTATGCTCTTTTCTCATGCACAATAATCACGTCATGGAGTTCAGGGTGCCACAAGGGTGATGTTAAGGGTGTGGATGGTGAAATTATGCTCTTTTCTCAAGGACATCAATCAAGTCATGGAGTTCAGGGGGCCACAAGGGTGATGTTAAGGGTGTGGATGGTGAAATTATGCTCTTTTCTCAAGGACAATAATCACGTCATGGAGTTCATGGTGCCACAAGGGTGATGTTAAGAGTGTGGATGGTGAAATTAGGCACTTTTCTCAAAGGCAATAATCAGGTCATGGAGTTCAGGGCGCCACAAGGGTGATGTCAAGGGTCTGGATGGTGAAATTATGCTCTTTTCTCATGGACATTATTCAGGTCATGGTGTTCAGGGTGCCACAAGGGTGATGTTAAGGGTCTGGATGGTGAAATTATGCTCTTTTCTTGAGGACAATAATCAGGTCATGGAGTTCGGGGCATCACAAGGATGATGTTAAGTGTGTGGATGGTGAAATTATGCTCTTTTCTCAAGGCCATCAATCAGGTCATGGAGTTCAGGGCGCCACAAGGGTGATGTTGAGTGTGTGGATGGTGAAATTAGGCTCTTTTCTCAGGGACAATAATCACGTGGTGGAGTTCAGGGCGCCACAAGGGTGATGTTAAGTGTGTGGATGGTGAAATTATGCTCTTATCTCAAGGACATCAATCAGGTCATGGAGTTCAGGGCGCCACAAGGGTGATGTTAAGTGCGTGGATGGTGAAATTATGCTCTTTTCACAGGGACAATAATCACGTGGTGAAGTTCAGGGCGCCACAAGGGTGATGTTGAGTGTGTGGATGGTGAAATTATGCTCTTTTCTCAAGGACATCAATCAGGTCATGGAGTTCAGGGCGCCACAAGGGTGATGTTAAGTGTGTGGATGGTGAAATTATGCTCTTTTCTCAGGGACAATAATCACGTGGTGAAGTTCAGGGCGCCACAAGGGTGATGTTGAGGGTCTGGATGGTGAAATTATGCTCTTTTCTCAAGGACATTAATCAGGTCATGGAGTTCAGGGCGCCACAAGGGTGATGTTAAGTGTGTGGATGGTGAAATTATGCTCTTTTCTCGGGGACAATAATCACGTGGTGAAGATCAGGGCGCCACAAGGGTGATGCTGAGTGTGTGGATGGTGAAATTATGCTCTTTTCTCAAAGACAATAATCACGTGGTGGAGTTCCGGGCGCCACAAGGGTGATGTTAAGTGTGTGGATGGTGAAATTATGCTCTTTTCTCAGGGACAATCATCACGTGGTGAAGTTCAGGGCGCCACAAGGGTGGTGTTAAGTGTGTGGATGGTGAAATTATGCTCTTTTCTCAAGGACATCAATCAGGTCATGGAGTTCAGGGCGCCACAAGGGTGATGTTAAGTGTGTGGATGGTGGAAATAGGCTCTTTTCTCAGGGACAATAATCACGTGGTGAAGTTCAGGGCGCCACAAAGTTGATGTTGAGTGTGTGGATGGTGAAATTATGCTCTTTTCTCAAGGACATCAATCAGGTCATGGAGTTCAGGGCGCCACAAGGGTGATGTTGAGTGTGTGGATGGTGAAATTATGTTCTTTTCTTATGCACAATAATCACGTCATGGAGTTCAGGGCGCCACAAGGGTGATGTTGAGGGTGTGGATGGTGAAATTATGCTCTTTTCTCAAGGACAATAATCACGTGGTGAAGTTCAGGGCGCCACAGGGGTGATGTTGGGTGTATGGATGGTGAAATTATGCTCTTTTCTCAAGGACATGAATCAGGTCATGGAGTTCAGGGCGCCACAAAGGTGATGTTAAGTGTGTGGATGGTGAAATTAGGCTCTTTTCTCAAAGACATCAATCAGGTCATGGAGTTCAGGGCGCCAAAAGGGTGATGTTAAGGGTGTGGATGGTGAAATTAGGCTCTTTTCTCAAGGACATTAATCAGGTCATGGAGTTCAGGGCGCCACAAGGGTAATGTTAAGTGTGTGGATGGTGAAATTAGGCTCTTTTCTCAGGGACAATGATCACGTGGTGAAGTTCAGGGTGCCCAGGGTGATGTTAAGTGTGTGGATGGTGAAATTATGCTCTTTTCTCAGGGACAATAATCACGTGGTGGAGTTCAGGGTGCCCAGGGTGATGTTAAGTGTGTGGATGGTGAAATTATGCTCTTTTCTCAAGGACAATAATCACGTGGTTAAGTTCAGGGCGCCACAAGGGTGATGTTAAGTGTGTGGATGGTGAAATTATGCTCTTTTCTCAAGGACATCAATCAGGTCATGAAGTTCAGGGCGCCACAAGGGTGCTGTTAAGTGTGTGGATGGTGAAATTATGCTCTTTTCTCAGGGACAATAATCACGTGGTGAAGTTCAGGGCGCCACAAGGGTGATGTTAAGGATCTGGATGGTGAAATTATGCTCTTTTCTCAAGGACAATATTCACGTGGTGGAGTTCTTGGCGCCACAAGGGTGATGTTAAGGAACTGGATGGTGGAATTATGCTCTTTTCTCAAGGAAATTAATCAGGTTATGGAGTTCAGGGCGCCACAAGGGTGATGTTAAGGGTGTGGATGGTGAAATTATGCTCTTTCCTCAAGGACAAGAATCACGTGGTGGAGTTCAGGGTGCCACAAGGGTGATGTTAAGAGTGTGGATGGTGAAATTATGCTCTTTTCTCAAGAGCAATAATCCGGTCATGGAGTTCAGGGCGCCACAAGGGTGATGTTAATAGTGTGGATGGTGAAATTATGCTCTTTTCTCAAGGACATCAATCAGGTCATGGAGTTCAGGGCGCCACAAGGGTGATGTTAAGGGTCTGGATGGTGAAATTATGCTCTTTTCTCAAGTACATTAATCAGGTCATGGAGTTCAGGGCGCCACAAGGGTGATGTTAAGGGTGTGGATGATGAAATTATGCTCTTTTCTCAAGGACATTAATCAGGTCATGGAGTTCAGGTTGCCACAAGGGTGATGTTAAGGGTCTGGATGGTGAAATTATGCTCTTTTCTCAAGGACATTAATCAGGTCATGGAGTTCAGGGCGCCACAATGTTGATGTTAAGGGTCTGGATGGTGAAATTATGAGTTTTTCTCAAGGACATTAATCAGGTCATGGAGTTCAGGGCGCCACAAGGGTGATGTTAAGGGTGTGGATGGTGAAATTATGCTCATATCTCATGCACAATAATCACGTCATGGAGTTCAGGGCGCCACAAGGGTGATGTTAAGGGTGTGGATGGTGAAATTATGCTCTTTTCTCAAGGACATTGATCAGGTCATGGAGTTCAGGGCGCCACAAGGGTGATGTTAAGGGTGTGGATGGTGAAATTATGCTCTTTTCTCAAGGACATTAATCAGGTCATGGCGTTCAGGGCTCCACAAGGGTGATGTTAAGGGTGTGGATGGTGAAGTTAGGCTCTTTTCTCAAGGACATTAATCAGGTCATGGAGTTCAGGGCGCCACAAGGGTGATGTTGAGGGTGTGGATGGTGAAATTATGCTCTTTTCTCATGCACAATAATCACGTCATGGAGTTCAGGGCGCGACAAGGGTGATGTTAAGGGTCTGGATGGTGAAATTATGCTCTTTTCTCAAGGACATTAATCAGTTCATGGAGTTCAGGGCGCCACAAGGGTGATGTTAAGGGTGTGGATGATGAAATTATGCTCTTTTCTCATGCACAATAATCACGTCATGGAGTTCAGGGTGCCACAAGGGTGATGTTAAGGGTGTGGATGGTGAAATTATGCTCTTTTCTCAAGGACATCAATCAAGTCATGGAGTTCAGGGGGCCACAAGGGTGATGTTAAGGGTGTGGATGGTGAAATTATGCTCTTTTCTCAAGGACAATAATCACGTCATGGAGTTCAGGGTGCCACAAGGGTGATGTTAAGAGTGTGGATGGTGAAATTAGGCACTTTTCTCAAAGGCAATAATCAGGTCATGGAGTTCAGGGCGCCACAAGGGTGATGTCAAGGGTCTGGATGGTGAAATTATGCTCTTTTCTCATGGACATTATTCAGGTCATGGTGTTCAGGGTGCCACAAGGGTGATGTTAAGGGTCTGGATGGTGAAATTATGCTCTTTTCTTGAGGACAATAATCAGGTCATGGAGTTCGGGGCATCACAAGGATGATGTTAAGTGTGTGGATGGTGAAATTATGCTCTTTTCTCAAGGCCATCAATCAGGTCATGGAGTTCAGGGCGCCACAAGGGTGATGTTGAGTGTGTGGATGGTGAAATTAGGCTCTTTTCTCAGGGACAATAATCACGTGGTGGAGTTCAGGGCGCCACAAGGGTGATGTTAAGTGTGTGGATGGTGAAATTATGCTCTTATCTCAAGGACATCAATCAGGTCATGGAGTTCAGGGCGCCACAAGGGTGATGTTAAGTGCGTGGATGGTGAAATTATGCTCTTTTCACAGGGACAATAATCACGTGGTGAAGTTCAGGGCGCCACAAGGGTGATGTTGAGTGTGTGGATGGTGAAATTATGCTCTTTTCTCAAGGACATCAATCAGGTCATGGAGTTCGGGGCGCCACAAGGGTGATGTTAAGTGTGTGGATGGTGAAATTATGCTCTTTTCTCAGGGACAATAATCACGTGGTGAAGTTCAGGGCGCCACAAGGGTGATGTTGAGGGTCTGGATGGTGAAATTATGCTCTTTTCTCAAGGACATTAATCAGATCATGGAGTTCAGGGCGCCACAAGGGTGATGTTAAGTGTGTGGATGGTGAAATTATGCTCTTTTCTCGGGGACAATAATCACGTGGTGAAGATCAGGGCGCCACAAGGGTGATGCTGAGTGTGTGGATGGTGAAATTATGCTCTTTTCTCAAAGACAATAATCACGTGGTGGAGTTCCGGGCGCCACAAGGGTGATGTTAAGTGTGTGGATGGTGAAATTATGCTCTTTTCTCAGGGACAATCATCACGTGGTGAAGTTCAGGGCGCCACAAGGGTGGTGTTAAGTGTGTGGATGGTGAAATTATGCTCTTTTCTCAAGGACATCAATCAGGTCATGGAGTTCAGGGCGCCACAAGGGTGATGTTGAGTGTGTGGATGGTGAAATTATGTTCTTTTCTTATGCACAATAATCACGTCATGGAGTTCAGGGCGCCACAAGGGTGATGTTGAGGGTGTGGATGGTGAAATTATGCTCTTTTCTCAAGGACAATAATCACGTGGTGAAGTTCAGGGCGCCACAGGGGTGATGTTGGGTGTATGGATGGTGAAATTATGCTCTTTTCTCAAGGACATGAATCAGGTCATGGAGTTCAGTGCGCCACAAAGGTGATCTTAAGTGTGTGGATGGTGAAATTAGGCTCTTTTCTCAAAGACATCAATCAGGTCATGGAGTTCAGGGCGCCAAAAGGGTGATGTTAAGGGTGTGGATGGTGAAATTAGGCTCTTTTCTCAAGGACATTAATCAGGTCATGGAGTTCAGGGCGCCACAAGGGTAATGTTAAGTGTGTGGATGGTGAAATTAGGCTCTTTTCTCAGGGACAATGATCACGTGGTGAAGTTCAGGGCGCCACAAGGGTGATGTTAAGTGTGTGGATTGTGAAATTATGCTCTTTTCTCAATGACAATAATCACGTGGTGGAGTTCAGGGTGCCCAGGGTGATGTTAAGTGTGTGGATGGTGAAATTAGGCTCTTTTCTCAGGGACAATAATCACGTGGTTAAGTTCAGGGCGCCACAAGGGTGATGTTAAGTGTGTGGATGGTGAAATTATGCTCTTTTCTCAAGGACATCAATCAGGTCATGAAGTTCAGGGCGCCACAAGGGTGCTGTTAAGTGTGTGGATGGTGAAATTATGCTCTTTTCTCAGGGACAATAATCACGTGGTGAAGTTCAGGGCGCCACAAGGGTGATGTTAAGGATCTGGATGGTGAAATTATGCTCTTTTCTCAAGGACAATATTCACGTGGTGGAGTTCTTGGCGCCACAAGGGTGATGTTAAGGAACTGGATGGTGGAATTATGCTCTTTTCTCAAGGAAATTAATCAGGTTATGGAGTTCAGGGCGCCACAAGGGTGATGTTAAGGGTGTGGATGGTGAAATTATGCTCTTTCCTCAAGGACAAGAATCACGTGGTGGAGTTCAGGGTGCCACAAGGGTGATGTTAAGAGTGTGGATGGTGAAATTATGCTCTTTTCTCAAGGGCAATAATCCGGTCATGGAGTTCAGGGCGCCACAAGGGTGATGTTAATAGTGTGGATGGTGAAATTATGCTCTTTTCTCAAGGACATCAATCAGGTCATGGAGTTCAGGGCGCCACAAGGGTGATGTTAAGGGTCTGGATGGTGAAATTATGCTCTTTTCTCAAGTACATTAATCAGGTCATGGAGTTCAGGGCGCCACAAGGGTGATGTTAAGGGTGTGGATGATGAAATTATGCTCTTTTCTCAAGGACATTAATCAGGTCATGGAGTTCAGGTTGCCACAAGGGTGATGTTAAGGGTCTGGATGGTGAAATTATGCTCTTTTCTCAAGGACATTAATCAGGTCATGGAGTTCAGGGCGCCACAATGTTGATGTTAAGGGTCTGGATGGTGAAATTATGAGTTTTTCTCAAGGACATTAATCAGGTCATGGAGTTCAGGGCGCCACAAGGGTGATGTTAAGGGTGTGGATGGTGAAATTATGCTCATATCTCATGCACAATAATCACGTCATGGAGTTCAGGGCGCCACAAGGGTGATGTTAAGGGTGTGGATGGTGAAATTATGCTCTTTTCTCAAGGACATTGATCAGGTCATGGAGTTCAGGGCGCCACAAGGGTGATGTTAAGGGTGTGGATGGTGAAATTATGCTCTTTTCTCAAGGACATTAATCAGGTCATGGCGTTCAGGGCTCCACAAGGGTGATGTTAAGGGTGTGGATGGTGAAGTTAGGCTCTTTTCTCAAGGACATTAATCAGGTCATGGAGTTCAGGGCGCCACAAGGGTGATGTTGAGGGTGTGGATGGTGAAATTATGCTCTTTTCTCATGCACAATAATCACGTCATGGAGTTCAGGGCGCGACAAGGGTGATGTTAAGGGTCTGGATGGTGAAATTATGCTCTTTTCTCAAGGACATTAATCAGTTCATGGAGTTCAGGGCGCCACAAGGGTGATGTTAAGGGTGTGGATGGTGAAATTATGCTCTTTTCTCAAGGACATCAATCAGTTCATGGAGTTCAGGGCGCCACAAGGGTGATGTTAAGGGTGTGGATGGTGAAAATAGGCTCTTTCCTCAAGGACATTAATCAGGTCATGGAGTTCAGGGCGTCACAAGGGTGATGTTAAGGGTCTGGATGGTGAAATTATGCTCTTTTCTCAAGGACATTAATCAGGTCATGGAGTTCAGGGCACCACAAGGGTGATGTTAAGGGTGTGGATGGTGAAAATAGGCTCTTTTCTCTAGGACATTAATCAGGTCATGGAGTTCAGGGCACCACAAGGGTGATGTTAAGGGTCTGGATGGTGAAATTATGCTCTTTTCTCAAGGACAATAATCACGTGGTGGAGTTCAGGGCGCCACAAGGGTGATGTTAAGGGTCTGGATGATAAAATTATGCTCTTTTCTCAAGGACAATCATCACGTCATGGAGTTCAGGGCGCCACAAGGGTGATGTTAAGTGTGTGGATGGTGAAATTATGCTCTTTTCTCAAGGACATCAATCAGGTCATGGAGTTCAGGGCGCCACAAGGGTGATGTTAAGTGTGTGGATGGTGAATTATGCTCTTTTCTCAGGGACAATAATCACGTGGTTGAGTTCATGGCGCCACAGGGGTGATGTAATGTGTGTGGTTGGTGAAATTATGCTCTTTTCTCAGGGACATTAATCACGTGGTGAAGTTCAGGGCGCCACAAGGGTGATGTTGAGTGTGTGGATGGTGAAATTATGCTCTCTTCTCAAGGACATCAATCAGGTCATGGAGTTCAGGGCGCCACAAGGGTGATGTTGAGGGTGTGGATGGTGAAATTATGCTCTTTTCTCAAGGACAATAATCAGGTCATTGAGTTCAGTGCGCCACAAGGGTGCCGTTAAGTGTGTGGATGGTGAAATTAGGATCTTTTCTCAAGGACATCAATCAGTTCATGGAGTTCATGGCGCCACAAGGGTGATGTTAAGTGTGTGGATGGTGAAATTATGCTCTTTTCTCAAGAAAATTAATCAGGTTATGGAGTTCGGGGCGCCACAAGGGTAATGTTAAGGGTGTGGATGGTGAAATTATGCTCTTTTCTCAAGGACAAGAATCACGTGGTGGAGTTCAGGGTGCCACAAGGGTGATGTTAAGAGTGTGGATGGTGAAATAATGCTCTTTTCTAAAGGGTAATAATCAGGTCATGGAGTTCAGGGCGCCACAAGGGTGATGTTAAGGGTCTGAATGGTGAAATTATGCTCTTTTCTAAGGGACATCAATCAGGTCATGGAGTTCAGGGAACCACAAGGGTGATGTTAGGGGTGTGGATGGTGAAATTATGCTCTTTTCTCAAGGACATTAATCAGGTCATGAAGTTCAGGGCGCCACAAGGGTGATGTTAAGGGTCTGGATGGTGAAATTATGCTCTTTTCTCCAGGACATTAGTCAGGTCATGGAGTTCAGGGCGCCACAAGGGTGATGTTAAGGGTCTGGATGGTGAAATTATGCTCTTTTCTCAATGAAGATAATCACGTGGGGAGTTCAGGGTGCCACAAGGGTGATGTTAAGGGTGTGGATGGTGAAATTATGCTCTTTTCTCAAGGACATTGATCAGGTCATGGAGTTCAAGGCGCCACAAGGGTGATGTTAAGGGTGTGGATGGTGGAATTATGCTCTTTTCTCGAGGACATTAATCAGGTCATGGAGTTCAGGGCGCCACAAGGGTGATGTTGAGGGTGTGGATGGTGAATTTAGGCTCTTTTCTCAAGGACATTAATCAGGTCATGTAGTTCAGGGCGCCACAAGGGTGATGTTGAGGGTGTGGATGGTGAAATTATGCTCTTTTCTCATGCACAATAATCACGTCATGGAGTTCAGGGCGCGACAAGGGTGATGTTAAGGGTGTGGATGGTGAAATTATGCTCATTTCTCAAGGACATCAATCAGTTCATGGAGTTCAGGGCGCCACAAGGGTGATGTTAAGGGTGTGGATGGTGAAATTAGGCTCTTTTCTCAAGGACATTAATCAGGTCATGTAGTTCAGGGCGCCACAAGGGTGATGTTGAGGGTGTGGATGGTGAAATTATGCTCTTTTCTCAAGGACATTAATCAGTTCATTGAGTTCAGGGCGCCACAAGGGTGATGTTAAGGGTGTGGATGGTGAAATTATGCTCATTTCTCAAGGACATCAATCAGTTCATGGAGTTCAGGGCGCCACAAGGGTGATGTTAAGGGTGTGGATGGTGAAATTAGGCTCTTTTCTCAAGGACATTAATCAGGTCATGGAGTTCAGGGCGCCACAAGGGTGATGTTAAGGGTCTGGATGGTGAAATTATGCTCTTTTCTCACGGACATCAATCAGGTCATGGAGTTCAGGGCGCCACAAGGGTGATGTTAAGTGTGTGGATGGTGAAATTATGCTCTTTTCTCAAGGACATCAATCAGGTCATGGAGTTCGGGGCGCCACAAGGGTGATGTTGAGTGTGTGGATGGTGAAATTATACTCTTTTCTCAGGGAAAATAATCACGTGGTGAAGTTCAGGGCGCCACAAGGGTGATGTTAAGTGTGTGGATGGTGAAATTATGCTCTTTTCTCAAGGACATCAATCAGGTCATGGAGTTCAGGGCGCCACAAGGGTGATGTTAAGTGTGTGGATGGTGAAATTATGCTCTTTTCTCAGGGACAATAATCACGTGGTGGAGTTCAGGGCGCCACAGGGGTGATGTTATGTGTGTGGTTGGTGAAATTATGCTCGTTTCTCAGGGACATTAATCACTTGGTGAAGTTCAGGGCGCCACAAGGGTGATGTTGGGTGTGTGGATGTTGGAATTATGCTCTTTTCTCAAGGACATTAATCAGGTCATGGAGTTCAGGGCGCCACAAGGGTGATGTTGAGGGTGTGGATGGTGAAATTATGCTCTTTTCTCAAGGACAATAATCAGGTCATTGAGTTCAGGGCGCCACAAGGGTGATGTTAAGTGTGTGGATGGTGAAATTATGATCTTTTCTCATGGACAATTATCAGGTCATGGAGTTCAGGGCGCCACAAGAGTGATGTTAAGGGTGTGGATGGTGAAATTACGCTCTTTTCTCAAGGACATTAATCAGGTCATGGAGTTCATGGCGCCACAAGGGTGATGTTAAGTGTGTGGATGGTGAAATTATGCTCTTTTCTCAAGGAAATTAATCAGGTTATGGAGTTCAGGGCGCCACAAGGGTGATGTTAAGGGTGTGGATGGTGGAATTATGCTCTTTTCTCAAGGACAAGAATCACGTGGTGGAGTTCAGGGTGCCACAAGGGTGATGTTAAGAGTGTGGATGGTGAAATTATGCTCTTTTCTCAAGGGCAATAATCAGGTCATGGAGTTCAGGGCGCCACAAGGGTGATGTCAAGGGTCTGGATGGTGAAATTATGCTCTTTTCTCAAGGACATTGATCAGGTCATGGAGTTCAGGGCGCCACAAGGGGGATGTTAAGGGTCTGGATGGTGAAATTATGCTCTTTTCTCAAGGACATCAATCAGGTCATGGAGTTCAGGGGACCACAAGGGTGATGTTAAGGGTGTGGATGGTGAAATTATGCTCTTTTCTCAAGGACATTATTCAGGTCATGGAGTTCAGGGCGCCACAAGGGTGATGTTAAGGGTCTGGATGGTGAAATTATGCTCTTTTCTCAAGGACATCAATCAGGTCATGGAGTTCAGTGCGCCACAAGGGTGATGTTAAGGGTCTGGATGGTGAAATTATGCTCTTTTCTCAATGAAGATAATCACGTGGGGAGTTCAGGGTGCCACAAGGGTGATGTTAAGGGTATGGATGGTGAAATTATGCCTTTTTCTCAAGGACAATAATCACGTCATGGAGTTCAGGGCGCCACAAGGGTGATGTTAAGGATGTGGATGGTGAAATTATGCTCTTTTCTCAAGGACATTAATCAGGTCATGGAGTTCAGGGCGCCACAAGGGTGATGTTAAGGGTGTGGATGATGAAATTATGCTCTTTCCTCATGCACAATAATCACGTCATGGAGTTCAGGGTGCCACAAGGGTGATGTTAAGGGTGTGGATGGTGAAATTATGCTCTTTTCTCAAGGACAATAATCACGTCATGGAGTTCAGGGTGCCACAAGGGTGATGTTAAGAGTGTGGATGGTGAAATTAGGCTCTTTTCTCAAAGGCAATAAACAGGTCATGGAGTTCAGGGCGCCACAAGGGTGATGTTAAGGGTCTGGATGGTGAAATTATGCTCTTTTCTCATGGACATTATTCAGGTCATGGTGTTCAGGGTGCCACAAGGGTGATGTTAAGGGTCTGGATGGTGAAATTATGCTCTTTTCTTGAGGACAATAATCAGGTCATGGAGTTCAGGGCATCACAAGGATGATGTTAAGTGTGTGGATGGTTAAATTATGCTCTTTTCTCAAGGCCATCAATCAGGTCATGGAGTTCAGGGCGCCACAAGGGTGATGTTGAGTGTGTGGATGGTGAAATTAGGCTCTTTTCTCAGGGACAATAATCACGTGGTGGAGTTCAGGGCGCCACAAGGGTGATGTTAAGTGTGTGGATGGTGAAATTATGCTCTTATCTCAAGGACATCAATCAGGTCATGGAGTTCAGGGCGCCACAAGGGTGATGTTAAGTGCGTGGATGGTGAAATTATGCTCTTTTCGCAGGGACAATAATCACGTGGTGAAGTTCAGGGCGCCACAAGGGTGATGTTGAGTGTGTGGATGGTGAAATTATGCTCTTTTCTCAAGGACATCAATCAGGTCATGGAGTTCAGGGCGCCACAAGGGTGATGTTAAGTGTGTGGATGGTGAAATTATGCTCTTTTCTCAGGGACAATAATCACGTGGTGAAGTTCAGGGCGCCACAAGGGTGATGTTAAGGGTCTGGATGGTGAAATTATGCTCTTTTCTCAAGGACATTAATCAGGTCATGGAGTTCAGGGCGCCACAAGGGTGATGTCAAGTGTGTGGATGGTGAAATTATGCTCTTTTCTCGGGGACAATAATCACGTGGTGAAGATCAGGGCGCCACAAGGGTGATGCTGAGTGTGTGGATGGTGAAATTATGCTCTTTTCTCAAAGACAATAATCACGTGGTGGAGTTCCGGGCGCCACAAGGGTGATGTTAAGTGTGTGGATGGTGAAATTATGCTCATTTCTCAGGGACAATAATCACGTGGTGAAGTTCAGGGCGCCACAAGGGTGGTGTTAAGTGTGTGGATGGTGGAATTATGCTCTTTTCTCAAGGACATCAATCAGGTCATGGAGTTCAGGGCGCCACAAGGGTGATGTTAAGTGTGTGGATGGTGGAAATAGGCTCTTTTCTCAGGGACAATAATCACGTGGTGAAGTTCAGGGCGCCACAAAGTTGATGTTGAGTGTGTGGATGGTGAAATTATGCTCTTTTCTCAAGGACATCAATCAGGTCATGGAGTTCAGGGCGCCACAAGGGTGATGTTGAGTGTGTGGATGGTGAAATTATGTTCTTTCCTTATGCACAATAATCACGTCATGGAGTTCAGGGCGCCACAAGGGTGATGTTGAGGGTGTGGATGGTGAAATTATGCTCTTTTCTCAAGGACAATAATCACGTGGTGAAGTTCAGGGCGCCACAGGGGTGATGTTGGGTGTATGGATGGTGAAATTATGCTCTTTTCTCAAGGACATGAATCAGGTCATGGAGTTCAGGGCGCCACAAGGGTGATGTTGAGGGTGTGGATGGTGAAATTATGCTCTTTTCTCAAGAACAATAATCAGGTCAATGAGTTCAGGGCGCCACAAAGGTGATGTTAAGTGTGTGGATGGTGAAATTAGGCTCTTTTTTCAAAGACATCAATCAGGTCATGGAGTTCAGGGCGCCAAAAGGGTGATGTTAAGGGTGTGGATGGTGAAATTAGGCTCTTTTCTCAAGAACATTAATCCGGTCATGGAGTTCAGGGCGCCACAAGGGTAATGTTAAGTGTGTGGATGGTGAAATTTGGCTCTTTTCTCAGGGACAATAATCACGTGGTGAAGTTCAGGGCGCCACAAGGGTGATGTTAAGTGTGTGGATTGTGAAATTATGCTCTTTTCTCAATGACAATAATCACGTGGTGGAGTTCAGGGTGCCCAGGGTGATGTTAAGTGTGTGGATGGTGAAATTATGCTCTTTTCTCAGGGACAATAATCACGTGGTTAAGTTCAGGGCGCCACAAGGGTGATGTTAAGTGTGTGGATGGTGAAATTATGCTCTTTTCTCAAGGACATCAATCAGGTCATGAAGTTCAGGGCGCCACAAGGGTGCTGTTAAGTGTGTGGATGGTGAAATTATGCTCTTTTCTCATGGACAATAATCACGTGGTGAAGTTCAGGGCGCCACAAGGGTGATGTTAAGGATCTGGATGGTGAAATTATGCTCTTTTCTCAAGGACAATATTCACGTGGTGGAGTTCTTGGCGCCACAAGGGTGATGTTAAGTGTGTGGATGGTGAAATTATGCTCTTTTCTCGAGGAAATTGATCAGATTATGGAGTTCAGGGCGCCACAAGGGTGATGTTAAGGGTGTGGATGGTGAAATTATGCTCTTTTCTCGAGGAAATTAATCAGGTTATGGAGTTCAGGGCGCCACAAGGGTGATGTTAAGGGTGTGGATGGTGAAATTATGCTCTTTCCTCAAGGACAAGAATCACGTGGTGGAGTTCAGGGTGCCACAAGGGTGATGTTAAGAGTGTGGATGGTGAAATTATGCTCTTTTCTCAAGGGCAATAATCAGGTCATGGAGTTCAGGGCGCCACAAGGGTGATGTTAAGGGTGTGGATGATGAAATTATGCTCTTTTCTCAAGGACATTAATCAGGTCATGGAGTTCAGGTTGCCACAAGGGTGATGTTAAGGGTCTGGATGGTGAAATTATGCTCTTTTCTCAAGGACATTAATCAGGTCATGGAGTTCAGGGCGCCACAAGGTTGATGTTAAGGGTCTGGATGGTGAAATTATGAGTTTTTCTCAAGGACATTAATCAGGTCATGAAGTTCAGGGCGCCACAAGGGTGATGTTAAGGGTGTGGATGGTGAAATTATGCTCTTATCTCATGCACAATAATCACGTCATGGAGTTCAGGGCGCCACAAGGGTGATGTTAAGGGTGTGGATGGTGAAATTATGCTCTTTTCTCAAGGACATTGATCAGGTCATGGAGTTCAGGGCGCCACAAGGGTGATGTTAAGGGTGTGGATGGTGAAATTAGGCTCTTTTCTCAAGGACATTAATCAGGTCATGGCGTTCAGGGCGCCACAAGGGTGATGTTAAGGGTGTGGATGGTGAAGTTAGGCTCTTTTCTCAAGGACATTAATCAGGTCATGGAGTTCAGGGCGCCACAAGGGTGATGTTGAGGGTGTGGATGGTGAAATTATGCTCTTTTCTCATGCACAATAATCACGTCATGGAGTTCAGGGCGCGACAAGGGTGATGTTGAGGGTCTGGATGGTGAAATTATGCTCTTTTCTCAAGGACATTAATCAGTTCATGGAGTTCAGGGCGCCACAAGGGTGATGTTAAGGGTGTGGATGGTGAAATTATGCTCTTTTCTCAAGGATATCAATCAGTTCATGGAGTTCAGGGCGCCACAAGGGTGATGTTAAGGGTGTGGATGGTGAAAATAGGCTCTTTCCTCAAGGACATTAATCAGGTCATGGAGTTCAGGGCGTCACAAGGGTGATGTTAAGGGTCTGGATGGTGAAATTATGCTCTTTTCTCAAGGACATTAATCAGGTCATGGAGTTCAGGGCACCACAAGGGTGATGTTAAGGGTGTGGATGGTGAAAATAGGCTCTTTTCTCTAGGACAATAATCAGGTCATGGAGTTCAGGGCGCCACAAGGGTGATGTTAAGGGTCTGGATGGTGAAATTATGCTCTTTTCTCAAGGACAATAATCACGTGGTGGAGTTCAGGGCGCCACAAGGGTGATGTTAAGGGTCTGGATGGTAAAATTATGCTCTTATCTCAAGGACAATAATCACGTCATGGAGTTCAGGGCGCCACAAGGGTGATGTTAAGTGTGTGGATGGTGAAATTATGCTCTTTTCTCAAGGACATCAATTAGGTCATGGAGTTTAGGGCGCCACAAGGGTGATGTTAAGTGTGTGGATGGTGAAATTAGGCTCTTTTCTCAAAGACATCAATCAGGTCATGGAGTTCAGGGCGCCAAAAGGGTGATGTTAAGGGTGTGGATGGTGAAATTAGGCTCTTTTCTCAAGGACATTAATCAGGTCATGGAGTTCAGGGCGCCACAAGGGTAATGTTAAGTGTGTGGATGGTGAAATTAGGCTCTTTTCTCAGGGACAATGATCACGTGGTGAAGTTCAGGGTGCCCAGGGTGATGTTAAGTGTGTGGATGGTGAAATTATGCTCTTTTCTCAGGGACAATAATCACGTGGTGGAGTTCAGGGTGCCCAGGGTGATGTTAAGTGTGTGGATGGTGAAATTATGCTCTTTTCTCAAGGACAATAATCACGTGGTTAAGTTCAGGGCGCCACAAGGGTGATGTTAAGTGTGTGGATGGTGAAATTATGCTCTTTTCTCAAGGACATCAATCAGGTCATGAAGTTCAGGGCGCCACAAGGGTGCTGTTAAGTGTGTGGATGGTGAAATTATGCTCTTTTCTCAGGGACAATAATCACGTGGTGAAGTTCAGGGCGCCACAAGGGTGATGTTAAGGATCTGGATGGTGAAATTATGCTCTTTTCTCAAGGACAATATTCACGTGGTGGAGTTCTTGGCGCCACAAGGGTGATGTTAAGGAACTGGATGGTGGAATTATGCTCTTTTCTCAAGGAAATTAATCAGGTTATGGAGTTCAGGGCGCCACAAGGGTGATGTTAAGGGTGTGGATGGTGAAATTATGCTCTTTCCTCAAGGACAAGAATCACGTGGTGGAGTTCAGGGTGCCACAAGGGTGATGTTAAGAGTGTGGATGGTGAAATTATGCTCTTTTCTCAAGAGCAATAATCCGGTCATGGAGTTCAGGGCGCCACAAGGGTGATGTTAATAGTGTGGATGGTGAAATTATGCTCTTTTCTCAAGGACATCAATCAGGTCATGGAGTTCAGGGCGCCACAAGGGTGATGTTAAGGGTCTGGATGGTGAAATTATGCTCTTTTCTCAAGTACATTAATCAGGTCATGGAGTTCAGGGCGCCACAAGGGTGATGTTAAGGGTGTGGATGATGAAATTATGCTCTTTTCTCAAGGACATTAATCAGGTCATGGAGTTCAGGTTGCCACAAGGGTGATGTTAAGGGTCTGGATGGTGAAATTATGCTCTTTTCTCAAGGACATTAATCAGGTCATGGAGTTCAGGGCGCCACAATGTTGATGTTAAGGGTCTGGATGGTGAAATTATGAGTTTTTCTCAAGGACATTAATCAGGTCATGGAGTTCAGGGCGCCACAAGGGTGATGTTAAGGGTGTGGATGGTGAAATTATGCTCATATCTCATGCACAATAATCACGTCATGGAGTTCAGGGCGCCACAAGGGTGATGTTAAGGGTGTGGATGGTGAAATTATGCTCTTTTCTCAAGGACATTGATCAGGTCATGGAGTTCAGGGCGCCACAAGGGTGATGTTAAGGGTGTGGATGGTGAAATTATGCTCTTTTCTCAAGGACATTAATCAGGTCATGGCGTTCAGGGCTCCACAAGGGTGATGTTAAGGGTGTGGATGGTGAAGTTAGGCTCTTTTCTCAAGGACATTAATCAGGTCATGGAGTTCAGGGCGCCACAAGGGTGATGTTGAGGGTGTGGATGGTGAAATTATGCTCTTTTCTCATGCACAATAATCACGTCATGGAGTTCAGGGCGCGACAAGGGTGATGTTAAGGGTCTGGATGGTGAAATTATGCTCTTTTCTCAAGGACATTAATCAGTTCATGGAGTTCAGGGCGCCACAAGGGTGATGTTAAGGGTGTGGATGATGAAATTATGCTCTTTTCTCATGCACAATAATCACGTCATGGAGTTCAGGGTGCCACAAGGGTGATGTTAAGGGTGTGGATGGTGAAATTATGCTCTTTTCTCAAGGACATCAATCAAGTCATGGAGTTCAGGGGGCCACAAGGGTGATGTTAAGGGTGTGGATGGTGAAATTATGCTCTTTTCTCAAGGACAATAATCACGTCATGGAGTTCAGGGTGCCACAAGGGTGATGTTAAGAGTGTGGATGGTGAAATTAGGCACTTTTCTCAAAGGCAATAATCAGGTCATGGAGTTCAGGGCGCCACAAGGGTGATGTCAAGGGTCTGGATGGTGAAATTATGCTCTTTTCTCATGGACATTATTCAGGTCATGGTGTTCAGGGTGCCACAAGGGTGATGTTAAGGGTCTGGATGGTGAAATTATGCTCTTTTCTTGAGGACAATAATCAGGTCATGGAGTTCGGGGCATCACAAGGATGATGTTAAGTGTGTGGATGGTGAAATTATGCTCTTTTCTCAAGGCCATCAATCAGGTCATGGAGTTCAGGGCGCCACAAGGGTGATGTTGAGTGTGTGGATGGTGAAATTAGGCTCTTTTCTCAGGGACAATAATCACGTGGTGGAGTTCAGGGCGCCACAAGGGTGATGTTAAGTGTGTGGATGGTGAAATTATGCTCTTATCTCAAGGACATCAATCAGGTCATGGAGTTCAGGGCGCCACAAGGGTGATGTTAAGTGCGTGGATGGTGAAATTATGCTCTTTTCACAGGGACAATAATCACGTGGTGAAGTTCAGGGCGCCACAAGGGTGATGTTGAGTGTGTGGATGGTGAAATTATGCTCTTTTCTCAAGGACATCAATCAGGTCATGGAGTTCGGGGCGCCACAAGGGTGATGTTAAGTGTGTGGATGGTGAAATTATGCTCTTTTCTCAGGGACAATAATCACGTGGTGAAGTTCAGGGCGCCACAAGGGTGATGTTGAGGGTCTGGATGGTGAAATTATGCTCTTTTCTCAAGGACATTAATCAGATCATGGAGTTCAGGGCGCCACAAGGGTGATGTTAAGTGTGTGGATGGTGAAATTATGCTCTTTTC
This sequence comes from Brachyptera risi, assembly GCA_964007535.1. Lineage (NCBI taxonomy): Eukaryota > Metazoa > Arthropoda > Insecta > Plecoptera > Taeniopterygidae > Brachyptera > Brachyptera risi. Next base: position 16,763,949 of record OZ023326.1, read on the forward strand.
TCGGGGACAATAATCACGTGGTGAAGATCAGGGCGCCACAAGGGTGATGCTGAGTGTGTGGATGGTGAAATTATGCTCTTTTCTCAAAGACAATAATCACGTGGTGGAGTTCCGGGCGCCACAAGGGTGATGTTAAGTGTGTGGATGGTGAAATTATGCTCTTTTCTCAGGGACAATCATCACGTGGTGAAGTTCAGGGCGCCACAAGGGTGGTGTTAAGTGTGTGGATGGTGAAATTATGCTCTTTTCTCAAGGACATCAATCAGGTCATGGAGTTCAGGGCGCCACAAGGGTGATGTTGAGTGTGTGGATGGTGAAATTATGTTCTTTTCTTATGCACAATAATCACGTCATGGAGTTCAGGGCGCCACAAGGGTGATGTTGAGGGTGTGGATGGTGAAATTATGCTCTTTTCTCAAGGACAATAATCACGTGGTGAAGTTCAGGGCGCCACAGGGGTGATGTTGGGTGTATGGATGGTGAAATTATGCTCTTTTCTCAAGGACATGAATCAGGTCATGGAGTTCAGTGCGCCACAAAGGTGATCTTAAGTGTGTGGATGGTGAAATTAGGCTCTTTTCTCAAAGACATCAATCAGGTCATGGAGTTCAGGGCGCCAAAAGGGTGATGTTAAGGGTGTGGATGGTGAAATTAGGCTCTTTTCTCAAGGACATTAATCAGGTCATGGAGTTCAGGGCGCCACAAGGGTAATGTTAAGTGTGTGGATGGTGAAATTAGGCTCTTTTCTCAGGGACAATGATCACGTGGTGAAGTTCAGGGCGCCACAAGGGTGATGTTAAGTGTGTGGATTGTGAAATTATGCTCTTTTCTCAATGACAATAATCACGTGGTGGAGTTCAGGGTGCCCAGGGTGATGTTAAGTGTGTGGATGGTGAAATTAGTCTCTTTTCTCAGGGACAATAATCACGTGGTTAAGTTCAGGGCGCCACAAGGGTGATGTTAAGTGTGTGGATGGTGAAATTATGCTCTTTTCTCAAGGACATCAATCAGGTCATGAAGTTCAGGGCGCCACAAGGGTGCTGTTAAGTGTGTGGATGGTGAAATTATGCTCTTTTCTCAGGGACAATAATCACGTGGTGAAGTTCAGGGCGCCACAAGGGTGATGTTAAGGATCTGGATGGTGAAATTATGCTCTTTTCTCAAGGACAATATTCACGTGGTGGAGTTCTTGGCGCCACAAGGGTGATGTTAAGGAACTGGATGGTGGAATTATGCTCTTTTCTCAAGGAAATTAATCAGGTTATGGAGTTCAGGGCGCCACAAGGGTGATGTTAAGGGTGTGGATGGTGAAATTATGCTCTTTCCTCAAGGACAAGAATCACGTGGTGGAGTTCAGGGTGCCACAAGGGTGATGTTAAGAGTGTGGATGGTGAAATTATGCTCTTTTCTCAAGGGCAATAATCCGGTCATGGAGTTCAGGGCGCCACAAGGGTGATGTTAATAGTGTGGATGGTGAAATTATGCTCTTTTCTCAAGGACATCAATCAGGTCATGGAGTTCAGGGCGCCACAAGGGTGATGTTAAGGGTCTGGATGGTGAAATTATGCTCTTTTCTCAAGTACATTAATCAGGTCATGGAGTTCAGGGCGCCACAAGGGTGATGTTAAGGGTGTGGATGATGAAATTATGCTCTTTTCTCAAGGACATTAATCAGGTCATGGAGTTCAGGTTGCCACAAGGGTGATGTTAAGGGTCTGGATGGTGAAATTATGCTCTTTTCTCAAGGACATTAATCAGGTCATGGAGTTCAGGGCGCCACAATGTTGATGTTAAGGGTCTGGATGGTGAAATTATGAGTTTTTCTCAAGGACATTAATCAGGTCATGGAGTTCAGGGCGCCACAAGGGTGATGTTAAGGGTGTGGATGGTGAAATTATGCTCATATCTCATGCACAATAATCACGTCATGGAGTTCAGGGCGCCACAAGGGTGATGTTAAGGGTGTGGATGGTGAAATTATGCTCTTTTCTCAAGGACATTGATCAGGTCATGGAGTTCAGGGCGCCACAAGGGTGATGTTAAGGGTGTGGATGGTGAAATTATGCTCTTTTCTCAAGGACATTAATCAGGTCATGGCGTTCAGGGCTCCACAAGGGTGATGTTAAGGGTGTGGATGGTGAAGTTAGGCTCTTTTCTCAAGGACATTAATCAGGTCATGGAGTTCAGGGCGCCACAAGGGTGATGTTGAGGGTGTGGATGGTGAAATTATGCTCTTTTCTCATGCACAATAATCACGTCATGGAGTTCAGGGCGCGACAAGGGTGATGTTAAGGGTCTGGATGGTGAAATTATGCTCTTTTCTCAAGGACATTAATCAGTTCATGGAGTTCAGGGCGCCACAAGGGTGATGTTAAGGGTGTGGATGGTGAAATTATGCTCTTTTCTCAAGGACATCAATCAGTTCATGGAGTTCAGGGCGCCACAAGGGTGATGTTAAGGGTGTGGATGGTGAAAATAGGCTCTTTCCTCAAGGACATTAATCAGGTCATGGAGTTCAGGGCGTCACAAGGGTGATGTTAAGGGTCTGGATGGTGAAATTATGCTCTTTTCTCAAGGACATTAATCAGGTCATGGAGTTCAGGGCACCACAAGGGTGATGTTAAGGGTGTGGATGGTGAAAATAGGCTCTTTTCTCTAGGACATTAATCAGGTCATGGAGTTCAGGGCACCACAAGGGTGATGTTAAGGGTCTGGATGGTGAAATTATGCTCTTTTCTCAAGGACAATAATCACGTGGTGGAGTTCAGGGCGCCACAAGGGTGATGTTAAGGGTCTGGATGATAAAATTATGCTCTTTTCTCAAGGACAATCATCACGTCATGGAGTTCAGGGCGCCACAAGGGTGATGTTAAGTGTGTGGATGGTGAAATTATGCTCTTTTCTCAAGGACATCAATCAGGTCATGGAGTTCAGGGCGCCACAAGGGTGATGTTAAGTGTGTGGATGGTGAATTATGCTCTTTTCTCAGGGACAATAATCACGTGGTTGAGTTCATGGCGCCACAGGGGTGATGTAATGTGTGTGGTTGGTGAAATTATGCTCTTTTCTCAGGGACATTAATCACGTGGTGAAGTTCAGGGCGCCACAAGGGTGATGTTGAGTGTGTGGATGGTGAAATTATGCTCTCTTCTCAAGGACATCAATCAGGTCATGGAGTTCAGGGCGCCACAAGGGTGATGTTGAGGGTGTGGATGGTGAAATTATGCTCTTTTCTCAAGGACAATAATCAGGTCATTGAGTTCAGTGCGCCACAAGGGTGCCGTTAAGTGTGTGGATGGTGAAATTAGGATCTTTTCTCAAGGACATCAATCAGTTCATGGAGTTCATGGCGCCACAAGGGTGATGTTAAGTGTGTGGATGGTGAAATTATGCTCTTTTCTCAAGAAAATTAATCAGGTTATGGAGTTCGGGGCGCCACAAGGGTAATGTTAAGGGTGTGGATGGTGAAATTATGCTCTTTTCTCAAGGACAAGAATCACGTGGTGGAGTTCAGGGTGCCACAAGGGTGATGTTAAGAGTGTGGATGGTGAAATAATGCTCTTTTCTAAAGGGTAATAATCAGGTCATGGAGTTCAGGGCGCCACAAGGGTGATGTTAAGGGTCTGAATGGTGAAATTATGCTCTTTTCTAAGGGACATCAATCAGGTCATGGAGTTCAGGGAACCACAAGGGTGATGTTAGGGGTGTGGATGGTGAAATTATGCTCTTTTCTCAAGGACATTAATCAGGTCATGAAGTTCAGGGCGCCACAAGGGTGATGTTAAGGGTCTGGATGGTGAAATTATGCTCTTTTCTCCAGGACATTAGTCAGGTCATGGAGTTCAGGGCGCCACAAGGGTGATGTTAAGGGTCTGGATGGTGAAATTATGCTCTTTTCTCAATGAAGATAATCACGTGGGGAGTTCAGGGTGCCACAAGGGTGATGTTAAGGGTGTGGATGGTGAAATTATGCTCTTTTCTCAAGGACATTGATCAGGTCATGGAGTTCAAGGCGCCACAAGGGTGATGTTAAGGGTGTGGATGGTGGAATTATGCTCTTTTCTCGAGGACATTAATCAGGTCATGGAGTTCAGGGCGCCACAAGGGTGATGTTGAGGGTGTGGATGGTGAATTTAGGCTCTTTTCTCAAGGACATTAATCAGGTCATGTAGTTCAGGGCGCCACAAGGGTGATGTTGAGGGTGTGGATGGTGAAATTATGCTCTTTTCTCATGCACAATAATCACGTCATGGAGTTCAGGGCGCGACAAGGGTGATGTTAAGGGTGTGGATGGTGAAATTATGCTCATTTCTCAAGGACATCAATCAGTTCATGGAGTTCAGGGCGCCACAAGGGTGATGTTAAGGGTGTGGATGGTGAAATTAGGCTCTTTTCTCAAGGACATTAATCAGGTCATGTAGTTCAGGGCGCCACAAGGGTGATGTTGAGGGTGTGGATGGTGAAATTATGCTCTTTTCTCAAGGACATTAATCAGTTCATTGAGTTCAGGGCGCCACAAGGGTGATGTTAAGGGTGTGGATGGTGAAATTATGCTCATTTCTCAAGGACATCAATCAGTTCATGGAGTTCAGGGCGCCACAAGGGTGATGTTAAGGGTGTGGATGGTGAAATTAGGCTCTTTTCTCAAGGACATTAATCAGGTCATGGAGTTCAGGGCGCCACAAGGGTGATGTTAAGGGTCTGGATGGTGAAATTATGCTCTTTTCTCACGGACATCAATCAGGTCATGGAGTTCAGGGCGCCACAAGGGTGATGTTAAGTGTGTGGATGGTGAAATTATGCTCTTTTCTCAAGGACATCAATCAGGTCATGGAGTTCGGGGCGCCACAAGGGTGATGTTGAGTGTGTGGATGGTGAAATTATACTCTTTTCTCAGGGAAAATAATCACGTGGTGAAGTTCAGGGCGCCACAAGGGTGATGTTAAGTGTGTGGATGGTGAAATTATGCTCTTTTCTCAAGGACATCAATCAGGTCATGGAGTTCAGGGCGCCACAAGGGTGATGTTAAGTGTGTGGATGGTGAAATTATGCTCTTTTCTCAGGGACAATAATCACGTGGTGGAGTTCAGGGCGCCACAGGGGTGATGTTATGTGTGTGGTTGGTGAAATTATGCTCGTTTCTCAGGGACATTAATCACTTGGTGAAGTTCAGGGCGCCACAAGGGTGATGTTGGGTGTGTGGATGTTGGAATTATGCTCTTTTCTCAAGGACATTAATCAGGTCATGGAGTTCAGGGCGCCACAAGGGTGATGTTGAGGGTGTGGATGGTGAAATTATGCTCTTTTCTCAAGGACAATAATCAGGTCATTGAGTTCAGGGCGCCACAAGGGTGATGTTAAGTGTGTGGATGGTGAAATTATGATCTTTTCTCATGGACAATTATCAGGTCATGGAGTTCAGGGCGCCACAAGAGTGATGTTAAGGGTGTGGATGGTGAAATTACGCTCTTTTCTCAAGGACATTAATCAGGTCATGGAGTTCATGGCGCCACAAGGGTGATGTTAAGTGTGTGGATGGTGAAATTATGCTCTTTTCTCAAGGAAATTAATCAGGTTATGGAGTTCAGGGCGCCACAAGGGTGATGTTAAGGGTGTGGATGGTGGAATTATGCTCTTTTCTCAAGGACAAGAATCACGTGGTGGAGTTCAGGGTGCCACAAGGGTGATGTTAAGAGTGTGGATGGTGAAATTATGCTCTTTTCTCAAGGGCAATAATCAGGTCATGGAGTTCAGGGCGCCACAAGGGTGATGTCAAGGGTCTGGATGGTGAAATTATGCTCTTTTCTCAAGGACATTGATCAGGTCATGGAGTTCAGGGCGCCACAAGGGGGATGTTAAGGGTCTGGATGGTGAAATTATGCTCTTTTCTCAAGGACATCAATCAGGTCATGGAGTTCAGGGGACCACAAGGGTGATGTTAAGGGTGTGGATGGTGAAATTATGCTCTTTTCTCAAGGACATTATTCAGGTCATGGAGTTCAGGGCGCCACAAGGGTGATGTTAAGGGTCTGGATGGTGAAATTATGCTCTTTTCTCAAGGACATCAATCAGGTCATGGAGTTCAGTGCGCCACAAGGGTGATGTTAAGGGTCTGGATGGTGAAATTATGCTCTTTTCTCAATGAAGATAATCACGTGGGGAGTTCAGGGTGCCACAAGGGTGATGTTAAGGGTATGGATGGTGAAATTATGCCTTTTTCTCAAGGACAATAATCACGTCATGGAGTTCAGGGCGCCACAAGGGTGATGTTAAGGATGTGGATGGTGAAATTATGCTCTTTTCTCAAGGACATTAATCAGGTCATGGAGTTCAGGGCGCCACAAGGGTGATGTTAAGGGTGTGGATGATGAAATTATGCTCTTTCCTCATGCACAATAATCACGTCATGGAGTTCAGGGTGCCACAAGGGTGATGTTAAGGGTGTGGATGGTGAAATTATGCTCTTTTCTCAAGGACAATAATCACGTCATGGAGTTCAGGGTGCCACAAGGGTGATGTTAAGAGTGTGGATGGTGAAATTAGGCTCTTTTCTCAAAGGCAATAAACAGGTCATGGAGTTCAGGGCGCCACAAGGGTGATGTTAAGGGTCTGGATGGTGAAATTATGCTCTTTTCTCATGGACATTATTCAGGTCATGGTGTTCAGGGTGCCACAAGGGTGATGTTAAGGGTCTGGATGGTGAAATTATGCTCTTTTCTTGAGGACAATAATCAGGTCATGGAGATCAGGGCATCACAAGGATGATGTTAAGTGTGTGGATGGTTAAATTATGCTCTTTTCTCAAGGCCATCAATCAGGTCATGGAGTTCAGGGCGCCACAAGGGTGATGTTGAGTGTGTGGATGGTGAAATTAGGCTCTTTTCTCAGGGACAATAATCACGTGGTGGAGTTCAGGGCGCCACAAGGGTGATGTTAAGTGTGTGGATGGTGAAATTATGCTCTTATCTCAAGGACATCAATCAGGTCATGGAGTTCAGGGCGCCACAAGGGTGATGTTAAGTGCGTGGATGGTGAAATTATGCTCTTTTCGCAGGGACAATAATCACGTGGTGAAGTTCAGGGCGCCACAAGGGTGATGTTGAGTGTGTGGATGGTGAAATTATGCTCTTTTCTCAAGGACATCAATCAGGTCATGGAGTTCAGGGCGCCACAAGGGTGATGTTAAGTGTGTGGATGGTGAAATTATGCTCTTTTCTCAGGGACAATAATCACGTGGTGAAGTTCAGGGCGCCACAAGGGTGATGTTAAGGGTCTGGATGGTGAAATTATGCTCTTTTCTCAAGGACATTAATCAGGTCATGGAGTTCAGGGCGCCACAAGGGTGATGTCAAGTGTGTGGATGGTGAAATTATGCTCTTTTCTCGGGGACAATAATCACGTGGTGAAGATCAGGGCGCCACAAGGGTGATGCTGAGTGTGTGGATGGTGAAATTATGCTCTTTTCTCAAAGACAATAATCACGTGGTGGAGTTCCGGGCGCCACAAGGGTGATGTTAAGTGTGTGGATGGTGAAATTATGCTCATTTCTCAGGGACAATAATCACGTGGTGAAGTTCAGGGCGCCACAAGGGTGGTGTTAAGTGTGTGGATGGTGGAATTATGCTCTTTTCTCAAGGACATCAATCAGGTCATGGAGTTCAGGGCGCCACAAGGGTGATGTTAAGTGTGTGGATGGTGGAAATAGGCTCTTTTCTCAGGGACAATAATCACGTGGTGAAGTTCAGGGCGCCACAAAGTTGATGTTGAGTGTGTGGATGGTGAAATTATGCTCTTTTCTCAAGGACATCAATCAGGTCATGGAGTTCAGGGCGCCACAAGGGTGATGTTGAGTGTGTGGATGGTGAAATTATGTTCTTTCCTTATGCACAATAATCACGTCATGGAGTTCAGGGCGCCACAAGGGTGATGTTGAGGGTGTGGATGGTGAAATTATGCTCTTTTCTCAAGGACAATAATCACGTGGTGAAGTTCAGGGCGCCACAGGGGTGATGTTGGGTGTATGGATGGTGAAATTATGCTCTTTTCTCAAGGACATGAATCAGGTCATGGAGTTCAGGGCGCCACAAGGGTGATGTTGAGGGTGTGGATGGTGAAATTATGCTCTTTTCTCAAGAACAATAATCAGGTCAATGAGTTCAGGGCGCCACAAAGGTGATGTTAAGTGTGTGGATGGTGAAATTAGGCTCTTTTTTCAAAGACATCAATCAGGTCATGGAGTTCAGGGCGCCAAAAGGGTGATGTTAAGGGTGTGGATGGTGAAATTAGGCTCTTTTCTCAAGAACATTAATCCGGTCATGGAGTTCAGGGCGCCACAAGGGTAATGTTAAGTGTGTGGATGGTGAAATTTGGCTCTTTTCTCAGGGACAATAATCACGTGGTGAAGTTCAGGGCGCCACAAGGGTGATGTTAAGTGTGTGGATTGTGAAATTATGCTCTTTTCTCAATGACAATAATCACGTGGTGGAGTTCAGGGTGCCCAGGGTGATGTTAAGTGTGTGGATGGTGAAATTATGCTCTTTTCTCAGGGACAATAATCACGTGGTTAAGTTCAGGGCGCCACAAGGGTGATGTTAAGTGTGTGGATGGTGAAATTATGCTCTTTTCTCAAGGACATCAATCAGGTCATGAAGTTCAGGGCGCCACAAGGGTGCTGTTAAGTGTGTGGATGGTGAAATTATGCTCTTTTCTCATGGACAATAATCACGTGGTGAAGTTCAGGGCGCCACAAGGGTGATGTTAAGGATCTGGATGGTGAAATTATGCTCTTTTCTCAAGGACAATATTCACGTGGTGGAGTTCTTGGCGCCACAAGGGTGATGTTAAGTGTGTGGATGGTGAAATTATGCTCTTTTCTCGAGGAAATTGATCAGATTATGGAGTTCAGGGCGCCACAAGGGTGATGTTAAGGGTGTGGATGGTGAAATTATGCTCTTTTCTCGAGGAAATTAATCAGGTTATGGAGTTCAGGGCGCCACAAGGGTGATGTTAAGGGTGTGGATGGTGAAATTATGCTCTTTCCTCAAGGACAAGAATCACGTGGTGGAGTTCAGGGTGCCACAAGGGTGATGTTAAGAGTGTGGATGGTGAAATTATGCTCTTTTCTCAAGGGCAATAATCAGGTCATGGAGTTCAGGGCGCCACAAGGGTGATGTTAAGGGTGTGGATGATGAAATTATGCTCTTTTCTCAAGGACATTAATCAGGTCATGGAGTTCAGGTTGCCACAAGGGTGATGTTAAGGGTCTGGATGGTGAAATTATGCTCTTTTCTCAAGGACATTAATCAGGTCATGGAGTTCAGGGCGCCACAAGGTTGATGTTAAGGGTCTGGATGGTGAAATTATGAGTTTTTCTCAAGGACATTAATCAGGTCATGAAGTTCAGGGCGCCACAAGGGTGATGTTAAGGGTGTGGATGGTGAAATTATGCTCTTATCTCATGCACAATAATCACGTCATGGAGTTCAGGGCGCCACAAGGGTGATGTTAAGGGTGTGGATGGTGAAATTATGCTCTTTTCTCAAGGACATTGATCAGGTCATGGAGTTCAGGGCGCCACAAGGGTGATGTTAAGGGTGTGGATGGTGAAATTAGGCTCTTTTCTCAAGGACATTAATCAGGTCATGGCGTTCAGGGCGCCACAAGGGTGATGTTAAGGGTGTGGATGGTGAAGTTAGGCTCTTTTCTCAAGGACATTAATCAGGTCATGGAGTTCAGGGCGCCACAAGGGTGATGTTGAGGGTGTGGATGGTGAAATTATGCTCTTTTCTCATGCACAATAATCACGTCATGGAGTTCAGGGCGCGACAAGGGTGATGTTGAGGGTCTGGATGGTGAAATTATGCTCTTTTCTCAAGGACATTAATCAGTTCATGGAGTTCAGGGCGCCACAAGGGTGATGTTAAGGGTGTGGATGGTGAAATTATGCTCTTTTCTCAAGGATATCAATCAGTTCATGGAGTTCAGGGCGCCACAAGGGTGATGTTAAGGGTGTGGATGGTGAAAATAGGCTCTTTCCTCAAGGACATTAATCAGGTCATGGAGTTCAGGGCGTCACAAGGGTGATGTTAAGGGTCTGGATGGTGAAATTATGCTCTTTTCTCAAGGACATTAATCAGGTCATGGAGTTCAGGGCACCACAAGGGTGATGTTAAGGGTGTGGATGGTGAAAATAGGCTCTTTTCTCTAGGACAATAATCAGGTCATGGAGTTCAGGGCGCCACAAGGGTGATGTTAAGGGTCTGGATGGTGAAATTATGCTCTTTTCTCAAGGACAATAATCACGTGGTGGAGTTCAGGGCGCCACAAGGGTGATGTTAAGGGTCTGGATGGTAAAATTATGCTCTTATCTCAAGGACAATAATCACGTCATGGAGTTCAGGGCGCCACAAGGGTGATGTTAAGTGTGTGGATGGTGAAATTATGCTCTTTTCTCAAGGACATCAATTAGGTCATGGAGTTTAGGGCGCCACAAGGGTGATGTTAAGTGTGTGGATGGTGAAATTATGCTCTTTTCTCAGGGACAATAATCACGTGGTTGAGTTCAGGGCGCCACAGGGGTGATGTAATGTGTGTGGTTGGTGAAATTATGCTCTTTTCTCAGGGACATTAATCACGTGGTGAAGTTCAGGGCACCACAAGGGTGATGTTGAGTGTGTGGATGGTGAAATTATGCTCTTTTCTCAAGGACATCAATCAGGTCATGGAGTTCAGGGCGCCACAAGGGCGATGTTGAGGTTGTGGATGTTGAAATTATGCTCTTTTCTCAAGGACAATAATCAGGTCATTGAGTTCAGGGCGCCACAAGAGTGATGTTAAGTGTGTGGATGGTGAAATTATGATCTTTTCTCAAGGACATTAATCAGGTCATGGAGTTCATGGCGCCACAAGGGTGATGTTAAGTGTGTGGATGGTGAAATTATGCTCTTTTCTCAAGAAAATTAATCAGGTTATGGAGTTCGGGGCGCCACAAGGGTAATGTTAAGGGTGTGGATGGTGAAATTATGCTCTTTTCTCAAGGACAAGAATCACGTGGTGGAGATCAGGGTGCCACAAGGGTGATGTTAAGAGTGTGGATGGTGAAATTATGCTCTTTTCTCAAGGGTAATAATCAGGTCATGGAGTTCAGGGCGCCACAAGGGTGATGTTAAGGGTCTGGATGGTCGAATTATGCTCTTTTCTCAAGGACATCAATCAGGTCATGGAGTTCAGGGAACCACAAGGGTGATTTTAAGGGTGTGGATGGTGAAATTATGCTCTTTTCTCAAGGACATTAATCAGGTCATGAAGTTCAGGGCGCCACAAGGGTGATGTTAAGGGTCTGGATGGTGAAATTATGCTCTTTTCTCCAGGACATTAGTCAGGTCATGGAGTTCAGGGCGCCACAAGGGTGATGTTAAGGGTCTGGATGGTGAAATTATGCTCTTTTCTCAATGAAGATAATCACGTGGGGAGTTCAGGGTGCCACAAGGGTGATGTTAAGGTTATGGATGGTGAAATTATGCTCTATTCTCAAGGACAATAATCACGTCATGGAGTTCAGGGCGCCACAAGGGTGATGTTAAGGGTGTGGATGGTGAAATTATGCTCTTTTCTCAAGGACATTAATCAGGTCATGGAGTTCAGGGCGCCACAAGGGTGATGTTAAGGGTGTGGATGATGAAATTATGCTCTTTTCTCATGCACAATACTCACGTCATGGAGTTCAGGGCGCCACAAGGGTGATGTTGAGGGTGTGGATGGTGAAATTATGCTCTTTTCTCAAGGACATCAATCAGGTCATGGAGTTCAGGTCGCCACAAGGGTGATGTTAAGGGTGTGGATGGTGAAATTAGGCTCTTTTCTCAAGGACAATAATCACGTCATGGAGTTCAGGGTGCTACAAGGGTGATGTTAAGAGTGTGGATGGTGAAATTATGCTCTTTTCTCAAGGGCAATAATCAGGTCATGGATTTCAGGGCGCCACAAGGGTGATGTTAAGGGTCTGGATGGTGAAATTATGCTCTTTTCTCAAGGACATTAATCAGGTCATGGTGTTCAGGGTGCCACAAGGGTGATGTTAAGGGTCTGGATGGTGAAATTATGCTCTTTTCTTGAGGACATTAATCGGGTCATGGAGTTCAAGGCGCCACAAGGGTGATGTTAAGTGTGTGGATGGTGAAATTATGCTCTTTTCTCAAGGCCATCAATCAGGTCATGGAGTTCAGGGCGCCACAAGGGTGATGTTAAGTGTGTGGATGGTGAAATTATGCTCTTTTCTCAGAGACAATAATCACGTGGTGAAGTTCAGGGCGCCACAAGGGTGATGTTAAGTGTGTGGATGGTGGAATTATGCTCTTTTCTCAAAGACAATAATCACGTGGTGGATTTCAGGGTGCCACAAGGGTGATGTTAAGTGTGTGGATGGTGAAATTATGCTCTTTTCTCAGGGACAATAATCACGTGTTGAAGTTCAGGGCGCTACAAGGGTGATGTTAAGTGTGTGGATGGTGAAATTGTGCTCTTTTCTCAAGGACATCAATCAGGTCATGGAGTTCAGGGCGCCACATGGGTGATGTTAAGTGTGTGGATGGTGAAATTATGCTCTTTTCTCAGGGACAATAATCACGTGGTGAAGTTCAGGGCGCCACAAGGGTGATGTTGAGCGTGTGGATGTTGAAATTATGCTCTTTTCTCAAGGACATCAATCAGGTCATGGAGTTCAGGGCGCCACGAGGGTGATGTTAAGTGTGTGGATGGTGAAATTATGCTTTTTTCTCAGGGACAATAATCATGTGGTGGAGTTCAGGGCTCCACAGGGGCGATGTTAAGTGTGTGGTTGGTGAAATTATGCTCTTTTCTCAAGGACATTAATCAGGTCATGGAGTTTGGGGCGCCAATAGGGTGATGTTAAGGGTCTGGATGGTGAAATTATGCTCTTTTCTCAAGGACATCAATCAGGTCATGGAGTTTAGGGCGCCACATGGGTGATGTTAAGGGCGTGGATGGTGAAATTATGCTCTTTTCTCAAGGACGATAATCACGTCGTGGAGTTCAGGGCGCCACAAGGGTGATGTTAAGGGTCTGGATGGTGAAATTATGCTCTTTTCTCAAGGACATTAATCAGGTCATGGAGTTCGGGGCGCCACAAGGGTGATGTTAAGTGTGTGGATGGTGAAATTATGCTCTTTTCTCGGGGACAATAATCACGTGGTGAAGTTCAGGGCGCCACAAGGGTGATGTTAAGTGTGTGGATGGTGAAATTATGCTCTATTCTCAAAGACAATAATCACGTGGTGGAGTTCCGGGCGCCACAAGGGTGATGTTAAGTGTGTGGATGGTGAAATAATGCTCTTTTCTCAGGGACAATGATCACGTGGTGAAGTTCAGGGCGCCACAAGGGTGATGTTAAGTGTGTGGATGGTGAAATTATGCTCTTTTCTCAAGGACATCAATCATGTCATGGAGTTCAGGGCGCCACAAGGGTGATGTTAAGTGTGTGGATGGTGAAATTAGGCTCTTTTCTCAGGGACAATAATCACGTGGTGAAGTTCAGGGCGCCACAAGGGTGATGTTGAGTGTGTGGATGGTGAAATTATGCTCTTTTCTCAAGGACATCAATCAGGTCATGGAGTTCAGGGCGCCACAAGGGTGATGTTAAGTGTGTGGATGGTGAAATTATGCTCTTTTCTCATGCACAATAATCACGTCATGGAGTTCAGGGCGCCACAAGGGTGATGTTGAGGGTGTGGATGGTGAAATTAGGCTCTTTTCTCAAGGACAATAATCACGTGGTGGAGTTCAGGGCGCCACAGGGGTGATGTTGGGTGTGTGGATGGTGAAATTAAGCTCTTTTCTCAAGGACATTAATCAGGTCATGGAGTTCAGGGCGCCACAAGGGTGATGTTGAGGGTGTGGATGGTGAAATTATGCTCTTTTCTCAATGACAATAATCAGGTCAATGAGTTCAGGGCGCCACAAAGGTGATGTTAAGTGTGTGGATGGTGAAATTATGCTCTTTTCTCAAGGACATTAATCATGTCATGGAGTTCAGGGCGCCAAAAGGGTGATGTTAAGGGTGTGGATGGTGAAATTATGCTCTTTTCTCAAGGACATTAATCAGGTCATGGAGTTCAGGGCGCCACAAGGGTGATGTTAAGGGTCTGGATGGTGAAATTATGCTCTTTTCTCAAGGACATTGATCAGGTCATGGAGTTCAGGGCGCCACAAGGGTAATGTTAAGTGTGTGGATGGTGAAATTATGCTCTTTTCTCAGGAACAATAATCACGTGGTGAAGTTCAGGGCGCCACAAGGGTGATGTTAAGTGTGTGGATGGTGAAATTATGCTCTTTTCTCAAGGACATCAATCAGGTCATGGAGTTCAGGGCGCCACAAGGGTGATGTTAAGTGTGTGGATGGTGAAATTATGCTCTTTTCTCAGGGACAATAATCACGTGGTGAAGTTCAGGGCGCCACAAGGGTGATGTTAAGGATCTGGATGGTGAATTATGCTCTTTTCTCAAGGACAATAATCACGTGGTGGAGTTCTTGGCGCCACAAGGGTGATGTTAAGGAACTGGATGGTGGAATTATGCTCTTTTCTCAAGGACATTAATCAGGTTATGGAGTTCAGGGCGCCACGAGGGTGATGTTAAGGGTGTGGATTTTGAAATTATGCTCTTTCCTCAAGGACAAGAATCACGTGGTAGAGTTCAGGGTGCCACAAGGGTGATGTTAAGGGTCTGGATGGTGGAATTATGCTCTTTTCTCAAGGACATTGATCAGGTCATGGAGTTCAGGGCGCCACAAGGGTGATGTTGAGGGTCTGGATGGTGAAATTATGCTCTTTTCTCAAGGACAATAATCAGGTCATGGAGTTCAGGGCGCCACAAGGGTGATGTTAAGGGTGTGGATGGTGAAATTATGCTCTTTTCTCAAGGACATTATACAGGTCATGGAGTTCAGGTTGCCACAAGGGTGATGTTAAGGGTCTGGATGGTGAAATTATGCTCTTTTCTCGAGGACATTAATCAGGTCATGGAGTTCAGGGCGCCACAAGGGTGATGTTAAGGGTCTGGATGGTGAAATTATGTTTTTTTCTCAAGGACATTATACAGGTCATGGAGTTCAGGGCGCCACAAGGGTGATGTTAAGGGTGTGGATGGTGAAATTATGCTCTTTTCTCATGCACAATAATCACGTCATGGAGTTCAGGGCGCCACAAGGGTGATGTTAAGGGTGTGGATGGTGAAATTATGCTCTTTTCTCATGCACAATAATCACGTCATGGAGTTCAGGGCGCGACAAGGGTGATGTTAAGGGTGTGGATGGTGAAATAATGCTCTTTTCTCAAGGACATTAATTAGTTCATGGAGTTCAGGGACGCACAAGGGTGATGTTAAGGGTGTGGATGGTGAAATTATGCTCTTTTCTCAACGACATCAATCAGGTCATGGAGTTCAGGGCGCCACAAGGGTGATGTTGAGGGTGTGGATGGTGAAATTATGCTCTTTTCTCAAGGACAATAATCAGGTCATTGAGTTAAGGGCGCCACAAGGGTGATGTTAAGTGTGTGGATGGTGAAATTATGCTCTTTTCTCAAGAAAATTAATCAGGTTATGGAGTTCGGGGCGCCACAAGGGTAATGTTAAGGGTGTGGATGGTGAAATTATGCTCTTTTCTCAAGGACAAGAATCACGTGGTGGAGATCAGGGTGCCACAAGGGTGATGTTAAGAGTGTGGATGGTGAAATTATGCTCTTTTCTCAAGGGTAATAATCAGGTCATGGAGTTCAGGGCGCCACAAGGGTGATGTTAAGGGTCTGGATGGTCGAATTATGCTCTTTTCTCAAGGACATCAATCAGGTCATGGAGTTCAGGGAACCACAAGGGTGATGTTAAGGGTGTGGATGGTGAAATTATGCTCTTTTCTCAAGGACATTAATCAGGTCATGAAGTTCAGGGCGCCACAAGGGTGATGTTAAGGGTCTGGATGGTGAAATTATGCTCTTTTCTCAAGGACATTAGTCAGGTCATGGAGTTCAGGGCGCCACAAGGGTGATGTTAAGGGTCTGGATGGTGAAATTATGCTCTTTTCTCAATGAAGATAATCACGTGGGGAGTTCAGGGTGCCACAAGGGTGATGTTAAGGTTATGGATGGTGAAATTATGCTCTATTCTCATGGACAATAATCACGTCATGGAGTTCAGGGCGCCACAAGGGTGATGTTAAGGGTGTGGATGGTGAAATTATGCTCTTTTCTCAAGGACATTAATCAGGTCATGGAGTTCAGGGCGCCACAAGGGTGATGTTAAGGGTGTGGATGATGAAATTATGCTCTTTTCTCATGCACAATACTCACGTCATGGAGTTCAGGGCGCCACAAGGGTGATGTTGAGGGTGTGGATGGTGAAATTATGCTCTTTTCTCAAGGACATCAATCAGGTCATGGAGTTCAGGTCGCCACAAGGGTGATGTTAAGGGTGTGGATGGTGAAATTAGGCTCTTTTCTCAAGGACAATAATCACGTCATGGAGTTCAGGGTGCCACAAGGGTGATGTTAAGAGTGTGGATGGTGAAATTATGCTCTTTTCTCAAGGGCAATAATCAGGTCATGGAGTTCAGGGCGCCACAAGGGTGATGTTAAGGGTCTGGATGGTGAAATTATGCTCTTTTCTCAAGGACATTAATCAGGTCATGGTGTTCAGGGTGCCACAAGGGTGATGTTAAGGGTCTGGATGGTGAAATTATGCTCTTTTCTTGAGGACATTAATCGGGTCATGGAGTTCAAGGCGCCACAAGGGTGATGTTAAGTGTGTGGATGGTGAAATTATGCTCTTTTCTCAAGGCCATCAATCAGGTCATGGAGTTCAGGGCGCCACAAGGGTGATGTTAAGTGTGTGGATGGTGAAATTATGCTCTTTTCTCAGAGACAATAATCACGTGGTGAAGTTCAGGGCGCCACAAGGGTGATGTTAAGTGTGTGGATGGTGGAATTATGCTCTTTTCTCAAAGACAATAATCACGTGGTGGATTTCAGGGTGCCACAAGGGTGATGTTAAGTGTGTGGATGGTGAAATTATGCTCTTTTCTCAGGGACAATAATCACGTGTTGAAGTTCAGGGCGCTACAAGGGTGATGTTAAGTGTGTGGATGGTGAAATTGTGCTCTTTTCTCAAGGACATCAATCAGGTCATGGAGTTCAGGGCGCCACATGGGTGATGTTAAGTGTGTGGATGGTGAAATTATGCTCTTTTCTCAGGGACAATAATCACGTGGTGAAGTTCAGGGCGCCACAAGGGTGATGTTGAGCGTGTGGATGTTGAAATTATGCTCTTTTCTCAAGGACATCAATCAGGTCATGGAGTTCAGGGCGCCACGAGGGTGATGTTAAGTGTGTGGATGGTGAAATTATGCTTTTTTCTCAGGGACAATAATCATGTGGTGGAGTTCAGGGCTCCACAGGGGCGATGTTAAGTGTGTGGTTGGTGAAATTATGCTCTTTTCTCAAGGACATTAATCAGGTCATGGAGTTTGGGGCGCCAATAGGGTGATGTTAAGGGTCTGGATGGTGAAATTATGCTCTTTTCTCAAGGACATCAATCAGGTCATGGAGTTTAGGGCGCCACATGGGTGATGTTAAGGGCGTGGATGGTGAAATTATGCTCTTTTCTCAAGGACGATAATCACGTCGTGGAGTTCAGGGCGCCACAAGGGTGATGTTAAGGGTCTGGATGGTGAAATTATGCTCTTTTCTCAAGGACATTAATCAGGTCATGGAGTTCGGGGCGCCACAAGGGTGATGTTAAGTGTGTGGATGGTGAAATTATGCTCTTTTCTCGGGGACAATAATCACGTGGTGAAGTTCAGGGCGCCACAAGGGTGATGTTAAGTGTGTGGATGGTGAAATTATGCTCTATTCTCAAAGACAATAATCACGTGGTGAAGTTCCGGGCGCCACAAGGGTGATGTTAAGTGTGTGGATGGTGAAATAATGCTCTTTTCTCAGGGACAATGATCACGTGGTGAAGTTCAGGGCGCCACAAGGGTGATGTTAAGTGTGTGGATGGTGAAATTATGCTCTTTTCTCAAGGACATCAATCATGTCATGGAGTTCAGGGCGCCACAAGGGTGATGTTAAGTGTGTGGATGGTGAAATTAGGCTCTTTTCTCAGGGACAATAATCACGTGGTGAAGTTCAGGGCGCCACAAGGGTGATGTTGAGTGTGTGGATGGTGAAATTATGCTCTTTTCTCAAGGACATCAATCAGGTCATGGAGTTCAGGGCGCCACAAGGGTGATGTTAAGTGTGTGGATGGTGAAATTATGCTCTTTTCTCATGCACAATAATCACGTCATGGAGTTCAGGGCGCCACAAGGGTGATGTTGAGGGTGTGGATGGTGAAATTAGGCTCTTTTCTCAAGGACAATAATCACGTGGTGGAGTTCAGGGCGCCACAGGGGTGATGTTGGGTGTGTGGATGGTGAAATTAAGCTCTTTTCTCAAGGACATTAATCAGGTCATGGAGTTCAGGGCGCCACAAGGGTGATGTTGAGGGTGTGGATGGTGAAATTATGCTCTTTTCTCAATGACAATAATCAGGTCAATGAGTTCAGGGCGCCACAAAGGTGATGTTAAGTGTGTGGATGGTGAAATTATGCTCTTTTCTCAAGGACATTAATCATGTCATGGAGTTCAGGGCGCCAAAAGGGTGATGTTAAGGGTGTGGATGGTGAAATTATGCTCTTTTCTCAAGGACATTAATCAGGTCATGGAGTTCAGGGCGCCACAAGGGTGATGTTAAGGGTCTGGATGGTGAAATTATGCTCTTTTCTCAAGGACATTGATCAGGTCATGGAGTTCAGGGCGCCACAAGGGTAATGTTAAGTGTGTGGATGGTGAAATTATGCTCTTTTCTCAGGAACAATAATCACGTGGTGAAGTTCAGGGCGCCACAAGGGTGATGTTAAGTGTGTGGATGGTGAAATTATGCTCTTTTCTCAAGGACATCAATCAGGTCATGGAGTTCAGGGCGCCACAAGGGTGATGTTAAGTGTGTGGATGGTGAAATTATGCTCTTTTCTCAGGGACAATAATCACGTGGTGAAGTTCAGGGCGCCACAAGGGTGATGTTAAGGATCTGGATGGTGAATTATGCTCTTTTCTCAAGGACAATAATCACGTGGTGGAGTTCTTGGCGCCACAAGGGTGATGTTAAGGAACTGGATGGTGGAATTATGCTCTTTTCTCAAGGACATTAATCAGGTTATGGAGTTCAGGGCGCCACGAGGGTGATGTTAAGGGTGTGGATTTTGAAATTATGCTCTTTCCTCAAGGACAAGAATCACGTGGTAGAGTTCAGGGTGCCACAAGGGTGATGTTAAGGGTCTGGATGGTGGAATTATGCTCTTTTCTCAAGGACATTGATCAGGTCATGGAGTTCAGGGCGCCACAAGGGTGATGTTGAGGGTCTGGATGGTGAAATTATGCTCTTTTCTCAAGGACAATAATCAGGTCATGGAGTTCAGGGCGCCACAAGGGTGATGTTAAGGGTGTGGATGGTGAAATTATGCTCTTTTCTCAAGGACATTATACAGGTCATGGAGTTCAGGTTGCCACAAGGGTGATGTTAAGGGTCTGGATGGTGAAATTATGCTCTTTTCTCGAGGACATTAATCAGGTCATGGAGTTCAGGGCGCCACAAGGGTGATGTTAAGGGTCTGGATGGTGAAATTATGCTTTTTTCTCAAGGACATTATACAGGTCATGGAGTTCAGGGCGCCACAAGGGTGATGTTAAGGGTGTGGATGGTGAAATTATGCTCTTTTCTCATGCACAATAATCACGTCATGGAGTTCAGGGCGCCACAAGGGTGATGTTAAGGGTGTGGATGGTGAAATTATGCTCTTTTCTCATGCACAATAATCACGTCATGGAGTTCAGGGCGCGACAAGGGTGATGTTAAGGGTGTGGATGGTGAAATAATGCTCTTTTCTCAAGGACATTAATTAGTTCATGGAGTTCAGGGACGCACAAGGGTGATGTTAAGGGTGTGGATGGTGAAATTATGCTCTTTTCTCAACGACATCAATCAGGTCATGGAGTTCAGGGCGCCACAAGGGTGATGTTGAGGGTGTGGATGGTGAAATTATGCTCTTTTCTCAAGGACAATAATCAGGTCATTGAGTTAAGGGCGCCACAAGGGTGATGTTAAGTGTGTGGATGGTGAAATTATGATCTTTTCTCATGGACATTAATCAGGTCATGGAGTTTAGGGCGCCACAAGGGTGATGTTAAGGGTCTGGATGGTGAAATTATGCTCTTTTCTCAAGGACATTGATCAATTCATGGATTTAAGGGCGCCACAAGGGGGATGTTAAGGGTCTGGATGGTGAAATAATGCTCTTTTCTCAAGGACATCAATCAGGTCATGGAGTTCAGGGAACCACAAGGGTGATATTAAGGGTGTGGATGGTGAAATTATGCTCTTTTCTCAAAGACATTAATCAGGTCATGGAGTTCAGGGCGACACAAGGGTGATGTTAAGGGTCTGGATGGTGAAATTATGCTCTTTTCTCAAGGACATTGATCAATTCATGGATTTAAGGGCGCCACAAGGGGGATGTTAAGGGTCTGGATGGTGAAATTATGATCTTTTCTCAATGAAGATAATCACGTGGGGAGTTCAGAGTGCCACAAGGGTGATGTTAAGGGTGTGGATGGTGAAATTATGCTCTTTTCTCATGCACAATAATCACGTCATGGAGTTCAGGGCGCCACAAGGGTGATGGTAAGGGTGTGGATGGTGAAATTATGCTCTTTTCTCAAGGACATTAATCAGGTCATGGAGTTCAGGGCGCCACAAGGGTGATGTTAAGTGTGTGGATGGTGAAATTATGCTCTTTTCTCGGGGACAATAATCACGTGGTGAAGTTCTGGGTGCCACAAGGGTGATGTTAAGTGTGTGGATGGTGAAATTATGCTCTTTTCTCGAAGACAATAATCACGTGGTGGAGTTCCGGGCGCCACAAGGGTGATGTTAAGTGTGTGGATGGTGAAATTATGCTCTTTTCTCAGAGACAATAAACACGTGGTGAAGTTCAGGGCGTCACAAGGGTGATGTTAAGTGTGTGGATGGTGAAATTATGCTCTTTTCTCAAGGACATCAATCAGGTCATGGAGTTCAGGGCGCCACAAGGGTGATGTTAGGTGTGTGGATGGTGAAATTAGGCTCTTCTCTCAGGGAAAATAATCACGTGGTGAAGTTCAGGGCGCCACAAGGGTGATGTTGAGTGTGTGGATGGTGAAATTATGCTCTTTTCTCATGCAAAATAATCACGTCATGGAGTTCAGGGCGCCACAAGGGTGTTGTTGAGGGTGTGGATGGTGAAATTATGCTCTTTTCTCAAGGACAATAATCATGTGGTGGAGTTCAGGGCGCCACAGGGGTGATGTTGGGTGTGTGGATGGTGAAATTATGCTCTTTTCTTGAGGATATTAATCAGGTCATCGAGTTCAGGGCGCCAAAAGGGTGATGTTAAGGGTGTGGATGGTGAAATTAGACTCTTTTCTCAAGGACATTGATCAGGTCATGGAGTTCAGGGCGCCACAAGGGTGATGTTAAGGGTCTGGATGGTGGAATTATGCTCTTTTCTCAAGGACATTAATAAGGTCATGGAGTTCCGGGCGCCACAAGGGTAATGTTAAGTGTGTGGATGGTGAAATTAGGCTCTTTTCTCAGGGACGATAATCACGTGGTGAAGTTCAGGGCGCCACAAGGGTGATTTCAAGTGTGTGGATGGTGAAATTATGCTCTTTTCTCAATGACAATAATCACGTGGTGGAGTTCAGGGTGCCACAAGGGTGATGTCAAGTGTTTGGATGGTGAAATTATGCTCTTTTCTAAGGGACAATAATCACGTGGTTAAGTTCAGGGCGCCACAAGGGTGATGTTAAGTGTGTGCATGGTGAAACTATGCTCTTTTCTCAAGGACATCAATCAGGTCATGAAGTTCAGGGCGCCACAAGGGTGATGTTAAGTGTGTGGATGCTGAAATTATGCTCTTTTCTCAGGGACAATAATCACGTGGTGAAGTTCAGGGCGCCACAAGGGTGATGTTAAGGATCTGGATGATGAAATTATGCTCTTTTCTCAAGGACAATAATCACGTGGTGGAGTTCTTGGCGCCACAAGGGTGATGTTAAGGAACTGGATGGTGGAATTATGCTCTTTTCTCAAGGACATTAATCAGGTCATGGAGTTCAGGGCGCCACAAGGGTGATGTTAAGGGTCTGGATGGTGAAATTATGCTCTTTTCTCAAGGACATTAATCAGGTCATGGAGTTCAGGGCGCCACAAGGGTGATGTTAAGGGTCTGGATGGTGAAATTAGGCTCTTTTTCAAGGACATTAATCAGGTAATGGAGTTCAGGGCGCCACAAGGGTGATGTTAAGGGTGTAGATGGTGAAATTGTGCTCTTTTCTCAAGGACATTAATCAGGTCATGGAGTTCAGGTTGCCACAAGGGTGATGTTAAGGGTCTGGATGGTGAAATTATGCTCTTTCCTCAAGGACATTAATCAGGTCATGGAGTTCAGGGCGCCACAAGGGTGATGTTAAGGGTCTGGATGGTGAAATTATGCTTTTTTCTCAAGGACATTAATCAGGTCATGGAGTTCAGGGCGCCACAAGGGTGATGTTAAGGGTGTGGATGGTGAAATTATGCTCTTTTCTCATGCACAATAATCACGTTATGGAGTGCAGGGCGCCACGAGGGTGATGTTAAGGGTGTGGATGGTGAAATTATGCTCTTTTCTCAAGGACATTGATCAGGTCATGGAGTTCAGGGCGCCACAAGGGTGATGTTGAGGGTGTGGATGGTGAAATTATGCTCTTTTCTCAAGGACATCAATCAGGTCATGGAGTTCAGGGCGCCACAAGGGTGATGTTAAGGGTGTGGATGGTGAAATTAGGCTCTTTTCTAAGGGCGATAATCACGTCGTGGAGTTCAGGGCGCCACAAGGGTGATGTAAAGGGTCTGGATGGTGAAATTATGCTCTTTTCTCAAGGACATTAATCAGGTCATGGAGTTCAGGGCGCCACAAGGGTGATGTTAAGTGTGTGGATGGTGAAATTTTGCTCTTTTCTCGGGGACAATAATCACGTGGTGAAGTTCAGGGCGCCACAAGGGTGATGTTAAGTGTGTGGATGGTAAAATTATGCTCTTTTCTCAAAGACAATAATCACGTGGTGGAGTTCCGGGCGCCACAAGGGTGATGTTAAGTGTGTGGATGGTGAAATAATGCTCTTTTCTCAGGGACAATAATCACGTGGTGAAGTTCAGGGCGCCACAAGGGTGATGTTAAGTGTGTGGATGGTGAAATTATGCTCTTTTCTCAAGGACATCAATCATGTCATGGAGTTCAGGGCGCCACAAGGGTGATGTTAAGTGTGTGGATGGTGAAATTAGGCTCTTTTCTCAGGGACAATAATCACGTGGTGAAGTTCAGGGCGCCACAAGGGTGATGTTGAGTGTGTGGATGGTGAAATTATGCTCTTTTCTCAAGGACATCAATCAGGTCATGGAGTTCAGGGCGCCACAAGGGTGATGTTAAGTGTGTGGATGGTGAAATTATGCTCTTTTCTCATGCACAATAATCACGTCATGGAGTTCAGGGCGTCACAAGGGTGATGTTAAGGGTCTGGATGGTGAAATTATGCTCTTTTCTCAAGGACATTAATCAGGTCATGGAGTTCAGGGCACCACAAGGGTGATGTTAAGGGTGTGGATGGTGAAAATAGGCTCTTTTCTCTAGGACATTAATCAGGTCATGGAGTTCAGGGCGCCACAAGGGTGATGTTAAGGGTCTGGATGGTGAAATTATGCTCTTTTCTCAAGGACAATAATCACGTGGTGGAGTTCAGGGCGCCACAAGGGTGATGTTAAGGGTCTGGATGGTAAAATTATGCTCTTTTCTCAAGGACAATAATCACGTCATGGAGTTCAGGGCGCCACAAGGGTGATGTTAAGTGTGTGGATGGTGAAATTATGCTCTTTTCTCAAGGACATCAATCAGGTCATGGAGTTTAGGGCGCCACAAGGGTGATGTTAAGTGTGTGGATGGTGAAATTATGCTCTTTTCTCAGGGACAATAATCACGTGGTTGAGTTCAGGGCGCCACAGGGGTGATGTAATGTGTGTGGTTGGTGAAATTATGCTCTTTTCTCAGGGACATTAATCACGTGGTGAAGTTCAGGGCACCACAAGGGTGATGTTGAGTGTGTGGATGGTGAAATTATGCTCTTTTCTCAAGGACATCAATCAGGTCATGGAGTTCAGGGCGCCACAAGGGCGATGTTGAGGGTGTGGATGTTGAAATTATGCTCTTTTCTCAAGGACAATAATCAGGTCATTGAGTTCAGGGCGCCACAAGAGTGATGTTAAGTGTGTGGATGGTGAAATTATGATCTTTTCTCAAGGACATTAATCAGGTCATGGAGTTCATGGCGCCACAAGGGTGATGTTAAGTGTGTGGATGGTGAAATTATGCTCTTTTCTCAAGAAAATTAATCAGGTTATGGAGTTCGGGGCGCCACAAGGGTAATGTTAAGGGTGTGGATGGTGAAATTATGCTCTTTTCTCAAGGACAAGAATCACGTGGTGGAGATCAGGGTGCCACAAGGGTGATGTTAAGAGTGTGGATGGTGAAATTATGCTCTTTTCTCAAGGGTAATAATCAGGTCATGGAGTTCAGGGCGCCACAAGGGTGATGTTAAGGGTCTGGATGGTCGAATTATGCTCTTTTCTCAAGGACATCAATCAGGTCATGGAGTTCAGGGAACCACAAGGGTGATGTTAAGGGTGTGGATGGTGAAATTATGCTCTTTTCTCAAGGACATTAATCAGGTCATGAAGTTCAGGGCGCCACAAGGGTGATGTTAAGGGTCTGGATGGTGAAATTATGCTCTTTTCTCCAGGACATTAGTCAGGTCATGGAGTTCAGGGCGCCACAAGGGTGATGTTAAGGGTCTGGATGGTGAAATTATGCTCTTTTCTCAATGAAGATAATCACGTGGGGAGTTCAGGGTGCCACAAGGGTGATGTTAAGGTTATGGATGGTGAAATTATGCTCTATTCTCAAGGACAATAATCACGTCATGGAGTTCAGGGCGCCACAAGGGTGATGTTAAGGGTGTGGATGGTGAAATTATGCTCTTTTCTCAAGGACATTAATCAGGTCATGGAGTTCAGGGCGCCACAAGGGTGATGTTAAGGGTGTGGATGATGAAATTATGCTCTTTTCTCATGCACAATACTCACGTCATGGAGTTCAGGGCGCCACAAGGGTGATGTTGAGGGTGTGGATGGTGAAATTATGCTCTTTTCTCAAGGACATCAATCAGGTCATGGAGTTCAGGTCGCCACAAGGGTGATGTTAAGGGTGTGGATGGTGAAATTAGGCTCTTTTCTCAAGGACAATAATCACGTCATGGAGTTCAGGGTGCCACAAGGGTGATGTTAAGAGTGTGGATGGTGAAATTATGCTCTTTTCTCAAGGGCAATAATCAGGTCATGGAGTTCAGGGCGCCACAAGGGTGATGTTAAGGGTCTGGATGGTGAAATTATGCTCTTTTCTCAAGGACATTAATCAGGTCATGGTGTTCAGGGTGCCACAAGGGTGATGTTAAGGGTCTGGATGGTGAAATTATGCTCTTTTCTTGAGGACATTAATCGGGTCATGGAGTTCAAGGCGCCACAAGGGTGATGTTAAGTGTGTGGATGGTGAAATTATGCTCTTTTCTCAAGGCCATCAATCAGGTCATGGAGTTCAGGGCGCCACAAGGGTGATGTTAAGTGTGTGGATGGTGAAATTATGCTCTTTTCTCAGAGACAATAATCACGTGGTGAAGTTCAGGGCGCCACAAGGGTGATGTTAAGTGTGTGGATGGTGGAATTATGCTCTTTTCTCAAAGACAATAATCACGTGGTGGATTTCAGGGTGCCACAAGGGTGATGTTAAGTGTGTGGATGGTGAAATTATGCTCTTTTCTCAGGGACAATAATCACGTGTTGAAGTTCAGGGCGCTACAAGGGTGATGTTAAGTGTGTGGATGGTGAAATTGTGCTCTTTTCTCAAGGACATCAATCAGGTCATGGAGTTCAGGGCGCCACATGGGTGATGTTAAGTGTGTGGATGGTGAAATTATGCTCTTTTCTCAGGGACAATAATCACGTGGTGAAGTTCAGGGCGCCACAAGGGTGATGTTGAGCGTGTGGATGTTGAAATTATGCTCTTTTCTCAAGGACATCAATCAGGTCATGGAGTTCAGGGCGCCACGAGGGTGATGTTAAGTGTGTGGATGGTGAAATTATGCTTTTTTCTCAGGGACAATAATCATGTGGTGGAGTTCAGGGCTCCACAGGGGCGATGTTAAGTGTGTGGTTGGTGAAATTATGCTCTTTTCTCAAGGACATTAATCAGGTCATGGAGTTTGGGGCGCCAATAGGGTGATGTTAAGGGTCTGGATGGTGAAATTATGCTCTTTTCTCAAGGACATCAATCAGGTCATGGAGTTTAGGGCGCCACATGGGTGATGTTAAGGGCGTGGATGGTGAAATTATGCTCTTTTCTCAAGGACGATAATCACGTCGTGGAGTTCAGGGCGCCACAAGGGTGATGTTAAGGGTCTGGATGGTGAAATTATGCTCTTTTCTCAAGGACATTAATCAGGTCATGGAGTTCAGGGCGCCACAAGGGTGATGTTAAGTGTGTGGATGGTGAAATTATGCTCTTTTCTCGGGGACAATAATCACGTGGTGAAGTTCAGGGCGCCACAAGGGTGATGTTAAGTGTGTGGATGGTGAAATTATGCTCTTTTCTCAAAGACAATAATCACGTGGTGGAGTTCCGGGCGCCACAAGGGTGATGTTAAGTGTGTGGATGGTGAAATAATGCTCTTTTCTCAGGGACAATAATCACGTGGTGAAGTTCAGGGCGCCACAAGGGTGATGTTAAGTGTGTGGATGGTGAAATTATGCTCTTTTCTCAAGGACATCAATCATGTCATGGAGTTCAGGGCGCCACAAGGGTGATGTTAAGTGTGTGGATGGTGAAATTAGGCTCTTTTCTCAGGGACAATAATCACGTGGTGAAGTTCAGGGCGCCACAAGGGTGATGTTGAGTGTGTGGATGGTGAAATTATGCTCTTTTCTCAAGGACATCAATCAGGTCATGGAGTTCAGGGCGCCACAAGGGTGATGTTAAGTGTGTGGATGGTGAAATTATGCTCTTTTCTCATGCACAATAATCACGTCATGGAGTTCAGGGCGCCACAAGTGTGATGTTGAGGGTGTGGATGGTGAAATTAGGCTCTTTTCTCAAGGACAATAATCACGTGGTGGAGTTCAGGGCGCCACAGGGGTGATGTTGGGTGTGTGGATGGTGAAATTAAGCTCTTTTCTCAAGGACATTAATCAGGTCATGGAGTTCAGGGCGCCACAAGGGTGATGTTGAGGGTGTGGATGGTGAAATTATGCTCTTTTCTCAATGACAATAATCAGGTCAATGAGTTCAGGGCGCCACAAAGGTGATGTTAAGTGTGTGGATGGTGAAATTATGCTCTTTTCTCAATGACATTAATCATGTCATGGAGTTCAGGGCGCCAAAAGGGTGATGTTAAGGGTGTGGATGGTGAAATTATGCTCTTTTCTCAAGGACATTAATCAGGTCATGGAGTTCAGGGCGCCACAAGGGTGATGTTAAGGGTCTGGATGGTGAAATTATGCTCTTTTCTCAAGGACATTGATCAGGTCATGGAGTTCAGGGCGCCACAAGGGTAATGTTAAGTGTGTGGATGGTGAAATTATGCTCTTTTCTCAGGAACAATAATCACGTGGTGAAGTTCAGGGCGCCACAAGGGTGATGTTAAGTGTGTGGATGGTGAAATTATGCTCTTTTCTCAAGGACATCAATCAGGTCATGGAGTTCAGGGCGCCACAAGGGTGATGTTAAGTGTGTGGATGGTGAAATTATGCTCTTTTCTCACGGACAATAATCACGTGGTGAAGTTCAGGGCGCCACAAGGGTGATGTTAATCATCTGGATGGTGAATTATGCTCTTTTCTCAAGGACAATAATCACGTGGTGGAGTTCTTGGCGCCACAAGGGTGATGTTAAGTGTGTGGATGGTGGAATTATGCTCTTTTCTCAAAGACAATAATCACGTGGTGGAGTTCAGGGCGCCACAAGGGTGATGTTAAGAGTGTGGATGGTGAAATTATGCTCTTTTCTCAAGGGCAATAATCAGGTCATGGAGTTCAGGGCGCCACAAGGGTGATGTTAAGGGTCTGGATGGTGAAATTATGCTCTTTTCTCAAGGACATTAATCAGGTCATGGTGTTCAGGGTGCCACAAGGGTGATGTTAAGGGTCTGGATGGTGAAATTATGCTCTTTTCTTGAGGACATTAATCGGGTCATGGAGTTCAAGGCGCCACAAGGGTGATGTTAAGTGTGTGGATGGTGAAATTATGCTCTTTTCTCAAGGCCATCAATCAGGTCATGGAGTTCAGGGCGCCACAAGGGTGATGTTAAGTGTGTGGATGGTGAAATTATGCTCTTTTCTCAGAGACAATAATCACGTGGTGAAGTTCAGGGCGCCACAAGGGTGATGTTAAGTGTGTGGATGGTGGAATTATGCTCTTTTCTCAAAGACAATAATCACGTGGTGGATTTCAGGGTGCCACAAGGGTGATGTTAAGTGTGTGGATGGTGAAATTATGCTCTTTTCTCAGGGACAATAATCACGTGTTGAAGTTCAGGGCGCTACAAGGGTGATGTTAAGTGTGTGGATGGTGAAATTGTGCTCTTTTCTCAAGGACATCAATCAGGTCATGGAGTTCAGGGCGCCACATGGGTGATGTTAAGTGTGTGGATGGTGAAATTATGCTCTTTTCTCAGGGACAATAATCACGTGGTGAAGTTCAGGGCGCCACAAGGGTGATGTTGAGCGTGTGGATGTTGAAATTATGCTCTTTTCTCAAGGACATCAATCAGGTCATGGAGTTCAGGGCGCCACGAGGGTGATGTTAAGTGTGTGGATGGTGAAATTATGCTTTTTTCTCAGGGACAATAATCATGTGGTGGAGTTCAGGGCTCCACAGGGGCGATGTTAAGTGTGTGGTTGGTGAAATTATGCTCTTTTCTCAAGGACATTAATCAGGTCATGGAGTTTGGGGCGCCAATAGGGTGATGTTAAGGGTCTGGATGGTGAAATTATGCTCTTTTCTCAAGGACATCAATCAGGTCATGGAGTTTAGGGCGCCACATGGGTGATGTTAAGGGCGTGGATGGTGAAATTATGCTCTTTTCTCAAGGACGATAATCACGTCGTGGAGTTCAGGGCGCCACAAGGGTGATGTTAAGGGTCTGGATGGTGAAATTATGCTCTTTTCTCAAGGACATTAATCAGGTCATGGAGTTCAGGGCGCCACAAGGGTGATGTTAAGTGTGTGGATGGTGAAATTATGCTCTTTTCTCGGGGACAATAATCACGTGGTGAAGTTCAGGGCGCCACAAGGGTGATGTTAAGTGTGTGGATGGTGAAATTATGCTCTTTTCTCAAAGACAATAATCACGTGGTGGAGTTCCGGGCGCCACAAGGGTGATGTTAAGTGTGTGGATGGTGAAATAATGCTCTTTTCTCAGGGACAATAATCACGTGGTGAAGTTCAGGGCGCCACAAGGGTGATGTTAAGTGTGTGGATGGTGAAATTATGCTCTTTTCTCAAGGACATCAATCATGTCATGGAGTTCAGGGCGCCACAAGGGTGATGTTAAGTGTGTGGATGGTGAAATTAGGCTCTTTTCTCAGGGACAATAATCACGTGGTGAAGTTCAGGGCGCCACAAGGGTGATGTTGAGTGTGTGGATGGTGAAATTATGCTCTTTTCTCAAGGACATCAATCAGGTCATGGAGTTCAGGGCGCCACAAGGGTGATGTTAAGTGTGTGGATGGTGAAATTATGCTCTTTTCTCATGCACAATAATCACGTCATGGAGTTCAGGGCGCCACAAGTGTGATGTTGAGGGTGTGGATGGTGAAATTAGGCTCTTTTCTCAAGGACAATAATCACGTGGTGGAGTTCAGGGCGCCACAGGGGTGATGTTGGGTGTGTGGATGGTGAAATTAAGCTCTTTTCTCAAGGACATTAATCAGGTCATGGAGTTCAGGGCGCCACAAGGGTGATGTTGAGGGTGTGGATGGTGAAATTATGCTCTTTTCTCAATGACAATAATCAGGTCAATGAGTTCAGGGCGCCACAAAGGTGATGTTAAGTGTGTGGATGGTGAAATTATGCTCTTTTCTCAAGGACATTAATCATGTCATGGAGTTCAGGGCGCCAAAAGGGTGATGTTAAGGGTGTGGATGGTGAAATTATGCTCTTTTCTCAAGGACATTAATCAGGTCATGGAGTTCAGGGCGCCACAAGGGTGATGTTAAGGGTCTGGATGGTGAAATTATGCTCTTTTCTCAAGGACATTGATCAGGTCATGGAGTTCAGGGCGCCACAAGGGTAATGTTAAGTGTGTGGATGGTGAAATTATGCTCTTTTCTCAGGAACAATAATCACGTGGTGAAGTTCAGGGCGCCACAAGGGTGATGTTAAGTGTGTGGATGGTGAAATTATGCTCTTTTCTCAAGGACATCAATCAGGTCATGGAGTTCAGGGCACCACAAGGGTGATGTTAAGTGTGTGGATGGTGAAATTATGCTCTTTTCTCAGGGACAATAATCACGTGGTGAAGTTCAGGGCGCCACAAGGGTGATGTTAAGGATCTGGATGGTGAATTATGCTCTTTTCTCAAGGACAATAATCACGTGGTGGAGTTCTTGGCGCCACAAGGGTGATGTTAAGGAACTGGATGGTGGAATTATGCTCTTTTCTCAAGGACATTAATCAGGTTATGGAGTTCAGGGCGCCACGAGGGTGATGTTAAGGGTGTGGATTTTGAAATTATGCTCTTTCCTCAAGGACAAGAATCACGTGGTAGAGTTCAGGGTGCCACAAGGGTGATGTTAAGAGTGTGGATGGTGAAATTATGCTCTTTTCTCAAGGGCAATAATCAGGTCATGGAGTTCAGGGCGCCACAAGGGTGATGTTAAGGGTCTGGATGGTGGAATTATGCTCTTTTCTCAAGGACATTGATCAGGTCATGGAGTTCAGGGCGCCACAAGGGTGATGTTGAGGGTCTGGATGGTGAAATTATGCTCTTTTCTCAAGGACAATAATCAGGTCATGGAGTTCAGGGCGCCACAAGGGTGATGTTAAGGGTGTGGATGGTGAAATTATGCTCTTTTCTCAAGGACATTAAACAGGTCATGGAGTTCAGGTTGCCACAAGGGTGATGTTAAGGGTCTGGATGGTGAAATTATGCTCTTTTCTCGAGGACATTAATCAGGTCATGGAGTTCAGGGCGCCACAAGGGTGATGTTAAGGGTCTGGATGGTGAAATTATGCTTTTTTCTCAAGGACATTATACAGGTCATGGAGTTCAGGGCGCCACAAGGGTGATGTTAAGGGTGTGGATGGTGAAATTATGCTCTTTTCTCATGCACAATAATCACGTCATGGAGTTCAGGGCGCCACAAGGGTGATGTTAAGGGTGTGGATGGTGAAATTATGCACTTTTCTCATGCACAATAATCACGTCATGGAGTTCAGGGCGCGACAAGGGTGATGTTAAGGGTGTGGATGGTGAAATAATGCTCTTTTCTCAAGGACATTAATTAGTTCATGGAGTTCAGGGACGCACAAGGGTGATGTTAAGGGTGTGGATGGTGAAATTATG
This sequence comes from Brachyptera risi, assembly GCA_964007535.1. NCBI lineage: Eukaryota > Metazoa > Arthropoda > Insecta > Plecoptera > Taeniopterygidae > Brachyptera > Brachyptera risi. The sequence goes on from OZ023326.1 coordinate 16,795,796, forward strand.
CTCTTTTCTCAACGACATCAATCAGGTCATGGAGTTCAGGGCGCCACAAGGGTGATGTTGAGGGTGTGGATGGTGAAATTATGCTCTTTTCTCAAGGACAATAATCAGGTCATTGAGTTAAGGGCGCCACAAGGGTGATGTTAAGTGTGTGGATGGTGAAATTATGATCTTTTCTCATGGACATTAATCAGGTCATGGAGTTTAGGGCGCCACAAGGGTGATGTTAAGAGTGTAGATGGTGAAATTATGCTCTTTTCTCAAGGGCAATAATCAGGTCATGGAGTTCAGGGCGCCACAAGGGTGATGTTAAGGGTCTGGATGGTGAAATTATGCTCTTTTCTCAAGGACATTGATCAATTCATGGATTTAAGGGCGCCACAAGGGGGATGTTAAGGGTCTGGATGGTGAAATTATGCTCTTTTCTCAAGGACATCAATCAGGTCATGGAGTTCAGGGAACCACAAGGGTGATATTAAGGGTGTGGATGGTGAAATTATGCTCTTTTCTCAAAGACATTAATCAGGTCATGGAGTTCAGGGCGACACAAGGGTGATGTTAAGGGTCTGGATGGTGAAATTATGCTCTTTTCTCAAGGACATTGATCAGGTCATGGAGTTCAGGGCGCCACAAGGGTGATGTTAAGGGTCTGGATGGTGAAATTATGATCTTTTCTCAATGAAGATAATCACGTGGGGAGTTCAGAGTGCCACAAGGGTGATGTTAAGGGTGTGGATGGTGAAATTATGCTCTTTTCTCATGCACAATAATCACGTCATGGAGTTCAGGGCGCCACAAGGGTGATGGTAAGGGTGTGGATGGTGAAATTATGCTCTTTTCTCAAGGACATTAATCAGGTCATGGAGTTCAGGGCGCCACAAGGGTGATGTTAAGTGTGTGGATGGTGAAATTATGCTCTTTTCTCGGGGACAATAATCACGTGGTGAAGTTCTGGGTGCCACAAGGGTGATGTTAAGTGTGTGGATGGTGAAATTATGCTCTTTTCTCGAAGACAATAATCACGTGGTGGAGTTCCGGGCGCCACAAGGGTGATGTTAAGTGTGTGGATGGTGAAATTATGCTCTTTTCTCAGAGACAATAAACACGTGGTGAAGTTCAGGGCGCCACAAGGGTGATGTTAAGTGTGTGGATGGTGAAATTATGCTCTTTTCTCAAGGACATCAATCAGGTCATGGAGTTCAGGGCGCCACAAGGGTGATGTTAGGTGTGTGGATGGTGAAATTAGGCTCTTCTCTCAGGAAAAATAATCACGTGGTGAAGTTCAGGGCGTCACAAGGGTGATGTTGAGTGTGTGGATGGTGAAATTATGCTCTTTTCTCATGCAAAATAATCACGTCATGGAGTTCAGGGCGCCACAAGGGTGTTGTTGAGGGTGTGGATGGTGAAATTATGCTCTTTTCTCAAGGACAATAATCACGTGGTGGAGTTCAGGGCGCCACAGGGGTGATGTTGGGTGTGTGGATGGTGAAATTATGCTCTTTTCTCGAGGATATTAATCAGGTCATCGAGTTCAGGGCGCCAAAAGGGTGATGTTAACGGTGTGGATGGTGAAATTAGACTCTTTCCTCAAGGACATTGATCAGGTCATGGAGTTCAGGGCGCCACAAGGGTGATGTTAAGGGTCTGGATGGTGGAATTATGCTCTTTTCTCAAGGACATTAATAAGGTCATGGAGTTCCGGGCGCCACAAGGGTAATGTTAAGTGTGTGGATGGTGAAATTAGGCTCTTTTCTCAGGGACGATAATCACGTGGTGAAGTTCAGGGCGCCACAAGGGTGATTTCAAGTGTGTGGATGGTGAAATTATGCTCTTTTCTCAATGACAATAATCACGTGGTGGAGTTCAGGGTGCCACAAGGGTGATGTCAAGTGTTTGGATGGTGAAATTATGCTCTTTTCTAAGGGACAATAATCACGTGGTTAAGTTCAGGGCGCCACAAGGGTGATGTTAAGTGTGTGGATGGTGAAATTATGCTCTTTTCTCAAGGACATCAATCAGGTCATGAAGTTCAGGGCGCCACAAGGGTGATGTTAAGTGTGTGGATGCTGAAATTATGCTCTTTTCTCAGGGACAATAATCACGTGGTGAAGTTCAGGGCGCCACAAGGGTGATGTTAAGGATCTGGATGATGAAATTATGCTCTTTTCTCAAGGACAATAATCACGTGGTGGAGTTCTTGGCGCCACAAGGGTGATGTTAAGGAACTGGATGGTGGAATTATGCTCTTTTCTCAAGGACATTAATCAGGTCATGGAGTTCAGGGCGCCACAAGGGTGATGTTAAGGGTCTGGATGGTGAAATTATGCTCTTTTCTCAAGGACATTAATCAGGTCATGGAGTTCAGGGCGCCACAAGGGTGATGTTAAGGGTCTGGATGGTGAAATTAGGCTCTTTTTCAAGGACATTAATCAGGTAATGGAGTTCAGGGCGCCACAAGGGTGATGTTAAGGGTGTAGATGGTGAAATTATGCTCTTTTCTCAAGGACATTAATCAGGTCATGGAGTTCAGGTTGCCACAAGGGTGATGTTAAGGGTCTGGATGGTGAAATTATGCTCTTTCCTCAAGGACATTAATCAGGTCATGGAGTTCAGGGCGCCACAAGGGTGATGTTAAGGGTCTGGATGGTGAAATTATGCTTTTTTCTCAAGGACATTAATCAGGTCATTGAGTTCAGGGCGCCACAAGGGTGATGTTAAGGGTGTGGATGGTGAAATTATGCTCTTTTCTCATGCACAATAATCACGTTATGGAGTGCAGGGCGCCACAAGGGTGATGTTAAGGGTGTGGATGGTGAAATTATGCTCTTTTCTCAAGGACATTGATCAGGTCATGGAATTCAGGGCGCCACAAGGGTGATGTTGAGGGTGTGGATGGTGAAATTATGCTCTTTTCTCAAGGACATCAATCAGGTCATGGAGTTCAGGGCGCCACAAGGGTGATGTTAAGGGTGTGGATGGTGAAATTAGGCTCTTTTCTAAGGGCGATAATCACGTCGTGGAGTTCAGGGCGCCACAAGGGTGATGTAAAGGGTCTGGATGGTGAAATTATGCTCTTTTCTCAAGGACATTAATCAGGTCATGGAGTTCAGGGCGCCACAAGGGTGATGTTAAGTGTGTGGATGGTGAAATTTTGCTCTTTTCTCGGGGACAATAATCACGTGGTGAAGTTCAGGGCGCCACAAGGGTGATGTTAAGTTTGTGGATGGTAAAATTATGCTCTTTTCTCAAAGACAATAATCACGTGGTGGAGTTCCGGGCGCCACAAGGGTGATGTTAAGTGTGTGGATGGTGAAATAATGCTCTTTTCTCAGGGACAATAATCACGTGGTGAAGTTCAGGGCGCCACAAGGGTGATGTTAAGTGTGTGGATGGTGAAATTATGCTCTTTTCTCAAGGACATCAATCATGTCATGGAGTTCAGGGCGCCACAAGGGTGATGTTAAGTGTGTGGATGGTGAAATTAGGCTCTTTTCTCAGGGACAATAATCACGTGGTGAAGTTCAGGGCGCCACAAGGGTGATGTTGAGTGTGTGGATGGTGAAATTATGCTCTTTTCTCAAGGACATCAATCAGGTCATGGAGTTCAGGGCGCCACAAGGGTGATGTTAAGTGTGTGGATGGTGAAATTATGCTCTTTTCTCATGCACAATAATCACGTCATGGAGTTCACGGCGCCACAAGGGTGATGTTGAGGGTGTGGATGGTGAAATTATGCTCTTTTCTCAAGGACAATAATCACGTGGTGGAGTTCAGGGCGCCACAGGGGTGATGTTGGGTGTGTGGATGGTGAAATTATGCTCTTTTCTCAAGGACATTAATCAGGTCATGGAGTTCAGGGCGCCACAAGGGTGATGTTGAGGGTGTGGATGGTGAAATTATGCTCTTTTCTCAATGACAATAATCAGGTCAATGAGTTCAGGGCGCCACAAAGGTGATGGTAAGTGTGTGGATGGTGAAATTATGCTCTTTTCTCAAGGACATTAATCATGTCATGGAGTTCAGGGCGCCAAAAGGGTGATGTTAAGAGTGTGGATGGTGAAATTAGGCTCTTTTCTCAAGGACATTAATCAGGTCATGGAGTTCAGGGCGCCACAAGGGTGATGTTAAGGGTCTGGATGGTGAAATTATGCTCTTTTCTCAAGGACATTGATCAGGTCATGGAGTTCAGGGCGCCACAAGGGTAATGTTAAGTGTGTGGATGGTGAAATCAGGCTCTTTTCTCAGGGACAATAATCACGTGGTGAAGTTCAGGGCGCCACAAGGGTGATGTTAAGTGTGTGGATGGTGAAATTATGCTCTTTTCTCAAGGACATCAATCAGGTCATGAAGTTCAGGGCGCCACAAGGGTGATGTTAAGTGTGTGGATGGTGAAATTATGCTCTTTTCTCAGGGACAATAATCACGTGGTGAAGTTCAGGGCGCCACAAGGGTGATGTTAAGGATCTGGATGGTGAATTATGCTCTTTTCTCAAGGACAATAATCACGTGGTGGAGTTCTTGGCGCCACAAGGGTGATGTTAAGGAACTGGATGGTGGAATTATGCTCTTTTCTCAAGGACATTAATCAGGTTATGGAGTTCAGGGCGCCACGAGGGTGATGTTAAGGGTGTGGATTTTGAAATTATGCTCTTTCCTCAAGGACAAGAATCACGTGGTAGAGTTCAGGGTGCCACAAGGGTGATGTTAAGAGTGTGGATGGTGAAATTATGCTCTTTTCTCAAGGGCAATAATCAGGTCATGGAGTTCAGGGCGCCACAAGGGTGATGTTAAGGGTCTGGATGGTGAAATTATGATCTTTTCTCAAGGACATTAATCAGGTCATGGAGTTCAGGGCGCCACAAGGGTGATGTTGAGGGTCTGGATGGTGAAATTATGCTCTTTTCTCAAGGACATTAATCAGGTCATGGAGTTCAGGGCGCCACAAGGGTGATGTTAAGGGTGTGGATGGTGAAATTATGCTTTTTTCTCAAGGACATTATACAGGTCATGGAGTTCAGGTTGCCACAAGTGTGATGTTAAGGGTCTGGATGATGAAATTATGCTCTTTTCTCGAGGACATTAATCAGGTCATGGAGTTCAGGGCGCCACAAGGGTGATGTTAAGGGTCTGGATGGTGAAATTATGCTTTTTTCTCAAGGACAATAATCAGGTCATGGAGTTCAGGGCGCCACAAGGGTGATGTTAAGGGTGTGGATGGTGAAATTATGCTCTTTTCTCATGCACAATAATCACGTCATGGAGTTCAGGGCGCCACAAGGGTGATGTTAAGGGTGTGGATGGTGAAATTATGCTCTTTTCTCAAGGACATTGATTAGGTCATGGAGTTCACGGCGCCACAAGGGTGATGTTAAGGGTGTGGATGGTGAAATTAAGCTCTTTTCTCAAGGACATTAATCAGGTCATGGAGTTCAGGGCGCCACAAGGGTGATGTTAAGGGTGTGGATGGTGAAGTTAGGCTCTCTTCTCAAGGACATTAATCAGGTCATGGAGTTCAGGGCGCCACAAGGGTGATGTTGAGGGTGTGGATGGTGAAATTATGCTCTTTTCTCATGCACAATAATCACGTCATGGAGTTCAGGGCGCGTCAAGGGTGATGTTAAGGGTGTGGATGTTGAAATTATGCTTTTTTCTCAAGGACATTAATCAGTTCATGGAGTTCAGGGACGCACAAGGGTGATGTTAAGGGTGTGGATGGTGAAATTATGCTCTTTTCTCAAGGACATCAATCAGGTCATGGAGTTCAGGGCGCCACAAGGGTGATGTTGAGGGTGTGGATGGTGAAATTATGCTCTTTTCTCAAGGACAATAATCAGGTCATTGAGTTGAGGGCGCCACAAGGGTGATGTTAAGTGTGTGGATGGTGAAATTATGATCTTTTCTCATGGACATTAATCAGGTCATGGAGTTCAGGGCGCCACAAGGGTGATGTTAAGAGTGTAGATGGTGAAATTATGCTCTTTTCTCAAGGGCAATAATCAGGTCATGGAGTTCAGGGCGCCACAAGGGTGATGTTAAGGGTCTGGATGGTGAAATTATGCTCTTTTCTCAAGGACATTGATCAGGTCATGGATTTAAGGGCGCCACAAGGGGGATGTTAAGGGTCTGGATGGTGAAATTATGCTCTTTTCTCAAGGACATCAATCAGGTAATGGAGTTCAGGGAACCACAAGGGTGATGTTAAGGGTGTGGATGGTGAAATTATGCTCTTTTCTCAAAGACATTAATCAGGTCATGGAGTTCAGGGCGACACAAGGGTGATGTTAAGGGTCTGGATGGTGAAATTATGCTCTTTTCCCAAGGACATTAATCAGGTCATGGAGTTCAGGGCGCCACAAGGGTGATGTTAAGGGTCTGGATGGTGAAATTATGATCTTTTCTCAATGAAGATAATCACGTGGGGAGTTCAGAGTGCCACAAGGGTGATGTTAAGGGTGTGGATGGTGAAATTATGCTCTTTTCTCATGCACAATAATCACGTCATGGAGTTCAGGGCGCCACAAGGGTGATGTTAAGGATGTGGATGGTGAAATTATGCTCTTTCCTCAAGGACATTAATCAGGTCATGGAGTTCAGGGCGCCACAAGGGTGATGTTAAGTGTGTGGATGGTGAAATTATGCTCTTTTCTCGGGGACAATAATCACGTGGTGAAGTTCAGGGCGCCACAAGGGTGATGTTAAGTGTGTGGATGGTGAAATTATGCTCTTTTCTCAAAGACAATAATCACGTGGTGGAGTTCCGGGCGCCACAAGGGTGATGTTAAGTGTGTGGATGGTGAAATTATGCTCTTTTCTCAGGGACAATAATCACGTGGTGAAGTTCAGGGCGCCACAAGGGTGATGTTAAGTGTGTGGATGGTGAAATTATGCTCTTTTCTCAAGGACATCAATCAGGTCATGGAGTTCAGGGCGCCACAAGGTGATGTTAGGTGTGTGGATGGTGAAATTAGGCTCTTCTCTCAGGGACAATAATCACGTGGTGAGGTTCAGGGCGCCACAAGGGTGATGTTGAGTGTGTGGATGGTGAAATTATGCTCTTTTCTCAAGGACATCAATCAGGTCATGAAGTTCAGGGCGCCACAAGGGTGATTTTAAGTGTGTGGATGGTGAAATTATGCTCTTTTCTCATGCACAATAATCACGTCTCGGAGTTCAGGGCGCCACAAGGGTGTTGTTGAGGGTGTGGATGGTGAAATTATGCTCTTTTCTCAAGGACAATAATCACGTGGTGGAGTTCAGGGCGCCACAGGGGTGATGTTGGGTGTGTGGATGGTGGAATTATGCTCTTTTCTCAAGGATATTAATCAGGTCATCGAGTTCAGGGCGCCAAAAGGGTGATGTTAAGGGTGTGGATGGTGAAATTAGGCTCTTTTCTCAAGGACATTGATCAGGTCATGGAGTTCAGGGCGCCACAAGGGTGATGTTAAGGGTCTGGATGGTGGAATTATGCTCTTTTCTCAAGGACATTAATGAGGTCATGGAGTTCCGGGCGCCACAAGGGTAATGTTAAGTGTGTGGATGGTGAAATTAGGCTCTTTTCTCAGGGACGATAATCACGTGGTGAAGTTCAGGGCGCCACAAGGGTGATGTTAAGTGTGTGGATGGTGAAATTATGCTCTTTTCTCAATGACAATAATCACGTGGTGGAGTTCAGGGTGCCACAAGGGTGATGTCAAGTGTTTGGATGGTGAAATTATTCTCTTTTCTGAGGGACAATAATCACGTGGTTAAGTTCAGGGCGCCACAAGGGTGATGTTAAGTGTGTGGATGGTGAAATTATGCTCTTTTCTCAAGGACATCAATCAGGTCATGAAGTTCAGGGCGCCACAAGGTTGATGTTAAGTGTGTGGATGCTGAAATTATGCTCTTTTCTCAGGGACAATAATCGCGTGGTGAAGTTCAGGGCGCCACAAGTGTGATGTTAAGGATCTGGATGATGAAATAATGCTCTTTTCTCAAGGACAATAATCACGTGGTGGAGTTCTTGGCGCCACAAGGGTGATGTTAAGGAACTGGATGGTGGAATTATGCTCTTTTCTCAAGGACATTAATCAGGTCATGGAGTTCAGGGCGCCACAAGGGTGATGTTAAGGGTCTGGATGGTGAAATTATGCTCTTTTCTCAAGGACATTAATCAGGTCATGGAGTTCAGGGCACCACAAGGGTGATGTTAAGGGTCTGGATGGTGAAATTAGCTCTTTTTCAAGGACATTAATCAGGTAATGGAGTTCAGGGCGCCACAAGGGTGATGTTGAGGGTGTAGATGGTGAAATTATGCTCTTTTCTCAAGGACATTAATCAGGTCATGGAGTTCAGGTTGCCACAAGGGTGATGTTAAGGGTCTGGATGGTGAAATTATGCTCTTTCCTCAAGGACATTAATCAGGTCATGGAGTTCAGGGCGCCACAAGGGTGATGTTAAGGGTCTGGATGGTGAAATTATGCTTTTTTCTCGAGGACATTATTCAGGTCATGGAGTTCAGGGCGCCACAAGGGTGATGTTAAGGGTGTGGATGGTGAAATTATGCTCTTTTCTCATGAACAATAATCACGTTATGGAGTGCAGGGCGCCACAAGGGTGATGTTAAGGGTGTGGATGGTGAAATTATGCTCTTTTCTCAAGGACATTGATCAGGTCATGGAGTTCAGGGCGCCACAAGGGTGATGTTGAGGGTGTGGATGGTGAAATTATGCTCTTTTCTCAAGGACATTAATCAGGTCATGGAGTTCAGGGCGCCACAAGGGTGATGTTAAGGGTGTGGATGGTGAAGTTAGGCTCTTTCCTCAAGGACACTAATCAGGTCATGGAGTTCAGGGCGCCACAAGGGTGATGTTGAGGGTGTGGATGGTGAAATTATGCTCTTTTCTCATTCACAATAATCACGTCATGGAGTTCAGGGCGCGACAAGGGTGATGTTAAGTGTGTGGATGGTGAAATTAGGCTCTTTTCTCAAGGACATTAATCAGTTCATGGAGTTCAGGGCGCCACAAGGGTGATGTTAAGGGTGTGGATGGTGAAATTATGCTCTTTTCTCAAGGACATCAATCAGTTCATGGAGTTCAGGGCGCCACAAGGGTGATGTTAAGGGTCTGGATGGTGAAATTATGCTGTTTTCTCAAGGACATTATTCGGGTCATGGAGTTCAGGGCGCCACAAGGGTGATGTTGAGGGTCTGGATGGTGAAATTATGCTCTTTTCTCAAGGACATTAATCAGGTCATGGAGATCAGGGCACCACAAGGGTGATGTTAAGGGTGTGGATGGTGAAATTCGGCTCTTTTCTCTAGGACAATAATCAGGTCATGGAGTTCAGGGCGCCACAAGGGTGATGTTAAGGGTCTGGATGGTGAAATTATGCTCTTTTCTCAAGGACAATAATCACGTGGTGGAGTTCAGGACGCAACAAGGGTGATGTTAAGGGTCTGGATGGTAAAATTAGGCTCTTTTCTCAGAGACAATAATCACGTCATGGAGTTCAGGGCGCCACAAGGGTGATGTTAAGGTTGTGGATGGTGAAATTATGCTCTTTTCTCAAGGGCATCAATCAGGTCATGGAGTTCAGGGCGCCACAAGGGTGATGTTAAGTGTGTGGATGGTGAAATTATGCTATTTTCTCAAGGACATCAATCAGGTCATGGAGTTCAGGGCGCCACAAGGGTGATGTTAAGTGTGTGGATGGTGAAATTATGCTCTTTTCTCAGGGACAATAATCACGTGGTGAAGTTCAGGGCGCCACAAGGGTGATGTTAAGTGTGTGGATGGTGAAATTATGCTCTTTTCTCAAGGACATCAATCAGGTCATGGAGTCCAGGGCGCCACAAGGGTGATGGTAAGTGTGTGGATGGTGAAATTATGCTCTTTTCTCAGGGACAATAATCACGTGGTGGAGTTCAGGGCGCCACAGGGGTGATGTTATGTGTGTGGTTGGTGAAATTATGCTCTTTTCTCAGGGACATTAATCACGTGGTGAAGTTCAGGGCGCCACAAGGGTGATGTTGAGTGTGTGGATGGTGAAATTAGCTCTTTTCTCAAGGACATTAATCAGGTCATGGTGTTCAGGGCGCCACAAGGGTGATGTTGAGGGTGTGGATGGTAAAATTATGCTCTTTTCTCAAGGACAATAATCAGGTCATTGAGTTCAGGGCGCCACAAGGGTGATGGTAAGTGTGTGGATGGTGAAATTAGGATCTTTTCTCATGGACATTGATCAGGTCATGGAGTTCAGGGCGCCACAAGGGTGATGTTTAGGGTGTGGATGGTGAAATTATGCTTTTTTCTCAAGGACATTAATCAGGTCATGGAGTTCATGGCGCCACAAGGGTGATGTTAAGTGTGTGGATGGTGAAATTATGCTCATTTCTCAAGAAAATTATTCAGGTTATGGAGTACAGGGCGCCACAAGGGTGATGTTAAGGGTGTGGATGGTGAAATCATGCTCTTTTCTCAAGGACACGAATCACGTGGTGGAGTTCAGGGCCCCACAAGGGTGATGTTAAGGGTGTGGATGGTGAAATTATGCTCTTTTCTCAAGGACATTATTCAGGTCATGGAGTTCAGGGCGCCACAAGGGTGATGTTAGGGGGGGGATACTGAAATATGCTCTTTTCTCAAGGACAATAATCACGTCATGGAGTTCAGGGTGCCACAAGGGTGATGTTAAGGGTCTGAATTTTGAAATTATGCTCTTTTCTTGAGGCCACAAGGGTGATGTTAAGTGTGTGGATGGTAAAATTATGCTCTTTTCTCAAGGCAATCAATCAGGTCATGGAGTTCAGGGCGCCACAAGGGTGATGTTAAGTGTGTGGGTGGTGAAATTATGCTCTTTTCTCAGGGACAATAATCACGTGGTGAAGTTCAGGGCGCCACAAGGGTGATGTTGAGTGTGTGGATGGTGAAATTATGCTCTTTTCTCAAAGACAATAATAACGTGGTGGAGTTCAGGGTGCCACAAGGGTGATGTTAAGTGTGTGGATGGTGAAATTAGGCTCTTTTCTCAGGGACAATAATCACGCGGTGAAGTTCAGGGCGCCACAAGGGTGATGTTAAGTGTGTGGATGGTGAAATTATGCTCTTTTCTCAAGGACATCAATCAGGTCATGGAGTTCAGTGCGCCACAAGGGTGATGTTAAGTGTGTGGATGGTGGAATTATGCTCTTTTCTCAGGGACAATAATCCCTTGTTGGAGTTCAGGGCGCCACAGGGGTGATGTTAAGTGTGTGGTTGGTGAAATTATGCTCTTTTCTCAAGGACATCAATCAGGTCATGGAGTTTAGGGCGCCAATAGGGTGATGTTAAGGGTCTGGATGGTGAAATTATGCTCTTTTCTCAAGGACATCAATCAGGTCATGGAGTTCAGGGCGCCACATGGGTGATGTTAAGGGCGTGGATGGTGAAATTATGCTCTTTTCTCAAGGACGATAATCACGTGGTGGAGTTCAGGGCGCCACAAGGGTGATGTTAAGTGTGTGGATGGTGAAATTATGCTCTTTTCTCAAGGACATCAATCAGGTCATGGAGTTCAGGGCGCCACAAGGGTGATGTTAAGTGGGTGGATGGTGAAATTATGCTCTTTTCTCAGGGACAATAATCACGTGGTGGAGGTCAGGGCGCCACAGGGGTGATGTTATGTATGTGGTTGGTGAAATTATGCTCTTTTCTCAGGGACATTGATCACGTGGTGAAGTTCAGGGCGCCACCAGGGTGATGTTGAGTGTGTGGATGGTGAAATTATGCTCTTTTCTCAAGGACATAAATCAGGTCATGGAGTTCAGGGCGCCACAAGGGTGATGTTGAGGGTGTGGATGGTGAAATTATGCTCTTTTCTCAAGGACAATAATCAGGTCATTGAGTTCAGGGCGCCACAAGGGTGATGTTAAGTGTGTGGATGGTGAAATTATGCACTTTTCTCATGCACATTAATCAGGTCATGGAGTTCAGGGCGCCACAAGGGTGATGTTGAGGGTGTGGATGGTGAAATTATGCTCTTTTCTCAAGGACATTAATCAGGTCATGGAGTTCATGGCGCCACAAGGGTGATGTTAAGTGTGTGGATGGTGAAATTATGCTCTTTTCTCGAGAAAATTAATTGGGTTATGGAGTTCAGGGCGCCACAAGGGTGATGTTAAGGGTGTGGATGGTGAAATTAGGCTCTTTTCTCAAGGACAAGAATCACGTGGTGGAGTTCAGGGTGCCACAAGGGTGATGTTAAGAGTGTGGATGGTGAAATTATGCTCTTTTCTCAAGGGCAATAATCTGGTCATGGAGTTCAGGGCGCCACAAGGGTGATGTTAAGGGTCTGAATGGTGAAATTATGCTCTTTTCTCAAGGACATTGATCAGGTCATGGAGTTCAGGGCGCCACAAGGGGGATGGTAAGGGTCTGGATGGTGAAATTAGGCTCTTTCCTCAGGGACATCAATCAGGTCATGGAGTTCAGGGAACCACAAGGGTGATGTTAAGGGTGTGGATGGTGAAATTATGCTCTTTTCTCAAGAACATTATTCAGGTCATGGAGTTCAGGGCGCCACAAGGGTGATGTTAAGGGTCTGGATGGTGACATTATGCCCTTTTCTCAAGGACATTTATCAGGTCATGGAGTTCAGGGCGCCACAAGGGTGATTTGAAGGGTCTGGATGGTGAAATTATGCTCTTTTATCAATGAAGATAATCACGTGGGGAGTTCAGGGTGCCACAAGGGTGATGTTAAGGGTATGGATGGTGAAATTATGCCTTTTTCTCAAGGACAATAATCACGTCATGGAGTTCAGGGCGCCACAAGGGTGATGTTAAGGGTGTGGATGGTGAAATTATGCTCTTTTCTCAAGGACATTGATCAGGTCATGGAGTTCAGGGCGCCACAAGGGTGATGTTAAGGGTGTGGATGATGAAATTATGCTCTTTTCTCAAGGACAATAATCACGTCATGGAGTTCAGGGTGCCACAAGGGTGATGTTAAGAGTGTGGATGGTGAAATTATGCTCTTTTCTCAAGGGCAATAATCAGGTCATAGAGTTCAGGGCGCCACAAGGGTGATGTTAAGGGTCTGGATGGTGAAATTATGCTCTTTTCTCATGGACATTAATCAGGTCATGGTGTTCAGGGTGCCACAAGGGTGATGTTAAGGGTCTGGATGGTGAAATTATGCTCTTTTCTTGAGGACAATAATCAGGTCATGGAGTTCAGGGCATCACAAGGATGATGTTAAGTGTGTGGATGGTGAAATTATGCTCTTTTCTCAAGGCCATCAATCAGGTCATGGAGTTCAGGGCGCCACAAGGGTGATGTTAAGTGTGTGGATGGTGAAATTATGCTCTTTTCACAAAGACAATAATCACGTGGTGGAGTTCAGGGTGCCACAAGGGTGATGTTAAGTGTGTGGATGGTGAAATTAGGATCTTTTCTCAGGGACAATAATCACGTGGTGGAGTTCAGGGCGCCACAAGGGTGATGTCAAGTGTGTGGATGGTGAAATTATGCTCTTATCTCAAGGACATCAATCAGGTCATGGAGTTCAGGGCGCCACAAGGGTGATGTCAAGTGTGTGGATGGTGAAATTATGCTCTTCTCTCAGGGACAATAATCACGTGGTGAAGTTCAGGGCGCCACAAGGGTGATGTTGAGTGTGTGGATGGTAAAATTATGCTCTTTTCTCAAGGACATCAATCAGGTCATGGAGTTCAGGGCGCCACAAGGGTGATGTTAAGTGTGTGGATGGTGAAATTATGCTCTTTTCTCAGGGACAATAATCACGTGGTGGAGTTCAGGGCGCCACAGGGGTGATGTTAAGTGTGTGGTTGGTGAAATTATGCTCTTTTCTCAAGGACATTATTCGGGTCATGGAGTTTAGGGCGCCAATAGGGTGATGTTAAGGGTCTGGATGGTGAAATTAGGCTTTTTTCTCAAGGACATCAATCAGGTCATGGAGTTCAGGGCGCCACATGGGTGATGTTAAGGGCGTGGATGGTGAAATTGGGCTCTTTTCTCAAGGACGATAATCACGTGGTGGAGTTCAGGGCTCCACGAGGGTGATGTTAAGGGTCTGGATGGGTAAATTAGGCTCTTTTCTCTAGGACATTAAGCAGGTCATGGAGTTCAGGGCGCCAAAAGGGTGATGTTAAGTGTGTGGATGGTGAAATTATGCTCTTTTCTCGGGGACAATAATCACGTGGTGAAGTTCAGGGCGCCACAAGGGTGATGCTGAGTGTGTGGATGGTGAAATTATGCCCTTTTCTCAAAGACAATAATCACGTGGTGGAGTTCCGGGCGCCACAAGGGTGATGTTAAGTGTGTGGATGGTGAAATTATGCTCTTTTCTCAGGGACAATAATCACGTGGTGAAGTTCAGGGCGCCACAAGGGTGGTGTTAAGTGTGTGGATGGTGAAATTATGCTCTTTTCTCAAGGACATCAATCAGGTCATGGAGTTCAGGGCGCCACAAGGGTGATGTTGAGTGTGTGGATGTTGGAATTAAGCTCTTTTCTCAGGGACAATAATCATGTGGTGAAGTTCAGGGCGCCACAAGGGTGATGTTGAGTGTGTGGATGGTGAAATTATGCTCTTTTCTCAAGGACATCAATCAGGTCATGGAGTTCAGGGCGCCACAAGGGTGATGTTAAGTGTGTGGATGGTGAAATTATGCTCTTTTCTCATGCACAATAATCACATCATGGAGTTCAGGGCGCCACGAGGGTGATGTTGAGGGTGTGGATGGTGAAATTATGCTCTTTTCTCAAGGACAATAATCACGTGGTGAAGTTCAGGGCGCCACAGGGGTGATGTTGGGTGTGTGGATGGTGAAATTATGCTCTTTTCTCAAGGACATTAATCAGGTCATGGAGTTCAGGGCGCCACAAGGGTGATGTTGAGGGTGTGGATGGTGAAATTATGCTCTTTTCTCAAGAACAATAATCAGGTCAATAAGTTCAGGGCGCGACAAAGGTGATGTTAAGTGTGTGGATGGTGAAATTAGGCTCTTTCCTCAAAGACATCAATCAGGTCATGGAGTTCAGGGCGCCAAAAGGGTGATGTTAAGGGTGTGGATGGTGAAATTAGGCTCTTTTCTCAAGGACATTAATCAGGTCATGGAGTTCAGGGCGCCACAAGGGTGATGTTAAGGGTCTGGATGGTGAAATTATGCTCTTTTCTCAAGGACATTAATAAGGTCATGAAGTTCAGGGCGCCACAAGGGTAATGTTAAGTGTGTGGATGGTGAAATTGGGCTCTTTTCTCAGGGACAATAATCACGTGGTGAAGTTCAGGGCGCCACAAGGGTGATGTTGAGTGTGTGGATGGTGAAATTATGCTCTTTTCTCAAGGACATCAATCAGGTCATGGAGTTCAGGGCGCCACAAGGGTGATGTTAAGTGTGTGGATGGTGAAATTATGCTCTTTTCTCGGGGACAATAATCACGTGGTGGAGTTCAGGGCGCCACAGGGGTGATGTTAAGTGTGTGGTTGGTGAAATTATGCTCTTTTCTCAAGGACATTAATCAGGTCATGGAGTTTAGGGCGCCAATAGGGTGATGTTAAGGGTCTGGATGGTGAAATTATGCTCTTATCTCAAGGACATCAATCAGGTCATGGAGTTCAGGGCGCCACATGGGTGATGTTAAGGGCGTGGATGGTGAAATTATGCTCTTCTCTCAAGGACGATAATCACGTGGTGGAGTTCATTTCGCCACAAGGGTGATGTTAAGGGTCTGGATGGTGAAATTATGCTCTTTTCTCAAGGAGATTAATCAGGTCATGGAGTTCAGGGCGCCACAAGGGTGATGTTAAGTGAGGGATGGTGAAATTATGCTCTTTTCTCGGGGACAATAATCACGTGGTGAAGTTCAGGGCGCCACAAGGGTGATGTTAAGTGTGTGGATGGTGAAATTATGCTCTTTTCTCATAGACAATAATCACGTGGTGGAGTTCCGGGCGCCACAAGGGTGATGTTAAGTGTGTGGTTGGTGAAATTATGCTCTTTTCTCAGGGACAATAATCACGTGGTGAAGTTCAGGGCGCCACAAGGGTGAAGTTAAGTGTGTGGATGGTGAAATTATGCTCTTTTCTCAAGGACATCAATCAGGTCATGGAATTCAGGGCGCCACAAGGGTGATGTTAAGTGTGTGGATGGTGAAATTATGCTCTTTTCTCAGGGACAATAATCACGTGGTGAAGTTCAGGGCGCCACAAGGGTGATGTTAAGTGTGTGGATGGTGAAATTATGCTCTTTTCTCAAAGACATCAATCAGGTCATGGAGTTCAGGGCGCCACAAGGGTGATGTTAAGTGGGTGGATGGTGAAATTATGCTCTTTTCTCAGGGACAATAATCACGTGGTGGAGTTCAGGGCGCCACAGGGGTGATGTTATGTGTGTGGTTGGTGAAATTATGCTCTTTTCTCAGGGACATTGATCACGTGGTGAAGTTCAGGGCGCCACAAGGGTGATGTTGAGTGTGTGGATGGTGAAATTATGCTCTTTTCTCAAGGACATTAATCAGGTCATGGAGTTCAGGGCACCACAAGGGTGATGTTGAGGGTGTGGATGGTGAAATTATGCTCTTTTCTCAAGGACAATAATCAGGTCATTGAGTTCAGGGCGCCACAAGGGTGATGTTAAGTGTGTGGATGGTGAAATTATGATCTTTTTTCATGGACATTAATCAGGTCATGGAGTTCAGGGCGCCACAAGGGTGATGTTAAGGGTGTGGATGGTGAAATTATGCTCTTTTCTCAAGGACATTAATCAGGTCATGAAGTTCATGGCGCCACAAGGGTGATGTTAAGTGTGTGGATGGTGAAATTATGCTCTTTTCTCGAGAAAATTAATTGGGTTATGGAGTTCAGGGCGCCACAAGGGTGATGTTAAGGGTGTGGATGGTGAAATTAAGCTCTTTTCTCAAGGACAAGAATCACGTGGTGAAGTTCAGGGTGCCACAAGGGTGATGTTAAGAGTGTGGATGGTGAAATTATGCTCTTTTCTCAAGGGCAATAATCAGGTCATGGAGTTCAGGGCGCCACAAGGGTGATGTTAAGGGTCTGAATGGTGAAATTATGCTCTTTTCTCAAGGACATTGATCAGGTCATGGAGTTCAGGGCGCCACAAGGGGGATGTTAAAGGTCTGGATGGTAAAATTAGGCTCTTTTTTCAAGGACATCAATCAGGTCATGGAGTTCAGGGAACCACAAGGGTGATGTTAAGGGTGTGGATGGTGAAATTATGCTCTTTTCTCAAGAACATTATTTAGGTCATGGAGTTCAGGGCGCCACGAGGGTGATGTTAAGGGTCTGGATGGTGAAATTATGCTTTTTTCTCAAGGACATTTATCAGGTCATGGAGTTCAGGGCGCCACAAGGGTGATTTGAAGGGTCTGGATGGTGAAATTATGCTCTTTTATCAATGAAGATAATCACGTGGAGAGTTCAGGGTGCCACAAAGGTGATGTTAGGGTATGGATGGTGAAATTATGCCTTTTTCTCAAGGACAATAATCACGTCATGGAGTTCAGGGCGCCACAAGGGTGATGTTATGGGTGTGGATGGTGAAATTATGCTCTTTTCTCAAGGACATTAATCAGGTCATGGAGTTCAGGGCGCCACAAGGGTGATGTTAAGGGTGTGGATGATGAAATTATGCTCTTTTCTCATGCACAATAATCACGTCATGGAGTTCAGGGCGCCACAAGGGTGATGTTAAGGGTGTGGATGGTGAAATTATGCTCTTTTCTCAAGGACATTAATCAGATCATGGAGTTCAGGGGGCCACAAGGGTGATGTTAAGGGTGTGGATGGTGAAATTATGCTCTTTTCTCAAGGACAATAATCACGTCATGGAGTTCAGGGTGCCACAAGGGTGATGTTAAGAGTGTGGATGGTGAAATTATGCTCTTTTCTCAAGGGCAATAATCAGGTCATGGAGTTCAGGGCGCCACAAGGGTGATGTTAAGGGTCTGGATGGTAAAATTATGCTCTTTTCTCAAGGACATTATTCAGGTCATGGAGTTCAGGGCGCCACAAGGGTGGTGTGGAGGGTGAAATTATGCTCTTATCTCAAGGACAATCATCACGTCATGGAGTTTAGGGCGCCACAAGGGTGATGTTAAGGGTATGGATGTTGAGATTATGCTCTTTTCTCAAGGACAATAATCACGTGGTGAAGTTCAGGGCGCCACAAGGGTGATATTAAGTGTGTGGATGGTGAAATTATGCTCTTTTCTCAAGGACATCAATCAGGTCATGAAGTTCAGGGCGCCACAGGGGCGATGTTAAGGGTGTGGATGGTGAAATTATGCTCTTTTCTCAGGGACAATAATCAGGTCATTGTTTTCAGGGCGCCACAAGGGTGATGTTAAGAGTGTGGATGGTGAAATTTTGCTCTTTTCTCAAGGACATCAATCAGGTCATTGAGTTCAGGGCGCCACAAGGGTGATGTTAAGGGTGTGGATGGTGAAATTATGCTATTTTCTCAATGACATCAATCAGGTCATGGAGTTCAGGGCGCCACAAGGGTGATGTTAAGGGTGTGGATGGTGAAATTATGCTCTTTTCTCAAGGACATTAATCAGGTCATGGAGTTCAGGGCGCCACATGGGTGATGTTAAGAGTGTGGATGGTGAAATTATGCTCTTTTCTCATGGACGATAATCACGTGGTGGAGTTCAGGGCGCCATAAGGGTGATGTTAAGGGTCTGGATGGTGAAATTATGCTCTTTCCTCAAGGACATTAATCAGGTAATGGAGTTCAGGGTGCCACAAGGGTGATGTTAAGGGTCTGGATGGTGAAATTATGCTCTTTTCTCAAGGACATTAATCAGGTCATGGAGTTCAGGGCGCCACAAGGGTGATGTTAAGGAACTGGATGGTGGAATTATGCTCTTTTCTCAAGGTCATTAATCAGGTTATGGAGTTCAGGGCGCCACAAGGGTGATGTTAAGGGTGTGGATGGTGAAATTATGCTCTTTTCTCAAGGACAATAATCACGTGGTGGAGTTCAGGGCGCCACAAGGGTGATGTTAAGGGTGTGGATGGTGGAATTATGCTCTTTTCTCAAGGACGATAATCATGTGGTGGAGTTCAGGGCGCCACAAGGATGATGTTAAGGGTGTGGATGGTGAAATTATGCTCTTTTCTCAAGGACATAAATCAGGTCATGGAGTTCAGGGCGCCACAAGGGTGATGTTAAGGGTGTGGATGGTGAAATTATGCTCTTTTCTCAAGGACAATAATCACGTCATGGAGTTCAGGGCACCACAAGGGTGATGTTAAGGGTGTGGATGGTGAAATTATGCTCTTTTCTCAAGGACAAGAATCACGTGGTGGAGTTCAGGGCACCACAAGGGTGATGTTAAGGGTCTGGATGGTGAAATTATGCTCTTTTCTCAAGGACATCAATCAGTTCATGGAGTTCAGGGCGCCACATGGGTGATGTTAAGGGTGTGGATGGAGGAATTATGCTCTTTTCTCAAGGACGATAATCACGTGGTGGAGTTCAGGGTGCCACAAGGGTGATGTTAAGGGTCTGGATGGTGAAATAATGCTCTTTCCTCGAGTACATTTTTCAGGTCATCGAGTTCAGGGCGCCACAGGGGTGATGTTAAGGGTGTGGATGGTGAAATTATGCTCTTTTCTCAAGGACGATAATCACGTGGTGGAGTTCAGGGCGCCACAAGGGTGATGTTATGGGTCTGGATGATGAAATTATGCTCTTTTCCCAAGGACATTAATCAGGTCATGGAATTCAGGGCGCCACAAGGGTGATGTTGAGGGTGTGGATGGTGAAATTATGCTCTTTTCTCAAGGACGAGAATCACGTGGTGGAGTTCAGGGTGCCACAAGGGTGATGTTAAGAGTGTGGATAGTGGAATTATGCTCTTTTCACAAGGGCAATAATCAGGTCATGGAGTTCAGGGCGCCACAAGGATGATGTTAAGGGTCTGGATGGCGAAATTATACTCCTTTCTCAAGGACATTAATCAGGTCATGGAGTTCTGGGCGCCACAAGGGTGATGTTAAGGGTCTGGATGGTGAAATTATGCTCTTTTCTCCAGGACATTAATCAGGTCATGGAGTTCAGGTTGCCACAAGGGTGATGTTAAGGGTGTGGATGGTGAAATTATGCTCTTTTCTCAAGCACATTAATCAGGTCATGGAGTTCAGGGCGCCACAAGGGTGATATAAGGGTGTGGATGGTGAAATTATGCTCTTTTCTCATGCACAATAATCACGTCATGAAGTTCAGGGCGCCACAAGGGTGATGTTAAGGGTGTGGATGGTGAAATTATGCTCTTTTCTCAAGGACATTAATCAGGTCATGGAGTTCAGGGCGCCACAAGGGTGATGTTGAGGGTGTGGATGGTGAAATTATGCTCTTTTCTCATGGACATTAATCAGGTCATGGAGTTCAGGGCGCCACAAGGGTGATGTTAAGGGTGTGGATGGTGAAATTATGCTCTTTTCTCAAGGACAATAATCACGTGGTGGAGTTCAGGGCGCCACAAGGGTGATGTTAAGGGTGTGGATGGTGGAATTATGCTCTTTTCTCAAGGACGATAATCACCTGGTGGAGTTCAGGGCGCCACAAGGGTGATATTAAGGGTGTGGATGGTGAAATTATGCTCTTTTCTCAAGGACATAAATCAGGTCATGGAGTTCAGGGCGCCACAAGGGTGATGTTAAGGGTGTGGATGGTGAAATTATGCTTTTTTCTCAAGGACAATAATCACGTCATGGAATTCAGGGCGCCACAAGGGTGATGTTAAGGGTGTGGATGGTGAAATTATGCTCGTTTCTCAAGGACAATAATCACGTGGTGGAGTTCAGGGTGCCACAAGGGTGATGTTAAGAGTGTGGATGGTGAAATTATGCTCTTTTCTCAAGTGCAATAATCAGGTCATGGAGTTCAGGGCGCCACAAGGTTGATGTTAAGGGTCTGGATGGTGAAATTATGCTTTTTTCTCAAGGACATCAATCAGGTCATGGAGTTCGGGGCGCCACAAGGGTGATGTTAAGGGTGTGGATGGTGTAATTATGCTCTTTTCTCATTCACAATAATCACGTCATGGAGTTCAGGGCGCCACAAGGGTGATGTTAAGGTTGTGGATGGTGAAAATATGCTCTTTTCTCAAGGACATTGATAAGGTCATGGAGTTCAGGGCGCAACAAGGGTGATGTTAACGGTCTGGATGGTGAAATTATGCTCTTTTCTCAAGGAAGATAATCGCGTGGTGGAGTTCAGGGCGCCACAAGGGTGATGTTAAGGGTATGGATGGTGAAATTATGCTCTTTTCTCAAGGACAATAATCACGTCATGGAGTTCAGGGCGCCACTAGGGTGATGTTAAGGGTGTGGATGGTGAAATTATGCTCTTTTCTCAAGGACAATAATCAGGTCATTGAGTTCAGGGCGCCACAAGGATGATGTTATGTGTGTGGATGGTGAAATTATGCTCTTTTCTCAAGGACAATAATCAGGTCATGGTGTTCAGGGTGCCACAAGGGTGATGTTGAGGGTGTGGATGGTGAAATTAGGCTCTTTTCTCATTCACAATAATCACGTCATGGAGTTCAGGGCGCCACAAGGGTGATGTTAAGGGTGTGGATGGTGAAATTATGCTCTTTTCTCAAGGACATTAATCAGGTCATGGAGTTCAGGGCGCCACAAGGGTGATGTTAAGGGTGTGGATGGTGAAATTAGGCTCTTTTCTCAATGACATCAATCAGGTCATGGAGTTCAGGGCGCCACAAGGGTGATGTTAAGGGTGTGGATGGTGAAATTATGCTCTTTTCTCAAGGACATTAATCAGATCATGGAGTTCAGGGCGCCACAAGGGTGATGTTAAGGGTGTGGATGGTGAAATTATGCTCTTTTCTCAAGAACATTAATCAGGTCATGGAGTTCAGGGCGCCACAAGGGTGATGTTAAGGGTCTGGATGGTGAAATTATGCTCTTTTCTCAAGGACATTAATCAGGTCATTGAGTTCAAGGCGCCACAAGGGTGATGTTAAGGGTCTGGATGGTGAAATTATGCTCTTTTCTCCAGGACAATAATCACGTCATGGAGTTCAGGGTGCCACAAGGGTGATGTTAGGTGTGTGGATGGTGAAATTATGCTCTTTTCTCGAGGACATCAATCAGGTCATGGAGTTCAGGGCGCCACAAGGGTGATGTTAAGTGTGTGGATGGTGTAATTATGCTCTTTTCTCAGGGACAATAATCACGTGGTGAAGTTCAGGGCGCCACAAGGGTGATGTTAAGTGTGTGGATGGTGGAATTATGCTCTTTTCTCAAGGACATCAATCAGGTCATGGAGTTCGGGGCGCCACAAGGGTGATGTTAAGGGTGTGGATGGTGTAATTATGCTCTTTTCTCATTCACAATAATCACGTCATGGAGTTCAGGGCGCCACAAGGGTGATGTTAAGATTGTGGATGGTGAAATTATGCTCTTTTCTCAAGGACATCGATCAGGTCATGGAGTTCGGGGCGCCACAAGGGTGATGTTAAGGGTGTGGATGGTGTAATTATGCTCTTTTCTCATTCACAATAATCACGTCATGGAGTTCAGGGCGCCACAAGGGTGATGTTAAGGTTGTGGATGGTGAAATTATGCTCTTTTCTCAAGGACATTGATAAGGTCATGGAGTTCAGGGCGCCACAAGGGTGATGTTAACGGTCTGGATGGTGAAATTATGCTCTTTTCTCAAGGAAGATAATCACGTGGTGGAGTTCAGGGCGCCACAAGAGTGATGTTAAGGGTATGTATGGTGAAATTAGGCTCTTTTCTCAAGGACAATAATCACGTCATGGAGTTCAGGGCGCCACTAGGGTGATGTTAAGGGTACGGAGGGTGGAATTAGGCTCTTTTCTCAAGGACGATAATCACGTCATTGAGTTCAGGGCGCCACAAGGGTGATGTTAAGATTGTGAATGGTAAAATTATGCTCTTTTCTCAAGGACATTAATCAGGTCATGGAGTTCAGGGTGCCACAAGGGTGATGTTAAGGGTTCGGATGGTGAAATTATGCTCTTTTCTCAAGGACATAAATCAGGTCATGGAGTTCAGGGCGCCCCAAGGGTGATGTTAAGGGTGTGGATGGTGAAATTATGCTCTTTTCTCAAGGACAATAATCAGGTCATTGAGTTCAGGGCGCCACAAGGATGATGTTATGTGTGTGGATGGTGAAATTATGCTCTTTTCTCAAGGACATTAATCGGGTCATGGAGTTCAGGGCGCCACAAGGGTGATGTTGAGGGTGTGGATGGTGAAATTTTGCTCTTTTCTCGAGGACTATAATCAGGTCATGGAGTTCAGGGTGCCACAAGGGTGATGTTAAGGGTGTGGATGGTGAAATTATGCTCTTTTCTCAAAGACATCAATCAGGTCATGGAGTTCAGGGCGCCACAGGGGCGATGTTAAGGGTGTGGATGGTGGAATTATGCTCTTTTCTCAGGGACAATAATCAGGTCATTGTGTTCAGGGCGCCACAAGGGTGATGTTAAGGGTGTGTATGGTGAAATTATGCTCTTTTCTCAAGGACATCAATCAGGTCATTGACTTCATGGCGCCACAAGGGTGATGTTAAGGGTGTGGATGGTAAAATTATGCTCTTTTCTCAAGGACATCAATCAGGTCATTGAGTTCAGGGCGCCACAAGGGTGATGTTAAGGGTGTGGATGGTGAAATTATGCTCTTTTCTCAAGGTCAATAATCAGGTCATTGAGTTTAGGGCGCCACAGGGGTGATGTCAAGGGTGTGGATGGTGAAATTAGGCTCTTTTGTCAAGGACATTATTCAGGTCATTGAGTTTAGGGCGCCACAAGGGTGATGTTAAGGGTGTGGATGGTGAAATTATGCTCTTTTCTCAAGGACATTATTCAGGTCATGGAGTTCAGGGCGCCACAAGGGTGATGTTAAGGGTGTGGAGGGTGAAATTATGCTCTTATCTCAAGGACAATCATCACGTCATGGAGTTAAGGGCGCCACAAGGGTGATGTTAAGGGTATGGATGGTGAAATTATGCTCTTTTCTCAAGGACAATAATCACGTGGTGAAGTTCAGGGCGCCACAAGGGTGATGTTAAGTGTGTGGATGGTGAAATTATGCTCTTTTCTCAAGGACATTTATCAGGTCAAGGAGTTCGGGGCGCCACAAGGGTGATGTTGAGGGTGTGGATGGTGAAATTATGCTCTTTTCTCATTCACAATAATCACGTCATGGAGTTCAGGGCGCCACGAGGGTGATGTTAAGGGTGTGGATGGTGAAATTATGCTCTTTTCTCAAGGACATCAATCAGGTCATTGAGTTTAGGGCGCCACAAGGGTGATGTTAAGGGTGTGGATGGTGAAATTAGGCTCTTTTCTCAATGACATCAATCAGGTCATGGAGTTCAGGGCGCCACAAGGGTGATGTTAAGGGTGTGGATGGTGAAATTATGCTCTTTTCTCAAGGACATTAATCGGGTCATGGAGTTCAGGGCGCCACAAGGGTGATGTTAAGGGTGTGGATGGTGTAATTATGCTCTTTTCTCATTCACAATAATCACGTCATGGAGTTCAGGGCGCCACAAGGGTGATGTTAAGGTTGTGGATGGTGAAATTATGCTCTTTTCTCAAGGACATTGATAAGGTCATGGAGTTCAGGGCGCCACAAGGGTGATGTTAACGGTCTGGATGGTGAAATTATGCTCTTTTCTCAAGGAAGATAATCACGTGGTGGAGTTCAGGGCGCCACAAGAGTGATGTTAAGGGTATGGATGGTGAAATTATGCTCTTTTCTCAAGGACAATAATCACGTCATGGAGTTCAGGGTGCCACTAGGGTGATGTTAAGGGTACGGAGGGTGGAATTAGGCTCTTTTCTCAAGGACGATAATCACGTCATTGAGTTCAGGGCGCCACAAGGGTGATGTTAAGATTGTGAATGGTAAAATTAGGCTCTTTTCTCAAGGACATTAATCAGGTCATGGAGGTCAGGGTGCCACAAGGGTGATGTTAAGGGTTCGGATGGTGAAATTATGCTCTTTTCTCAAGGACATAAATCAGGTCATGGAGTTCAGGGCGCCCCAAGGGTGATGTTAAGGGTGTGGATGGTGAAATTATGCTCTTTTCTCAAGGACAATAATCAGGTCATGGAGTTCAGGGTGCCACAAGGGTGATGTTAAGGGTCTGGATGGTGAAATTATGCTCTTTTCTCAAGGACATTAATCAGGTCATGGAGTTCAGGGCGCCACAAGGGTGATGTTAAGGGTCTGGATGGTGAAATTATGCTCTTTTCTCAAGGACATTGATCAGGTCATGGAGTTCAGGGCGCCACAAGGGTGATGTTAAGGGTGGGGATGGTGAAATTATGCTCTTTTCTCAAGGACATTAATCAGGTCATGGAGTTCAGGTTGCCACAAGGGTGATGTTAAGGGTTTGGATGGTGAAATTATGCTCTTTTCTCAAGGACATCAATCAGGTAATGGAGTTCAGGGCGCCACAAGGGTGATGTTAAGGGTGTGGATGGTGAAATTATGCTCTTTTCTCAAGGACAATAATGACGTCATGGAGTTCAGGGCACCACAAGGGTGATGTTAAGGGTGTGGATGGTGAAATTATGCTCTTTTCTCAAGGACAAGAATCACGTGGTGGAGTTCAGGGCACCACAAGGGTGATGTTGAGGGTCTGGATGGTGAAATTATGCTCTTTTCTCAAGGACATCTATCAGGTCATGGAGTTCAGGGCGCCACATGGGTGATGTTAAGGGTGTGGATGGAGAAATTATGCTCTTTTCTCAAGGACGATAATCACGTGGTGGAGTTCAGGGCGCCACAAGGGTGATGTTAAGGGTCTGGATGGTGAAATTAGGCTCTTTCCTCGAGGACATTTTTCAGGTCATTAAGTTCAGGGCGCCACAGGGGTGATGTTAAGGGTGTGGATGGTGGAATTATGCTCTTTTCTCAAGGACGATAATCACGTGGTGGATTTCAGGGCGCCACAAGGGTGATGTTAAGGGTCTGGATGATGAAATTATGCTCTTTTCTCAAGGACATTATTCAGGTCATGGAATTCAGGGCGCCACAAGGGTGATGTTAAGGGTGTGGATGGTGAAATTATGCTCGTTTCTCAAGGACAAGAATCACGTGGTGGAGTTCAGGGTGCCACAAGGGTGATGTTAAGAGTGTGGATGGTGAAATTATGCTCTTTTCTCAAGGGCAATAATCAGGTCATGGAGTTCAGGGCGCCACAAGGGTGATGTTAAGGGTCTGGATGGTGAAATTATGCTCTTTTCTCAAGGACATCAATCAGGTCATGGAGTTCGGGGCGCCACAAGGGTGATGTTAAGGGTGTGGATGGTGTAATTATGCTCTTTTCTCATTTAAAATAATCACGTCATAGAGTTCAGGGCGCCACAAGGGTGATGTCAAGGTTGTGGATGGTGGAATTATGCTCTTTTCTCAAGGACATTAATCAGGTCATGGAGTTCAGGGCGCCACAAGGGTGATGTTAAGGGTGTGGATGGTGAAATTATGCTCTTTTCTCAATGACATCAATCAGGTCATGGAGTTCAGGGCGCCACAAGGGTGATGTTAAGGGTGTGGATGGTGAAATTACGCTCTTTTCTCAGGGACATAATTCAGGTCATGGAGTTCAGGGCGCCACATGGGTGATGTTAAGGGTGTGGATGGTGAAATTATGCTCTTTTCTCAAGGACGATAATCACGTGGTGGAGTTCAGGGCGCCATAAGGGTGATGTTAAGGGTCTGGATGGTGAAATTATGCTCTTTCCTCAAGGACATTAATCAGGTCATGGAGTTCAGGGCGCCACAAGGGTGATGTTAAGGGTACGGAGGGTGGAATTAGGCTCTTTTCTCAAGGACGATAATCACGTCATTGAGTTCAGGGCGCCACAAGGGTGATGTTAAGATTGTGAATGGTAAAATTATGCTCTTTTCTCAAGGACATTAATCAGGTCATGGAGTTCAGGGTGCCACAAGGGTGATGTTAAGGGTTCGGATGGTGAAATTATGCTCTTTTCTCAAGGACATAAATCAGGTCATGGAGTTCAGGGCGCCCCAAGGGTGATGTTAAGGGTGTGGATGGTGAAATTATGCTCTTTTCTCAAGGACAATAATCAGGTCATTGAGTTCAGGGCGCCACAAGGATGATGTTATGTGTGTGGATGGTGAAATTATGCTCTTTTCTCAAGGACATTAATCGGGTCATGGAGTTCAGGGCGCCACAAGGGTGATGTTGAGGGTGTGGATGGTGAAATTTTGCTCTTTTCTCGAGGACTATAATCAGGTCATGGAGTTCAGGGTGCCACAAGGGTGATGTTAAGGGTGTGGATGGTGAAATTATGCTCTTTTCTCAAAGACATCAATCAGGTCATGGAGTTCAGGGCGCCACAGGGGCGATGTTAAGGGTGTGGATGGTGGAATTATGCTCTTTTCTCAGGGACAATAATCAGGTCATTGTGTTCAGGGCGCCACAAGGGTGATGTTAGGGGGGGGAAGGTGAAATTATGCTCTTTTCTCAAGGACATCAATCAGGTCATTGAGTTCAGGGCGCCACAAGGGTGATGTTAAGGGTGTGGATGGTAAAATTATGCTCTTTTCTCGAGGACATCAATCAGGTCATTGAGTTCAGGGCGCCACAAGGGTGATGTTAAGGGTGTGGATGGTGAAATTATGCTTTTTTCTCAAGGTCAATAATCAGGTCATTGAGTTTAGGGCGCCACCGGGGTGATTTCAAGGGTGTGGATGGTAAAATTATGCTCTTTTCTCAAGGACATTATTCGGGTCATTGAGTTTAGGGCGCCACAAGGGTGATGTTAAGGGTGTGGATGGTGAAATTATGCTCTTTTCTCAAGGACATTATTCAGGTCATGGAGTTCAGGGCGCCACAAGGGTGATGTTAAGGGTGTGGAGGGTGAAATTATGCTCTTATCTCAAGGACAATCATCACGTCATGGAGTTAAGGGCGCCACAAGGGTGATGTTAAGGGTATGGATGGTGAAATTATGCTCTTCTCTCAAGGACAATAATCACGTGGTGAAGTTCAGGGCGCCACAAGGGTGATGTTAAGTGTGTGGATGGTGAAATTATGCTCTTTTCTCAAGGACATTTATCAGGTCAAGGAGTTCGGGGCGCCACAAGGGTGATGTTAAGGGTGTGGATGGTGAAATTATGCTCTTTTCTCATTCACAATAATCACGTCATGGAGTTCAGGGCGCCACAAGGGTGATGTTAAGGGTGTGGATGGTGAAATTATGCTCTTTTCTCAAGGACATCAATCAGGTCATTGAGTTTAGGGCGCCACAAGGGTGATGTTAAGGGTGTGGATGGTGAAAGTAGGCTCTTTTCTCAATGACATCAATCAGGTCATGGAGTTCAGGGCGCCACAAGGGTGATGTTAAGGGTGTGGATGGTGAAATTATGCTCTTTTCTCAAGGACATTAATCAGGTCATGGAGTTCAGGGCGCCACAAGGGTGATGTTAAGGGTGTGGATGGTAAAATAATGCTCTTTTCTCAAGGACATTAATCAGGTCATGGAGTTCAGGGCGCCACAAGGGTGATGTTAAGGGTCTGGATGGTGAAAATATGCTCTTTTCTCAAGGACATTAATCAGGTCATTGAGTTCAAGGCGCCACAAGGGTGATGTTAAGGGTCTGGATGGTGAAATTATGCTCTTTTCTCCAGGACAATAATCACGTCATGGAGTTCAGGGTGCCACAAGGGTGATGTTAGGTGTGTGGATGGTGAAATTATGCTCTTTTCTCGAGGACATCAATCAGGTCATGGGGTTCAGGGCGCCACAAGGGTGATGTTAAGTGTGTGGATGGTGAAATTATGCTCTTTTCTCAGGGACAATAATCACGTGGTGAAGTTCAGGGCGCCACAAGGGTGATGTTAAGTGTGTGGATGGTGAAATTATGCTCTTTTCTCAAGGACATCAATCAGGTCATGGAGTTCGGGGCGCCACAAGGGTGATGTTAAGGGTATGGATGGTGTAATTATGCTCTTTCCTCATTCACAATAATCACGTCATGGAGTTCAGGGCGCCACAAGGGTGATGTTAAGGTTGTGGATGGTGAAATTATGCTCTTCTCTCAAGGACATCAATCAGGTCATGAAGTTCAGGGCGCCACAAGGGTGATGTTAAGGGAGTGGATGGTGAAATTATGCTCTTTTCTCAATGTTATCAATCAGGTCATGGAGTTCAGGGCGCCACAAGGGTGATGTTAAGGGTGTGGGTGTTGAAAATATGCTCTTTTCTCAAGGACATTAATCACGTCATGGAGTTCAGGGCGCCACATGGGTGATGTTAAGGGTGTGGATGGTAAAATTATGCTCTTTTCTCAAGGACGATAATCACGTGGTGGAGTTCAGGGCGCCATAAGGGTGATGTTAAGGGTCTGGATGGTGAAATTATGCTCTTTCCGAAAGGACATTAATCAGGTCATTGAGTTCAGGGCGCCACAAGGGTGATGTTAAGGGTCTGGAAGGTGAAATTATGCTCTTTTCTCAAGGACATTAATCAGGTTATGGAGTTCAGGGCGCCACAAGGGTGATGTTAAGGGTGTGGATGGTGAAATTATGCTCTTCTCTCAAGGACATTCATCAGGTTATGGAGTTCAGGGCGCCACAAGGGTGATGTTGAGGGTGTGGATGGTGAAATTATGCTCTTTTCTCAAGGACAAGAATCACGTGGTGGAGTTCAGGGTGCCACAAGGGTGTTGTTAAGAGTGTGGATAGTGAAATTAAAATCTTTTCTCAAGGGCAATAATCAGGTCATGGAGTTCAAGGCGCCACAAGGGTGATGGTAAGGGTCTGGATGGTGAAATTATGCTCTTTTCTCAAGGACATTAATCAGGTCATGGAGTTCAGGGCGCCACAAGGGTGATGTTAAGGGTCTGGATGGTGAAATTATGCTCTTTTCTCAATGACATTAATCAGGTCATGGAGTTCTGGGCGCCACAAGGGTGATGTTAAGGGTGGGGATGGTGAAATTATGCTCTTTTCTCAAGGACATTAATCAGGTCATGGAGTTCAGGTTGCCACAAGGGTGATGTTAAGGGTTTGGATGGTGAAATTATGCTCTTTTCTCAAGGACATCAATCAGGTCATGGATTTCAGGGCGCCACAAGGGTGATGTTAAGGGTCTGGATGGTGAAATTATGCTCTTTTCTCAAGGACATCAATCAGGTCATGGAGTTCAGGGCGCCACAAGGGTGATGTTAAGGGTGTGGATGGTGAAAATATGCTCTTTTCTCATGCACAATAATCACGTCATGGAGTTCAGGGCGCCACAAGGGTGATGTTAAGGGTGTGGATGATGAAATTATGCTCTTTTCTCAAGGACATTAATCAGGTCATGGAGTTCAGGGCGCCACAAGGGTGATGTTAACGGTCTGGATGGTGAAATTATGCTCTTTCCTCATGGACATTGATCAGGTCATGGAGTTCAGGGCGCCACAAGGGTGATGTTAAGGGTGTGGATGGTGAAATTATGCTCTTTTCTCAAGGACAATGATCACGTGGTGGAGTTCAGGGCGCCACAAGGGTGATGTTAAGGGTGTGGATGGTGGAATTATGCTCTTTTCTCTATGACGATAATCACGTGGTGGAGTTCAGGGCGCCACAAGGGTGATGTTAAGGGTGTGGATGGTGAAATTATGCTCTTTTCTCAAGGACATAAATCAGGTCATGGAGTTCAGGGCGCCACAAGGGTGATGTTAAGGGTGTGGATGGTGAAATTATGCTCTTTTCTCAAGGACAATAATCACGTCATGGAGTTCAGGGCACCACAAGGGTGATGTTAAGGGTGTGGATGGTGAAATTATGCTCTTTTCTCAAGGACAAGAATCACGTGGTGGAGTTCAGGGCACCACAAGGGTGATGTTGAGGGTCTGGATGGTGAAATTATGCTCTTTTCTCAAGGACATTTATCAGGTCATGGAGTTCAGGGCGTAACATGGGTGATGTTAAGGGTGTGGATGGAGAAATTATGCTCTTTTCTCAAGGACGATAATCACGTGGTGGAGTTCAGGGCGCCACAAGGGTGATGTTAAGGGTCTGGATGGTGAAATTAGGCTCTTTCCTCGAGGACATTTTTCAGGTCATTAAGTTCAGGGCGCCACAGGGGTGATGTTAAGGGTGTGGATGGTGGAATTATGCTCTTTTCTCAGGGACGATAATCACGTGGTGGAGTTCAGGGCGCCACAAGGGTGATGTTAAGGGTCTGGATGATGAAATTATGCTCTTCTCTCAAGGACATTAATCAGGTCATGGAATTCAGGGCGCCACAAGGGTGATGTTAAGGGTGTGGATGGTGAAATTATGCTCGTTTCTCAAGGACAAGAATCACGTGGTGGAGTTCAGGGTGCCACAAGGGTGATGTTAAGAGTGTGGATGGTGAAATTATGCTCTTTTCTCAAGGGCAATAATCAGGTCATGGAGTTCGGGGCGCCACAAGGGTGATGTTAAGGGTGTGGATGGTGTAATTATGCTCTTTTCTCATTCAAAATAATCACGTCATAGAGTTCAGGGCGCCACAAGGGTGATGTCAAGGTTGTGGATGGTGAAATTATGCTCTTTTCCCAAGGACATTAATCAGGTCATGGAGTTCAGGGCGCCACAAGGGTGATGTTGAGGGTGTGGATGGTGAAATTATGCTCTTTTCTCAATGACATAAATCAGGTCATGGAGTTCAGGGCGCCACAAGGGTGATGTTAAGGGTGTGGATGGTGAAATTACGCTCTTTTCTCAGGGACATAATTCAGGTCATGGAGTTCAGGGCGCCACATGGGTGATGTTAAGGGTGTGGATGGTGAAATTATGCTATTTTCTCAAGGACGATAATCACGTGGTGGAGTTCAGGGCGCCATAAGGGTGATGTTAAGGGTCTGGATGGTGAAATTATGCTCTTTCCTCAAGGACATTAATCAGGTCATGGAGTTCAGGGCGCCACAAGGGTGATGTTAAGGGTCTGGATGGTGAAATTATGCTCTTTTCTCAAGGACGTTAATCAGGTCATGGAGTTCAGGGCGCCACAAGGGTGATGTTAAGGAACTGGATGGTGGAATTAGACTCATTTCTCAAGGACATTGATCAGGTTATGGAGTTCAGGGCACCACAAGGGTGATGTTAAGGGTGTGGATGGTGAAATTATGCTCTTTTCTCAAGGACAAGAATCACGTGGTGGAGTTCAGGGTGCCACAAGGGTGATGTTAAGAGTGTGGATGGTGAAGTCAGGCTCTTTTCTCAAGGACATTAATCAGGTCATGGAGTTCAGTGCGCCACAAGGGTGATGTTAAGGGTGTGGATGGTGGAATTATGCTCGTTTCTCATGCACAATAATCACGTCATGGAGTTCAGGGCGCCACAAGGGTGATGTTAAGGGTGTGGATGGTGAAATTATGCTCTTTTCTCAAGGACATTAATCAGGTCATGGAGGTCAGGGTGCCACAAGGGTGATGTTAAGGGTTCGGATGGTGAAATTATGCTCTTTTCTCAAGGACATAAATCAGGTCATGGAGTTCAGGGCCCTTCAAGGGTGATGTTAAGGGTGTGGATGGTGAAATTATGCTCTTTTCTCAAGGACAATAATCAGGTCATTGAGTTCAGGGCGCCACAAGGATGATGTTATGTGTGTGGATGGTGAAATTATGCTCTTTTCTCAAGGACATTAATCGGGTCATGGAGTTCAGGGCGCCACAAGGGTGATGTTGAGGGTGTGGATGGTGAAATTTTGCTCTTTTCTCGAGGACTATAATCAGGTCATGGAGTTCAGGGTGCCACAAGGGTGATGTTAAGGGTGTGGATGGTGAAATTATGCTCTTTTCTCAAAGACATCAATCAGGTCATGGAGTTCAGGGCGCCACAGGGGCGATGTTAAGGGTGTGGATGGTGGAATTATGCTCTTTTCTCAGGGACAATAATCAGGTCATTGTGTTCAGGGCGCCACAAGGGTGATGTTAAGGGTGTGTATGGTGAAATTATGCTCTTTTCTCAAGGACATCAATCAGGTCATTGAGTTCAGGGCGCCACAAGGGTGATGTTAAGGGTGTGGATGGTAAAATTATGCTCTTATCTCAAGGACATCAATCAGGTCATTGAGTTCAGGGCGCCACAAGGGTGATGTTAAGGCTGTGGATGGTGAAATTATGCTCTTTTCTCAAGGTCAATAATCAGGTCATTGAGTTTAGGGCGCCACAGGAGTGATGTCAAGGGTGTGGATGGTGAAATTATGCTCTTTTCTCAAGGACATTATTAAGGTCATTGAGTTTAGGGCGCCACAAGGGTGATGTTAAGGGTGTGGATGGTGAAATTATGCTCTTTTCTCAAGGACATTATTCAGGTCATGGAGTTCAGGGCGCCACAAGGGTGATGTTAAGGGTGTGGAGGGTGAAATTATGCTCTTATCTCAAGGACAATCATCACGTCATGAAGTTAAGGGCGCCACAAGGGTGATATTAAGGGTATGGATGGTGAAATTATGCTCTTTTTTCAAGGACAATAATCACGTGGTGAAGTTCAGGGCGCCACAAGGGTGATGTTAAGTGTGTGGATGGTGAAATTATGCTCTTTTCTCAAGGACATTTATCAGGTCAAGGAGTTCGGGGCGCCACAAGGGTGATGTTAAGGGTGTGGATGGTGAAATTATGCTCTTTTCTCATTCACAATAATCACGTCATGGAGTTCAGGGCGCCACAAGGGTGATATTAAAGGTGTGGATGGTGAAATTATGCTCTTTTCTCAAGGACATCAATCAGGTCATTGAGTTTAGGGCGCCACAAGGGTGATGTTAAGGGTGTGGATGGTGAAATTAGGCTCTTTTCTCAATGACATCAATCAGGTCATGGAGTTCAGGGCGCCACAAGGGTGATGTTAAGGGTGTGGATGGTGAAATTATGCTCTTTTCTCAAGGACATTAATCAGGTCATGGAGTTCAGGGCGCCACAAGGGTGATGTTAAGGGTGTGGATGGTGAAATTATGCTCTTTTCTCAAGGACATTAATCAGGTCATGGAGTTCAGGGCGCCACAAGGGTGATGTTAAGGGTCTGGATGGTGAAAATATGCTCTTTTCTCAAGGACATTAATCAGGTCATTGAGTTCGAGGCGCCACAAGGGTGATGTTAAGGGTCTGGATGGTGAAATTATGCTCTTTTCTCCAGGACAATAATCACGTCATGGAGTTCAGGGTGCCACAAGGGTGATGTTAGGTGTGTGGATGGTGAAATTATGCTCTTTTCTCGAGGACATCAATCAGGTCATGGAGTTCAGGGCGCCACAAGGGTGATGTTGAGTGTGTGGATGGTGAAATTATGCTCTTTTCTCAGGGACAATAATCACGTGGTGAAGTTCAGGGCGCCACAAGGGTGATGTTAAGTGTGTGGATGGTGAAATTATGCTCTTTTCTCAAGGACATCAATCAGGTCATGGAGTTCGGGGCGCCACAAGGGTGATGTTAAGGGTGTGGATGGTGTAATTATGCTCTTTTCTCATTCACAATAATCACGTCATGGAGTTCAGGGCGCCACAAGGGTGATGTCAAGGTTGTGGATGGTGAAATTATGCTCTTCTCTCGAGGACAACAATCAGGTCATGAAGTTCAGGGCGCCACAAGGGTGATGTTAAGGGAGTGGATGGTGAAATTATGCTCTTTTCTCAATGTCATCAATCAGGTCATGGAGTTCAGGGCGCCACAAGGGTGATGTTAAGGGTGTGGGTGTTGAAAATATGCTCTTTTCTCAAGGACATTAATCACGTCATGGAGTTCAGGGCGCCACATGGGTGATGTTAAGGGTGTGGATGGTGAAATTATGCTCTTTTCTCAAGGACGATAATCACGTGGTGGAGTTCAGGGCGCCATAAGGGTGATGTTAAGGGTCTGGATGGTGAAATTATGCTCTTTCCTCAAGGACATTAATCAGGTCATTGAGTTCAGGGCGCCACAAGGGTAATGTTAAGGGTCTGGATGGTGAAATTATGCTCTTTTCTCAAGGACATTAATCAGGTTATGGAGTTCAGGGCGCCACAAGGGTGATGTTAAGGGTGTGGATGGTGAAATTATGCTCTTCTCTCAAGGACATTCATCAGGTTATGGAGTTCAGGGCGCCACAAGGGTGATGTTGAGGGTGTGGATGGTGAAATTATGCTCTTTTCTCAAGGACATTAATCAGGTCATGGAGTTCAGGGCGCCACAAGGGTGATGTTAAGGGTCTGGATGGTGAAATTATGCTCTTTTCTCAAGGACATTAATCAGGTCATGGAGTTCAGGGCGCCACAAGGGTGATGTTAAGGGTGGGGATGGTGAAATTATGCTCTTTTCTCAAGGACATTAATCAGGTCATGGAGTTCAGGTTGCCACAAGGGTGATGTTAAGGGTTTGGATGGTGAAATTATGCTCTTTTCTCAAGGACATCAATCAGGTCATGGATTTCAGGGCGACACAAGGGTGATGTTAAGGGTCTGGATGGTGAAATTATGCTCTTTTCTCAAGGACATCAATCAGGTCATGGAGTTCAGGGCGCCACAAGGGTGATGTTAAGGGTGTTGATGGTGAAATTATGCTCTTTTCTCATGCACAATAATCACGTCATGGAGTTCAGGGCGCCACAAGGGTGATGTTAAGGGTGTGGATGATGAAATTATGCTCTTTTCTCGAGGACATTAATCAGGTCATGGAGTTCAGGGCGCCACAAGGGTGATGTTAACGGTCTGGATGGTGAAATTATGCTCTTTTCTCATGGACATTAATCAGGTCATGGAGTTCAGGGCGCCACAAGGGTGATGTTAAGAGTGTGGATGGTGAAATTATGCTCTTCTCTCAAGGACAATGATCACGTGGTGGAGTTCAGGGCGCCACAAGGGTGATGTTAAGGGTGTGGATGGTGGAATTATGCTCTTTTCTCAAGGACGATAATCACGTGGTGTAGTTCAGGGCGCCACAAGGGTGATGTTAAGGGTGTGGATGGTGAAATTATGCTCTTTTCTCAAGGACATAAATCAGGTCATGGAGTTCAGGGCGCCACAAGGGTGATGTTAAGGGTGTGGATGGTGAAATTATGCTCTTTTCTCCAGGACAATAATCACGTCATGGAGTTCAGGGCACCACAAGGGTGATGTTAAGGGTGTGGATGGTGAAATTATGCTCTTTTCTCAAGGACAAGAATCACGTGGTGGAGTTCAGGGCACCACAAGGGTGATGTTGAGGGTCTGGATGGTGAAATTATGCTCTTTTCTCAAGGACATCTATCAGGTCATGAAGTTCAGGGCGCCACATGGGTGATGTTAAGGGTGTGGATGGAGAAATTATGCTCTTTTCTCAAGGACGATAATCACGTGGTGGAGTTCAGGGCGCAACAAGGGTGATGTTAAGGGTCTGGATGGTGAAATTAGGCTCTTTCCTCGAGGACATTTTTCAGGTCATTAAGTTCAGGGCGCCACAGGGGTGATGTTAAGGGTGTGGATGGTGGAATTATGCTCTTTTCTCAAGGACGATAATCACGTGGTGGAGTTCAGGGCGCCACAAGGGTGATGTTAAGGGTCTGGATGATGAAATTATGCTCTTTTCTCAAGGACATTATTCAGGTCATGGAATTCAGGGCGCCACAAGGGTGATGTTAAGGGTGTGGATGGTGAAATTATGCTCGTTTCTCAAAGACAAGAATCACGTGGTGGAGTTCAGGGTGCCACAAGGGTGATGTTAAGAGTGTGGATGGTGAAATTATGCTCTTTTCTCAAGGGCAATAATCAGGTCATGGAGTTCAGGGCGCCACAAGGGTGATGTTAAGGGTCTGGATGGTGAAATTATGCTCTTTTCTCAAGGACATCAATCAGGTCATGGAGTTCGGGGCGCCAAAAGGGTGATGTTAAGGGTGTGGATGGTGTAATTATGCTCTTTTCTCATTCAAAATAATCACGTCATAGAGTTCAGGGCGCCACAAGGGTGATGTCAAGGTTGTGGATGGTGAAATTATGCTCTTTTCTCAAGGACATTAATCAGGTCATGGAGTTCAGGGCGCCACAAGGGTGATGTTAAGGGTGTGGATGGTGAAATTATGCTCTTTTCTCAATGACATCAATCAGGTCATGGAGTTCAGGGCGCCACAAGGGTGATGTTAAGGGTGTGGATGGTGGAATTACGCTCTTTTCTCAGGGACATAATTCAGGTCATGGAGTTCAGGGCGCCACATGGGTGATGTTAAGGGTGTGGATGGTGAAATTATGCTCTTTTCTCAAGGACGATAATCACGTGGTGGAGTTCAGGGCGCCATAAGGGTGATGTTAAGGGTCTGGATGGTGAAATTATGCTCTTTCCTCAAGGACATTAATCAGGTCATGGAGTTCAGGGCGCCACAAGGGTGATGTTAAGGGTACGGAGGGTGGAATTAGGCTCTTTTCTCAAGGACGATAATCACGTCATTGAGTTCAGGGCGCCACAAGGGTGATGTTAAGATTGTGAATGGTAAAATTATGCTCTTTTCTCAAGGACATTAATCAGGTCATGGAGTTCAGGGTGCCACAAGGGTGATGTTAAGGGTTCGGATGGTGAAATTATGCTCTTTTCTCAAGGACATAAATCAGGTCATGGAGTTCAGGGCGCCCCAAGGGTGATGTTAAGGGTGTGGATGGTGAAATTATGCTCTTTTCTCAAGGACAATAATCAGGTCATTGAGTTCAGGGCGCCACAAGGATGATGTTATGTGTGTGGATGGTGAAATTATGCTCTTTTCTCAAGGACATTAATCGGGTCATGGAGTTCAGGGCGCCACAAGGGTGATGTTGAGGGTGTGGATGGTGAAATTTTGCTCTTTTCTCGAGGACTATAATCAGGTCATGGAGTTCAGGGTGCCACAAGGGTGATGTTAAGGGTGTGGATGGTGAAATTATGCTCTTTTCTCAAAGACATCAATCAGGTCATGGAGTTCAGGGCGCCACAGGGGCGATGTTAAGGGTGTGGATGGTGGAATTATGCTCTTTTCTCAGGGACAATAATCAGGTCATTGTGTTCAGGGCGCCACAAGGGTGATGTTAAGGGTGTGTATGGTGAAATTATGCTCTTTTCTCAAGGACATCAATCAGGTCATTGAGTTCAGGGCGCCACAAGGGTGATGTTAAGGGTGTGGATGGTAAAATTATGCTCTTTTCTCGAGGACATCAATCAGGTCATTGAGTTCAGGGCGCCACAAGGGCGATGTTGAGGGTGTGGATGGTGAAATTATGCTTTTTTCTCAAGGTCAATAATCAGGTCATTGAGTTTAGGGCGCCACCGGGGTGATGTCAAGGGTGTGGATGGTAAAATTATGCTCTTTTCTCAAGGACATTATTCAGGTCATTGAGTTTAGGGCGCCACAAGGGTGATGTTAAGGGTGTGGATGGTGAAATTATGCTCTTTTCTCAAGGACATTATTCAGGTCATGGAGTTCAGGGCGCCACAAGGGTGATGTTAAGGGTGTGGAGGGTGAAATTATGCTCTTATCTCAAGGACAATCATCACGTCATGGAGTTAAGGGCGCCACAAGGGTGATGTTAAGGGTATGGATGGTGAAATTATGCTCTTTTCTCAAGGACAATAATCACGTGGTGAAGTTCAGGGCGCCACAAGGGTGATGTTAAGTGTGTGGATGGTGAAATTATGCTCTTTTCTCAAGGACATTTATCAGGTCAAGGAGTTCGGGGCGCCACAAGGGTGATGTTAAGGGTGTGGATGGTGAAATTATGCTCTTTTCTCATTCACAATAATCACGTCATGGAGTTCAGGGCGCCACAAGGGTGATGTTAAGGGTGTGGATGGTGAAATTATGCTCTTTTCTCAAGGACATCAATCAGGTCATTGAGTTTAGGGCGCCACAAGGGTGATGTTAAGGGTGTGGATGGTGAAAGTAGGCTCTTTTCTCAATGACATCAATCAGGTCATGGAGTTCAGGGCGCCACAAGGGTGATGTTAAGGGTGTGGATGGTGAAATTATGCTCTTTTCTCAAGGACATTAATCAGGTCATGGAGTTCAGGGCGCCACAAGGGTGATGTTAAGGGTGTGGATGGTAAAATAATGCTCTTTTCTCAAGGACATTAATCAGGTCATGGAGTTCAGGGCGCCACAAGGGTGATGTTAAGGGTCTGGATGGTGAAAATATGCTCTTTTCTCAAGGACATTAATCAGGTCATTGAGTTCAAGGCGCCACAAGGGTGATGTTAAGGGTCTGGATGGTGAAATTATGCTCTTTTCTTCAGGACAATAATCACGTCATGGAGTTCAGGGTGCCACAAGGGTGATGTTAGGTGTGTGGATGGTGAAATTATGCTCTTTTCTCGAGGACATCAATCAGGTCATGGGGTTCAGGGCGCCACAAGGGTGATGTTAAGTGTGTGGATGGTGAAATTATGCTCTTTTCTCAGGGACAATAATCACGTGGTGAAGTTCAGGGCGCCACAAGGGTGATGTTAAGTGAGTGGATGGTGAAATTATGCTCTTTTCT
Source organism: Brachyptera risi (assembly GCA_964007535.1). Taxonomy (NCBI): domain Eukaryota; kingdom Metazoa; phylum Arthropoda; class Insecta; order Plecoptera; family Taeniopterygidae; genus Brachyptera; species Brachyptera risi. The sequence continues at coordinate 16,835,258 of OZ023326.1, forward strand.
CAAGGACATCAATCAGGTCATGGAGTTCGGGGCGCCACAAGGGTGATGTTAAGGGTATGGATGGTGTAATTATGCTCTTTTCTCATTCACAATAATCACGTCATGGAGTTCAGGGCGCCACAAGGGTGATGTTAAGGTTGTGGATGGTGAAATTATGCATTTCTCTCAAGGACATCAATCAGGTCATGAAGTTCAGGGCGCCACAAGGGTGATGTTAAGGGAGTGGATGGTGAAATTATGCTCTTTTCTCAATGTCATCAATCAGGTCATGGAGTTCAGGGCGCCACAAGGGTGATGTTAAGGGTGTGGGTGTTGAAAATATGCTCTTTTCTCAAGGACATTAATCACGTCATGGAGTTCAGGGCGCCACATGGGTGATGTTAAGGGTGTGGATGGTGAAATTATGCTCTTTTCTCAAGGACGATAATCACGTGGTGGAGTTCAGGGCGCCATAAGGGTGATGTTAAGGGTCTGGATGGTGAAATTATGCTCTTTCCGAAAGGACATTAATCAGGTCATTGAGTTCAGGGCGCCACAAGGGTGATGTTAAGGGTCTGGAAGGTGAAATTATGCTCTTTTCTCAAGGACATTAATCAGGTTATGGAGTTCAGGGCGCCACAAGGGTGATGTTAAGGGTGTGGATGGTGAAATTATGCTCTTCTCTCAAGGACATTCATCAGGTTATGGAGTTCAGGGCGCCACAAGGGTGATGTTGAGGGTGTGGATGGTGAAATTATGCTCTTTTCTCAAGGACAAGAATCACGTGGTGGAGTTCAGGGTGCCACAAGGGTGATGTTAAGAGTGTGGATAGTGAAATTATAATCTTTTCTCAAGGGCAATAATCAGGTCATGGAGTTCAGGGCGCCACAAGGGTGATGGTAAGGGTCTGGATGGTGAAATTATGCTCTTTTCTCAAGGACATTGATCAGGTCATGGAGTTCAGGGCGCCACAAGGGTGATGTTAAGGGTCTGGATGGTGAAATTATGCTCTTTTCTCAAGGACATTAATCAGGTCATGGAGTTCAGGGCGCCACAAGGGTGATGTTAAGGGTGGGGATGGTGAAATTATGCTCTTTTCTCAAGGACATTAATCAGGTCATGAAGTTCAGGTTGCCACAAGGGTGATGTTAAGGGTTTGGATGGTGAAATTATGCTCTTTTCTCAAGGACATCAATCAGGTCATGGATTTCAGGGCGCCACAAGGGTGATGTTAAGGGTCTGGATGGTGAAATTATGCTCTTTTCTCAAGGACATCAATCAGGTCATGGAGTTCAGGGCGCCACAAGGGTGATGTCAAGGGTGTGGATGGTGAAAATATGCTCTTTTCTCATGCACAATAATCACGTCATGGAGTTCAGGGCGCCACAAGGGTGATGTTAAGGGTGTGGATGATGAAATTATGCTCTTTTCTCAAGGACATTAATCAGGTCATGGAGTTCAGGGCGCCACAAGGGTGATGTTAACGGTCTGGATGGTGAAATTATGCTCTTTTCTCATGGACATTGATCAGGTCATGGAGTTCAGGGCGCCACAAGGGTGATGTTAAGGGTGTGGATGGTGAAATTATGCTCTTTTCTCAAGGACAATGATCACGTGGTGGAGTTCAGGGCGCCACAAGGGTGATGTTAAGGGTGTGGATGGTGGAATTATGCTCTTTTCTATAGGACGATAATCACGTGGTGGAGTTCAGGGCGCCACAAGGGTGATGTTAAGGGTGTGGATGGTGAAATTATGCTCTTTTCTCAAGGACATAAATCAGGTCATGGAGTTCAGGGCGCCACAAGGGTGATGTTAAGGGTGTGGATGGTGAAATTATGCTCTTTTCTCAAGGACAATAATCACGTCATGGAGTTCAGGGCACCACAAGGGTGATGTTAAGGGTGTGGATGGTGAAATTATGCTCTTTTCTCAAGGACAAGAATCACGTGGTGGAGTTCAGGGCACCACAAGGGTGATGTTGAGGGTCTGGATGGTGAAATTATGCTCTTTTCTCAAGGACATCTATCAGGTCATGGAGTTCAGGGCGCCACATGGGTGATGTTAAGGGTGTGGATGGAGAAATTATGCTCTTTTCTCAAGGACGATAATCACGTGGTGGAGTTCAGGGCGCCACAAGGGTGATGTTAAGGGTCTGGATGGTGAAATTAGGCTCTTTCCTCGAGGACATTTTTCAGGTCATTAAGTTCAGGGCGCCACAGGGGTGATGTTAAGGGTGTGGATGGTGGAATTATGCTCTTTTCTCAGGGACGATAATCACGTGGTGGAGTTCAGGGCGCCACAAGGGTGATGTTAAGGGTCTGGATGATGAAATTATGCTCTTTTCTCAAGGACATTAATCAGGTCATGGAATTCAGGGCGCCACAAGGGTGATGTTAAGGGTGTGGATGGTGAAATTATGCTCGTTTCTCAAGGACAAGAATCACGTGGTGGAGTTCAGGGTGCCACAAGGGTGATGTTAAGAGTGTGGATGGTGAAATTATGCTCTTTTCTCAAGGGCAATAATCAGGTCATGGAGTTCGGGGCGCCACAAGGGTGATGTTAAGGGTGTGGATGGTGTAATTATGCTCTTTTCTCATTCAAAATAATCACGTCATAGAGTTCAGGGCGCCACAAGGGTGATGTCAAGGTTGTGGATGGTGAAATTATGCTCTTTTCCCAAGGACATTAATCAGGTCATGGAGTTCAGGGCGCCACAAGGGTGATGTTAAGGGTGTGGATGGTGAAATTATGCTCTTTTCTCAATGACATCAATCAGGTCATGGAGTTCAGGGCGCCACAAGGGTGATGTTAAGGGTGTGGATGGTGAAATTACGCTCTTTTCTCAGGGACATAATTCAGGTCATGGAGTTCAGGGCGCCACATGGGTGATGTTAAGGGTGTGGATGGTGAAATTATGCTCTTTTCTCAAGGACGATAATCACGTGGTGGAGTTCAGGGCGCCATAAGGGTGATGTTAAGGGTCTGGATGGTGAAATTATGCTCTTTCCTCAAGGACATTAATCAGGTCATGGAGTTCAGTGCGCCACAAGGGTGATGTTAAGGGTGTGGATGGTGGAATTATGCTCGTTTCTCATGCACAATAATCACGTCATGGAGTTCAGGGCGCCACAAGGGTGATGTTAAGGGTGTGGATGGTGAAATTATGCTCTTTTCTCAAGGACATTAATCAGTTCATGGAGAGCAGGGCGCCACAAGGGTGATGTTAAGGGTGTGGATGGTGAAATTATGCTCTTTTCTCAAGGACATTAATCAGGTCATGGAGTTCAGGGCGCCACAAGGGTGATGTTAAGGGTGTGGATGGTGAAATTAGGCTCTTTTCTCAAGGACATTAATCAGGTCATGGAGTTCAGGACGCCACAAGGGTGATGTAAAGGGTCTGGATGGTGAAATTATGCTCTTTTCTCGAGGACATTTATCAGGTCATGGAGTTCAAGGCACCACAAGGGTGATGTTAAGGGTGTGGATAGTGAAATAGGGCTCTCTTCTCAAGGACATTATACAGGTCATGGAGTTCAGGGCGCCACAAGGGTGATGTTAAGGGTCTGGATGGTGAAATTATCCTCTTTCCTCAAGGACAATAATCACGTGGTGAAGTTCAGGGCGCCACAAGAGTGATGTTAAGGGTCTGGATGGTGAAATTATGCTCTTTTCTCAAGGAGGACAATAATCACGTCATGGAGTTCAGGGCGCCACAAGGGTGATGTTAAGTGTGTGGATGGTGAAATTATGCTCTTTTCTCAAGGACAATAATCACGTGGTGAAGTTCAGGGCGCCACAAGGGTGATGTTAAGTGTGTGGATGGTGAAATTATGCTCTTTTCTCAAGGACATCAATCAGGTCATGGAGTTCAGGGCGCCACGAGGGTGATGTTAAGTGTGTGGATGGTGAAATTATGCTCTTCCCTCAGGGACAATAATCACGTGGTGAAGTTCAGGGCGTCAAAAGGGTGATGTTAAGTGTGTGGATGGTGAAAGTATGCTCTTTTCTCAAGGACATCAATCAGGTCATGGAGTTCAGGGCGCCACAAGGGTGATGTTAAGTGTGTGGATGGTGAAATTATGCTATTTTCTAAGGGACAATAATCACGTGGTGAAGTTCAGGGTGCCACAAGGGTGATGTTAAGTGTGTGGATGGTGAAATTATGCTCTTTTCTCAAGGACATCAATCAGGTCATGGAGTTCAGGGCGCCACAAGGGTGATGTTAAGTGTGTTGATGGTGAAATTATGCTCTTTTCTCAGGGACAATAATCACGTGGTGGAGTTCAGGGCGCCACAGGGGTGATGTTAGGAGTGTGGTTGGTAAAATTATGCTCTTTCCTCAGGGACATCAATCAGGTCATGGAGTTCAGGGCGCCACGAGGGTGATGTTAAGTGTGTGGATGGTGAAATTATGCTCTTTCCTCAGGGACAATAATCACGTGGTGAAGTTCAGGGCGCCACAAGGGTGATGTTAAGGGTCTGGATGGTGAAATTATGCTCTTTTCTCAAGGACAATCATCAGGTCATGGAGTTCAGGGCGCCACAAGGGTGATGTTAAGGGTGTTGATGGTGAAATTATGCTCTTTTCTCTAGGACATTAATCAGGTCATGGAGTTCAGGTTGCCACAAGGGTGATGTTAAGGGTTCGGATGGTGAAATTATGCTCTTTTCTCAAGGACATCAATCAGGTCATGGATTTCAGGGCGCCACAAGGGTGATGTTAAGGGTCTGGATGGTGAAATTATGCTCTTTTCTCATGCACAATAATCACGTCATGGAGTTCAGGGCGCCACAAGGGTGATGTTAAGGGTGTGGATGATGAAATTATGCTCTTTTCTCAAGGACATTAATCAGGTCATGGAGTTCAGGGCGCCACAAGGGTGATGTTAAGATGCTACTAGTCGGTCGCGATTTCAGCATAAAATGGATGTATTTTCATTCAACTCTCATGAGCCAACGACACGTTCGATGACTTTCAAATTTCGAATGTGATTCAGTCACAGGTCAATCTGATTTAACGAGGTACTTTTGTTCCTCAAATATTTTTTTGTTCATATATAAACTTCAATCAAACTAAGGCGAAATTCGGTGATTTTTCTGATTTCATGTCATGTAATAGCGCCTCGGTGATCGCGCACACATGAGATTTAATTTACGTCACAGTCAAGATACATCCTTTAACTATACACCCCAAAAATTTGACAACAATCGCTCGATTGGTTTCTTCACAGTTACTGTTTACAATTGGCGTGTTTTTCTCGTGTGACCACATTACACATTTTTTAATATATCTAAAGAAACTCAAACGCCTGAGGGGTATACGCCTTCTTATACATATTTGTACATTGGGTAGTCTATCGATGTCACCCGATAACACGTCATACACAATCATTCACCGCCGAGTCAAAGAGATTATTTATTAGCAAAAATATGTCAAGATAAGAACGCAAGGGACAGATGATATTTGCCGCTACCTCATTTGGCGTATCGACACACCAAGCCGTTTGTGCTAATTGATAGTGGAGACGCTCGATCGGTTCTTTCACATTCAGACTAGAAGTCATTTTGTCAAAACGTATCAACTAGAAGTCGGCTAAAAGTAGAGATTGCTAAAGCAATCATTTGGCCACGTGGACTGTGAGTATGTTCTCGCAGAAAAAAATGTTTCATTTATCGGTACAAAATGACCTAGAAGTCTTAAACCAAAACATTACTTTACATTCATTACTATACCAAAAATGTGATGCTATCGATTAGGTAATCGTATTGAATTATGAAACCAATTAAAAAATTAGTAATTACTAAACATACTTGTGTTATGCCTGGGTTGGTTAGTTGTCACCTCACGGTCATAGAACACTGTTATTGATTATTAATTGTTATTAGTTTTTTCATGCTTTTTTCACACACAGCCCTCTCCATCTTTGCACAACCATTTACGAATTCATGTTTTAACAAGTTTTATAGGATCTATATGATTCTTGCCATTTATTTCTACAAACTACCTGCCCATATAACTAGCCTCACCGAACTTCCATCTATCAAATACAACCTGAAATCTTTCCTACTCCAGAACCCCTTCTATGACCTCAATGAATTCCTTACTTCAAAGTCACACTAGAGTTGGACAATCATTGCATCATAGCATAGTCCTATATAATATCATTCTGTCTTGTTCAATCATATCTCTCTGTCTCCTCATTTTTATATCTAGTTGTAAGTTTTTATATTTCCTATATTTGTACCATGTGCGAATCTCTGGACTAAATAAAATGAAAAATACAAAATAGTCATGTTATTGTTATTATTGAAAATGATCATTATACGGCGCCGCGCGGCAGTCGATATCTTCTATTTATATTGGGTTTAACGACGGATTGTACTGATGATCAGCCTGATCTATTGGCTTCGGTGAATGATATATGAGATTCTGGGATAATGAGAAGAAAAGTTATGTTATTATGCTTTTTGGGGATGGTGGGAAGGAGTCGTCCTTGGCCTGTTCCATGTATCAACCTGAACGACAGAGGGCAAGCACGATGCACCTCTGACCTCAGTCAGGATAGTCGACCAGGTCGTAAATCGAATCCCGGTCTCCTGAATTATGGTTCAGTGCGCTAGCCAATCGACCACCAGTGTCAGTTGCACAGTAAATATCCAAGACGAAGCTGAAGGCCTTCCGAAATATAGGTCACTAATGCCAGGAGCCACGACCTTTCGTCATTTCACTCATCCTTATTCCTTTAATTCGTATAACGATTCATTCATCACGTAAGCAGAACGAGAATTCTTATTTCTTATGAATGATCCATTCACATAATCATGGATGAGCGTAAGCGAAGAATCAATTTGGCCGTTAACATTAAAAAATAAAAATGTCACAATAAATATGTTGATGAAACGTGATAATACTTGTAAAAGTTTTTTTGGTGTCCTTCTCCCCCCTTGGCATTACCGAACAAGACATCATAGAGAGAGACCATTCTGTGTGGTTCTTATCCTTGGTCAGGACTCACGTCATAGTCCTGTGTTGACGCTGGGAGTGTGCATGTCGGGACTGACAATTCCTTATGCGCGTCACAAAATAATTACAGAAAACTACAACAAAAATAAAGATTCAGACCACCAAAAAATCGATAATGATTTCGATCGATATTCCATTTATCATTTCGATTCGATCGAATGGAATTCCTAATATTTCAATATTCTCGATCGATTTTTGATAAAGTACTATTCGGTATCGCTCACAAATTCTCGCTCCCTACAAATAATGTATGCATTCAAAAAATTATATTTATAGACAGTCTCTTCAGTATTCTGTTCTACAAACGAAATCAGATAATATATGAAGTTATTACATCTCGTAAATGAAATATACAAAATTGGGTTATTTAAATCGTGATAATGTGTACTTAATCGACCCTACGAGCAAAGGTCTCATCATGGACTTATAATAGTAACTGGTCTCATCCTCTTCAGGGTTTAAGTATTTGCTGAATGCTGTCATACCAGAATAGACCTCTACTGGTTTTGAGTAAAATCGGGTATTTTGGCAAATTCCCATAAGAGAATAACAACGGGTTATTTTTGTCAATTTTATTCAAACGCCGAGATGAAATTTCAACAGAATGGTAATATGATCTCAATAGGCCCTTACCTACATGTTTTTACGAAGTTACAATTAATTTGGTTCGGTCGTTTTCAAAAAAATTATATATTATATTGAAAAAATGAAACAATTGCAATTCCCTGAAAATAATTGAGTAGATTTTTGATTTTTCACTTTTTAATTGAATTTTTTCGAGACGTAAAACAGTCCGCTGGATCCGAATTTGGACACGAAATCTCGCTAAAAAATTCCAATCGACCGCAACGTCGCCCGAAGGTGCCGGCTATTTCGATGCCGGGCGGCGGCGTCGTCGTCGTCGATCCGAGTGCGGTAGCGCGATGCGGTCTTCAGATTCAGGCGGCAATCTTGCCTCTGGAGCCGATGAAAATTTCACCGTCGGCAAAAAACGTTGCCAAAGTTGTGACCGGAAAATACGTCCGAAACGGTCGAAGGACGGCCGCCGGCTGCTATACGGACCCTCCTGCAAAGTCCGTTTACACGAAAAATGACCCAAAATGGCCACCATCGGGACGAGAAAGGCGATTAGAAGAAATTAATTTCTGGGTTTCAAACTGGCCAATCAGGTCGGGGTAGGATTTGCGATACCCACCTATACCTTGATCTCGGATACGGAACAGATTCTTTTCGAAAGTGAAATGCTCGCCATTTCCACATCGGTGACCCGATTCAGCGAGTTTTCCAGCATGTGAATTCGGATAAGATAATGTACCAATTTATCGAAAAAAATTCGCATACAATTCGATTGACGATTTTTTTTTTGAAATGTGTCGGCCGCCGTGGTCACAAAGAAAAACATGCCGTGGCGGGTGAACGGGTGGGCCAAATCGATCGGGGTTAAAACCACAGGATAGGAGACGACGTTTTCCCGAACTGTTTTCGGAAAATCCATTTTCCGAGCAATGGTGTCGGCGGCCGAAGAGTGCTCACCTTCCCGGTGATATTGCGAGTTACCAGACAAACGCGCGAACTCGAGATGAACAGATTCGGAAAGGTCTAGTCGAGTCCTTTCATAAAAGTGCCGGTCGAATGAGATGGGACTCAGCTGGTTCGACCGGGTACGTGTCGGCGCGGTCCCGCGGACTTTCGACGCCGCCGCCGTCGACGGAAGTGCGAAAGGGGAATGCAGTTTCTAGATTCTGGCGGGGATCGATCACCTCTATCACCGGGAAAAATTTCGTAGTCGGACATTTGCGGAAGATATTTGTGAAAAACTCGTTTTTCCGGCAATGAAAGACAAGTCCGCAGGACTCGAACCCCGAACCCCCGCGACGGTTTTCGGCAAGAGGTGGTGAATTATAGTACTTTTTTGGTGTACGACATTCACCGAAGACGAGAAAAACTTTCCCGGGGGTGTTCGGGGTTCGATTCCCGCGAACTCGCAATTTGTCTTTGGCGAGTATGTTGTGATTGGGCTTCGGCAGTTGGAGGAATAGAAAGTCCGCCTCTGAGAAAAATCTTATCGGGAGTAGAACACTTCTGTGGCTGGCAAGTTTCGGTATAGGCGGACTGTTATATTTTCGAAAACTTGAAAAAACGTGATTTAGACACCAAAAAATCGATAATTTCGATCGATATTCAATAGGCCTATCATCGTTTCGATTCGTTCGAATGGAATTCCTGATTTTCTGATATGTTTGATATAGCACTATTCGGTATCGCTTACAATTTCTTGATTGAAGGGCAACACTACAAATAATGTATTCATTCGAAAAATGATATTAAAATGATATTACATTAATTATTTTATAGACAGTCCTATATAGACAGTTTCTTCAGTTCTCTGTTTTACAGATGAAATCAGATAACATATGAAGTTATTCCATCTCATAAATGAAATATACAACATTGGGTTATTTAAATCGTGATAATGTGTAGGCCTACTTAATCGACCCTACGACTTACGAGCAATGGTCTCATCCTCTTCAGGGCTTAAGTATTTATATATGAGCCTATATGAATTAGTGAAAATCATTAAAATGTTCATGATAAATTAAAAGGTAAATATTTTTTAGAAAACAAGTAGATTTTTGATTTTGGATTGAGAAAGCGATTATTTTTATATCCACTGCAGATTTGGACCCTAAAGATTAGGCGACCATTGGTTGTAGAAATCAACTTTTCTCGATTGAATATACATTTAAAAAAATAGAAATATATCAATATGAGATAGATGGAGAGTAAAAATAAATATATACATAAAAATGAAATGAATGAATAAACATACAAATATTAGAATATCAAAAACTTGTTGACAAATTCATCATTCGTGTATACTACACGCTCAGCAAAGGATTGCGAGTTCATGATTGTTTTTCCCTCGCATCCAGTGAATCGTCCATAATAAATATCACCTCAGAGCAGCTGATAACGCTGTAGCCTGATCTATTCTTGAGCTCGATCACTTTTAATATCTTCATTCCACTGTATTGAGGGTCTCAATTGACCGTCTATCATGTCAATTATCACTAACGGTTAGAAGCTTCGATCCTGCAAAACGTTCGGCGGCATATTTTGCTTTGACAGTAATAAATCAAACTACCAATTTGTCAGCTGACGGGTCAAACCCTGTAACTTATCTAGGCAACTCAAATTTCGTCCCTGTATAAAGGGCTTGCCTATCTTGCCCGAAATAGTTTTGAGAGTGACTAGTGGAGCCTTAAGTGTGTGGATGGTGAAATTATGCTCTTTTCTCATGGACATTAATCAGGTCATGGAGTTCAGGGCGCCACAAGGGTGATGTTAAGGGTGTGGATGGTGAAATTATGCTCTTTTCTCAAGGACAATGATCACGTGGTGGAGTTCAGGGCGCCACAAGGGTGATGTTAAGGGTGTGGATGGTGGAATTATGCTCTTTTCTCAAGGACGATAATCACGTGGTGGAGTTCAGGGCGCCACAAGGGTGATGTTAAGGGTGTGGATGGTGAAATTATGCTCTTTTCTCAAGGACATAAATCAGGTCATGGAGTTCAGGGCGCCACAAGGGTGATGTTAAGGGTGTGGATGGTGAAATTATGCTCTTTTCTCAAGGACAATAATCACGTCATGGAGTTCAGGGCACCACAAGGGTGATGTTAAGGGTGTGGATGGTGAAATTATGCTCTTTTCTCAAGGACAAGAATCACGTGGTGGAGTTCAGGGCACCACAAGGGTGATGTTGAGGGTCTGGATGGTGAAATTATGCTCTTTTCTCAAGGACATCTATCAGGTCATGGAGTTCAGGGCGCCACATGGGTGATGTTAAGGGTATGGATGGAGAAATTATGCTCTTTTCTCAAGGACGATAATCACGTGGTGGAGTTCAGGGCGCCACAAGGGTGATGTTAAGGGTCTGGATGGTGAAATTAGGCTCTTTCCTCGAGGACATTTTTCAGGTCATTAAGTTCAGGGCGCCACAGGGGTGATGTTAAGGGTGTGGATGGTGGAATTATGCTCTTTTCTCAAGGACGATAATCACGTGGTAGAATTCAGGGCGCCACAAGGGTGATGTTAAGGGTCTGGATGATGAAATTATGCTCTTTTCTCAAGGACATTAATCAGGTCATGGAATTCAGGGCGCCACAAGGGTGATGTTAAGGGTGTGGATGGTGAAATTATGCTCGTTTCTCAAGGACAAGAATCACGTGGTGGAGTTCAGGGTGCCACAAGGGTGATGTTAAGAGTGTGGATGGTGAAATTATGCTCTTTTCTCAAGGGCAATAATCAGGTCATGGAGTACAGGGCGCCACAAGGGTGATGTTAAGTGTCTGGATGGTGAAATTATGCTCTTTTCTCAAGGACATCAATCAGGTCATGGAGTTCGGGGCGCCACAAGGGTGATGTTAAGGGTGTGGATGGTGTAATTATGCTCTTTTCTCATTCAAAATAATCACGTCATAGAGTTCAGGGCGCCACAAGGGTGATGTCAAGGTTGTGGATGGTGAAATTATGCTCTTTTCTCAAGGACATTAATCAGGTCATGGAGTTCAGGGCGCCACAAGGGTGATGTTTTGGGTGTGGATGGTGAAATTATGCTCTTTTCTCAATGACATCAATCAGGTCATGGAGTTCAGGGCGCCACAAGGGTGATGTTAAGGGTGTGGATGGTGAAATTACGCTCTTTTCTCAGGGACATAATTCAGGTCATGGAGTTCACGGCGCCACATGGGTGATGTTAAGGGTGTGGATGGTGAAATTATGCTCTTTTCTCAAGGACGATAATCACGTGGTGGAGTTCAGGGCGCCATAAGGGTGATGTTAAGGGTCTGGATGGTGAAATTATGCTCTTTCCTCAAGGACATTAATCAGGTCATGGAGTTCAGGGCGCCACAAGGGTGATGTTAAGGGTCTGGATGGTGAAATTATGCTCTTTTCTCAAGGACGTTAATCAGGTCATGGAGTTCAGGGCGCCACAAGGGTGATGTTAAGGAACTGGATGGTGCAATTAGACTCATTTCTCAAGGACATTGATCAGGTTATGGAGTTCAGGGCACCACAAGGGTGATGTTAAGGGTGTGGATGGTGAAATTATGCTCTTTTCTCAAGTACAAGAATCACGTGGTGGAGTTCAGGGTGCCACAAGGGTGATGTTAAGAGTGTGGATGGTGAAGTCAGGCTCTTTTTTCAAGGACATTAATCAGGTCATGGAGTTCAGGGCGCCACAAGGGTGATGTTAAGGGTGTGGATGGTGGAATTATGCTCGTTTCTCATGCAAAATAATCACGTTATGGAGTTCAGGGCGCCACAAGGGTGATGTTAAGGGTGTGGATGGTAAAATTATGCTCTTTTCTCAAGGACATTAATCAGTTCATGGAGAGCAGGGCGCCACAAGGGTGATGTTAAGGGTGTGGATGGTGAAATTATGCTCTTTTCTCAAGGACATTAATCAGGTCATGGAGTTCAGGGCGCCACAAGGGTGATGTTAAGGGTGTGGATGGTGAAATTAGGCTCTTTTCTCAAGGACATTAATCAGGTCATGGAGTTCAGGACGCCACAAGGGTGATGTAAAGGGTCTGGATGGTGAAATTATGCTCTTTTCTCGAGGACATTTATCAGGTCATGGAGTTCAAGGCACCACAAGGGTGATGTTAAGGGTGTGGATAGTGAAATAGGGCTCTCTTCTCAAGGACATTATACAGGTCATGGAGTTCAGGGCGCCACAAGGGTGATGTTAAGGGTCTGGATGGTGAAATTATCCTCTTTCCTCAAGGACAATAATCACGTGGTGGAGTTCAGGGCGCCACAAGAGTGATGTTAAGGGTCTGGATGGTGAAATTATGCTCTTTTCTCAAGGAGGACAATAATCACGTCATGGAGTTCAGGGCGCCACAAGGGTGATGTTAAGTGTGTGGATGGTGAAATTATGCTCTTTTCTCAAGGACAATAATCACGTGGTGAAGTTCAGGGCGCCACAAGGGTGATGTTGAGTGTGTGGATGGTGAAATTATGCTCTTTTCTCAAGGACATCAATCAGGTCATGGAGTTCAGGGCGCCACGAGGGTGATGTTAAGTGTGTGGATGGTGAAATTATGCTCTTTCCTCAGGGACAATAATCACGTGGTGAAGTTCAGGGCGCCAAAAGGGTGATGTTAAGTGTGTGGATGGTGAAAGTATGCTCTTTTCTCATGGACATTAATCAGGTCATGGAGTTCAGGGCGCCACAAGGGTGATGTTAAGTGTGTGGATGGTGAAATTATGCTCTTTTCTCAGGGACAATAATCACGTGGTGAAGTTCAGGGTGCCACAAGGGTGATGTTAAGATGCTACTAGTCGGTCGCGATTTCAGCATAAAATGGATGTATATTCATTCAACTCTCATGAGCCAACGACGCGTTCGATGACTTTCAAATTTCGAATGTAATTCAGTCACAGGTCAATCTGATTTATCGAGGTACTTTTGTATCTCAAATATTTTTTTGTTCATATATAAACTTCAATCAAAGTAAGGCGAAATTCAGTGATTTTTCTGATTTCATGTCATGTAATAGCGCCTCGGTGATCGCGCACACATGACATTTAATTTACGTTACAGTCAAGATACATCCTTTAACTATACACCCCAAAAATTTGACAACAATCGCTCGATTGGTTTCTTCACAGTTACTGTTTACAATTAGCGTGTTTTTCTAGTGTGACCACATTACACATTTTTTAATATATCTAAAGAAACTCAAACGCCTGAGGGGTATACGCCTTCTTATACATATTTGTACATTGGGTAGTCTATCGATGTCACCCGATAACACGTCATACACAATCATTCGCCGCCGAGTCAAAAGAGATTATTTATTAGCAAAAATATGTCAAGATAAGAACGCAAAGGACAGATGATATTTGCCGCTACCTCATTTGGCGTATCGACACACCAAGCCGTTTGTGCTAATTGATGGTGGAGACGCTCGATCGGTTCTGTCACATTCAGACTAGAAGTCATTTTGTCAAAACGTATCAACTAGAAGTCGGCTAAAAGTAGAGATTGCTAAAGCAATCATTTGACCATATGGACTGTGTGTATGTTTTCGCAGAAAAAAATGTTTCATTTACCGGTACAAAATGACCCAGAAGTCTCAAACCAAAACATTACTTTACATTCATTACTATACCAAAAATGTGATGCTATCGATTAGGTAATCGTATTGAATTATGAAACCAATCAAAAAATTAGTAATTACTAAACATACTTGTGTTATGCCTAGGTTGGTTAGTTGTCACCTCACGGTCATAGAACATTGTTATTGATTATTGACTGTTATTAGTTTTTTTACGCTTTTTTCACACACAGCCCTCTCCATCTTTGCACAACTCTTTGCACAACCATTTACGAATTCATGTTTTAAGAAGTTTTATAGGATCTATATGATTCTTGCCATTTATTTCTACATCTAAACTACCTGCCCATATAACTAGCCTCACCAAACTTCCATCTATCAAATACAACCTGGAATCTTTCCTACTCCAGAACCCCTTCTATGACCTCAATGAATTCCTTACTTCGAAGTCACACTATAGAGTTAGACAATCATTGCATCATAGCATAGCCCTATATAATATCATTCTGTCTTCTTCAATCATATCTCTCTGTCTCCTCATTTTTATATCTGGTTGTAAGTTTTTATATTTCCTATATTTGTACCATGTGCGAATCTTTGGACTAAATAAAATGAAAAATAAAAAATTGTCATGTTATTGTTATTATTGAAAATGATCATTATATACGGCGCCGCGCGGCAGTCGATATCTTCTATTTATATTGGGTTTAACGACGGATTGTACTGATGATCAGCCTGATCTATTGGCTTCGGTGAATGATATATGAGATACTGGGATAATGAGAAGAAAAGTTATGTTATTATGCTTTTTGGGGATAGTGGGAAGGAGTCGTCCTTGGCCTGTTCCATGTATCAACCTGAACGACAGAGGGCAAGCACGATGCACCTCTGACCTCAGTCAGGATAGTCGACCAGGACGGAAATCGAATCCCGGTCTCCTGAATTATGGTTCAGTGCGCTAGCCAATCGACCACCAGTGTCAGTTGCACAGTAAATATCCGAGACGAAGCTGAAGGCCTTCCGAAATATAGGTCACTGATGCCAGGAGCCACGACCTTGCGTCATTTCACTCATCCTTATTCCTTTAATTCGTATAACGATTCATTCATCACGTAAGCAGAACGAGAATTCTTATTTCTTATGAATGATCCATTCACATAATCATGGATGAGCGTAAGCGAAGAATCAATTTGGCCGTTAACATTAAAAAATAAAAATGTCACAATAAATATGTTGATGAAACGTAATAATACTTGTAAAAAAATTTTTGGTGTCCTTCTTCCCCCTTGGCATTACCGAACAAGACATCATAGAGAGAGACCATTCTGTGTGGTTCTTATCCTTGGTCAGGACTCACGTCATAGTCCTGTGTTGACGCTGGGAGTGTGCATGTCGGGACTGACAATTCCTTATGCGCGTCACAAAATAATTACGGAAAACTACAACAAAAATAAAGATTCAGACCACCAAAAAATCGATAATGATTTCGATCGATATTCCATTTATCATTTCGATTCGATCGAATGGAATTCCTAATATTTCAATATTCTCGATCGATTTTCGATAAAGTACTGTTCGGTATCGCTCACAAATTCTCGCTCCCTACAAATAATGTATGCATTCAAAAAATTATATTTATAGACAGTCTCTTCAGTATTCTGTTCTACAAACGAAATCAGATAATATATGAAGTTTTACATCTCGTAAATGAAATATACAAAATTGGGTTATTTAAATCGTGATAATGTGTACTTAATCGGCCCTACGAGCAAAGGTCTCATCATGGACATATAATAGTAACTGGTCTCATCCTCCTCAGGGTTCAAGTAATTGCTGAATGCTGTCATACCAGAATAGACCTCTACTGGTTTTGAGTAAAATCGGGTATTTTGGCAAATTCCCATAAGAGAATAACAACGGGTTATTTTTGTCAATTTTATTCAAACGCCGAGATGAAATTTCAACAGAATGGTAATATGATCTCGATAGGCCCTTACCTACATGTTTTTACGAAGTTACAATTAATTTGGTTCGGTCGTTTTCAAAAAAATCATATATTATATTGAAAAAATGAAACAATTGCAATTCCCTGAAAATAATTGAGTGGTTTTTTGATTTTTCACTTTTTAATTGAATTTTTTCGAGACGTAAAACAGTCCGATGGATCCGAATCTGGACACGAAATCTCGCTAAAAAATTCCAATCGACCGCAACGTCGCCCGAAGGTGCCGGCTATTTCGATGCCGGGCGGCGGCGTCGTCGTCGATCCGAGTGCGGTAGCGCGATGCGGTCTCCAGATTCAGGCGGCAATCTTGCCTCTGGAGCCGATGAAAATTTCACCGTCGGCAAAAAACGTTGCCAAAGTTGTGACCGGAAAATACGTCCGAAACGGTCGAAGGACGGCCGCCGGCTGCTTTACGGACCCTCCTGCAAAGTCCGTTTACACGAAAAATGACCCAAAATGGCCACCATCGGGACGAGAAAGGCGATTAGAAGAAATTAATTTCTGGGTTTCAAACTGGCCAATCAGGTCGGGGTAGGATTTGCGATACCCACCTATACCTTGATCTCGGATACGGAACAGATTCTTTTCGAAAGTGAAATGCTCGCCATTTCCACATCGGTGACCCGATTCAGCGAGTTTTCCAGCACGTGAATTCGGATAAGATAATGTACGAATTTATCGAAAAAAATTCGCATACAATTCGATTGACGATTTTTTTTTGAAATGTGTCGGCCGCCGTGGTCACAAAGAAAAACATGCCGTGGCGGGTGAACGGGTGGGCCAAATCGATCGGGGTTAAAACCACAGGATAGGAGACGACGTTTTCCCGAACTGTTTTCGGAAAATCCATTTTCCGAGCAATGGTGTCGGCGGCCGAAGAGTGCTCACCTTCCCGGTGATATTGCGAGTTACCAGACAAACGCGCGAACTCGAGATGAACAGATTCGGAAAGGTCTAGTCGAGTCCTTTCATAAAAGTGCCGGTCGAATAAGATGGGACTCCTGGTTCGACCGGGTACGTGTCGGCGCGGTCCCGCGGACTTTCGACGCCGCCGCCGTCGACGGAAGTGCGAAAGGGGAATGCAGTTTCTAGATTCTGGCGGGGATCGATCACCTCTATCACCGGGGAAAATTTCGTAGTCGTCGGACATTTGCGGAAGATATTTGTGAAAAACTCGTTTTTCCGGCAATGAAAGACAAGTCCGCAGGACTCGAACCCCGAACCCCCGCGACGGTTTTCGGCAAGAGGTGGAGAATTATCGTACTATTTTGGTGTACGACATTCACCGAAAACGAGAAAAACTTTCCCGGGGGTGTTCGGGGTTCGATTCCCGCGAACTCGCAATTTGTCTTTGGCGAGTATGTTGTGATTGGGCTTCGGAAGTTGGAGGAATAGAAAGTCCGCCTCTGAGAAAAATCTTATCGGGAGTAGAACAATTCTGTGGCTGGCAAGTTTCGGTAGAGGCGGACTTTTAACACGACTTTTAGATTTTCGAAAACTTAAAAAAAACGTGATTTAGACACCAAAAAATCGATAATTTCGATCGATATTCAATAGGCCTATCATCATTTCGATTCGTTCGAATGGAATTACTGATTTTCTGATATGTTTGATATAGCACTCTTCGGTATCGCTTACAATTTCTTGATTGAACGGCAACACTACAAATAATGTATTCATTCAAAAAATGATATTAAAATGATGTTACATTAATTATTTTATAGACAGTCCTATATAGACAGTTTCTTCAGTTCTCTGTTTTACAGATGAAATCAGATTACATATGAAGTTATTCCATCTCATAAATGAAATATACAACATTGGGTTATTTAAATCGTGACAATGTGTAGGCCTACTTAATCGACCCTACGACTTACGAGCAATGGTATCATTCTCTTCAGGGCTCAAGTATTTATATAAGAGCCTATGAATTAGTGAAAATCATTAAAGTGTTCATGATAAATTAAAAGGTAAATATTTTTCAGAAAACAAGTGGATTTTTGATTTTGAATTGAGAAAGCGATTATTTTTGTATCCACTGCAGATTTGGACCCTAAAGATTAGGCGACCATTGGTTGTAGAAATCAACTTTTTTCGATTGAATATACATTTAAAAAAATAGAAATATATCACTATGAGATAGATGAAGAGTAAAAATAAATATATACATAAAAATGAAATGCCTATCTATAAACATACAAATATTAGAATATAAAAAACTTGTTGACAAATTCATCATTCGTGTAAACTACACGCTCAGCAAAGAATTGCGAGTTCATGATTGTTTTTCCCTTGCGTCCAGTGAATCGTCCATAATAAATATCACGTCAGAGCAGCTGATAACGCTGTAACCTGATCTATTCCTGAGCTCGATCACTTTCAATATCTTCATTCCACTGTATTGAGGGTCTCAATTGACCGTCTATCATGTCAATTATCACTAACGGTTGGAAGCTTCGATCCTGCAAAACGTTAGGCGGCATATTTTGCTTTGACAGTAATAAATCAAACTACCAATTTGTCAGCTGACGGGTCAAACTCTGTAACCTATCTAGGCAACTCAAATTTCGTCCCTGTATAAAGGGCTTGCCTATCTTGCCCGAAATAGTTTTGAGAGTGACTAGTGGAGCCTTAAGTGTGTGGATGGTGAAATTATGCTCTTTTCTCAAGGACATCAATCAGGTCATGGAGTTCAGGGCGCCACAAGGGTGATGTTAAGTGTGTGGATGGTGAAATTATGCTCTTTTCTCGGGGACAATAATCACGTGGTGGAGTTCAGGGCGCCACAGGGGTGATGTTAGGAGTGTGGTTGGTAAAATTATGCTCTTTTGTCAGGGACATTAATCCCTTCGGTGAAGTTCAGGGCGCCACAAGGGTGATGTTAGGTGTGTGGATGGTGAAATTATGCTCTTTTCTCAAGGACATTAATCAGGTCATGGAGTTCAGGGCGCCACAAGGGTGATGTTAAGGGTGTGGATGGTGGAAATATTCTCTTTTCTCAATGACATTAATCGGGTCATGGAGTTCAGGCCGCCACAAGGGTGATGTTGAGGGTTTGTATGGTGAAATTATGCTCTTTTCTCAAGGACATCAATCAGGTCATGGAGTTCAGGGCGCCACAGGGGTGATGTTAAGGGTGTGGATGGTGAAATTATGCTCTTTTCTCAAGGTCAATAATCAGGTCATTGAGTTCAGGGCGCCACAGGGGTGATGTTTAGGGTGTGGATGGTGAAATTATGCTCTTTTCTCAAGGACATCGATCAGGTCATGGAGTTCAGGGCGCCACAAGGGTGATGTTAATGGTGTGGATGCTGAAATTAGGCTCTTTTCTCAAGGACATTAGTCAGGTCATGGAGTTCAGGGCGCCACGAGGGTGATGTTAAGGGTATGGATGGTGGAATTATGCTCTTTCCTCAAGGACAATAATCACGTGGTGGAGTTCAGGGCGCCACAAGGGTGATGTTAAGTGTGTGAATGGTGAAATTATGCTCTTTTCTCAAGGATATTAATCAGGTCATGGAGTTCGGGGCGCCACAAGGGTGATGTTAAGGGTGTGGATGGTGGAATTATGCTCTTTTCTCATTCACAATAATCACGTCATGGAGTTCAGGGCGCCACAAGGGTGATGTTGAGGGTGTGGATGGTGAAATTATGCTCTTTTCTCAAGGACAATAATCAGGTCATGGAGTTCAGGGCGCCACAAGGATGATGTTAAGGGTGTGGATGATGAAATTATGCTCTTTTCTCAAGGACATCAATCAGGTCATAGAGTTCAGGGCGCCACAAGGGTGATGTTGAGGGTGTGGATGGTGAAATTATGCTCTTTTCTCAAGGACATTAATCAGGTCATGGAGTTCAGGGCGCCACAAGGGTGATGTTAAGGGTGTGGATGGTGAAATTATGCTCTTTTCTCAAGGACATTAATCAGGTCATGGAGTTCAGGGCGACATAAGGGTGATGTTGAGGGGTGGATGGTGAAATTATGCTCTTTTCTCAAGGACATCAATCAGGTCATGGAGTTCAGGGCGCCACAAGGGTGATGTTAAGTGTGTGGATGGTGAAATTATGCTCTTTTCTCAGCGACAATAATCACGTGGTGAAGTTCAGGGCGCCACAAGGGTGATGTTAATTGTGTGGATGGTGAAATTATGCTCTTTTCTCAAGGACATCAATCAGGTCATGGATTTCAGGGCGTCACAAGGGTGATGTTAAGTGTTTGGATGGTGAAATTATGCTCTTTTCTCAGGGACAATAATCACGTGGTGGAGTTCAGGGCGCCACAGGGGTGATGTTAAGTGTGTGGATAGTGAAATTATGCTCTTTCCTCAGGGACAATAATCACGTGGTGAAGTTCAGGGCGCCACAAGGTTGATGTTAAGTGTGTGGATGGTGAAATTATGCTCTCTTCTCAAGGACATTAATCAGGTCATGGAGTTCAGGGTGCCACAAGGGTGATGTTAAGGGTGTGGATGGTGAAATTATGCTCTTTTCTCAAGGACATCAATCAGGTCATGGAGTTCAGGGCGCCACAAAGGTGATGTTAAGTGTGTGGATGGTGAAATTATGCTTTTTTCTCAGGGACAATAATCACGTGGTGGAGTTCAGGGCGCCACAGGGGTGATGTTAAGTGTGTGGTTGGTGAAATTATGCTTTTTTCTCGGGGACATTAATCACGTGGTGAAGTTCAGGTCGCCACAAGGGTGATGTTAAGTGTGTGGATGGTGAAATTATGCTCTTTTCTCAAGGACATTAATCAGGTCATGGAGTTCAGGACGCCACAAGGGTGATGTTGAGGGTGTGGATGGTGAAATTATGCTCTTTTCTCAGGGACAATAATCACGTCATGGAGTTCAGGGCACCACAAGGGTGATGTTAAGGGTGTGGATGGTGAAATTATGCTCTTTTCTCAAGGACAATAATCACGTGGTGGAGTTCAGGGCGCCACAGGGGTGATGTTGGGTGTGTGGATGGTGAAATCATGCTCTTTTCTCAAGGACATTGATCAGTCATGAAGTTCAGGGCGCCACAAGGGTGATGTTAAGGGTGTAGATGGTGAAATTATGCTCTTTTCTCAAGGACAATAATCAGGTCAATGAATTCAGGGCGCCACAAGGGTGATGTTAAGTGTGTGGATTGTGAAATTATGCTCTTTTCTCAAGGACATTAATCAGGTCATGGAGTTCGGGGCGCCACAAGGGTGATGTTAAGGGTGTGGATGGTGAAACTATGCTCTTTTCTCAAGGACAATAATCACGTGGTGGAGTTCAGGGCGCCACAAGGGTGATGTTAAGGGTGTGGATGGTGAAATTATGCTCTTTTCTCAAGGACGATAATCACGTGGTGGAGTTCAGGGCGCCACAAGGGTGATGTTAAGGGTGTGGATGGTGAAATCATGCTCTTTTCTCAAGGACATTAATCAGGTCATGGAGTTCAGGGAGCCACAAGGGTGATGTTAAGGGTGTGGATGGTGAAATTATGCTCTTTTCTCAAGTACAATAATCACGTCATGGAGTTCAGGGCACCACAAGGGTGATGTTAAGGGTGTGGATGGTGAAATTATGCTCTTTTCTCAAGGACAAGAATCCCTTGGTGGTGTTCAGGGCGCCACAAGGGTGATGTTAAGGGTCTGGATGATGAAATTATGCTCTTTTCTCAAGGACATCAATTGGGTCATGGAGTTCAGGGCGCCACATGGGTGATGTTCAGGGTGTGGATGGAGAAATTATGCTCTTTTCTCAAGGACGATAATCACGTGTAAGAGTTCAGGGCGCCACAAGGGTGATGTTAAGGGTCTGGATGGTGAAATTATGCTCTTTCCTCGAGGACATTTTTCAGGTCATTGAGTTCAGGGCGCCACAGGGGTGATGTTAAGGGTGTGGATGGTGAAATTATGCTCTTTTCTCGAGGAGGATAATCACGTGGTGGAGTTCAGGGCGCCACAAGGGTGATGTTAAGGGTCTGGATGATGAAATTATGCTCTTTCTCAAGGACATTAATCAGGTCATGGAATTCAGGGCGCCACAAGGGTGATGTTAAGGGTGTGGATGGTGAAATTATGCTCCTCTCTCAAGGACAAGAATCACGTGGTGGAGTTCAGGGTGCCACAAGGGTGATGTTAAGAGTGTGGATGGTGAAATTATGCTCTTTTCTCGAGGGCAATAATCAGGTCATGTAGTTCAGGGCGCCACAAGGGCAATGTTAAGGGTCTGGATGGTGAAATTATGCTCTTTTCTCAAGGACATTAATCATGTCATGGAGTTCAGGGCGCCACAAGGTTGATGTTAAGGGTCTGGATGGTGGAATTATGCTCTTTTCTCAAGGACATTAATCAGGTCATGGAGTTCAGGGCGCCACAAGGGTGATGTCAAGGGTGTGGATGGTGAAATTATGCTCTTTTCTCAAGGCCATCAATCAGGTCATGGAGTTCAGGGCGCCACAAGGGTGATGTAAAGGGTCTGGATGGTGAAATTATGCTCTTTTCTCAAGGACATTGATAAGGTCATGGAGTTCAGGGCGCCACAAGGGTGATGTTAACGGTCTGGATGGTGAAATCATGCTCTTTTCTCAAGGAAGATAATCACGTGGTGGAGTTCAGGGCGCCACAAGGGTGATGTTTGGGGTATGGATGGTGAAATTATGCTCTTTTCTCAAGGACAATAATCACGTCATGGAGTTCAGGGCGCCACTAGGGTGATGTTGAGGGTATGGAGGGTGGAATTATGCTCTTTTCTCAAGGACGATAATCACTTCATTGAGTTCAGGGCGCCATAAGGATGATGTTAAGATTGTGGATGGTGAAATTAGGCTCTTTTCTCAAGGAAATTAATCAGGTCATGGAGTTCAGGGCACCACAAGGGTGATGTTAAGGGTTTGGATGGTGAAATTATGCTCTTTTCTCAAGGACATAAATCAGGTCATGGAGTTCATGGCGCCCCAAGGGTGATGTTGAGGGTGTGGATGGTGAAATTTTGCTCTTTTCTCGAGGACAATAATCAGGTCATTGAGTTCAGGGCGCCACAAGGGTGATGTTATGTGAGTGGATGGTGAAATTATGCTCTTTTCTCAAGGACATTAATCGGGTCATGGAGTTCAGGGCGCCACAAGGGTGATGTTGAGGGTGTGGATGGTGAAATTTTGCTCTTTTCTCAAGGACTATGATCAGGTCATGGAGTTCAGGGTGCCACAAGGGTGATGTTAAGGGTGTGGATGGTGAAATTATGCTCTTTTCTCAAGGACATCAATCAGGTCATGGAGTTCAGGGCGCCACAGGGGCGATGTTAAGGGTGTGGATGGTGAAATTTTGCTCTTTTCTCAGGGACAATAATCAGGTCATTGTGTTCAGGGCGCCACAAGGGTGATGTTAAGGGTGTGGATGGTGAAATTATGCTCTTTTCTCAAGGACATCAATCAGCTCATTGAGTTCAGGGCGCCACAAGGGTGATGTTGAGGGTGTGGATGGTAGAATTATGCTCTTTTCTCAAGGACATCAATCGGGTCATGGAATTCAGGGCGCCACAAGGGTGATGTTAAGGGTGTGGATGGTGAAATTATGCTCTTTTCTCAAGGTCAATAATCAGGTCATTGAGTTCAGGGCGCCACAGGGGTGATGTCAAGGGTGTGGATGTTGAAATTATGCTCTTTTCTCAAGGACATTATTCAGGTCATTGAGTTCAGGGCGCCACAAGGGTGATGTTAAGGGTGTGGATGGTGAAATTATGCTCTTTTCTCAAGGACATTATTCAGGTCATGGAGTTCAGGGCGCCACAAGGGTGATGTTAAGGGTGTGGAGGGTGAAATTTTGCTCTTATCTCAAGGACAATCATCACGTCATTGAGTTTAGAGGGCCACGAGGGTGATGTTAAGGGTATGGATGGTGAAATTATGCTCTTTTCTCAAGGTCAATAACCACGTGGTGAAGTTCAGGGCGCCACAAGGGTGATGTTAAGTGTGTGGATGGTGAAATTGTGCTCTTTTCTCAAGGACATTGATCAGGTCATGGAGTTCGGGGCGCCACAAGGGTGATGTTAAGGGTGTGGATGGTGAAATTATGCTCTTTTCTCATTCACAATAATCACGTCATGGAGTTCAGGGCGCCACAAGGGTGATGTTAAGGGTGTGGATGGTGAAATTATGCTCTTTTCTCAAGGACATTAATCAGGTCATGGAGTTCAGGGCGCCTTATGCTCTTTTCTCATTCACAATAATCACGTCATGGAGTTCAGGGCGCCACAAGGGTGATGTTAAGGTTGTGGATGGTGAAATTATGCTCTTTTCTCAAGGACATTGATAAGGTCATGGAGTTCAGGGCGCCACAAGGGTGATGTTAACGGTCTGGAAGGTGAAATTATGCTCTTCTCAAGGAAGATAATCACGTGGTGGAGTTCAGGGCGCCTCAAGGGTGATGTTAAGGGTATGGATGGTGAAATTATGCTCTTTTCTCAAGGACAATAATCACGTCATGGAGTTCAGGGCGCCACTAGGGTGATGTTAAGGGTATGGAGGGTGGAATTATGCTCTTTTCTCAAGGACGATAATCACGTCATTGAGTTCAGGGCGCCACAAGGGTGATGTTAAGATTGTGGATGGTGAAATTATGCTCTTTTCTCAAGGACATTAATCAGGTCATGGAGTTCAGGGTGCCACAAGGGTGATGTTAAGGGTTCGGATGGTGGAATTATGCTCTTTTCTCAAGGACATAAATCAGGTCATGGAGTTCAGGGCGCCCCAAGGGTGATGTTAAGGGTGTGGATGGTGAAATTATGCTCTTTTCTCAAGGACAATAATCAGGTCATTGAGTTCGGGGCGCCACAAGGATGATGTTATGTGTGTGGATGGTGAAATTATGCTCTTTTCTCAAGGACATTAATCGGGTCATGGAGTTCAGGGCGCCACAAGGGTGATGTTGAGGGTGTGGATGTTGAAATTTTGCTCTTTTCTCAAGGACTATAATCAGGTCATGGAGTTCAGGGTGCCACAAGGGTGATGTTAAGGGTGTGGATGGTGAAATTATGCTCTTTTCTCAAGGACATCAATCAGGTCATGGAGTTCAGGGCGCCACAGGGGCGATGTTAAGGGTGTGGATGGTGAAATTATGCTCTTTTCTCAGGGACAATAATCAGGTCATTGTGTTACGGGCGCCACAAGGGTGATGTTAAGGGTGTGGATGGTGAAATTATGCTCTTTTCTCAAGGACATCAATCAGGTCATTGAGTTCAGGGCGCCACAAGGGTGATGTTAAGGGTGTGGATGGTGAAATTATGCTCTTTTCTCAAGGACATCAATCAGGTCATTGAGTTCAGGGCGCCACAAGGGTGATGTTAAGGGTGTGGATGGTGAAATTATGCTCTTTTCTCAAGGTCAATAATCAGGTCATTGAGTTCAGGGCGCCACAGGGGTGATGTCAAGGGTGTGGATGGTGAAATGCTCTTTTCTCAAGGACATTATTCAGGTCATTGAGTTTAGGGCGCCACAAGGGTGATGTTAAGGGTGTGAATGGTGAAATTATGCTCTTTTCTCAAGGAAATTATTCAGGTCATGGAGTTCGGGGCGCCACAAGGGTGATGTTAAGGGTGTGGAGGGTGAAATTATGCTCTTATCTCAATGACAATCATCACGTCATGGAGTTCAGGGCGCCACAAGGGTGATGTTAAGGGTATGGATGGTGGAATTATGCTCTTTTCTCAAGGACAATAATCACGTGGTGAATTTCAGGGCGCCACAAGGGTGATGTTAAGGGTGTGGATGGTGAAATTATGCTCTTTTCTCAATGACATCAATCAGGTCATGGAGTTCAGGGCGCCACAAGGGTGATGTTAAGGGTGTTGATGTTGTAATTATGCTCTTTTCTCAAGGACATTAATCAGGTCATGGAGTTCAGGGCGCCACATGGGTGATGTTAAGGGTGTGGATGGTGAAATTATGCTCTTTTCTCAAGAACGATGATCACGTGGTGGAGTTCAGGGCGCCATAAGGGTGATGTTAAGGGTCTGGATGGTGAAATTATGCTCTTTCCTCAAGGACATTAATCAGGTCATGGAGTTCAGGGCGCCACAAGGGTTATGTTAAGAATCTGGATGGTGAAATTATGCTCTTTTCTCAAGGACAATAATCAGGTTATGGAGTTCAGGGCGCCACAAGGATGATGTTAAGGGTGTGGATGGTGAAATTATGCTCTTTTCTCAAGGACATTAATCAGGTTAAGAAGTTCAGGGCGCCACAAGGGTGATGTTAAGGGTGTGGATGGTGGAATTATGCTCCTTTCTCAAGTACAAGAATCACGTGGTGGAGTTCAGGGTGCCACAAGGGTGATGTTAAGAGTGTGGATAGTGAAATTTTAATCTTTTCTCGAGGGCAATAATCAGGTCATGGAGTGCAGGGCGCCACAAGGGTGATGTTAAGGGTCTGGATGGTGAAATTAGGCTCTTTTCTCAAGGACATTAATCAGGTCATGGAGTTCATGGCGCCACAAGGGTGATGTTCAGGGTCTGGATGGTGAAATTATGCTCTTTTCTCAAGGACATTAATCGGGTCATGGAGTTCAGGGCGCCATAAGGGTGATGTTAAGGGTGGGGATGGTGGAATTATGCTCTTTTCTCGAGGACATTGATCAGGTCATGGAGTTCAGGTTGCCACAAGGGTGATGTTAAGGGTTTGGATGGTGAAATTATGCTCTTTTCTCAAGGACATCAATCAGGTCATGGATTTCAGGGCGCCACAAGGGTGATGTTAAGGGTCTGGATGGTGAAATTATGCTCTTTTCTCAAGGACATCAATCAGGTCATGGAGTTCAGGGCGCCACAAGGGTGATGTTAAGGGTGTGGATGGTGAAATTATGCTCTTTTCCCATGCACAATAATCACGTCATGGAGTTCAGGGCGCCACAAGGGTGATGTTAAGGGTGTGGATGGTGAAATTATGCTCTTTTCTCAAGGACATTAATCAGGTCATGGAGTTCAGGACGCCACAAGGGTGATGTTGAGGGTGTGGATGGTGGAATTATGCTCTTTTCTCATGGACATTAATCAGGTCATGGAGTTCAGGGCGCCAAAAGGGTGATGTTAAGGGTGTGGATGGTGAAATTATGCTCTTTTCTCAAGGAAATTAATCAGGTCATGGAGTTCAGGGCGCCACAAGGGTGATGTTGAGGGTGTGGATGGTGAAATTTGGCTCTTTTCTCATGGACATTAATCAGGTCATGGAGTTCAGGGCGCCACAAGGGTGATGTTAAGGGTGTGGATGGTGAAATTATGCTCTTTTCTCAAGGACAATGATCACGTGGTGGAGTTCAGGGCGCCACAACGGTGATGTTAAGGGTGTGGATGGTGGAATTATGCTCTTTTCTCAAGGACGATAATCACGTGGTGGAGTTCAGCGCGCCACAAGGGTGATGTTAAGGGTGTGGATGGTGAAATTATGCTCTTTTCTCAAGGACATCAATCAGGTCATGGAGTTCAGGGCGCCACAGGGGCGATGTTGAGGGTGTGGATGGTGAAATTTTGCTCTTTTCTCAGGGACAATAATCAGGTCATTGTGTTCAGGGCGCCACAAGGGTGATGTTAAGGGTGTGGATGGTGAAATTATGCTCTTTTCTCAAGGACATCAATCAGCTCATTGAGTTCAGGGCGCCACAAGGGTGATGTTGAGGGTGTGGATGGTAGAATTATGCTCTTTTCTCAAGGACATCAATCGGGTCATGGAATTCAGGGCGCCACAAGGGTGATGTTAAGGGTGTGGATGGTGAAATTATGCTCTTTTCTCAAGGTCAATAATCAGGTCATTGAGTTCAGGGCGCCACAGGGGTGATGTCAAGGGTGTGGATGTTGAAATTATGCTCTTTTCTCAAGGACATTATTCAGGTCATTGAGTTCAGGGCGCCACAAGGGTGATGTTAAGGGTGTGGATGGTGAAATTATGCTCTTTTCTCAAGGACATTATTCAGGTCATGGAGTTCAGGGCGCCACAAGGGTGATGTTAAGGGTGTGGAGGGTGAAATTTTGCTCTTATCTCAAGGACAATCATCACGTCATTGAGTTTAGAGGGCCACGAGGGTGATGTTAAGGGTATGGATGGTGAAATTATGCTCTTTTCTCAAGGTCAATAACCACGTGGTGAAGTTCAGGGCGCCACAAGGGTGATGTTAAGTGTGTGGATGGTGAAATTGTGCTCTTTTCTCAAGGACATTGATCAGGTCATGGAGTTCGGGGCGCCACAAGGGTGATGTTAAGGTTGTGGATGGTGAAATTATGCTCTTTTCTCATTCACAATAATCACGTCATGGAGTTCAGGGCGCCACAAGGGTGATGTTAAGGGTGTGGATGGTGAAATTATGCTCTTTTCTCAAGGACATTAATCAGGTCATGGAGTTCAGGGCGCCTTATGCTCTTTTCTCATTCACAATAATCACGTCATGGAGTTCAGGGCGCCACAAGGGTGATGTTAAGGTTGTGGATGGTGAAATTATGCTCTTTTCTCAAGGACATTGATAGGGTCATGGAGTTCAGGGCGCCACAAGGGTGATGTTAACGGTCTGGAAGGTGAAATTATGCTCTCTTCTCAAGGAAGATAATCACGTGGTGGAGTTCAGGGCGCCTCAAGGGTGATGTTAAGGGTATGGATGGTGAAATTATGCTCTTTTCTCAAGGACAATAATCACGTCATGGAGTTCAGGGCGCCACTAGGGTGATGTTAAGGGTATGGAGGGTGGAATTATGCTCTTTTCTCAAGGACGATAATCACGTCATTGAGTTCAGGGCGCCACAAGGGTGATGTTAAGATTGTGGATGGTGAAATTATGCTCTTTTCTCAAGGACAATAATCAGGTCATGGAGTTCAGGGTGCCACAAGGGTGATGTTAAGGGTTCGGATGGTGGAATTATGCTCTTTTCTCAAGGACATAAATCAGGTCATGGAGTTCAGGGCACCCCAAGGGTGATGTTAAGGGTGTGGATGGTGAAATTATGCTCTTTTCTCAAGGACAATAATCAGGTCATTGAGTTCGGGGCGCCACAAGGATGATGTTATGTGTGTGGATGGAGAAATTATGCTCTTTTCTCAAGGACATTAATCGGGTCATGGAGTTCAGGGCGCCACAAGGGTGATGTTGAGGGTGTGGATGTTGAAATTTTGCTCTTTTCTCAAGGACTATAATCAGGTCATGGAGTTCAGGGTGCCACAAGGGTGATGTTAAGGGTGTGGATGGTGAAATTATGCTCTTTTCTCAAGGACATCAATCAGGTCATGGAGTTCAGGGCGCCACAGGGGCGATGTTAAGGGTGTGGATGGTGAAATTATGCTCTTTTCTCAGGGACAATAATCAGGTCATTGTGTTACGGGCGCCACAAGGGTGATGTTAAGGGTGTGGATGGTGAAATTATGCTCTTTTCTCAAGGACATCAATCAGGTCATTGAGTTCAGGGCGCCACAAGGGTGATGTTAAGGGTGTGGATGGTGAAATTATGCTCTTTTCTCAAGGACATCAATCAGGTCATTGAGTTCAGGGCGCCACAAGGGTGATGTTAAGGGTGTGGATGGTGAAATTATGCTCTTTTCTCAAGGTCAATAATCAGGTCATTGAGTTCAGGGCGCCACAGGGGTGATGTCAAGGGTGTGGATGGTGAAATGCTCTTTTCTCAAGGACATTATTCAGGTCATTGAGTTTAGGGCGCCACAAGGGTGATGTTAAGGGTGTGAATGGTGAAATTATGCTCTTTTCTCAAGGAAATTATTCAGGTCATGGAGTTCGGGGCGCCACAAGGGTGATGTTAAGGGTGTGGAGGGTGAAATTATGCTCTTATCTCAATGACAATCATCACGTCATGGAGTTCAGGGCGCCACAAGGGTGATGTTAAGGGTATGGATGGTGGAATTATGCTCTTTTCTCAAGGACAATAATCACGTGGTGAATTTCAGGGCGCCACAAGGGTGATGTTAAGGGTGTGGATGGTGAAATTATGCTCTTTTCTCAATGACATCAATCAGGTCATGGAGTTCAGGGCGCCACAAGGGTGATGTTAAGGGTGTTGATGTTGTAATTATGCTCTTTTCTCAAGGACATTAATCAGGTCATGGAGTTCAGGGCGCCACATGGGTGATGTTAAGGGTGTGGATGGTGAAATTATGCTCTTTTCTCAAGAACGATGATCACGTGGTGGAGTTCAGGGCGCCATAAGGGTGATGTTAAGGGTCTGGATGGTGAAATTATGCTCTTTCCTCAAGGACATTAATCAGGTCATGGAGTTCAGGGCGCCACAAGGGTTATGTTAAGAATCTGGATGGTGAAATTATGCTCTTTTCTCAAGGACAATAATCAGGTTATGGAGTTCAGGGCGCCACAAGGGTGATGTTAAGGGTGTGGATGGTGAAATTAGCTCTTTTCTCAAGGACATTAATCAGGTTAAGAAGTTCAGGGCGCCACAAGGGTGATGTTAAGGGTGTGGATGGTGAAATTATGCTCCTTTCTCAAGTACAAGAATCACGTGGTGGAGTTCAGGGTGCCACAAGGGTGATGTTAAGAGTGTGGATAGTGAAATTTTAATCTTTTCTCGAGGGCAATAATCAGGTCATGGAGTGCGGGGCGCCACAAGGGTGATGTTAAGGGTCTGGATGGTGAAATTAGGCTCTTTTCTCAAGGACATTGATCAGGTCATGGAGTTCATGGCGCCACAAGGGTGATGTTAAGGGTCTGGATGGTGAAATTATGCTCTTTTCTCAAGGACATTGATCGGGTCATGGAGTTCAGGGCGCCATAAGGGTGATGTTAAGGGTGGGGATGGTGGAATTATGCTCTTTTCTCGAGGACATTGATCAGGTCATGGAGTTCAGGTTGCCACAAGGGTGATGTTAAGGGTTTGGATGGTGAAATTATGCTCTTTTCTCAAGGACATCAATCAGGTCATGGATTTCAGGGCGCCACAAGGGTGATGTTAAGGGTCTGGATGGTGAAATTATGCTCTTTTCTCAAGGACATCAATCAGGTCATGGAGTTCAGGGCGCCACAAGGGTGATGTTAAGGGTGTGGATGGTGAAATTATGCTCTTTTCCCATGCACAATAATCACGTCATGGAGTTCAGGGCGCCACAAGGGTGATGTTAAGGGTGTGGATGGTGAAATTATGCTCTTTTCTCAAGGACATTAATCAGGTCATGGAGTTCAGGACGCCACAAGGGTGATGTTGAGGGTGTGGATGGTGGAATTATGCTCTTTTCTCATGGACATTAATCAGGTCATGGAGTTCAGGGCGCCACAAGGGTGATGTTAAGGGTGTGGATGGTGAAATTATGCTCTTTTCTCAAGGAAATTAATCAGGTCATGGAGTTCAGGGCGCCACAAGGGTGATGTTGAGGGTGTGGATGGTGAAATTTGGCTCTTTTCTCATGGACATTAATCAGGTCATGGAGTTCAGGGCGCTACAAGGGTGATGTTAAGGGTGTGGATGGTGGAATTATGCTCTTTTCTCAAGGACAATAATCACGTGGTGGAGTTCAGGGCGCCACAACTGTGATGTTAAGGGTGTGGATGGTGGAATTATGCTCTTTTCTCAAGGACGATAATCACGTGGTGGAGTTCAGGGCGCCACAAGGGTGATGTTAAGGGTGTGGATGGTGAAATTATGCTCTTTTCTCAAGGACATAAATCAGGTCATGGAGTTCAGGGCGCCACAAGGGTGATGTTAAGGAACTGGATGGTTGAATTATGCTCTTTTCTCAAGGACATTAATCAGGTTATGGAGTTCAGGGTGCCACAAGGGTGATGTTAAGGGTGTGGATGGTGAAATTATGCTCTTTTCTCAAGGACAAGAATCACGTTGTGGAGTTCAGGGTGCCACAAGGGTGATGTTAAGAGTGTGGATAGTGAAATTATGCTCTTTTCTCAAGGGCAATAATCAGGTCATGGAGTTCAGGGCGCCACAAGGGTGATGTTAAGGGTCTGGATGGTGAAATTATGCTCTTTTCTCAAGGACATTAATCAGGTCATGGAGTTCAGGGCGCCACAAGGGTGATGTTAAGGGTGGGGATGGTGAAATTATGCTCTTTTCTCAAGGACATTAATCAGGTCATGGAGTTCAGGTTGCCACAAGGGTGATGTTAAGGGTTTGGATGGTGAAATTATGCTCTTTTTTCAAGGACATCAATCAGGTCATGGAGTTCAGGGCGCCACAAGGGTGATGTTAAGGGTCTGGATGGTGAAATTATGCTCTTTTCTCAAGGACATTAATCAGGTCATAGAGTTCAGGGCGCCACAAGGGTGATGTTGAGGGTGTGGATGGTGAAATTATGCTCTTTTCTCATGCACAATAATCACGTCATGGAGTTCAGGGCGCCACAAGGGTGATGTTAAGGGTGTGGATGGTGAAATTATGCTCTTTTCTCAATGACATCAATCAGGTCATGGAGTTCAGGGCGCCACAAGGGTGATGTTGAGGGTGTGGATGTTGAAATTATACTCTTTTCTCAAGGACATTAATCAGGTCATGGAGTTCAGGGCGCCACATGGGTGATGTTAAGGGTCTGGATGGTGAAATTATGCTCTTTTCTCAAGGACATCAATCAGGTCATGGAGTTCGGGGCGCCACAAGGGTGATGTTAAGGGTGTGGATGGTGTAATTATGCTCTTTTCTCATTCACAATAATCACGTCATGGAGTTCAGGGCGCCACAAGGGTGATGTTAAGGTTGTGGATGGTGAAATTATGCTCTTTTCTCAAGGACATTGATAAGGTCATGGAGTTCAGGGCGCCACAAGGGTGATGTTAACGGTCTGGAAGGTGAAATTATGCTCTTTTCTCAAGGAAGATAATCACGTGGTGGAGTTCAGGGCGCCACATGGGTGATGTTAAGGGTATGGATGGTGAAATTATGCTCTTTTCTCAAGGACAATGATCACGTCATGGAGTTCAGGGCGCCACTAGGGTGATGTTAAGGGTATGGAGGGTGGAATTATGCTCTTTTCTCAAGGACGATAATCACGTCATTGAGTTCAGGGCGCCACAAGGGTGATGTTAAGATTGTGGATGGTGAAATTATGCTCTTTTCTCAAGGACATTAATCAGGTCATGGAGTTCAGGGTGCCACAAGGGTGATGTTAAGGGTTCGGATGGTGAAATTATGCTCTTTTCTCAAGGACATGAATCAGGTCATGGAGTTCAGGGCGCACCAAGGGTGATGTTAAGGGTGTGGATGTTGAAATTATGCTCTTTTCTCAAGGACAACAATCAGGTCATTGAGTTCGGGGCGCCACAAGGATGATGTTATGTGTGTGGATGGTGAAATTATGCTGTTTTCTCAAGGACATTAATCGGGTCATGGAGTTCAGGGCGCCACAAGGGTGATGTTGAGGGTGTGGATGGTGAAATTTTGCTCTTTTCTAAAGGACTATAATCAGGTCATGGAGTTCAGGGTGCCACAAGGGTGATGTTAAGGGTGTGGATGGTGAAATTATGCTCTTTTCTCAAGGACATCAATCAGGTCATGGAGTTCAGGGCGCCACAGGGGCGATGTTAAGGGTGTGGATGGTGAAATTATGCTCTTTTCTCAGGGACAATAATCAGGTCATTGTGTTAAGGGCGCCACAAGGGTGATGTTAAGGGTGTGGATGGTGAAATTATGCTCTTTTCTCAAGGACATCAATCAGGTCATTGAGTTCAGGGCGCCACAAGGGTGATGTTAATGGTGTGGATGGTGAAATTATGCTCTTTTCTCAAGGACATCAATCAGGTCATTGAGTTCAGGGCGCCACAAGGGTGATGTTAAGGGTGTGGATGGTGAAATTATGCTCTTTTCTCAAGGTCAATAATCAGGTCATTGAGTTCAGGGCGCCACAGGGGTGATGTCAAGGGTGTGGATGGTGAAATTATGCTCTTTTCTCAAGGACATTATTCAGTTCATTGAGTTTAGGGCGCCACAAGGGTGATGTTAAGGGTGTGAATGGTGAAATTATGCTCTTTTCTCAAGGAAATTATTCAGGTCATGGAGTTCGGGGCGCCACAAGGGTGATGTTAAGGGTGTGGAGGGTGAAATTATGCTCTTATCTCAAGGACAATCATCACGTCATGGAGTTCAGGGCGCCACAAGGGTGATGTTAAGGGTATGGATGGTGGAATTATGCTCTTTTCTCAAGGACAATAATCACGTGGTGAAGTTCAGGGCGCCACAAGGGTGATGTTAAGGGTGTGGATGGTGAAATTATGCTCTTTTCTCAATGACATCAATCAGGTCATGGAGTTCAGGGCGCCACAAGGGTGATGTTAAGGGTGTTGATATTGTAATTATGCTCTTTTCCCAAGGACATTAATCAGGTCATGGAGTTCAGGGCGCCACATGGGTGATGTTAAGGGTGTGGATGGTGAAATTATGCTCTTTTCTCAAGAACGATGATCACGTGGTGGAGTTCAGGGCGCCATAAGGGTGATGTTAAGGGTCTGGATGGTGAAATTATGCTCTTTCCTCAAGGACATTAATCAGGTCATGGAGTTCAGGGTGCCACAAGGGTTATGTTAAGGTTCTGGATGGTGAAATTATGCTCTTTTCTCAAGGACATTAATCAGGTTATGGAGTTCAGGGCGCCACAAGGGTGATGTTAAGGGTGTGGATGGTGAAATTATGCTCTTTTCTCAAGGACATTAATCAGGTTATGAAGTTCAGGGCGCCACAAGGGTGATGTTAAGGGTGTGGATGGTGAAATTATGCTCTTTTCTCAAGTACAAGAATCACGTGGTGGAGTTCAGGGTGCCACAAGGGTGATGTTAAGAGTGTGGATAGTGAAATTTTAATCTTTTCTCAAGGGCAATAATCAGGTCATGGAGTGCAGGGCGCCACAAGGGTGATGTTAAGGGTCTGGATGGTGAAATTAGGCTCTTTTCTCAAGGACATTAATCAGGTCATGGAGTTCAGGGCGACACAAGGGTGATGTTAAGGGTCTGGATGGTGAAATTATGCTCTTTTCTCAAGGACATTAATCGGGTCATGGAGTTCAGGGCGCCATAAGGGTGATGTTAAGGGTGGGGATGGTGAAATTATGCTCTTTTCTCGAGGACATTGATCAGGTCATGGAGTTCAGGTTGCCACAAGGGTGATGTTAAGGGTTTGGATGGTGAAATTATGCTCTTTTCTCAAGGACATCAATCAGGTCATGGATTTCAGGGCGCCACAAGGGTGATGTTAAGGGTCTGGATGGTGAAATTATGCTCTTTTCTCAAGGACATCAATCAGGTCATGGAGTTCAGGGCGCCACAAGGGTGATGTTAAGGGTGTGGATGGTGAAATTATGCTCTTTTCCCATGCACAATAATCACGTCATGGAGTTCAGGGCGCCAAAAGGGTGATGTTAAGGGTGTGGATGGTGAAATTATGCTCTTTTCTCAAGGACATTAATCAGGTCATGGAGTTCAGGGCGCCACAAGGGTGATGTTGAGGGTGTGGATGGTGAAATTATGCTCTTTTCTCATGGACATTAATCAGGTCATGGAGTTCAGGGCGCCACAAGGGTGATGTTAAGGGTGTGGATGGTGAAATTATGCTCTTTTCTCAAGGAAATTAATCAGGTCATGGAGTTCAGGGCGCCACAAGGGTGATGTTGAGGGTGTGGATGGTGAAATTATGCTCTTTTCTCATGGACATTAATCAGGTCATGGAGTTCAGGGCGCCACAAGGGTGATGTTAAGGGTGTGGATGGTGGAATTATGCTCTTTTCTCAAGGACAATAATCACGTGGTGGAGTTCAGGGCGCCACAACGGTGATGTTAAGGGTGTGGATGGTGAAATTATGCTCTTTTCTCAAGGACGATAATCACGTGGTGGAGTTCAGGGCGCCTCAAGGGTGATGTTAAGGGTGTGGATGGTGAAATTATGCTCTTTTCTCAAGGACATAAATCAGGTCATGGAGTTCAGGGCGCCACAAGGGTGATGTTGAGGAACTGGATGGTTGAATTATGCTCTTTTCTCAAGGACATTAATCAGGTTATGGAGTTCAGGGTGCCACAAGGGTGATGTTAAGGGTGTGGATGGTGATATTATGCTTTTTTCTCAAGGACAAGAATCACGTTGTGGAGTTCAGGGTGCCACAAGGGTGATGTTAAGAGTGTGGATAGTGAAATTATGCTCTTTTCTCAAGGGCAATAATCAGGTCATGGAGTTCAGGGCGCCACAAGGGTGATGTTAAGGGTCTGGATGGTGAAATTATGCTCTTTTCTCAAGGACATTAATCAGGTCATGGAGTTCAGGGCGCCACAAGGGTGATGTTAAGGGTGGGGATAATGAAATTATGCTCTTTTCTCAAGGACATTAATCAGGTCATGGAGTTCAGGTTGCCACAAGGGTGATGTTAAGGGTTTGGATGGTGAAATTATGCTCTTTTTTCAAGGACATCAATCAGGTCATGGAGTTCAGGGCGCCACAAGGGTGATGTTAAGGGTCTGGATGTTGAAATTATGCTCTTTTCTCAAGGACATTAATCGGGTCATAGAGTTCAGGGCGCCACAAGGGTGATGTTAAGGGTGTGGATGGTGAAATTATGCTCTTTTCTCATGCACAATAATCACGTCATGGAGTTCAGGGCGCCACAAGGGTGATGTTAAGGGTGTGGATGGTGAAATTATGCTCTTTTCTCAATGACATCAATCAGGTCATGGAGTTCAGGGCGCCACAAGGGTGATGTTAAGGGTGTGGATGTTGAAATTATGCTCTTTTCTCAAGGACATTAATCAGGTCATGGAGTTCAGGGCGCCACATGGGTGATGTTAAGGGTCTGGATGGTGGAATTATGCTCTTTTCTCAAGGACATCAATCAGGTCATGGAGTTCGGGGCGCCACAAGGGTGATGTTAAGGGTGTGGATGGTGTAATTATCCTCTTTTCTCATTCACAATAATCACGTCATGGAGTTCAGGGCGCCACAAGGGTGATGTTAAGGTTGTGGATGGTGAAATTATGCTCTTTTCTCAAGGACATTGATAAGGTCATGGAGTTCAGGGCGCCACAAGGGTGATGTTAACGGTCTGGAAGGTGAAATTATGCTCTTTTCTCTAGGAAGATAATCACGTGGTGGAGTTCAGGGCGCCACAAGGGTGATGTTAAGGGTATGGATGGTGAAATTATGCTCTTTTCTCAAGGACAATAATCACGTCATGGAGTTCAGGGCGCCACTAGGGTGATGTTAAGGGTATGGAGGGTGGAATTATGCTCTTTTCTCAAGGACGATAATCACGTCATTGAGTTCAGGGCGCCACAAGGGTGATGTTAAGATTGTGGATGGTGAAATTATGCTCTTTTCTCAAGGACATTAATCAGGTCATGAAGTTCAGGGTGCCACAAGGGTGATGTTAAGGGTTCGGATGGTGAAATTATGCTCTTTTCTCAAGGACATAAATCAGGTCATGGAGTTCAGTGCGCCCCAAGGGTGATGTTAAGGGTGTGGATGGTGAAATTATGCTCTTTTCTCAAGGACAATAATCAGGTCATTGAGTTCGGGGCGCCACAAGGATGATGTTATGTGTGTGGATGGTGAAATTATGCTCTTTTCTCAAGGACATTAATCGGGTCATGGAGTTCAGGGCGCCACAAGGGTGATGTTGAGGGTGTGGATGGTGAAATTTTGCTCTTTTCTCAAGGACTATAATCAGGTCATGGAGTTCAGGGTGCCACAAGGGTGATGTTAAGGGTGTGGATGGTGAAATTATGCTCTTTTCTCAAGGACATCAATCAGGTCATGGAGTTCAGGGCACCACAGGGGCGATGTTAAGGGTGTGGATGGTGAAATTATGCTCTTTTCTCAGGGACAATGATCAGGTCATTGTGTTAAGGGCGCCACAAGGGTGATGTTAAGGGTGTGGATGGTGAAATTATGCTCTTTTCTCCAGGACATCAATCAGGTCATTGAGTTCAGGGCGCCACAAGGGTGATGTTAAGGGTGTGGATGGTGAAATTATGCTCTTTTCTCAAGGACATCAATCAGGTCATTGAGTTCAGGGCGCCACAAGGGTGATGTTAAGGGTGTGGATGGTGAAATTATGCTCTTTTCTCAAGGTCAATAATCAGGTCATTGAGTTCAGGGCGCCACAGGGGTGATGTCAAGGGTGTGGATGGTGAAATTATGCTCTTTTCTCAAGGACATTATTCAGGTCATGGAGTTCGGGGCGCCACAAGGGTGATGTTAAGGGTGTGGAGGGTGAAATTATGCTCTTATCTCAAGGACAATCATCACGTCATGGAGTTCAGGGCGCCACAAAGGTGATGTTAAGGGTATGGATGGTGGAATTATGCTCTTTTCTCAAGGACAATATTAACGTGGTGAAGTTCAGGGCGCCACAAGGGTGATGTTAAGGGTGTGGATGGTGAAATTATGCTCTTTTCTCAATGACATCAATCAGGTCATGGAGTTCAGGGCGCCACAAGGGTGATGTTGAGGGTGTTGATGTTGTAATTATGCTCTTTTCTCAAGGACATTAATCAGGTCATGGAGTTCGGGGCGCCACATGGGTGATGTTAAGGGTGTGGATGGTGAAATTATGCTCTTTTCTCAAGGACGATGATCACGTGGTGGAGTTCAGGGCGCCATAAGGGTGATGTTAAGGGTCTGGATGGTGAAATTATGCTCTTTCCTCAAGGACATTAATCAGGTCATGGAGTTCAGGGCGCCACAAGGGTTATGTTAAGGGTCTGGATGGTGAAATTATGCTCTTTTCTCAAGGACATTAATCAGGTTATGGAGTTCAGGGCGCCACAAGGGTGATGTTAAGGGTGTGGATGGTGAAATTATGCTCTTTTCTCAAGGACATTAATCAGGTTATGAAGTTCAGGGCGCCACAAGGGTGATGTTAAGGGTGTGGATGGTGAAATTATGCTCTTTTCTCAAGTACAAGAATCACGTGGTGGAGTTCAGGGTGCCACAAGGGTGATGTTAAGAGTGTGGATAGTGAAATTTTAATCTTTTCTCAAGGGCAATAATCAGGTCATGGAGTTCAGGGCGCCACAAGGGTGATGTTAAGGGTCTGGATGGTGAAATTAGGCTCTTTTCTCAAGGAAATTAATCAGGTCATGGAGTTCAGGGCGCCACAAGGGTGATGTTAAGGGTCTGGATGGTGAAATTATGCTCTTTTCTCAAGGACATTAATCGGGTCATGGAGTTCAGGGCGCCATAAGGGTGATGTTAAGGGTGGGGATGGTGAAATTATGCTCTTTTCTCGAGGACATTGATCAGGTCATGGAGTTCAGGTTGCCACAAGGGTGATGTTAAGGGTTTGGATGGTGAAATTATGCTCTTTTCTCAAGGACATCAATCAGGTCATGGATTTCAGGGCGCCACAAGGGTGATGTTAAGGGTCTGGATGGTGAAATTATGCTCTTTTCTCAAGGACATCAATCAGGTCATGGAGTTCAGGGCGCCACAAGGGTGATGTTAAGGGTGTGGATGGTGAAATTATGATCTTTTCCCATGCACAATAATCACGTCATGGAGTTCAGGGCGCCACAAGGGTGATGTTAAGGGTGTGGATGGTGAAATTATGCTCTTTTCTCAAGGACATTAATCAGGTCATGGAGTTCAGGGCGCCACAAGGGTGATGTTGAGGGTGTGGAGGGTGAAATTATGCTCTTTTCTCATGGACATTAATCAGGTCATGGAGTTCAGGGCGCCACAAGGGTGATGTTAAGGGTGTGGATGGTGAAATTATGCTCTTTTCTCAAGGAAATTAATCAGGTCATGGAGTTCAGGGCGCCACAAGGGTGATGTTGAGGGTGTGGATGGTGAAATTATGCTCTTTTCTCATGGACATTAATCAGGTCATGGAGTTCAGGGCGCCACAAGGGTGATGTTAAGGGTGTGGATGGTGGAATTATGCTCTTTTCTCAAGGACAATAATCACGTGGTGGAGTTCAGGGCGCCACAACGGTGATGTTAAGGGTGTGGATGGTGGAATTATGCTCTTTTCTCAAGGACGATAATCACGTGGTGGAGTTCAGGGCGCCTCAAGGGTGATGTTAAGGGTGTGGATGTTGAAATTATGCTCTTTTCTCAAGGACATTAATCGGGTCATAGAGTTCAGGGCGCCACAAGGGTGATGTTAAGGGTGTGGATGGTGAAATTATGCTCTTTTCTCATGCACAATAATCACGTCATGGAGTTCAGGGCGCCACAAGGGTGATGTTAAGGGTGTGGATGGTGAAATTATGCTCTTTTCTCAATGACATCAATCAGGTCATGGAGTTCAGGGCGCCACAAGGGTGATGTTAAGGGTGTGGATGTTGAAATTATGCTCTTTTCTCAAGGACATTAATCAGGTCATGGAGTTCAGGGCGCCACATGGGTGATGTTAAGGGTCTGGATGGTGGAATTATGCTCTTTTCTCAAGGACATCAATCAGGTCATGGAGTTCGGGGCGCCACAAGGGTGATGTTAAGGGTGTGGATGGTGTAATTATCCTCTTTTCTCATTCACAATAATCACGTCATGGAGTTCAGGGCGCCACAAGGGTGATGTTAAGGTTGTGGATGGTGAAATTATGCTCTTTTCTCAAGGACATTGATAAGGTCATGGAGTTCAGGGCGCCACAAGGGTGATGTTAACGGTCTGGAAGGTGAAATTATGCTCTTTTCTCTAGGAAGATAATCACGTGGTGGAGTTCAGGGCGCCACAAGGGTGATGTTAAGGGTATGGATGGTGAAATTATGCTCTTTTCTCAAGGACAATAATCACGTCATGGAGTTCAGGGCGCCACTAGGGTGATGTTAAGGGTATGGAGGGTGGAATTATGCTCTTTTCTCAAGGACGATAATCACGTCATTGAGTTCAGGGCGCCACAAGGGTGATGTTAAGATTGTGGATGGTGAAATTATGCTCTTTTCTCAAGGACATTAATCAGGTCATGAAGTTCAGGGTGCCACAAGGGTGATGTTAAGGGTTCGGATGGTGAAATTATGCTCTTTTCTCAAGGACATAAATCAGGTCATGGAGTTCAGGGCGCCCCAAGGGTGATGTTAAGGGTGTGGATGGTGAAATTATGCTCTTTTCTCAAGGACAATAATCAGGTCATTGAGTTCGGGGCGCCACAAGGATGATGTTATGTGTGTGGATGGTGAAATTATGCTCTTTTCTCAAGGACATTAATCGGGTCATGGAGTTCAGGGCGCCACAAGGGTGATGTTGAGGGTGTGGATGGTGAAATTTTGCTCTTTTCTCAAGGACTATAATCAGGTCATGGAGTTCAGGGTGCCACAAGGGTGATGTTAAGGGTGTGGATGGTGAAATTATGCTCTTTTCTCAAGGACATCAATCAGGTCATGGAGTTCAGGGCACCACAGGGGCGATGTTAAGGGTGTGGATGGTGAAATTATGCTCTTTTCTCAGGGACAATGATCAGGTCATTGTGTTAAGGGCGCCACAAGGGTGATGTTAAGGGTGTGGATGGTGAAATTATGCTCTTTTCTCCAGGACATCAATCAGGTCATTGAGTTCAGGGCGCCACAAGGGTGATGTTAAGGGTGTGGATGGTGAAATTATGCTCTTTTCTCAAGGACATCAATCAGGTCATTGAGTTCAGGGCGCCACAAGGGTGATGTTAAGGGTGTGGATGGTGAAATTATGCTCTTTTCTCAAGGTCAATAATCAGGTCATTGAGTTCAGGGCGCCACAGGGGTGATGTCAAGGGTGTGGATGGTGAAATTATGCTCTTTTCTCAAGGACATTATTCAGGTCATTGAGTTTAGGGCGCCACAAGGGTGATGTTAAGGGTGTGAATGGTGAAATTATGCTCTTTTCTCAAGGAAATTATTCAGGTCATGGAGTTCGGGGCGCCACAAGGGTGATGTTAAGGGTGTGGAGGGTGAAATTATGCTCTTATCTCAAGGACAATCATCACGTCATGGAGTTCAGGGCGCCACAAAGGTGATGTTAAGGGTATGGATGGTGGAATTATGCTCTTTTCTCAAGGACAATATTAACGTGGTGAAGTTCAGGGCGCCACAAGGGTGATGTTAAGGGTGTGGATGGTGAAATTATGCTCTTTTCTCAATGACATCAATCAGGTCATGGAGTTCAGGGCGCCACAAGGGTGATGTTGAGGGTGTTGATGTTGTAATTATGCTCTTTTCTCAAGGACATTAATCAGGTCATGGAGTTCGGGGCGCCACATGGGTGATGTTAAGGGTGTGGATGGTGAAATTATGCTCTTTTCTCAAGGACGATGATCACGTGGTGGAGTTCAGGGCGCCATAAGGGTGATGTTAAGGGTCTGGATGGTGAAATTATGCTCTTTCCTCAAGGACATTAATCAGGTCATGGAGTTCAGGGCGCCACAAGGGTTATGTTAAGGGTCTGGATGGTGAAATTATGCTCTTTTCTCAAGGACATTAATCAGGTTATGGAGTTCAGGGCGCCACAAGGGTGATGTTAAGGGTGTGGATGGTGAAATTATGCTCTTTTCTCAAGGACATTAATCAGGTTATGAAGTTCAGGGCGCCACAAGGGTGATGTTAAGGGTGTGGATGGTGAAATTATGCTCTTTTCTCAAGTACAAGAATCACGTGGTGGAGTTCAGGGTGCCACAAGGGTGATGTTAAGAGTGTGGATAGTGAAATTTTAATCTTTTCTCAAGGGCAATAATCAGGTCATGGAGTTCAGGGCGCCACAAGGGTGATGTTAAGGGTCTGGATGGTGAAATTAGGCTCTTTTCTCAAGGAAATTAATCAGGTCATGGAGTTCAGGGCGCCACAAGGGTGATGTTAAGGGTCTGGATGGTGAAATTATGCTCTTTTCTCAAGGACATTAATCGGGTCATGGAGTTCAGGGCGCCATAAGGGTGATGTTAAGGGTGGGGATGGTGAAATTATGCTCTTTTCTCGAGGACATTGATCAGGTCATGGAGTTCAGGTTGCCACAAGGGTGATGTTAAGGGTTTGGATGGTGAAATTATGCTCTTTTCTCAAGGACATCGATCAGGTCATGGATTTCAGGGCGCCACAAGGGTGATGTTAAGGGTCTGGATGGTGAAATTATGCTCTTTTCTCAAGGACATCAATCAGGTCATGGAGTTCAGGGCGCCACAAGGGTGATGTTAAGGGTGTGGATGGTGAAATTATGCTCTTTTCCCATGCACAATAATCACGTCATGGAGTTCAGGGCGCCACAAGGGTGATGTTAAGGGTGTGGATGGTGAAATTATGCTCTTTTCTCAAGGACATTAATCAGGTCATGGAGTTCAGGGCGCCACAAGGGTGATGTTGAGGGTGTGGAGGGTGAAATTATGCTCTTTTCTCATGGACATTAATCAGGTCATGGAGTTCAGGGCGCCACAAGGGTGATGTTAAGGGTGTGGATGGTGAAATTATGCTCTTTTCTCAAGGAAATTAATCAGGTCATGGAGTTCAGGGCGCCACAAGGGTGATGTTGAGGGTGTGGATGGTGAAATTATGCTCTTTTCTCATGGACATTAATCAGGTCATGGAGTTCAGGGCGCCACAAGGGTGATGTTAAGGGTGTGGATGGTGGAATTATGCTCTTTTCTCAAGGACAATAATCACGTGGTGGAGTTCAGGGCGCCACAACGGTGATGTTAAGGGTGTGGATGGTGGAATTATGCTCTTTTCTCAAGGACGATAATCACGTGGTGGAGTTAAGGGCGCCTCAAGGGTGATGTTAAGGGTGTGGATGGTGGAATTATGCTCTTTTCTCAAGAACATAAATCAGGTCATGGAGTTCAGGGCGCCACAAGGGTGATGTTAAGGGTGTGGATGGTGAAATTATGCTATTTTCTCAAGGACAATAATCACGTCATGGAATTCAGGGCGCCAAAGGGTGATGTTAAGGGTGTGGATGGTGAAATTATGCTCGTTTCTCAAGGACAAGAATCACGTGGTGGAGTTCAGGGTGCCACAAGGGTGATGTTAAGAGTGTGGATGATGAAATTATGCTCTTTTCTCAAGGGCAATAATCAGGTCATGGAGTTCAGGGCGCCACAAGGGTGATGTCAAGGTTGTGGATGGAGAAATTATGCTCTTTTCCCAAGGACATCAATCAGGTCATGGAAATCAGGGCGCCACAAGGGTGATGTTAAGGGTGTGGATGGTGAAATCATGCTCTTTTCTCAATGACATCAATCAGGTCATGGAGTTCAGGGCGCCACAAGGGTGATGTTGAGGGTGTGGATGGTGAAATTATGCTCTTTTCTCAAGGACATCAATCAGGTCATGGAGTTCAGGGCGCCACATGGGTGATGTTAAGGGTGTGGATGGTGAAATTATGCTCTTTTCTCAAGGACGATAATCACGTGGTGGAGTTCAGGGTGCCATAAGGGTGATGTTAAGGGTCTGGATGGTGAAATTATGCTCTTTCCTCAAGGACATTAATCAGGTCATGGAGTTCAGGGCGCCACAAGGGTGATGTTAAGGGTCTGGATGGTGAAATTATGCTCTTTTCTCAAGGACATTAATCAGGTCATGGAGTTCAGGGCGCCACAAGGGTGATGTTAAGGAACTGGATGGTGGAATTATGCTCTTTTCTCAAGGACATCAATCAGGTTATGGAGTTCAGGGCGCCACAAGGGTGATGTTAAGGGTGTGGATGGTGAAATTATGCTCTTTTCTCAAGGACAAGAATCACGTGGTGGAGTTCAGTGTGCCACAAGGGTGATGTTGAGAGTGTGGATAGTGAAATTATGCTCTTTTCTCAAGGGCATTAATCAGGTCATGGAGTTCAGGGCGCCATAAGGGTGAT
This sequence comes from Brachyptera risi, assembly GCA_964007535.1. Classification (NCBI taxonomy): domain Eukaryota; kingdom Metazoa; phylum Arthropoda; class Insecta; order Plecoptera; family Taeniopterygidae; genus Brachyptera; species Brachyptera risi. The sequence continues at coordinate 16,880,093 of OZ023326.1, forward strand.
GTTGAGGGTCTGGATGGTGAAATTATGCTCTTTTCTCAAGGACATTAATCAGGTCATGGAGTTCAGGGCGCCACAAGGGTGATGTTGAGGGTGTGGATGGTGAAATTATGCTCATCTCTCAGGGAATATAATCAGTTCATGGAGTTCAGGGCACCACAAGGGTGATGTTAAGGGTGTGGATGGTGAAATTATGCTCTTTTCTCAAGGACAATAATCACGTGGTGGAGTTCAGGGCGCCACAAGGGTGATGTTAAGGGTGTGGATGGTGGAATTATGCTCTTTTCTCAAGGACGATGATCACGTGGTGGAGTTCAGGGCACCACAAGGGTGATGTTAAGGGTGTGGATGGTGAAATTATGCTCTTTTCTCAAGGACATAAATCAGGTCATGGAGTTCAGGGCGCCACAAGGGTGATGTTAAGGGTGTGGATGGTGAAATTATGCTCTTTCCTCAAGGACAATAATCACGTCATGGAATTCAGGGCGCCACAAGGGTGATGTTAAGGGTGTGGATGGTGAAATTATGCTCGCTTCTCAAGGACAAGAATCACGTGGTGGAGTTCAGGGTGCCACAAGGGTGATGTTAAGAGTTTGGATGTTGAAATTATGCTCTTTTCTCAAGGGCAATAATCAGGTCATGGAGTTCAGGGCGCCACAAGGGTGATGTTAAGGGTCTGGATGGTGAAATTATGCTCTTTTCCCAAGGACATCAATCAGGTCATGGAGTTCGGGGCGCCACAAGGGTGATGATAAGGGTGTGGATGGTGTAATTATGCTCTTTTCTCAAGGACAATAATCTCGTCATGGAGTTCAGGGCGCCACAAGGGTGATGTTAAGGTTGTGGATGGTGAAATTATGCTCTTTTCTCAAGGACATTAATCAGGTCATGGAGTTCAGGGCGCCACAAGGGTGATGTTAAGGGTGTGGATGGTGAAATTATGCTCTTTTCTCAATGACATCAATCAGGTCATGGAGTTCAGGGCGCCACAAGGGTGATGTTAAGGGTGTGGATGGTGAAATTATGCTCTTTTCTCAAGGACATTAATCAGGTCATGGAGTTCAGGGCGCCACATGGGTGATGTTAAGGGTGTGGATGGTGAAATTATGCTCTTTTCTCAAGGACGATAATCACGTGGTGGAGTTCAGGGCGCCATAGGGGGAATTGAAAGGGTCTGGATGGTGAAATTATGCTCTTTCCTCAAGGACATTAATCAGGTCATGTAGTTCAGGGCGCCACAAGGGTGATGTTAAGGGTCTGGATGGTGAAATTATGCTCTTTTCTCAAGGACATTAATCAGGTCATGGAGTTCAGGGCGCCACAAGGGTGATGTTAAGGAACTGGATGGTGGAATTATGCTCTTTTCTCAAGGACATTAATCAGGTTATGGAGTTCAGGGTGCCACAAGGGTGATGTTAAGGGTGTGGATGGTGAAATTATGCTCTTTTCTCAATGACATCAATCAGGTCATGGAGTTCAGGGCGCCACAAGGGTGATGTTAAGGGTGTGGATGTTGAAATTATGCTCTTTTCTCAAGGACATTGATCAGGTCATGGAGTTCAGGGCGCCACATGGGTGATGTTAAGGGTCTGGATGGTGAAATTATGCTCTTTTCTCAAGGACATCAATCAGGTCATGGAGTTCGGGGCGCCACAAGGGTGATGTTAAGAATGTGGATGGTGTAATTATGCTCTTTTCTCATTCACAATAATCACGTCATGGAGTTCAGGGCGCCACAAGGGTGATGTTAAGGTTGTGGATGGTGAAATTATGCTCTTTTCTCAAGGACATTGATAAGGTCATGGAGTTCAGGGCGCCACAAGGGTGATGTTAACGGTCTGTATCGTGAAATTATGCTCTTTTCTCAAGGAAGATGATCACGTGGTGGAGTTCAGGGTGCCACAAGGGTGATGTTAAGGGTATGGATGGTGAATTTATGCTCTTTTCTCAAGGACAATAATCACGTCATGGAGTTCAGGTCGCCACTAGGGTGATGTTAAGGGTATGGAGGGTGGAATTATGCTCTTTTCTCAAGGACGATAATCACGTCATTGAGTTCAGGGCGCCACAAGGGTGATGTTAAGATTGTGGATGGTGAAATTATTCTCTTTTCTCAAGGACATTAATCAGGTCATGGAGTTCAGGGTGCCACAAGGGTGATGGTAAGGGTTCGGATGGTGAAATTATGCTCTTTTCTCAAGGACATAAATCAGGTCATGGAGTTCAGGGCGCCCCAAGGGTGATGTTAAGGGTGTGGACGGTGAAATTATGCTCTTTTCTCAAGGACAATAATCAGGTCATTGGGTTCAGGGCGCCACAAGGATGATGTTATGTGTGTGGATGGTGAAATTATGCTCTTTTCTCAATGACATTAATCGGGTCATGGAGTTCAGGGCGCCACAAGGGTGATGTTGAGGGTGTGGATGGTGAAATTTTGCTCTTTTCTCAAAGACTATAATCAGGTCATGGAGTTCAGGGTGCCACAAGGGTGATGTTAAGGGTGTGGATGGTGGAATTAGGCTCTTTTCTCAAGGACATCAATCAGGTCATGGAGTTCAGGGCGCCACAGGGGCGATGTTAAGGGTGTGGATGGTGAAATTATGCTCTTTTCTCAGGGACAATAATCAGGTCATTGTGTTCAGGGCGCCACGAGGGTGATGTTAAGGGTGTGGATGGTGAAATTATGCTCTTTTCTCAAGGACATCAATCAGGTCATTGAGTTCAGGGCGCCACAAGGGTGATGTTAAGGGTGTGGATGGTGAAATTATGCTCTTTTCTCAAGGACATCAATCAGGTCATTGAGTTCAGGGCGCCACAAGGGTGATGTTAAGGGTGTGGATGGTGAAATTATGCTCTTTCCTCAAGGTCAATAATCAGGTCATTGAGTTCAGGGCGCCATAGGGGTGATGTCAAGGGTGTGGATGGTGAAATTATGCTCTTTTATCAAGGACATTATTCAGGTCATTAAGTTTAGGGCGCCACAAGGGTGATGTTAAGGGTGTGGATGGTGAAATTATGCTCTTTTCTCAAGGACATTATTCAGGTCATAGAGTTCAGGGCGCCACAAGGGTGATGTTAAGGGTGTGGAGGGTGAAATTATGCTCTTATCTCAAGGACAATCATCACGTCATGGAGTTTAGGGCGCCACAAGGGTGATGTTAAGGGTGTGGATGGTGAAATTATGCTCTTTTCTCAATGACATCAATCAGGTCATGGAGTTCAGGGCGCCACAAGGGTGATGTTAAGGGTGTGGATGTTGTAATTATGCTCTTTTCCCAAGGACATTAATCAGGTCATGGAGTTCAGGGCGCCACATGGGTGATGTTAAGGGTGTGGATGGTGAAATTATGCTCTTTTCTCAAGGACGATAATCACGTGGTGGAGTTCAGGGCACCATAAGGGTGATGTTAAGGGTCTGGATGGTGAAATTATGCTCTTTCCTCAAGGACATTAATCAGGTCATGGAGTTCAGGGCGCCACAAGGGTGATGTTAAGGGTCTGGATAGTGAAATTATGCTCTTTTCTCAAGGACATCAATCAGGTTATGGAGTTCAGGGCGCCACAAGGGTGATGTTAAGGGTGTGGATGGTGAAATTATGCTCTTTTCTCAAGGTCATTAATCAGGTCATGGAGTTCAGGGCGCCACAAGGGTGATGTTAAGGGTGTGGATGGTGAAGTTAGGCTCTTTTCTGAAGGACAAGAATCACGTGGTGGAGTTCAGGGTGCCACAAGGGTGATGTTAAGAGTGTGGATAGTGAAATTATAATCTTTTCTCAAGGGCAATAATCAGGTCATGGAGTTCAGGGCGCCACAAGGGTGATGTTGAGGGTCTGGATGGTGAAATTATGCTCTTTTCTCAAGGACATTAATCAGGTCATGGAGTTCATGGCGCCACAAGGGTGATGTTAAGGGTCTGGATGGTGAAATTATGCTCTTTTCTCAAGGACATTGATCAGGTCATGGAGTTCAGGGCGCCATAAGGGTGATGTTAAGGGTGGGGATGGTGAAATTATGCTTTTTTCTCAAGGACATTAATCAGGTCATGGAGTTCAGGTTGCCACAAGGGTGATGTTAAGGGTGTGGATGGTGAAATTATGCTCTTTTCTCAAGGACAATAATCACGTCATGGAGTTCAGGGCACCACAAGGGTGATGTTAAGGGTGTGGATGGTGAAATTATGCTCTTTTCTCAAGGACAAGAATCACGTGGTGGAGTTCAGGGCACCACAAGGGTGATGTTAAGGGTCTGGATGGTGAAATTATGCTCTTTTCTCAAGGACATCAATCAGGTCATGGAGTTCAGAGCGCCACATGAGTGATGTTGAGGGTGTGGATGGAGAAATTATGCTCTTTTCTCAAGGACGATAATCACGTGGTGGAGTTCAGGGCGCCACAAGGGTGATGTTAAGGGTCTGGATGGTGAAATTATGCTCTTTCCTCGAGGAAATTTTTCAGGTCATTGAGTTCAGGGCGCCACAGGGGTGATGTTAAGGGTGTGGATGGTGAAATTATGCTCTCTTCACAAGGACGATAATCACGTGGTGGAGTTCAGGGCGCCACAAGGGTGATGTTAAGGGTCTGGATGATGAAATTATGCTCTTTTCTCAAGGACATTAATCAGGTCATGGAATTCAGGGCGCCACAAGGTTGATGTTTGGGTGTGGATGGTGAAATTATGCTCGTTTCTCAAGGACAAGAATCACGTGGTGGAGTTCAGGGTGCCACAAGGGTGATGTTAAGAGTGTGGATGGTGAAATAATGCTCTTTTCTCAAGGGCAATAATCAGGTCATGGAGTTCAGGGCGCCACAAGGGTGATGTTAAGAGTCTGGATGGTGAAATTATGCTCTTTTCTCAAGGACATCAATCAGGTCATGGAGTTCGGGGCGCCACAAGGGTGATGTTAAGGGTGTGGATGGAGTAATTATGCTCTTTTTTCATTCACAATAATCACGTCATGGAGTTCAGGGCGCCACAAGGGTGATGTCAAGGTTGTGGATGGTGAAATTATGCTCTTTTCTCAAGGACATTAATCAGGTCATGGAGTTCAGGGCGCCACAAGGGTGATGTTAAGGATGTGGATGGTGAAATTTTGCTCTTTTCTCAATGACATCAATCAGGTCATGGAGTTCAGGGCGCCACAAGGGTGATGTTAAGGGTGTGGATGGTGAAATTATGCTCTTTTCTCAAGGACATTAATCAGGTCATGAAGTTCAGGGCGCCATATGGGTGATGTTAAGGGTGTGGATGGTGAAATTATGCTCTTTTCTCAAGGACGATAATCACGTGGTGGAGTTCAGGATGCCATAAGGGTGATGTTTAGGGTCTGGATGGTGAAATTATGCTCTTTCCTCAAGGACATTGATCAGGTCATGGAGTTCAGGGCGCCACAAGGGTGATGTTAAGGGTCTGGATGGTGAAATTATGCTCTTTTCTCAAGGACATTAATCAGGTCATGGAGTTCAGGGCGCCACAAGGGTGATGTTAAGGAACTGGATGGTGGAATTAGGCTCTTTTCTCAAGGACAATAATCAGGTTATGGAGTTCAGGGCACCACAAGGGTGATGTTAAGGGTGTGGATGGTGAAATTATGCTCTTTTCTCAAGGACAAGAATCACATGGTGGAGTTCAGGGTGCCACAAGGGTGATGTTAAGAGTGTGGATAGTGAAATTATGCTCTTTTCTCAAGGGCAATAATCAGGTCATGGAGTTCAGGGCGCCACAAGGGTGATGTAAAGGGTCTGGATGGTGAAATTATGCTCTTTTCTCAAGGACATTAATCAGGTCATGGAGTTCAGGTTGCCACAAGGGTGATGTTAAGGGTTTGGATGGTGAAATTATGCTCTTTTCTCAAGGACATTGATCAGGTCATGGAGTTCAGGTTGCCACAAGGGTGATGTTAAGGGTTTGAATGGTGAAATTATGCTCTTTTCTCAAGGACATCAATCAGGTCATGGAGTTCAGGGCGCCACAAGGGTGATGTTAAGGGTCTGGATGGTGAAATTATGCTCTTTTCTCAAGGACATTAATCGGGTCATGGAGTTCAGGGCGCCACAAGGATGATGTTAAGGGTGTGGATGGTGAAATTATGCTCTTTTCTCATGCACAATAATCACGTCATGGAGTTCAGGGCGACACAAGGGTGATGTTAAGGGTATGGATGGTGGAATTATAATCTTTTCTCAAGGACAATAATCACGTGGTGAAGTTCAGGGCGCCACAAGGGTGATGTTGAGGGTGTGGATGGTGAAATTATGCTCTTTTCTCAATGACATCAATCAGGTCATGGAGTTCAGGGTGCCACAAGGGTGATGTTAAGGGTGTGGATGTTGTAATTATGCACTTTTCTCAAGGACATTAATCAGGTCATGGAGTTCAGGGCGCCACATGGGTGATGTTAAGGGTGTGGATGGTGAAATTATGCTCTTTTCTCAAGGACGATAATCACGTGGTGGAGTTCAGGGCGCCATAAGGGTGATGTTAAGGGTCTGGATGGTGAAATTATGCCCTTTCCTCAAGGACATTAATCAGGTCATGGAGTTCAGGGCGCCACAAGGGTTATGTTTAGGGTCTGGATGGTGAAATTATACTCTTTTCTCATGCACAATAATCACGTCATGGAGTTCGGGGCGTCACAAGGGTGATGTTAAGGGTGTGGATGGTGAAATTATGCTCTTTTCTCAATGACATCAATCAGGTCATGGAGTTCAGGGCGCCACAAGGGTGATGTCAAGGGTGTGGATGTTGAAATTATGCTCTTTTCTCAAGGACATTAATCAGGTCATGGAGTTCAGGGCGCCACATGGGTGATGTTAAGGGTCTGGATGGTTAAATTATGCTCTTTTCTCAAGGACATCAATCAGGTCATGGAGTTCGGGTCGCCACGAGGGTGATGGTAAGGGTGTGGATGGTGTAATTATGCTCTTTTCTCATTCACAATAATCACGTCATGGAGTTCAGGGCGCCACAAGGGTGATGTTGAGGTTGTGGATGGTGAAATTATGCTCTTTTCTCAAGGACATTGATAAGGTCATGGAGTTCAGGGCGCCACAAGGGTGATGTCAACGGTCTGGATGGTGAAATTATGCTCTTTTCTCAAGGAAGATAATCACGTGGTGGAGTTCAGGGCGCCACAAGGGTGATGTTAAGGGTATGGATGGTGAAATTATGCTCTTTTCTCAAGGACGATAATCACGTCATGGAGTTCAGGGCGCCACTAGGGTGATGTTAAGGGTATGGAGGGTGAAATTATGCTCTTTTCTCGAGGACAATAATCAGGTCATTGAGTTCAGGGCGCCACAAGGATGATGTTATGTGTGTGGATGGTGAAATTATGCTCTTTTCTCAAGGACATTAATCGGGTCATGGAGTTCAGGGCGCCACAAGGGTGATGTTGAGGGTGTGGATGGTGGAATTTTGCTCTTTTCTCAAGGACTATCGTCGGGTAATGGAGTTCAGGGTGCCACAAGGGTGATGTTGAGGGTGTGGATGGTGAAATTATGCTCTTTTCTCAATGACATCAATCGGGTCATGGAGTTCAGGGCGCCACAGGGGCGATGTTAAGGGTGTGGATGGTGAAATTATGCTCTTTTCTCAGGGACAATAATCAGGTCATTGTGTTCAGGGCGCCACAAGGGTGATGTTAAGGGTGTGGATGGTGAAATTATGCTCTTTTCTCAAGGACATCAATCAGGTCATTGAGTTCAGGGCGCCACAAGGGTGATGTTAAGGGTGTGGATGGTGAAATTATGCTCTTTTCTCAAGGACATCAATCAGGTCATTGAGTTCAGGGCGCCACAAGGGTGATGTTAAGTGTGTGGATGGTGAAATTATGCTCTTTTCTCAATGTCAATGATCAGGTCATTGAGTTCAGGGCGCCACAGGGGTGATGTCAAGGGTGTGGATGGTGAAATTATGCTCTTTTATCAAGGACATTATTCAGGTCATTAAGTTTAGGGCGCCACAAGGGTGATGTTAAGGGTGTGGATGGTGTAATTATGCTCTTTTCTCAAGGACATTATTCAGGTCATAGAGTTCAGGGCGCCACAAGGGTGATGTTAAGGGTGTGGAGGGTGAAATTATGCTCTTATCTCAAGGACAATCATCACGTCATGGAGTTTAGGGCGCCACAAGGGTGATGTTAAGGGTATGGATGGTGAAAGTATGCTCTTTTCTCAACTACAATAATCACGTGGTGAAGTTCAGGGCGCCACAAGGGTGATGTTAAGGGTGTGGATGGTGAAATTATGCTCTTTTCTCAATGACATCAATCAGGTCATGGAGTTCAGGGCGCCACAAGGGTGATGTTAAGGGTGTGGATGTTGTAATTATGCTCTTTTCCCAAGGACATTATTCAGGTCATGGAGTTCAGGGCGCCACATGGGTGATGTTAAGGGTGTGGATGGTGAAATTATGCTCTTTTCTCAAGGACGATAATCACGTGGTGGAGTTCAGGGCACCATAAGGGTGATGTTAAGGGTCTGGATGGTGAAATTATGCTCTTTCCTCAAGGACATTAATCAGGTCATGGAGTTCAGGGCGCCACAAGGGTGATGGTAAGGGTCTGGATGGTGAAATTATGCTCTTTTCTCAAGGACATCAATCAGGTTATGGAGTTCAGGGCGCCACAAGGGTGATGTTAAGGGTGTGGATGGTGAAATTATGCTCTTTTCTCAAGGTCATTAATCAGGTCATGGAGTTCAGGGCGCCACAAGGGTGATGTTAAGGGTGTGGATGGTGAAGTTATGCTCTTTTCTGAAGGACAAGAATCACGTGGTGGAGTTCAAGGTGCCACAAGGGTGATGTTAAGAGTGTGGATAGTGAAATTATAATCTTTTCTCAAGGGCAATAATCAGGTCATGGAGTTCAGGGCGCCACAAGGGTGATGTTAAGGGTCTGGATGGTGAAATTATGCTCTTTTCTCAAGGACATTAATCAGGTCATGGAGTTCAGGGCGCCACAAGGGTGATGTTAAGGGTCTGGATGGTGAAATTATGCTCTTTTCTCAAGGACATTGATCAGGTCATGGAGTTCAGGGCGCCATAAGGGTGATGTTAAGGGTGGGGATGGTGAAATTATGCTTTTTTCTCAAGGACATTAATCAGGTCATGGAGTTCAGGTTGCCACAAGGGTTATGTTAAGGGTGTGGATGGTGAAATTATGCTCTTTTCTCAAGGACAATAATCACGTCATGGAGTTCAGGGCACCACAAGGGTGATGTTAAGGGTGTGGATGGTGAAATTATGCTCTTTTCTCAAGGACAAGAATCACGTGGTGGAGTTCAGGGCACCACAAGGGTGATGTTAAGGGTCTGGATGGTGAAATTATGCTCTTTTCTCAAGGACATCAATCAGGTCATGGAGTTCAGGGCGCCACATGAGTGATGTTGAGGGTGTGGATGGAGAAATTATGCTCTTTTCTCAAGGACGATAATCACGTGGTGGAGTTCAGGGCGCCACAAAGGTGATGTTAAGGGTCTGGATGGTGAAATTATGCTCTTTCCTCGAGGAAATTTTTCAGGTCATTGAGTTCAGGGCGCCACAGGGGTGATGTTAAGGGTGTGGATGGTGAAATTATGCTCTCTTCACAAGGACGATAATCACGTGGTGGAGTTCAGGGCGCCACAAGGGTGATGTTAAGGGTCTGGATGATGAAATTATGCTCTTTTCTCAAGGACATTAATCAGGTCATGGAATTCAGGGCGCCACAAGGTTGATGTTTGGGTGTGGATGGTGAAATTATGCTCGTTTCTCAAGGACAAAAATCACGTGGTGGAGTTCAGGGTGCCACAAGGGTGATGTTAAGAGTGTGGATGGTGAAATAATGCTCTTTTCTCAAGGGCAATAATCAGGTCATGGAGTTCGGGGCGCCACAAGGGTGATGTTAAGGGTGTGGATGGAGTAATTATGCTCTTTTTTCATTCACAATAATCACGTCATGGAGTTCAGGGCGCCACAAGGGTGATGTCAAGGTTGTGGATGGTGAAATTATGCTCTTTTCTCAAGGACATTAATCAGGTCATGGAGTTCAGGGCGCCACAAGGGTGATGTTAAGGATGTGGATGGTGAAATTTTGCTCTTTTCTCAATGACATCAATCAGGTCATGGAGTTCAGGGCGCCACAAGGGTGATGTTAAGGGTGTGGATGGTGAAATTATGCTCTTTTCTCAAGGACATTAATCAGGTCATGAAGTTCAGGGCGCCATATGGGTGATGTTAAGGGTGTGGATGGTGAAATTATGCTCTTTTCTCAAGGACGATAATCACGTGGTGGAGTTCAGGGCGCCATAAGGGTGATGTTTAGGGTCTGGATGGTGAAATTATGCTCTTTCCTCAAGGACATTGATCAGGTCATGGAGTTCAGGGCGCCACAAGGGTGATGTTAAGGGTCTGGATGGTGAAATTATGCTCTTTTCTCAAGGACATTAATCAGGTCATGGAGTTCAGGGCGCCACAAGGGTGATGTTAAGGAACTGGATGGTGGAATTAGGCTCTTTTCTCAAGGACAATAATCAGGTTATGGAGTTCAGGGCACCACAAGGGTGATGTTAAGGGTGTGGATGGTGAAATTATGCTCTTTTCTCAAGGACAAGAATCACATGGTGGAGTTCAGGGTGCCACAAGGGTGATGTTAAGAGTGTGGATAGTGAAATTATGCTCTTTTCTCAAGGGCAATAATCAGGTCATGGAGTTCAGGGCGCCACAAGGGTGATGTAAAGGGTCTGGATGGTGAAATTATGCTCTTTTCTCAAGGACATTAATCAGGTCATGGAGTTCAGGTTGCCACAAGGGTGATGTTAAGGGTTTGGATGGTGAAATTATGCTCTTTTCTCAAGGACATTGATCAGGTCATGGAGTTCAGGTTGCCACAAGGGTGATGTTAAGGGTTTGAATGGTGAAATTATGCTCTTTTCTCAAGGACATCAATCAGGTCATGGAGTTCAGGGCGCCACAAGGGTGATGTTAAGGGTCTGGATGGTGAAATTATGCTCTTTTCTCAAGGACATTAATCGGGTCATGGAGTTCAGGGCGCCACAAGGATGATGTTAAGGGTGTGGATGGTGAAATTATGCTCTTTTCTCATGCACAATAATCACGTCATGGAGTTCAGGGCGACACAAGGGTGATGTTAAGGGTATGGATGGTGGAATTATAATCTTTTCTCAAGGACAATAATCACGTGGTGAAGTTCAGGGCGACACAAGGGTGATGTTGAGGGTGTGGATGGTGAAATTATGCTCTTTTCTCAATGACATCAATCAGGTCATGGAGTTCAGGGTGCCACAAGGGTGATGTTAAGGGTGTGGATGTTGTAATTATGCACTTTTCTCAAGGACATTAATCAGGTCATGGAGTTCAGGGCGCCACATGGGTGATGTTAAGGGTGTGGATGGTGAAATTATGCTCTTTTCTCAAGGACGATAATCACGTGGTGGAGTTCAGGGCGCCATAAGGGTGATGTTAAGGGTCTGGATGGTGAAATTATGCCCTTTCCTCAAGGACATTAATCAGGTCATGGAGTTCAGGGCGCCACAAGGGTTATGTTTAGGGTCTGGATGGTGAAATTATACTCTTTTCTCAAGGACATTAATCAGGTTATGGAGTTCAGGGCGCCACAAGGGTGATGTTAAGGGTGTGGATGGTGAAATTATGCTCTTTTCTCAAGGACATTATACAGGTTATGGAGTTCAGGGCGCCACAAGGGTGATGTTAAGGGTGTGGATGGTAAAATTATGCTCTTTTCTCAAGGACAAGAATCGCGTGGTGGAGTTCAGGGTGCCACAAGGGTGATGTCAAGAGTGTGGATAGTGAAATTATAATCTTTTCTCAAGGGGAATTATCAGGTCATGGAGTTCTGGGCGCCACAAGGGTGATGTTAAGGGTCTGGATGGTGAAATTATGCTCTTTTCTCAAGGACATTTATCAGGTCATGGAGTTCAGGGCGCCACAAGGGTGATGTTAAGGAACTGGATGGTGAAATTATGCTCTTTTCTCAAGGACATTAATCAGGTTATGGAGTTCAGGGTGCCACAAGGGTGATGTTGAGGGTGTGGATGGTGAAATTATGCTCTTTTCTCAAGGACAAGAATCACGTTGTGGAGTTCAGGGTGCCACAAGGGTGATGTTAAGAGTGTGGATAGTGAAATTATGCTCTTTTCTCAAGGGCAATAATCAGGTCATGGAGTTCAGGGCGCCACAAGGATGATGTTAAGGGTCTGGATGGTGAAATTATGCTCTTTTCTCAAGGACATTAATCAGGTCATGGAGTTCAGGGCGCCACAAGGGTGATGTTAAGGGTGGGGATGGTGAAATTATGCTCTTTTCTCAAGGACATTAATCAGGTCATGGAGTTCAGGTTGCCACAAGGGTGATGTTAAGGGTTTGGATGGTGAAATTATGCTCTTTTTTCAAGGACATCAATCAGGTCATGGAGTTCAGGGCGCCACAAGGGTGATGTTGAGGGTCTGGATGGTGAAATTATGCTCTTTTCTCAAGGACATTAATCAGGTCATGGAGTTCAGGGCGCCACAAGGGTGATGTTAAGGGTGTGGATGGTGAAATTATGCTCTTTTCTCATGCACAATAATCACGTCATGGAGTTCGGGGCGCCACAAGGGTGATGTTAAGGGTGTGGATGGTGAAATTATGCTCTTTTCTCAATGACATCAATCAGGTCATGGAGTTCAGGGCGCCACAAGGGTGATGTTAAGGGTGTGGATGTTGAAATTATGCTCTTTTCTCAAGGACATTAATCAGGTCATGGAGTTCAGGGCGCCACATGGGTGATGTTAAGGGTCTGGATGGTGAAATTATGCTCTTTTCTCAAGGACATCAATCAGGTCATGGAGTTCGGGTCGCCACGAGGGTGATGGTAAGGGTGTGGATGGTGTAATTATGCTCTTTTCTCATTCACAATAATCACGTCATGGAGTTCAGGGCGCCACAAGGGTGATGTTAAGGTTGTGGATGGTGAAATTATGCTCTTTTCTCAAGGACATTGATAAGGTCATGGAGTTCAGGGCGCCACAAGGGTGATGTCAACGGTCTGGATGGTGAAATTATGCTCTTTTCTCAAGGAAGATAATCACGTGGTGGAGTTCAGGGCGCCACAAGGGTGATGTTAAGGGTATGGATGGTGAAATTATGCTCTTTTCTCAAGGACGATAATCACGTCATGGAGTTCAGGGCGCCACTAGGGTGATGTTAAGGGTATGGAGGGGGAAATTATGCTCTTTTCTCAAGGACAATAATCAGGTCATTGAGTTCAGGGCGCCACAAGGATGATGTTATGTGTGTGGATGGTGAAATTATGCTCTTTTCTCAAGGACATTAATCGGGTCATGGAGTTCAGGGCGCCACAAGGGTGATGTTGAGGGTGTGGATGGTGGAATTTTGCTCTTTTCTCAAGGATTATAATCGGGTAATGGAGTTCAGGGTGCCACAAGGGTGATGTTGAGGGTGTGGATGGTGAACTTATGCTCTTTTCTCAATGACATCAATCGGGTCATGGAGTTCAGGGCGCCACAGGGGCGATGTTAAGGGTGTGGATGGTGAAATTATGCTCTTTTCTCAGGGACAATAATCAGGTCATTGTGTTCAGGGCGCCACAAGGGTGATGTTAAGGGTGTGGATGGTGAAATTATGCTCTTTTCTCAAGGACATCAATCAGGTCATTGAGTTCAGGGCGCCACAAGGGTGATGTTAAGGGTGTGGATGGTGAAATTATGCTCTTTTCTCAAGGACATCAATCAGGTCATTGAGTTCAGGGCGCCACAAGGGTGATGTTAAGGGTGTGGATGGTGAAATTATGCTCTTTTCTCAAGGTCAATGATCAGGTCATTGAGTTCAGGGCGCCTCAGGGGTGATGTCAAGGGTGTGGATGGTGAAATTATGCTCTTTTATCAAGGACATTATTCAGGTCATTAAGTTTAGGGCGCCACAAGGGTGATGTTAAGGGTGTGGATGGTGAAATTATGCTCTTTTCTCAAGGACATTATTCAGGTCATAGAGTTCAGGGCGCCACAAGGGTGATGTTAAGGGTGTGGAGGGTGAAATTATGCTCTTATCTCAAGGACAATCATCACGTCATGGAGTTTAGGGCGCCACAAGGGTGATGTTAAGGGTATGGATGGTGAAATTATGCTCTTTTCTCAAGGACAATAATCACGTGGTGAAGTTCAGGGCGCCACAAGGGTGATGTTAAGGGTGTGGATGGTGAAATTATGCTCTTTTCTCAATGACATCAATCAGGTCATGGAGTTCAGGGCGCCACAAGGGTGATGTTAAGGGTGTGGATGTTGTAATTATGCTCTTTTCCCAAGGACATTATTCAGGTCATGGAGTTCAGGGCGCCACATGGGTGATGTTAAGGGTGTGGATGGTAAAATTATGCTCTTTTCTCAAGGACGATAATCACGTGGTGGAGTTCAGGGCACCATAAGGGTGATGTTAAGGGTCTGGATGGTGAAATTATGCTCTTTCCTCAAGGACATTAATCAGGTCATGGAGTTCAGGGCGCCACAAGGGTGATGTTAAGGGTCTGGATGGTGAAATTATGCTCTTTTCTCAAGGACATCAATCAGGTTATGGAGTTCAGGGCGCCACAAGGGTGATGTTGAGGGTGTGGATGGTGAAATTAGGCTCTTTTCTCAAGGTCATTAATCAGGTTATGGAGTTCAGGGCGCCACAAGGGTGATGTTAAGGGTGTGGATGGTGAAATTATGCTCTTTTCTGAAGGACAAGAATCACGTGGTGGAGTTCAGGGTGCCACAAGGGTGATGTTAAGAGTGTGGATAGTGAAATTAAAATCTTTTCTCAAGAGCAATAATCAGGTCATGGAGTTCAGGGCGCCACAAGGGTGATGTTAAGGGTCTGGATGGTGAAATTATGCTCTTTTCTCAAGGACATTAATCAGGTCATGGAGTTCAGGGCGCCACAAGGGTGATGTTAAGGGTCTGGATGGTGAAATTAAGGTCTTTTCTCAAGGACATTGATCAGGTCATGGAGTTCAGGGCGCCATAAGGGTGATGTTAGGGGTGGGGATGGTGAAATTATGCTCTTTTCTCAAGGACATCAATCAGGTCATGGAGTTCGGGGCGCCACAAGGGTGATGTTAAGGGTGTGGATGGTGTAATTATGCTCTTTTTTCATTCACAATAATCACGTGGTGGAGTTCAGGGTGCCACAAGGGTGATGTTAAGAGTGTGGATAGTGAAATTAAAATCTTTTCTCAAGAGCAATAATCAGGTCATGGAGCTCAGGTTGCCACAAGGGTGATGTTAAGGGTGTGGATGGTGAAATTATGCTCTTTTCACAAGGACAATAATCACGTCATGGAGTTCAGGGCACCACAAGGGTGATGTTAAGGGTGTGGATGGTGAAATTATGCTCTTTTCTCAAGGACAAGAATCACGTGGTGGAGTTCAGGGCACCACAAGGGTGATGTTAAGGGTCTGGATGGTGAAATTATGCTCTTTTCTCAAGGACATCAATCAGGTCATGGAGTTCAGGGCGCCACATGAGAGATGTTGAGGGTGTGGATGGAGAAATTATGCTCTTTTCTCAAGGACGATAATCACGTGGTGGAGTTCAGGGCGCCACAAGGGTGATGTTAAGGGTCTGGATGGTGAAATTAGGCTCTTTCCTCGAGGAAATTTTTCAGGTCATTGAGTTCAGGGCGCCACAGGGGTGATGTTAAGGGTGTGGATGGTGAAATTATGCTCTTTTCACAACGACGATAATCACGTGGTGGAGTTCAGGGCGCCACAAGGGTGATGTTAAGGGTCTGGATGATGAAATTATGCTCTTTTCTCAAGGACATTAATCAGGTCATGGAATTCAGGGCGCCACAAGGTTGATGTTAGGGTGTGGATGGTGAAATTATGCTCGTTTCTCAAGGACAAGAATCACGTGGTGGAGTTCAGGGTGCCACAAGGGTGATGTTAAGAGTGTGGATGGTGAAATGATGCTCTTTTCTCAAGGGCAATAATCAGGTCATGGAGTTCAGGGCGCCACAAGGGTGATGATAAGGGTCTGGATGGTGAAATTATGCTCTTTTCTCAAGGACATCAATCAGGTCATGGAGTTCGGGGCGCCACAAGTGTGATGTTAAGGGTGTGGATGGTGTAATTATGCTCTTTTTTCATTCACAATAATCACGTCATGGAGTTCAGGGCGCCACAAGGGTGATGTCAAGGTTGTGGATGGTGAAATTATGCTCTTTTCTCAAGGACATTAATCAGGTCATGGAGTTCAGGGCGCCACATGGGTGATGTTAAGGATGTGGATGGTGAAATTTTGCTCTTTTCTCAATGACATCAATCAGGTCATGGAGTTCAGGGCCCCACAAGGGTGATGTTAAGGGTGTGGATGGTGAAATTATGCTCTTTTCTCAAGGACATTAATCAGGTCATGAAGTTCAGGGCGCCATATGGGTGATGTTAAGGGTGTGGATGGTGAAATTATGCTCTTTTCTCAAGGACGATAATCACGTGGTGGAGTTCAGGGCGCCATAAGGGTGATGTTTAGGGTCTGGATGGTGAAATTATGCTCTTTCCTCAAGGACATTAATCAGGTCATGGAGTTCAGGGCGCCACAAGGGTGATGTTAAGGGTCTGGATGGTGAAATTATGCTCTTTTCTCAAGGACATTAATCAGGTCATGGAGTTCAGGGCGCCACAAGGGTGATGTTAAGGAACTGGATGGTGGAATTAGGCTCTTTTCTCAAGGACAATAATCAGGTTATGGAGTTCAGGGCGCCACAAGGGTGATGTTAAGGGTGTGGATGGTGAAATTATGCTCTTTTCTCAAGGACAAGAATCACATGGTGGAGTTCAGGGTGCCACAAGGGTGATGTTAAGAGTGTGGTTAGTGAAATTATGCTCTTTTCTCAAGGGCAATAATCAGGTCATGGAGTTCAGGGCGCCACAAGGGTGATGTAAAGGGTCTGGATATAGAAATTAGGCTCTTTTCTCAAGGACAATAATCAGGTCAATGAGTTCAGGGCGCCACAAGGGTGATGTTAAGGGTCTGGATGGTGAAATTATGCTCTTTTCTCAAGGACATTAATCAGGTCATGGAGTTCAGGTTGCCACAAGGGTGATGTTAAGGGTTTGGATGGTGAAATTATGCTCTTTTCTCAAGGACATTAATCAGGTCATGGAGTTCAGGTTGCCACAAGGGTGATGTTAAGGGTTTGGATGGTGAAATTATGCTCTTTTCTCAAGGACATCAATCAGGTCATGGAGTTCAGGGCGCCACAAGGGTGATGTTAAGGGTCTGGATGGTGAAATTATGCTCTTTTCTCAAGGACATTAATCGGGTCATGGAGTTCAGGGCGCCACAAGGGTGATGTTAAGGGTGTGGATGGTGAAATTATGCTCTTTTCTCATGCACAATAATCACGTCATGGAGTTCAGGGCGACACAAGGGTGATGTTAAGGGTGTGGATGGTGAAATTATGCTCTTTTCTCAAGGACATTAATCAGGTCATTGAGTTCAGGGCGTCACAAGGGTGATGTTGAGGGTGTGGATGGTGAAATTTTGCTCTTTTCTCATGGACATAATTCAGGTCATGGAGTTCAGGGCGCCACAAGGGTGATGTTAAGGGTGTGGATGGTGGAATTATGCTCTTTTCTCAAGGACGATAATCACGTGGTGGAGTTCAGGGCGCCACAAGGGTGATGTTAGGGGTGAGGATGGTGAAATTATGCTCTTTTCTCAAGGACATGAATCAGGTCATGGAGTTCAGGGCGCCACAAGGGTGATGTTAAGGGTGTGGATGGTGAAATTATGCTCTTTTCTCAAGGACAATAATCACGTCATGGAATTCAGGGCGCCACAAGGGTGATGTTAAGGGTGTGGATGGTGAAATTATGCTCGTTTCTCAAGGACAAGAATCACGTGGTGGAGTTCAGGGTGCCACAAGGGTGATGTTAAGATTGTGGATGGTGAAATTATGCTCTTTTCTCAAGGGCAATGATCAGGTCATGGAGTTCAGGGCGCCACAAGGGTGATGTTCCGGGTCTGGATGGTGAAATTATGCTCTTTTCTCAAGGACATCAATCAGGTCATGGAGTTCGGGGCGCCACAAGGGTGATGTTAAGGGTGTGGATGGTGTAATTATGCTCTTTTCTCATTCACAATAATCACGTCATGGAGTTCAGGGCGCCACAAGGGTGATGTTAAGGTTGTGGATGGTGAAATTATGCTCTTTTCTCAAGGACATTAATCAGGTCATGGAGTTCAGGGCGCCACAAGGGTGATGTTAAGGGTGTGGATGGTGAAATTATTCTCTTTTCTCAAGGACAATAATCAGGTCATTGAGTTCAGGGCGCCACAAGGATGATGTTATGTGTGTGGATGGTGAAATTATGCTCTTTTCTCAAGGACATTGATCGGGTCATGGAGTTCAGGGCGCCACAAGGGTGATGTTGAGGGTGTGGATAGTGGAATTTTGCTCTTTTCTCAAGGACTATAATCGGGTAATGGAGTTCAGGGTGCCACAAGGGTGATGTTGAGGGTGTGGATGGTGAAATTATGCTCTTTTCTCAATGACATCAATCGGGTCATGGAGTTCAGGGCGCCACAGGGGCGATGTTAAGGGTGTGGATGGTGAAATTATGCTCTTTTCTCAGGGACAATAATCAGGTCATTGTGTTCAGGGCGCCACAAGGGTGATGTTAAGGGTGTGGATGGTGAAATTATGCTCTTTTATCAAGGACATCAATCAGGTCATTGAGTTCAGGGCGCCACAAGGGTGATGTTAAGGGTGTGGATGGTGAAATTATGCTCTTTTCTCAATGACATCAATCAGGTCATGGAGTTCAGGGCGCCACAAGGGTGATGTTAAGGGTGTGGATGTTGTAATTATGCTCTTTTCCCAAGGACATTAATCAGGTCATGGAGTTCAGGGCGCCACATGGGTGATGTTAAGGGTGTGGATGGTGAAATTATGCTCTTTTCTCCAGGACGATAATCACGTGGTGGAGTTCAGGGCGCCATAAGGGTGATGTTAAGGGTCTGGATGGTGAAATTATGCTCTTTCCTCAAGGACATTAATCAGGTCATGGAGTTCAAGGCGCCACAAGGGTGATGTTAAGGGTCTGGATGGTGAAATTATGCTCTTTTCTCAAGGACAAGAATCACGTGGTGGAGTTCAGGGCACCACAAGGGTGATGTTAAGGGTCTGGATGGTGAAATTATGCTCTTTTCTCAAGGACATCAATCAGGTCATGGAGTTCAGGGCGCCACATGAGAGATGTTGAGGGTGTGGATGGAGAAATTATGCTCTTTTCTCAAGGACGATAATCACGTGGTGGAGTTCAGGGCGCCACAAGGATGATGTTAAGGGTCTGGATGGTGAAATTAGGCTCTTTCCTCGAGGAAATTTTTCAGGTCATTGAGTTCAGGGCGCAACAGGGGTGATGTTAAGGGTGTGGATGGTGAAATTATGCTCTTTTCACAAGGACGATAATCACGTGGTGGAGTTCAGGGCGCCACAAGGGTGATGTTAAGGGTCTGGATGATGAAATTATGCTCTTTTCTCAAGGACATTAATCAGGTCATGGAATTCAGGGCGCCACAAGGTTG
This sequence comes from Brachyptera risi, assembly GCA_964007535.1. Lineage (NCBI taxonomy): Eukaryota > Metazoa > Arthropoda > Insecta > Plecoptera > Taeniopterygidae > Brachyptera > Brachyptera risi. The sequence goes on from OZ023326.1 coordinate 16,899,676, forward strand.
ATGTTAGGGTGTGGATGGTGAAATTATGCTCGTTTCTCAAGGACAAGAATCACGTGGTGCAGTTCAGGGTGCCACAAGGGTGATGTTAAGAGTGTGGATGGTGAAATGATGCTCTTTTCTCAAGGGCAATAATCAGGTCATGGAGTTCAGGGCGCCACAAGGGTGATGTTAAGGGTCTGGATGGTGAAATTATGCTCTTTTCTCAAGGACATCAATCAGGTCATGGAGTTCGGGGCGCCACAAGGGTGATGTTAAGGGTGTGGATGGTGTAATTATGCTCTTTTTTCATTCACAATAATCACGTCATGGAGTTCAGGGCGCCACAAGGGTGATGTCAAGGTTGTGGATGGTGAAATTATGCTCTTTTCTCAAGGACATTAATCAGGTCATGGAGTTCAGGGCGCCACAAGGGTGATGTTAAGGATGTGGATGGTGAAATTTTGCTCTTTTCTCAATGACATCAATCAGGTCATGGAGTTCAGGGCCCCACAAGGGTGATGTTAAGGGTGTGGATGGTGAAATTATGCTCTTTTCTCAAGGACATTAATCAGGTCATGAAGTTCAGGGCGCCATATGGGTGATGTTAAGGGTGTGGATGGTGAAATTATGCTCTTTTCTCAAGGACGATAATCACGTGGTGGAGTTCAGGGCGCCATAAGGGTGATGTTTAGGGTCTGGATGGTGAAATTATGCTCTTTCCTCAAGGACATTAATCAGGTCATGGAGTTCAGGGCGCCACAAGGGTGATGTTAAGGGTCTGGATGGTGAAATTATGCTCTTTTCTCAAGGACATTAATCAGGTCATGGAGTTCAGGGCGCCACAAGGGTGATGTTAAGGAACTGGATGGTGGAATTAGGCTCTTTTCTCAAGTACAATAATCAGGTTATGGAGTTCAGGGCGCCACAAGGGTGATGTTAAGGGTGTGGATGGTGAAATTATGCTCTTTTCTCAAGGACAAGAATCACATGGTGGAGTTCAGGGTGCCACAAGGGTGATGTTAAGAGTGTGGTTAGTGAAATTATGCTCTTTTCTCAAGGGCAATAATCAGGTCATGGAGTTCAGGGCGCCACAAGGGTGATGTAAAGGGTCTGGATATAGAAATTAGGCTCTTTTCTCAAGGACAATAATCAGGTCAATGAGTTCAGGGCGCCACAAGGGTGATGTTAAGGGTCTGGATGGTGAAATTATGCTCTTTTCTCAAGGACATTAATCAGGTCATGGAGTTCAGGTTGCCACAAGGGTGATGTTAAGGATTTGGATGGTGAAATTATGCTCTTTTCTCAAGGACATTAATCAGGTCATGGAGTTCAGGTTGCCACAAGGGTGATGTTAAGGGTTTGGATGGTGAAATTATGCTCTTTTCTCAAGGACATCAATCAGGTCATGGAGTTCAGGGCGCCACAAGGGTGATGTTAAGGGTCTGGATGGTGAAATTATGCTCTTTTCTCAAGGACATTAATCGGGTCATGGAGTTCAGGGCGCCACAAGGGTGATGTTAAGGGTGTGGATGGTGAAATTATGCTCTTTTCTCATGCACAATAATCACGTCATGGAGTTCAGGGCGACACAAGGGTGATGTTAAGGGTGTGGATGGTGAAATTATGCTCTTTTCTCAAGGACATTAATCAGGTCATTGAGTTCAGGGCGTCACAAGGGTGATGTTGAGGGTGTGGATGGTGAAATTTTGCTCTTTTCTCATGGACATAATTCAGGTCATGGAGTTCAGGGCGCCACAAGGGTGATGTTAAGGGTGTGGATGGTGGAATTATGCTCTTTTCTCAAGGACAATAATCACGTGGTGGAGTTCAGGGCGCCACAAGGGTGATGTTAAGGGTGTGGATGGTGGAATTATGCTCTTTTCTCAAGGACGATAATCACGTGGTGGAGTTCAGGGCGCCACAAGGGTGATGTTAGGGGTGAGGATGGTGAAATTATGCTCTTTTCTCAAGGACATGAATCAGGTCATGGAGTTCAGGGCGCCACAAGGGTGATGTTAAGGGTGTGGATGGTGAAATTATGCTCTTTTCTCAAGGACAATAATCACGTCATGGAATTCAGGGCGCCACAAGGGTGATGTCAAGGGTGTGGATGGTGAAATTATGCTCGTTTCTCAAGGACAAGAATCACGTGGTGGAGTTCAGGGTGCCACAAGGGTGATTTTAAGATTGTGGATGGTGAAATTATGCTCTTTTCTCAAGGGCAATGATCAGGTCATGGAGTTCAGGGCGCCACAAGGGTGATGTTCCGGGTCTGGATGGTGAAATTATGCTCTTTTCTCAAGGACATCAATCAGGTCATGGAGTTCGGGGCGCCACAAGGGTGATGTTAAGGGTGTGGATGGTGTAATTATGCTCTTTTCTCATTCACAATAATCACGTCATGGAGTTCAGGGCGCCACAAGGGTGATGTTAAGGTTGTGGATGGTGAAATTATGCTCTTTTCTCAAGGACATTGATCAGGTCATGGAGTTCAGGGCGCCACAAGGGTGATGTTAAGGGTGTGGATGGTGAAATTATTCTCTTTTCTCAAGGACAATAATCAGGTCATTGAGTTCAGGGCGCCACAAGGATGATGTTATGTGTGTGGATGGTGAAATTATGCTCTTTTCTCAAGGACATTGATCGGGTCATGGAGTTCAGGGCGCCACAAGGGTGATGTTGAGGGTGTGGATAGTGGAATTTTGCTCTTTTCTCAAGGACTATAATCGGGTAATGGAGTTCAGGGTGCCACAAGGGTGATGTTGAGGGTGTGGATGGTGAAATTATGCTCTTTTCTCAATGACATCAATCGGGTCATGGAGTTCAGGGCGCCACAGGGGCGATGTTAAGGGTGTGGATGGTGAAATTATGCTCTTTTCTCAGGGACAATAATCAGGTCATTGTGTTCAGGGCGCCACAAGGGTGATGTTAAGGGTGTGGATGGTGAAATTATGCTCTTTTCTCAAGGACATCAATCAGGTCATTGAGTTCAGGGCGCCACAAGGGTGATGTTAAGGGTGTGGATGGTGAAATTATGCTCTTTTCTCAATGACATCAATCAGGTCATGGAGTTCAGGGCGCCACAAGGGTGATGTTAAGGGTGTGGATGTTGTAATTATGCTCTTTTCCCAAGGACATTAATCAGGTCATGGAGTTCAGGGCGCCACATGGGTGATGTTAAGGGTGTGGATGGTGAAATTATGCTCTTTTCTCCAGGACGATAATCACGTGGTGGAGTTCAGGGCGCCATAAGGGTGATGTTAAGGGTCTGGATGGTGAAATTATGCTCTTTCCTCAAGGACATTAATCAGGTCATGGAGTTCAGGGCGCCACAAGGGTGATGTTAAGGGTCTGGATGGTGAAATTATGCTCTTTTCTCAAGGACATCAATCAGGTTATGGAGTTCAGGGCGCCACAAGGGTGATGTTAAGGGTGTGGATGGTGAAATTATGCTCTTTTCTCAAGGTCATTAATCAGGTTATGGAGTTCAGGGCGCCACAAGGGTGATGTTAAGGGTGTGGATGGTGAAGTTATGCTCTTTTCTCAAGGACAAGAATCACGAGGTGGAGTTCAGGGTGCCACAAGGGTGATGTTAAGAGTGTGGATAGTGAAATTATAATCTTTTCTCAAGGGCAATAATCAGGTCATGGAGTTCAGGGCGCCACAAGGGTGATGTTAAGGGTCTGGATGGTGAAATTATGCTCTTTTCTCAAGGACATTAATCAGGTCATGGAGTTCAGGGCGCCACAAGGGTGATGTTAAGGGTCTGGATGGTGAAATTATGCTCTTTTCTCAAGGACATTGATCAGGTCATGGAGTTCAGGGCGCCATAAGGGTGATGTTAAGGGTGGGGATGGTGGAATTATGCTCTTTTCTCAAGGACATTAATCAGGTCATGGAGTTCAGGTTGCCACAAGGGTGATGTTAAGGGTGTGGATGGTGAAATTATGCTCTTTTCTCAAGGACAATAATCACGTCATGGAGTTCAGGGCACCACAAGGGTGATGTTAAGGGTGTGGATGGTGAAATTATGCTCTTTTCTCAAGGACAAGAATCACGTGGTGAAGTTCAGGGCACCACAAGGGTGATGTTAAGGGTCTGGATGGTGAAATTATGCTCTTTTCTCAAGGACATCAATCAGGTCATGGAGTTCAGGGCGCCACATGAGTGATGTTGAGGGTGTGGATGGAGAAATTATGCTCTTTTCTCAAGGACGATAATCACGTGGTGGAGTTCAGGGCGCCACAAGGGTGATGTTAAGGGTCTGGATGGTGAAATTATGCTCTTTCCTCGAGGAAATTTTTCAGGTCATTGAGTTCAGGGCGCCACAGGGGTGATGTTAAGGGTGTGGATGGTGAAATTATGCTCTTTTCACAAGGACGATAATCACGTGGTGGAGTTCAGGGCGCCACAAGGGTGATGTTAAGGGTCTGGATGATGAAATTATGCTCTTTTCTCTAGGACATTAATCAGGTCATGGAATTCAGGGCGCCACAAGGTTGATGTTAGGGTGTGGATGGTGAAATTATGCTCGTTTCTCAAGGACAAGAATCACGTGGTAGAGTTCAGGGTGCCACAAGGGTGATGTTAAGAGTGTGGATGGTGAAATAATTCTTTTTTCTCAAGGGCAATAATCAGGTCATGGAGTTCAGGGCGCCACAAGGGTGATGTTAAGGGTCTGGATGGTGAAATTATGCTCTTTTCTCAAGGACATCAATCAGGTCATGGAGTTCGGGGCGCCACAAGGGTGATGTTAAGGGTGTGGATGGTGTAATTATGCTCTCTTTTCATTCACAATAATCACGTCATGGAGTTCAGGGCGCCACAAGGGTGATGTCAAGGTTGTTGATGGTGAAATTAGGCTCTTTTCTCAAGGACATTAATCAGGTCATGGAGTTCAGGGCGCCACAAGGGTGATGTTAAGGGTGTGGATGGTGAAATTATGCTCTTTTCTCAATGACATCAATCAGGTCATGGAGTTCAGGGCGCCACAAGGGTGATGTTAAGGGTGTGGATGGTGAAATTATGCTCTTTTCTCAAGGACATTAATCAGGTCATGAAGTTCAGGGCGCCATATGGGTGATGTTAAGGGTGTGGATGGTGAAATTATGCTCTTTTCTCAAGGACGATAATCACGTGGTGGAGTTCAGGGCGCCATAAGGGTGATGTTTAGGGTCTGGATGGTGAAATTATGCTCTTTCCTCAAGGACATTAATCAGGTCATGGAGTTCAGGGCGCCACAAGGGTGATGTTAAGGGTCTGGATGGTGAAATTATGCTCTTTTCTCAAGGACATTAATCAGGTCATGGAGTTCAGGGCGCCACAAGGGTGATGTTAAGGAACTGGATGGTGGAATTAGGCTCTTTTCTCAAGGACAATAATCAGGTTATGGAGTTCAGGGCGCCACAAGGGTGATGTTAAGGGTGTGGATGGTGAAATTATGCTCTTTTCCCAAGGACAAGAATCACATGGTGGAGTTCAGGGTGCCACAAGGGTGATGTTAAGAGTGTGGATAGTGAAATTATGCTCTTTTCTCAAGGGCAATAATCAGGTCATGGAGTTCAGGGCGCCACAAGGGTGATGTAAAGGGTCTGGATGGCGAAATTATGCTCTTTTCTCAAGGACATTAATCAGGTCATGGAGTTCAGGGCGCCACAAGGGTGATGTAAAGGGTCTGGATGGTGAAATTATGCTCTTTTCTCAAGGACATTAATCAGGTCATGCAGTTCAGGGCGCCACAAGGGTGATGTTAAGGGTCTGGATGGTGAAATTATGCTCTTTTCTCAAGGACATTAATCGGGTCATGGAGTTCAGGGCGCCACAAGGGTGATGTTAAGGGTGTGGATGGTGAAATTATGCTCTTTTCTCATGAACAATAATCACGTCATGGAGTTCAGGGCGACACAAGGGTGATGTTAAGGGTGTGGATGGTGAAATTATGCTCTTTTCTCAAGGACATTAATCAGGTCATGGAGTTCAGGGCGTCACAAGGGTGATGTTGGGGGTGTGGATGGTGAAATTTTGCTCTTTCCTCATGGACATAATTCAGGTCATGGTGTTCAGGGCGCCACAAGGGTGATGTTAAGGGTGTGGATGGTGGAATTATGCTCTTTTCTCAAGGACAATAATCACGTGGTGGAGTTCAGGGCGCCACAAGGGTGATGTTAAGGGTGTGGATGGTGGAATTATGCTCTTTTCTCAAGGACGATAATCACGTGGTGGAGTTCAGGGCGCCACAAGGGTGATGTTAAGGGTGTGGATGGTGAAATTATGCTCTTTTCTCAAGGACATAAATCAGGTCATGGAGTTCAGGGCGCCACAAGGGTGATGTTAAGGGTGTGGATGGTGAAATTATGCTCTTTTTTCAAGGACAATAATCACGTTATGGAATTCAGGGCGCCACAAGGGTGATGTCAAGGGTGTGGATGGTGAAATTATGCTCGTTTCTCAAGGACAAGAATCACGTGGTGGAGTTCAGGGTGCCACAAGGGTGATGTTAAGATTGTGGATGGTGAAATTATGCTCTTTTCTCAAGGGCAATGATCAGGTCATGGAGTTCAGGGCGCCACAAGGGTGATGTTCAGGGTCTGGATGGTGAAATTATGCTCTTTTCTCAAGGACATCAATCAGGTCATGGAGTTCGGGGCGCCACAAGGGTGATGTTAAGGGTGTGGATGGTGTAATTATGCTATTTTCTCATTCACAATAATCACGTCATGGAGTTCAGGGCGCCACAAGGGTGATGTTAAGGTTGTGGATGGTGAAATTATGCTCTTTTCTCAAGGACATTGATCAGGTCATGGAGTTCAGGGCGCCACAAGGGTGATGTTAAGGGTGTGGATGGTGAAATTATTCTCTTTTCTCAATGACATCAATCAGGTAATGGAGTTCAGGGCGCCACAAGGGTGATGTTAAGGTTGTGGATGGTGAAATTATGCTCTTTTCTCAAAGACATTAATCAGGTCATGGAGTTCAGGGCGCCACATGGGTGATGTTAAGGGTGTGGATGGTGAAATTATGCTCTTTTCTCAAGGAGGATAATCACGTGGTGGAGTTCAGGGCGCCATAAGGGTGATGTTAAGGGTCTGGATGGTGAAATTATGCTCTTTCCTCAAGGACATTAATCAGGTCATGGAGTTCAGGGCGCCACAAGGGTGATGTTAAGGGTCTGGATGGTGAAATTATGCTCTTTTCTCAAGGACATTAATCAGGTCATAGGGTTCAGGGCGCCACAAGGGTGATGTTAAGGAACTGGATGGTGGAATTATGCTCTTTTCTCGAGGACATTAATCAGGTTATGGAGTTCAGGGCGCCACAAGGGTGATGTTAAGGGTGTGGATGGTGAAATTATGCTCGTTTCTCAAGGACAAGAATCACGTGGTGGAGTTCAGGGTGCCACAAGGGTGATGTTAAGAGTGTGGATAGTGAAATTATGCTCTTTTCTCAAGGGCAATAATCAGGTCATGGAGTTCAGGGCGCCACAAGGGTGATGTTAAGGGTGTGGATGGTGAAATTATGCTCTTTTCTCAAGGACATTAATCGGGTCATGGAGTTCAGGGCGCCACAAGGGTGAAATTAAGGGTGTGGATGGTGAAATTATGCTCTTTTCTCATGGACATTATAAAGGTAATCAAGTTCACGGCGCCACAAGGGTGATGTTAAGGGTGTGGATGGTGAAATTATGCTCTTTTCTCAAGGACAATAATCACGTGGTGGAGTTCAGGGCGCCACAAGGGTGATGTTAAGGGTGTGGATGGTGGAATTATGCTCTTTTCTCAAGGACGATAATCACGTGGTGGAGTTCAGGGCGCCACAAGGGTGATGCTAAGGGTGTGGATGGTGAAATTATGCTCTTTTCTCAAGGACATAAATCAGGCCATGGAGTTCAGGGCGCCACAAGGGTGATGTTGAGGGTGTGGATGGTGAAATTATGCTCTTTTCTCAAGGACAATAATCACGTCATGGAATTCAGGGCGCCACAAGGGTGATGTTAAGGGTGTGGATGGTGAAATTATGCTCGTTTCTCAAGGACAAGAATCACGTGGTGGAGCTCAGGGTGCCACAAGGGTGATGTTAAGAGTGTGGATGGTGAAATTATGCTCTTTTCTCAAGGGCAATAATCAGGTCATGGAGTTCAGGGTGCCACAAGGGTGATGTTAAGGGTCTGGATGGTGAAATTATGCTCTTTTCTCAAGGACATCAATCAGGTCATGGAGTTCGGGGCGCCAAAAGGGTGATGTTAAGGGTGTGGATGGTGTAATTATGCTCTTTTCTCATTCACAATAATCACGTCATGGAGTTCAGGGCGCCACAAGGGTGATGTTAAGGTTGTGGATGGTGAAATTATGCTCTTTTCTCAAGGACATTATTCAGGTCATGGAGTTCAGGGCGCCACAAGGGTGATGTTAAGGGTGTGGATGGTGAAATTATGCTCATTTCTCAATGACATCAATCAGGTCATGGAGTTCAGGGCGCCACAAGGGTGATGTTAAGGGTGTGGATGGTGAAATTATGCTCTTTCCTCAAGAACATTAATCAGGTCATGGAGTTCAGGGCGCCACATGGGTGATGTTAAGGGTGTGGATGGTGAAATTATGCTCTTTTCTCAAGGACGATAATGACGTGGTGGAGTTCAGGGCGCCATAAAGGTGATGTTAAGGGTCTGGATGGTGAAATTATGCTCTTTCCTCAAGGACATTAATCAGGTCATGGAGTTCAGGGCGCCACAAGGGTGATGTTAAGGGTCTGGATGGTGAAATTATGCTCTTTTCTCAAGGACATTAATCAGGTCATGGAGTTCATGGCGCCACAAGGGTGATGTTAAGGAACTGGATGGAGGAATTATGCTCTTTTCTCAAGGACATTAATCAGGTTATGGAGTTCAGGGCGCCACAAGGGTGATGTTGAGGGTGTGGATGGTGAAATTATGCTCTTTTCTCAAGGACAAGAATCACGTGGTGGAGTTCAGGGTGCCACAAGGGTGATGTTAAGAGTGTGGATAGTGAAATTATGCTCTTTTCTCAAGGGCAATAATCAGGTCATGGAGTTCGGGCGCCACAAGGGTGATGTTAAGGGTCTGGATGGTGAAATTATGCTCTTTTCTCAAGGACATTAATCAGGTCATGGAGTTCAGGGCGCCACAAGGGAGATGTTAGGGTCTGGATGGTAAAATTATGCTCTTTTCTCAAGGACATTAATCAGGTCATGGAGTTCAGGGCGCCACAAGGGTGATGTTAAGGGTGGGGATGGTGAAATTATGCTCTTTTCTCAAGGACATTAATCAGGTCATGGAGATCAGGTTGCCACAAGGGTGATGTTAAGGGTTTGGATGGTGAAATTATGCTCTTTTCTCAAGGACATCAATCAGGTCATGGAGTTCAGGGCGCCACAAGGGTGATGTTAAGGGTCTGGATGGTGAAATTATGCTCTTTTCTCAAGGACATTAATCAGGTCATGGAGTTCAGGGCGCCACAAGGGTGATGTTAAGGGTGTGGATGGTGAAATTATGCTCTTTTCTCATGCACAATAATCACGTCATGGAGTTCAGGGCGCCACAAGGGTGATGTTAAGGGTGTGGATGGTGGAATTATGCTCTTTCCTCAAGGACATTAATCAGGTCATGGAGTTCAGGGCGCCACAAGGGTGATGTTGCGGGTGTGGATGGTGAAATTATGCTCTTTTCTCATGGAAATTGATCAGGTCATGGAGTTCAGGGCGCCACAAGGGTGATGTTAAGGGTGTGGATGGTGAAATTATGCTCTTTTCTCAAGGACAATAATCACGTGGTGGAGTTCAGGGCGCCACAAGGGTGATGTTAGGGGGTGGATGGTGGAATTATGCTCTTTTCTCAAGGACGATAATCACGTAGTGGAGTTCAGGGCACCACAAGGGTGATGTTAAGGGTCTGGATGATGAAATTATGCTCTTTCCTCAAGGACATCAATCAGGTCATGGAGTTCAGGGCGCCACATAGGTGATGTTCAGGGTGTGGATGGTGAAATTATGCTTATTTCTCAAGGACGAAAATCACGTGGTGGAGTTCAGGGCGCCACAAGGGTGATGTTAAGGGTCTGGATGATGAAATTATGCTCTTTTCTCAAGGACATTAATCAGGTCATGGAATTCAGGGCGCCACGAGGGTGATGTTAAGGGTGTGGATGGTGAAATTATGCTCGTTTCTCAAGGACAAGAATCACGTGTTGGAGTTCAGGGCGTCACAAGGGTGATGTTAAGGGTGTGGATGGTGAAATTATGTTCTTTTCTCAAGGACATTAATCAGGTCATGGAGTTCAGGGTGCCACAAGGGTGATGTTAAGGGTCAGGATGGTGGAATTATGCTCTTTTCTCAAAGACATTAATCAGGTCATTGAGTTCAAGGCGCCACAAGGGTGATGTTAAGGGTCCGGATGGTGAAATTATGCTCTTTTCTCCAGGACAATAATCACGTCATGGAGTTCAGGGTGCCACAAGGGTGATGTTAAGTGTGTGGATGGTGAAATTATGCTCTTTTCTCGAGGACATCAATCAGGTCATGAAGTTCAGGGCGCCACAAGGGTGATGTTAAGGGTGTGGATGGTGAAATTATGCTCTTTTCTCAGGGACAATAATCACGTGGTGAACTCAGGGCGCCACAAGGGTGATGTTAAGTGTGTGGATGGTGGAATTATGCTCTTTTCTCAAGGACATCATTCAGGTCATGGAGTTCGGGGCGCCACAAGGGTGATGTTAAGGGTGTGGATGGTGTAATTATGCTCTTTTCTCATTCACAATAATCACGTCATGGAGTTCAGGGCGCCACAAGGGTGATGTTAAGGTTGTGGATGGTGAAATTATGCTCTTTTCTCAAGGACATAATTCAGGTCATGGAGTTCAGGGCGCCACAAGGGTGATGTTGAGGGTGTGGATGGTGAAATTAGGCTCTTTCCTCAATGACATCAATCAGGTCATGGAGTTCAGGGCGCCACAAGGGTGATGTTAAGGGTGTGGATAGTGAAATTATGCTCTTTTCTCAAGGACATTAATCAGGTCATGGAGTTCAGGGCGCCACATGGGTGATGTTAAGGGTGTGGATGGTGAAATTATGCCCTTTTCTCAAGGACGATAATCACGTGGTGGAGTTCAGTGCGCCACAAGGGTGATGTTAAGGGTCTGGATGGTGAAATTATGCTCTTTCCTCAATGACATTAATCAGGTCATGGAGTTCAGGGCGCCACAAGGGTGATGTTAAGGGTCTGGATGGTGAAATTATGCTCTTTTCTCAAGGACATTGATCAGGTCATGGAGTTCAGGGCGCCACAAGGGTGATTTTAAGGAACTGGATGGTGGAATTATGCCCTTTTCTCAAGGACATTAATCAGGTCATGGAGTTCAGGGCGCCACAAGGGTGATGTTAAGGGTGTGGATGGTGAAATTATGCTCTTTTCTCAAGGACATTAAACAGGTCATTGAGTTCAGGTTGCCACAAGGGTGATGTTAAGGGTTTGGATGGTGAAATTATGCTCTTTTCTCAAGGACATCAATCAGGTCATGGAGTTCAGGGCGCCACAAGGGTGATGTTAAGGGTCTGGATGGTGAAATTATGCTCTTTTCTCAAGGACATGAATCAGGTCATGGAGTTCAGGGCACCACAAGGGTGATGTTAAGGGTGTGGATGGTGAAATTATGCTCTTTCCTCATGCACAATAATCACGTCATGGAGTTCAGGGAACCACAAGGGTGATGTTAAGGGTGTGGATGGTGAAATTATGCTCTTTTCTCAAGAACATTAATCAGGTCATGGAGTTCAGGGCGCCACAAGGGTGATGTTAAGGGTGTGGATGGTGAGATTATGCTCTTTTCTCAAGGACATTAATCAGGTCATGGAGTTCAGGGCGCCACAAGGGTGATGTTAAGGGTCTGGATGGTGAAATTATGCTCTTTTCTCAAGGACAATAATCACGTGGTGGAGTTCAGGGCGCCACAAGGGTGATGTTAAGGGTCTGGATGGTAAAATTATGCTCTTTTCTTAAGGACAATAATCACGTCATGGAGTTCAGGTTGCCACAAGGGTGATGTCAAGTGTGTGGATGGTGAAATAATGCTCTTTTCTCAAGGACATCAATCAGGTCATGGAGTTCAGGGCGCCACAAGGGTGATGTTAAGTGTGTGGATGGTGAAATTATGCTCTTTTCTCAAGGACATCAATCAGGTCATGGAGTTCAGGGCGCCACAAGGGTGATGTTAAGTGTGTGGATGGTAAAATTATGCTCTTTTCTCAGGGACAATAATCACGTGGTGAAGTTCAGGTCGCCACAAGGGTGATGTTAAGTGTGTGGATGGTGAAATTATGCTCTTTTCTCAAGGACATCAATCGGGTCATGGAGTTCAGGGCGCCACGAGGGTGATGTTAAGTGTGTGGATGGTCAAATTATGCTCTTTTCTCAGGGACAATAATCACGTGGTTAAGTTCAGGGCGCCAAAAGGGTGATGTTAAGTGTGTGGATGGTGAAAGTATGCTCATTTCTCAAGGACATCAATCAGGTCATGGAGTTCAGGGCGCCACAAGGGTGATGTTGAGTGTGTGGATGGTGAAATTATGCTCTTTTCTCAGGGACAATAATCACGTGGTGAAGTTCAGGGCGCCACAAGGGTGATGTTAAGTGTGTGGATGGTGAAATTATGCTCTTTTCTCAAGGACATCAATCAGGTCATGGAGTTCAGGGCGCCACATGGGTGATGTTAAGGGTGTGGATGGTGAAATTATGCTCTTTTCTCAAGGAGGATAATCACGTGGTGGAGTTCAGGGCGCCATAAGGGTGATGTTAAGGGTCTGGATGGTGAAATTATGCTCTTTCCTCAAGGACATTAATCAGGTCATGGAGTTCAGGGCGCCACAAGGGTGATGTTAAGGGTCTGGATGGTGAAATTATGCTCTTTTCTCAAGGACATTAATCAGGTCATTAAGTTCAGGGCGCCACAAGGGTGATGTTAAGGAACTGGATGGTGGAATTATGCTCTTTTCTCGAGGACATTAATCAGGTTATGGAGTTCAGGGCGCCACAAGGGTGATGTTAAGGGTGTGGATGGTGAAATTATGCTCGTTTCTCAAGGACAAGAATCACGTGGTGGAGTTCAGGGTGCCACAAGGGTGATGTTAAGAGTGTGGATAGTGAAATTATGCTCTTTTCTCAAGGGCAATAATCAGGTCATGGAGTTCAGGGCGCCACAAGGGTGATGTTAAGGGTGTGGATGGTGAAATTATGCTCTTTTCTCAAGGACATTAATCAGGTCATGGAGTTCAGGGCGCCACAAGGGTGAAATTAAGGGTGTGGATGGTGAAATTATGCTCTTTTCTCATGGACATTATAAAGGTAATGGAGTTCACGGCGCCACAAGGGTGATGTTAAGGGTGTGGATGGTGAAATTATGCTCTTTTCTCAAGGACAATAATCAGGGGTGGAGTTCAGGGCGCCACAAGGGTGATGTTAAGGGTGTGGATGGTGGAATTATGCTCTTTTCTCAAGGACGATAATCACGTGGTGGAGTTCAGGGCGCCACAAGGGTGATGCTAAGGGTGTGGATGGTGAAATTATGCTCTTTTCTCAAGGACATAAATCAGGCCATGGAGTTCAGGGCGCCACAAGGGTGATGTTGAGGGTGTGGATGGTGAAATTATGCTCTTTTCTCAAGGACAATAATCACGTCATGGAATTCAGGGCGCCACAAGGGTGATGTTAAGGGTGTGGATGGTGAAATTATGCTCGTTTCTCAAGGACAAGAATCACGTGGTGGAGCTCAGGGTGCCACAAGGGTGATGTTAAGAGTGTGGATGGTGAAATTATGCTCTTTTCTCAAGGGCAATAATCAGGTCATGGAGTTCAGGGTGCCACAAGGGTGATGTTAAGGGTCTGAATGGTGAAATTATGCTCTTTTCTCAAGGACATCAATCAGGTCATGGAGTTCGGGGCGCCAAAAGGGTGATGTTAAGGGTGTGGATGGTGTAATTATGCTCTTTTCTCATTCACAATAATCACGTCATGGAGTTCAGGGCGCCACAAGGGTGATGTTAAGGTTGTGGATGGTGAAATTATGCTCTTTTCTCAAGGACATTAATCAGGTCATGGAGTTCAGGGCGCCACAAGGGTGATGTTAAGGGTGTGGATGGTGAAATTATGCTCATTTCTCAATGACATCAATCAGGTCATGGAGTTCAGGGCGCCACAAGGGTGATGTTAAGGGTGTGGATGGTGAAATTATGCTCTTTCCTCAAGAACATTGATCAGGTCATGGAGTTCAGGGCGCCACATGGGTGATGTTAAGGGTGTGGATGGTGAAATTATGCTCTTTTCTCAAGGACGATAATGACGTGGTGGAGTTCAGGGCGCCATAAAGGTGATGTTAAGGGTCTGGATGGTGAAATTATGCTCTTTCCTCAAGGACATTAATCAGGTCATGGAGTTCAGGGCGCCACAAGGGTGATGTTAAGGGTCTGGATGGTGAAATTATGCTCTTTTCTCAAGGACATTAATCAGGTCATGGAGTTCATGGCGCCACAAGGGTGATGTTAAGGAACTGGATGGTGGAATTATGCTCTTTTCTCAAGGACATTAATCAGGTTATGGAGTTCAGGGCGCCACAAGGGTGATGTTAAGGGTGTGGATGGTGAAATTATGCTCTTTTCTCAAGGACAAGAATCACGTGGTGGAGTTCAGGGTGCCACAAGGGTGATGTTAAGAGTGTGGATAGTGAAATTATGCTCTTTTCTCAAGGGCAATAATCAGGTCATGGAGTTCGGGCGCCACAAGGGTGATGTTAAGGGTCTGGATGGTGAAATTATGCTCTTTTCTCAAGGACATTAATCAGGTCATGGAGTTCAGGGCGCCACAAGGGTGATGTTAGGGTCTGGATGGTAAAATTATGACCTTTTCTCAAGGACATTAATCAGGTCATGGAGTTCAGGGCGCCACAAGGGTGATGTTAAGGGTGGGGATGGTGAAATTATGCTCTTTTCTCAAGGACATTAATCAGGTCATGGAGATCAGGTTGCCACAAGGGTGATGTTAAGGGTTTGGATGGTGAAATTATGCTCTTTTCTCAAGGACATCAATCAGGTCATGGAGTTCAGGGCGCCACAAGGGTGATGTTAAGGGTCTGGATGGTGAAATTATGCTCTTTTCTCAAGGACATTAATCAGGTCATGGAGTTCAGGGCGCCACAAGGGTGATGTTAAGGGTGTGGATGGTGAAATTATGCTCTTTTCTCATGCACAATAATCACGTCATGGAGTTCAGGGCGCCACAAGGGTGATGTTAAGGGTGTGGATGGTGAAATTATGCTCTTTTCTCAAGGACATTAATCAGGTCATGGAGTTCAGGGCGCCACAAGGGTGATGTTGCGGGTGTGGATGGTGAAATTATGCTCTTTTCTCATGGAAATTGATCAGGTCATGGAGTTCAGGGCGCCACAAGGGTGATGTTAAGGGTGTGGATGGTGAAATTATGCTCTTTTCTCAAGGACAATAATCACGTGGTGGAGTTCAGGGCGCCACAAGGGTGATGTTAAGGGTGTGGATGGTGGAATTATGCTCTTTTCTCAAGGACGATAATCACGTAGTGGAGTTCAGGGCACCACAAGGGTGATGTTAAGGGTCTGGATGATGAAATTATGCTCTTTTCTCAAGGACATCAATCAGGTCATGGAGTTCAGGGCGCCACATAGGTGATGTTAAGGGTGTGGATGGTGAAATTATGCTTATTTCTCAAGGACGAAAATCACGTGGTGGAGTTCAGGGCGCCACAAGGGTGATGTTAAGGGTCTGGATGATGAAATTATGCTCTTTTCTCAAGGACATTAATCAGGTCATGGAATTCAGGGCGCCACGAGCGTGATGTTAAGGGTGTGGATGGTGAAATTATGCTCGTTTCTCAAGGACAAGAATCACGTGGTGGAGTTCAGGGCGTCACAAGGGTGATGTTAAGGGTGTGGATGGTGAAATTATGTTCTTTTCTCAAGGACATTAATCAGGTCATGGAGTTCAGGGCGCCACAAGGGTGATGTTAAGGGTCAGGATGGTGGAATTATGCTCTTTTCTCAAAGACATTAATCAGGTCATTGAGTTCAAGGCGCCACAAGGGTGATGTTAAGGGTCCGGATGGTGAAATTATGCTCTTTTCTCCAGGACAATAATCACGTCATGGAGTTCAGGGTGCCACAAGGGTGATGTTAAGTGTGTGGATGGTGAAATTATGCTCTTTTCTCGAGGACATCAATCAGGTCATGAAGTTCAGGGCGCCACAAGGGTGATGTTAAGGGTGTGGATGGTGAAATTATGCTCTTTTCTCAGGGACAATAATCACGTGGTGAACTCAGGGCGCCACAAGGGTGATGTTAAGTGTGTGGATGCTGGAATTATGCTCTTTTCTCAAGGACATCATTCAGGTCATGGAGTTCGGGGCGCCACAAGGGTGATGTTAAGGGTGTGGATGGTGTAATTATGCTCTTTTCTCATTCACAATAATCACGTCATGGAGTTCAGGGCGCCACAAGGGTGATGTTAAGGTTGTGGATGGTGAAATTATGCTCTTTTCTCAAGGACATTAATCATGTCATGGAGTTCAGGGCGCCACAAGGGTTATGTTGAGGGTGTGGATGGTGAAATTAGGCTCTTTCCTCAATGACATCAATCAGGTCATGGAGTTCAGGGCGCCAAAAGGGTGATGTTAAGGGTGTGGATAGTGAAATTATGCTCTTTTCTCAAGGACATTAATCAGGTCATGGAGTTCAGGGCGCCACATGGGTGATGTTAAGGGTGTGGATGGTGAAATTATGCCCTTTTCTCAAGGACGATAATCACGTGGTGGAGTTCAGTGCGCCACAAGGGTGATGTTAAGGGTCTGGATGGTGAAATTATGCTCTTTCCTCAATGACATTAATCAGGTCATGGAGTTCAGGGCGCCACAAGGGTGATGTTAAGGGTCTGGATGGTGAAATTATGCTCTTTTCTCAAGGACATTGATCAGGTCATGGAGTTCAGGGCGCCACAAGGGTGATTTTAAGGAACTGGATGGTGGAATTATGCCCTTTTCTCAAGGACATTAATCAGGTCATGAAGTTCAGGGCGCCACAAGGGTGATGTTAAGGGTGTGGATGGTGAAATTATGCTCTTTTCTCAAGGACATTAAACAGGTCATTGAGTTCAGGTTGCCACAAGGGTGATGTTAAGGGTTTGGATGGTGAAATTATGCTCTTTTCTCAAGGACATCAATCAGGTCATGGAGTTCAGGGCGCCACAAGGGTGATGTTAAGGGTCTGGATGGTGAAATTATGCTCTTTTCTCAAGGACATGAATCAGGTCATGGAGTTCAGGGCACCACAAGGGTGATGTTAAGGGTGTGGATGGTGAAATTATGCTCTTTCCTCATGCACAATAATCACGTCATGGAGTTCAGGGAACCACAAGGGTGATGTTAAGGGTGTGGATGGTGAAATTATGCTCTTTTCTCAAGAACATTAATCAGGTCATGGAGTTCAGGGCGCCACAAGGGTGATGTTAAGGGTGTGGATGTTGAGATTATGCTCTTTTCTCAAGGACATTAATCAGGTCATGGAGTTCAGGGCGCCACAAGGGTGATGTTAAGGGTGTGGATGGTGAAATTAGGCTCTTTCCTCAAGGACATTAATCAGGTCATGGAGTTCAGGGCGCCACAAGGGTGATGTTAAGGGTCTGGATGGTGAAATTATGCTCTTTTCTCAAGGACAATAATCACGTGGTGGAGTTCAGGGCGCCACAAGGGTGATGTTAAGGGTCTGGATGGTAAAATTATGCTCTTTTCTTAAGGACAATAATCACGTCATGGAGTTCAGGTTGCCACAAGGGTGATGTCAAGTGTGTGGATGGTGAAATAATGCTCTTTTCTCAAGGACATCAATCAGGTCATGGAGTTCAGGGCGCCACAAGGGTGATGTTAAGTGTGTGGATGGTGAAATTATGCTCTTTTCTCAAGGACATCAATCAGGTCATGGAGTTCAGGGCGCCACAAGGGTGATGTTAAGTGTGTGGATGGTAAAATTATGCTCTTTTCTCAGGGACAATAATCACGTGGTGAAGTTCAGGTCGCCACAAGGGTGATGTTAAGTGTGTGGATGGTGAAATTATGCTCTTTTCTCAAGGACATCAATCGGGTCATGGAGTTCAGGGCGCCACGAGGGTGATGTTAAGTGTGTGGATGGTCAAATTATGCTCTTTTCTCAGGGACAATAATCACGTGGTTAAGTTCAGGGCGCCAAAAGGGTGATGTTAAGTGTGTGGATGGTGAAAGTATGCTCATTTCTCAAGGACATCGATCAGGTCATGGAGTTCAGGGCGCCACAAGGGTGATGTTGAGTGTGTGGATGGTGAAATTATGCTCTTTTCTCAGGGACAATAATCACGTGGTGAAGTTCAGGGCGCCACAAGGGTGATGTTAAGTGTGTGGATGGTGAAATTATGCTCTTTTCTCAAGGACATCAATCAGGTCATGGAGTTCAGGGCGCCACAAGGGTGATGTTAAGTGTGTGGATGGTGAAATTATGCTCTTTTCTCAGGGACAATAATCAGGTGGTGGAGTTCAGGGCGCCACAGGGGTGATGTTATGTGTGTGGTTGGTGAAATTAGGCTCTTTTCTCAGGGACATTAATCACGTGGTGAAGTTCAGGGCGCCACAAGGGTGATGTTAATTGTGTGGATGGTGAAATTATGCTCTTTTCTCAAGGACATTATTCAGGTCATGGAGTTCAGGGCGCCACAAGGGTGATGTTAAGGGTGTGGATGGTGAAATTATGCTCTTTTCTCAAGGACGATAATGACGTGGTGGAGTTCAGGGCGCCATAAGGGTGATGTTAAGGGTCTGGATGGTGAAATTATGCTCTTTCCTCAAGGACATTAATCAGGTCATGGAGTTCAGGGCGCCACAAGGGTGATGTTAAGGGTCTGGATGGTGAAATTATGCTCTTTTCTCAAGGACATTAATCAGGTCATGGAGTTCAGGGCGCCACAAGGGTGATGTTAAGGGTGTGGATGTTGAAATTATGCTCTTTTCTCATGCACAATAATCACGTCATGAAGTTCAGGGCGCCACAAGGGTGATGTTAAGGGTGTGGATGGTGATATTATGCTCTTTTCTCAAGGACATTAATCAGGTCATGGAGTTCAGGGCGCCACAAGGGTGATGTTGAGGGTGTGGATGGTGAAATTATGCTCTTTTCTCATGGACATTAATCAGGTCATGGAGTTCAGGGTGCCACAAGGCTGATGTTAAGGGTGTGGATGGTGAAATTATGCTCTTTTCTCAAGGACAATAATCACGTGGTGGAGTTCAGGGCGCCACAAGGGTGATGTTAAGGGTGTGGATGGTGGAATTATGCTCTTTTCTCAAGGACGATAATCACGTGGTGGAGTTCAGGGCGCCACAAGGGAGATGTTAAGGGTGTGGATGGTGAAATTATGCTCTTTTCTCAAGGACATAAATCAGGTCATGGAGTTCAGGGCGCCACAAGGGTGATGTTAAGGGTGTGGATGATGAAATTATGCTCTTTTCTCAAGGACAATAATCACGTCATGGAGTTCAGGGCACCACAAGGGTGATGTTAAGGGTGTGGATGGTGAAATTATGCTCTTTTCTCAAGGACAAGAATCACGTGGTGGAGTTCAGGGCACCACAAGGGTGATGTTAAGGGTCTGGATGGTGAAATTATGCTCTTTTCTCAAGGACATCAATCAGGTCATGGAGTTCAGGGCGCCACATGAGTGATGTTGAGGGTGTGGATGGAGAAATTATGCTCTTTTCTCAAGGACGATAATCACGTGGTGGAGTTCAGGGCGCCACAAGGGTGATGTTAAGGGTCTGGATGGTGAAATTATGCTCTTTCCTCGAGGAAATTTTTCAGGTCATTGAGTTCAGGGCGCCACAGGGGTGATGTTAAGGGAGTGGATGGTGAAATTATGCTCTTTTCACAAGGACGATAATCACGTGGTGGAGTTCAGGGCGCCACAAGGGTGATGTTAAGGGTCTGGATGATGAAATTATGCTCTTTTCTCAAGGACATTAATCAGGTCATGGAATATAGGGCGCCACAAGGTTGATGTTAGGGTGTGGATGGTGAAATTATGCTCGTTTCTCAAGGACAAGAATCATGTGGTGGAGTTCAGGGTGCCACAAGGGTGATGTTAAGAGTGTGGATGGTGAAATAATGCTCTTTTCTCAAGGGCAATAATCAGGTCATGGAGTTCAGGGCGCCACAAGGGTGATGTTAAGGGTCTGGATGGTGAAATTATGCTCTTTTCTCAAGGACATCAATCAGGTCATGGAGTTCGGGGCGCCACAAGGGTGATGTTAAGGGTGTGGATGGTGTAATTATGCTCTTTTTTCATTCACAATAATCACGTCAAGGAGTTCAGGTCGCCACAAGGGTGATGTTAAGGTTGTGGATGGTGAAATTAGGCTCTTTTCTCAAGGACATTTATCAGGTCATGGAGTTCAGGGCGCAACAAGGGTGATGTTAAGGGTGTGGATGGTGAAATTATGCTCTTTTCTCAATGACATCAATCAGGTCATGGAGTTCAGGGCGCCACAAGGGTGATGTTAAGGGTGTGGATGGTGAAATTATGCTCTTTTCTCAAGGACATTAATCAGGTCATGAAGTTCAGGGCGCCATATGGGTGATGTTAAGGGTGTGGATGGTGAAATTAGGCTCTTTCCTCAAGGATGATAATCACGTGGTGGAGTTCAGGGCGCCATAAGGGTGATGTTTAGGGTCTGGATGGTGAAATTATGCTCTTTCCTCAAGGACATTAATCAGGTCATGGAGTTCAGGGCGCCACAAGGGTGATGTTAAGGGTCTGGATGGTGAATTTATGCTCTTTTCTCAAGGACATTAATCAGGTCATGGAGTTCAGGGCGCCACAAGGGTGATGTTAAGGAACTGGATGGTGGAATTAGGCTCTTTTCTCAAGGACAATAATCAGGTTATGGAGTTCAGGGCGCCACAAGGGTGATGTTAAGGGTGTGTATGGTGAAATTATGCTCTTTTCTCAAGGACAAGAATCACATGGTGGAGTTCAGGGTGCCACAAGGGTGATGTTAAGAGTGTGGATAGTGAAATTATGCTCTTTTCTCAAGGGCAATAATCAGGTCATGGAGTTCAGGGCGCCACAAGGGTGATGTAAAGGGTCTGGATGGCGAAATTATGCTCTTTTCTCAAGGACATTAATCAGGTCATGGAGTTCAGGGCGCCACAAGGGTGATGTTAAGGGTCTGGATGGTGAAATTATGCTCTTTTCTCAAGGACATTAATCAGGTCATGGAGTTCAGGTTGCCACAAGGGTGATGTTAAGGGTTTGGATGGTGAAATTATGCTCTTTTCTCAAGGACATTAATCAGGTCATGGAGTTCAGGTTGCCACAAGGGTGATGTTAAGGGTTTGGATGGTGAAATTATGCTCTTTTCTCAAGGACATCAATCAGGTCATGGAGTTCAGGGCGCCACAAGGGTGATGTTAAGGGTCTGGATGGTGAAATTATGCTCTTTTCTCAAGGACATTAATCGGGTCATGGAGTTCAGGGCGCCACAAGGGTGATGTTAAGGGTGTGGATGGTGAAATTATGCTCTTTTCTCATGCACAATAATCACGTCATGGAGTTCAGGGCGACACAAGGGTGATGTTAAGGGTGTGGATGGTGAAATTATGCTCTTTTCTCAAAGACATTAATCAGGTCATGGAGTTCAGGGCGTCACAAGGGTGATGTTGAGGGTGTGGATGGTGAAATTTTGCTCTTTTCTCATGGACATAATTCAGGTCATGGAGTTCAGGGCGCCACAAGGGTGATGTTAAGGGTGTGGATGGTGGAATTATGCTCTTTTCTCAAGGACAATAATCACGTGGTGGAGTTCAGGGCGCCACAAGGGTGATGTTAAGGGTGTGGATGGTGGAATTATGCTCTTTTCTCAAGGACGATAATCACGTGGTGGAGTTCAGGGCGCCACAAGGGTGATGTTGAGGGTGTGGATGGTGAAATTATGCTCTTTTCTCAAGGACATGAATCAGGTCATGGAGTTCAGGGCGCCACAAGGGTGATGTTAAGGGTGTGGATGGTGAAATTATGCTCTTTTCTCAAGGACAATAATCACGTCATGGAATTCAGGGCGCCACAAGGGTGATGTCAAGGGTGTGGATGGTGGAATTATGCTCGTTTCTCAAGGACAAGAATCACGTGGTGGAGTTCAGGGTGCCACAAGGGTGATGTTAAGATTGTGGATGGTGAAATTATGCTCTTTTCTCAAGGGCAATGATCAGGTCATGGAGTTCAGGGCGCCACAAGGGTGATGTAAAGGGTCTGGATGGTGAAATTATGCTCTTTTCTCAAGGACATCAATCAGGTCATGGAGTTCGGGGCGCCACAAGGGTGATGTTAAGGGTGTGGATGGTGTAATTATGCTCTTTTCTCATTCACAATAATCACGTCATGGAGTTCAGGGCGCCACAAGGGTGATGTTAAGGTTGTGGATGGTGAAATTATGCTCTTTTCTCAAGGACATTAATCAGGTCATGGAGTTCAGGGCGCCACAAGGGTGATGTTAAGGGTGTGGGTGGTGAAATTATTCTCTTTTCTCAATGACATCAATCAGGTCATGGAGTTCAGGGCGCCACAAGGGTGATGTTAAGGGTGTGGATGGTGAAATTATGCTCTTTTCTCAAGGACATTAATCAGGTCATGGAGTTCAGGGCGCCACATGGGTGATGTTAAGGGTGTGGATGGTGAAATTATGCTCTTTTCTCAAGGAGAATAATCACGTGGTGGAGTTCAGGGCGCCATAAGGGTGATGTTAAGGGTCTGGATGGTGAAATTATGCTCTTTCCTCAAGGACATTAATCAGGTCATGGAGTTCAGGGCGCCACAAGGGTGATGTTAAGGGTCTGGATGGTGAAATTATGCTCTTTTCTCAAGGACATTAATCAGGTCATGGAGTTAAGGGCGCCACAAGGGTGATGTTAAGGAACTGGATGGTGGAATTATGCTCTTTTCTCAAGGACATTAATCAGGTTATGGAGTTCAGGGCGCCACAAGGGTGATGTTAAGGGTGTGGATGGTGAAATTATGCTCTTTTCTCAAGGACAAGAATCACGTGGTGGAGTTCAGGGTGCCACAAGGGTGATGTTAAGTGTGTGGATAGTGGAATTATGCTCTTTTCTCAAGGGCAATAATCAGGTCATGGAGTTCAGGGCGCCACAAGGGTGATGTTAAGGGTGTGGATGGTGAAATTATGCTCTTTTCTCAAGGACATTAATCAGGTCATGGAGTTCAGGGCGCCACAAGGGTGAAATTAAGGGTGTGGATGGTGAAATTATGCTGTTTTCTCATGGACATTATAAAGGTCATGGAGTTCAGGGCGCCACAAGGGTGATGTTAAGGGTGTGGATGGTGAAATTATGCTCTTTTCTCAAGGACAATAATCACGTGGTGGAGTTCAGGGTGCCACAAGGGTGATGTTGAGGGTGTGGATGGTGGAATTATGCTCTTTTCTCAAGGACGATAATCACGTGGTGGAGTTCAGGGCGCCACAAGGGTGATGCTAAGGGTGTGGATGGTGAAATTATGCTCTTTTCTCAAGGACATAAATCAGGCCATGGAGTTCAGGGCGCCACAAGGGTGATGTTAAGGGTGTGGATGGTGAAATTATGCTCTTTTCTCAAGGACAATAATCACGTCATGGAATTCAGGGCGCCACAAGGGTGATGTTAAGGGTGTGGATGGTGAAATTATGCTCGTTTCTCAAGGACAAGAATCACGTGGTGGAGTTCAGGGTGCCACAAGGGTGATGTTAAGAGTGTGGATGGTGAAATTATGCTCTTTTCTCAAGGGCAATAATCAGGTCATGGAGTTCAGGGCGCGACAAGGGTGATGTTAAGGGTCTGAATGGTGAAATTATGCTCTTTTCTCAAGGACATCAATCAGGTCATGGAGTTCGGGGCGCCAAAAGGGTGATGTTAAGGGTGTGGATGGTGTAATTATGCTCTTTTCTCATTCACAATAATCACGTCATGGAGTTCAGGGCGCCACAAGGGTGATGTTAAGGTTGTGGATGGTGAAATTATGCTCTTTTCTCAAGGACATTAATCAGGTCATGGAGTTCAGGGCGCCACAAGGGTGATGTTGAGGGTGTGGATGGTGAAATTAGGCTCATTTCTCAATGACATCAATCAGGTCATGGAGTTCAGGGCGCCACAAGGGTGATGTTAAGGGTGTGGATGGTGAAATTATGCTCTTTTCTCAAGGACATTAATCAGGTCATGGAGTTCAGGGCGCCACATGGGTGATGTTAAGGGTGTGGATGGTGAAATTATGCTTTTTTCTCAAGGACGATAATGACGTGGTGGAGTTCAGGGCGCCATAAGGGTGATGTTAAGGGTCTGGATGGTGAAATTATGCTCTTTCCTCAAGGACATTAATCAGGTCATGGAGTTCAGGGCGCCACAAGGGTGATGTTAAGGGTCTGGATGGTGAAATTATGCTCTTTTCTCAAGGACATTAATCAGGTCATGGAGTTCATGGCGCCACAAGGGTGATGTTAAGGAACTGGATGGTGGAATTATGCTCTTTTCTCAAGGACATTAATCAGGTTATGGAGTTCAGGGCGCCACAAGGGTGATGTTAAGGGTGTGGATGGTGAAATTATGCTCTTTTCTCAAGGACAAGAATCACGTGGTGGAGTTCAGGGTGCCACAAGGGTGATGTTAAGAGTGTGGATAGTGAAGTTATGCTCTTTTCTCAAGGGCAATAATCAGGTCATGGAGTTCGGGTGCCACAAGGGTGATGTTAAGGTTCTGGATGGTGAAATTATGCTCTTTTCTCAAGGACATTAATCAGGTCATGGAGTTCAGGGCGCCACAAGGGTGATGTTAGGGTCTGGATGGTAAAATTATGCTCTTTTCTCGAGGACATTAATCAGGTCATGGAGTTCAGGGCGCCACAAGGGTGATGTCAAGGGTGGGGATGGTGAAATTATGCTCTTTTCTCAAGGACATTAATCAGGTCATGGAGATCAGGTTGCCACAAGGGTGATGTTGAGGGTTTGGATGGTGAAATTATGCTCTTTTCTCAAGGACATCAATCAGGTCATGGAGTTCAGGGCGCCACAAGGGTGATGTTAAGGGTCTGGATGGTGAAATTATGCTCTTTTCTCAAGGACATTAATCAGGTCATGGAGTTCAGGGCGCCACAAGGGTGATGTTAAGGGTGTGGATGGTGAAATTATGCTCTTTTCTCATGCACAATAATCACGTCATGGAGTTCAGGGCGCCACAAGGGTGATGTTAAGGGTGTGGATGGTGAAATTATGCTCTTTTCTCAAGGACATTAATCAGGTCATGGAGTTCAGGGCGCCACAAGGGTGATGTTGAGGGTGTGAATGGTGAAATTATGCTCTTTTCTCATGGACATTGATCAGGTCATGGAGTTCAGGGCGCCACAAGGGTGATGTTAAGGGTGTGGATGGTGAAATTATGCCCTTTTCTCAAGGACAATAATCACGTGGTGGAGTTCAGGGCGCCACAAGGGTGATGTTAAGGGTGTGGATGGTGGAATTATGCTCTTTTCTCAAGGACGATAATCACGTGGTGGAGTTCAGGGCACCACAAGGGTGATGTTAAGGGTCTGGATGGTGAAATTATGCTCTTTTCTCAACGACATCAATCAGGTCATTGAGTTCAGGGCGCCACAGGGGTGATGTTAAGGGTGTGGATGGTGAAATTATGCTCTTTTCTCAAGGACGAAAATCACGTGGTGAGGTTCAGGGCACCACAAGGGTGATGTTAAGGGTCTGGATGATGAAATTATGCTCTTTTCTCAAGGACAGTAATCAGGTCATGGAATTCAGGGCGCCACGAGGGTGATGTTAAGGGTGTGGATGGTGAAATTATGCTCGTTTCTCAAGGACAAGAATCACGTGGTGGAGTTCAGGGCGTCACAAGGGTGATGTTAAGGGTGTGGATGGTGAAATTATGCTCTTTTCTCAAGGACATTAATCAGGTCATGGAGTTCAGGGCGCCACAAGGGTGATGTTAAGGGTCTGGATGGTGGAATTATGCTCTTTTCTCAAAGACATTAATCAGGTCATTGAGTTCAAGGCGCCACAAGGGTGATGTTAAGGGTCTGGATGGTGAAATTATGCTCTTTTCTCCAGGACAATAATCACGTCATGGAGTTCAGGGTGCCACAAGGGTGATGTTAAGTGTGTGGATGGTGAAATTATGCTCTTTTCTCGAGGACATCAATCAGGTCATGAAGTTCAGGGCGCCACAAGGGTGATGTTAAGGGTGTGGATGGTGAAATTATGCTCTTTTCTCAGGGACAATAATCACGTGGTGAACTCAGGGCGCCACAAGGGTGATGTTAAGTGTGTGGATGGTGAAATTATGCTCTTTTCTCAAGGACATCATTCAGGTCATGGAGTTCGGGGCGCCACAAGGGTGATGTTGAGGGTGTGGATGGTGTAATTATGCTCTTTTCTCATTCACAATAACGTCATGGAGTTCAGGGCGCCACAAGGGTGATGTTAAGGTTGTGGATGGTGAAATTATGCTCTTTTCTCAAGGACATTAATCAGGTCATGGAGTTCAGGGCGCCACAAGGGTGATGTTGAGGGTGTGGATGGTGAAATTATGCTCTTTCCTCAATGACATCAATCAGGTCATGGAGTTCAGGGCGCCACAAGGGTGATGTTAAGGGTGTGGATAGTGAAATTATGCTCTTTTCTCAAGGACATTAATCAGGTCATGGAGTTCAGGGCAACACATGGGTGATGTTAAGGGTGTGGATGGTGAAATTATGCCCTTTTCTCAAGGACGATAATCACGTGGTGGAGTTCAGTGCGCCACAAGGGTGATGTTAAGGGTCTGGATGGTGAAATTATGCTCTTTCCTCAATGACATTAATCAGGTCATGGAGTTCAGGGCGCCACAAGGGTGATGTTAAGGGTCTGGATGGTGAAATTATGCTCTTTTCTCAAGGACATTAGTCAGGTCATGGAGTTCAGGGCGCCACGAGGGTGATGTTAAGGAACTGGATGGTGGAATTATGCCCTTTTCTCAAGGACATTAATCAGGTTATTGAGTTCAGGGCGCCACAAGGGTGATGTTAAGGGTGTGGATGGTGAAATTATGCTCTTTCCTCAAGGACAACCATCACGTGGTGGAGTTCAGGGTGCCACAAGGGTGATGTTAAGAGTGTGGATGGTGAAATTAAGCTCTTTTCTCGAGGGCAATAATCAGGTCATAAAGTTCAGGGCGCCACAAGGGTGATGTTGAGGGTCTGGATGGTGAAATTATGCTCTTTTCTCAAGGACATTATTCAGGTCATGGAGTTCAGGGCGCCACAAGGGTGATGTTAAGGGTGTGGATGGTGAAATTATGCTCTTTTCTCAAGGACATTAATCAGGTCATGGAGTTCAGGGCGCCACAAGGGTGATGTTGAGGGTGTGGATGGTGAAATTATGCTCTTTCCTCAAGGACATGAATCAGGTCATGGAGTTCAGGGCGCCACAAGGGTGATGTTAAGGGTGTGGATGGTGAAATTATGCTCTTTCCTCATGCACAATAATCACGTCATGGAGTTCAGGGAACCACAAGGGTGATGTTAAGGGTGTGGATGGTGAAATTATGCTCTTTTCTCAAGAACATTAATCAGGTCATGGAGTTCAGGGCGCCACAAGGGTGATGTTAAGGGTGTGGATGGTGAAACTATGCTCTTTTCTCAAGGACATTAATCAGGTCATGGAGTTCAGGGCGCCACAAGGGTGATGTTAAGGGTGTGGATGGTGAAGTTAGGCTCTTTTCTCAAGGACATTAATCAGGTCATGAAGTTCAGGGCGCCACAAGGGTGATGTTAAGGGTGTAGATGGTGAAATTATGCTCTTTTCTCATGCACAATGATCACGTCATGGAGTTCAGGGCGCCACAAGGGTGATGTTAAGGGTGTGGATGGTGAAATTATGCTCTTTTCTCAAGGACATTAATCAGTTCATGGAGTTCAGGGCTCCACAAGGGTGATGTTAAGGGTGTGGATGGTGAAATTATGCTCTTTTCTCAAGGACATTGATCAGTTCATGGAGTTCAGGGCGCCACAAGGGTGATGTTAAGGGTGTGGATGGTGAAATTAGGCTCTTTCCTCAAGGACATTAATCAGGTCATGGAGTTCAGGGCGCCACGAGGGTGATGTTAAGGGTCTGGATGGTGAAAGTATGCTCTTTTCTCAAGGACAATAATCACGTGGTGGAGTTCGGGGCGCCACAAGGGTGATGGTAAGGGTCTGGATGGTAAAATTATGCTCTTTTCTTAAGGACAATAATCACGTCATGGAGTTCAGGTTGCCACAAGGGTGATGTCAAGTGTGTGGATGGTGAAATAATGCTATTTTCTCAAGGACATCAATCAGGTCATGGAGTTCAGGGCGCCACAAGGGTGATGTTAAGTGTGTGGATGGTTAAATTATGCTCTTTTCTCAAGGTCATCAATCAGGTCATGGAGTTCAGGGCGCCACAAGGGTGATGTTAAGTGTGTGGATGGTGAAATTATGCTCTTTTCTCAGGGACAATAATCACGTGGTGAAGTTCAGGTCGCCACAAGGGTGATGTTAAGTGTGTGGATGGTGAAATTATGCTCTTTTCTCAAGGACATCAATCGGGTCATGGAGTTCAGGGCGCCACGAGGGTGATGTTAAGTGTGTGGATGGTGAAATTATGCTCTTTTCTCAGGGACAATAATCACGTGGTTAAGTTCAGGGCGCCAAAAGGGTGATGTTAAGTGTGTGGATGGTGAAAGTATGCTCATTTCTCAAGGACATCAATCAGGTCATGGAGTTCAGGGCGCCACAAGGGTGATGTTGAGTGTGTGGATGGTGAAATTATGCTCTTTTCTCAGGGACAATAATCACGTGGTGAAGTTCAGGGCGCCACAAGGGTGATGTTAAGTGTGTGGATGGTGAAATTATGCTCTTTTCTCAAGGACATCAATCAGGTCATGGAGTTCAGGGCGCCACAAGGGTGATGTCAAGTGTGTGGATGGTGAAATTATGCTCTTTTCTCAGGGACAATAATCAGGTGGTGGAGTTCAGGGCGCCACAGGGGTGATGTTATGTGTGTGGTTGGTGAAATTAGGCTCTTTTCTCAGGGACATTAATCACGTGGTGAAGTTCAGGGCGCCACAAGGGTGATGTTAATTGTGTGGATGGTGAAGTTATGCTCTTTTCTCAAGGACATTATTCAGGTCATGGAGTTCAGGGCGCCACAAGGGTGATGTTAAGGGTGTGGATGGTGAAATTATGCTCTTTTCTCAAGGACGATAATGACGTGGTGGAGTTCAGGGCGCCATAAGGGTGATGTTAAGGGTCTGGATGGTGAAATTATGCTCTTTCCTCAAGGACATTAATCAGGTCCTGGAGTTCAGGGCGCCACAAGGGTGATGTTAAGGGTCTGGATGGTGAAATTATGCTCTTTTCTCAAGGACATTAATCAGGTCATGGAATTCAGGGCGCCACAAGGGTGATGTTAAGGAACTGGATGGTGGAATTATGCTCTTTTCTCAAGGACATCAATCAGGTTATGGAGTTCAGGGCGCCACAAGGGTAATGTTAAGGGTGTGGATGGTGAAATTATGCTCTTTTCTCAAGGACAAGAATCACGTGGTGGAGTTCAGGGTGCCACAAGGGTGATGTTAAGAGTGTGGATAGTAAAATTATGCTCTTTTCTCAAGGGCAATAATCAGGTCATGGAGTTCGGGCGCCACAAGGGTGATGTTAAGGGTCTGGATGGTGAAATTATGCTCTTTTCTCAAGGACATTAATCAGGTCATGGAGTTCAGGGCGCCACAAGGGTGATGTTAGGGTCTGGATGGTAAAATTATGCTCTTTTCTCAAGGACATCAATCAGGTCATGGAGTTCAGGGCGCCACAAGGGTGATGTTAAGGGTGGGGATGGTGAAATTATGCTCTTTTCTCAAGGACATTAATCAGGTCATGGAGATCAGGTTGCCACAAGTGTGATGTTAAGGGTTTGGATGGTGAAATTATGCTCTTTTCTCAAGGACATCAATCAGGTCATGGAGTTCAGGGCGCCACAAGGGTGATGTTAAGGGTCTGGATGGTGAAATTATGCTCTTTTCTCAAGGACATTAATCAGGTCATGGAGTTCAGGGCACCACAAGGGTGATGTTAAGGGTGTGGATGGTGAAATTATGCTCTTTTCTCATGCACAATAATCACGTCATGGAGTTCAGGGCGCCACAAGGGTGATGTTAAGGGTGTGGATGGTGAAATTTTGCTCTTTTCTCAAGGACATTAATCAGGTCATGGAGTTCAGGGCGCCACAAGGGTGATGTTGAGGGTGTGGATGATGAAATTATGCTCTTTTCTCATGGACATTGATCAGGTCATGGAGTTCAGGGCGCCACAAGGGTGATGTTAAGGGTGTGGATGGTGGAATTATGCTCTTTTCTCAAGGACGATAATCACGTGGTGGAGTTCAGGGCGCCACAAGG
Source organism: Brachyptera risi (assembly GCA_964007535.1). Classification (NCBI taxonomy): domain Eukaryota; kingdom Metazoa; phylum Arthropoda; class Insecta; order Plecoptera; family Taeniopterygidae; genus Brachyptera; species Brachyptera risi. Next base: position 16,930,198 of record OZ023326.1, read on the forward strand.
GTGATGTTAAGGGTCTGGATGGTGAAATTATGCTCTTTCCTCGAGGACATTTTTCAGGTCATTGAGTTCAGGGCGCCACAGGGGTGATGTTAAGGGTGTGGATGGTGAAATTATGCTCTTTTCTCAAGGACGAAAATCACGTGGTGGAGTTCAGGGCGCCACAAGGGTGATGTTAAGGGTCTGGATGATGAAATTGTGCTCTTTTCTCAAGGACATTAATCAGGTCATGGAATTCAGGGCGCCACAAGGGTGATGTTAAGGGTGTGGATGGTGAAATTATGCTCGTTTCTCAAGGACAAGAATCACGTGGTGGAGTTCAGGGTGCCACAAGGGTGATGTTAAGAGTGTGGATGGTGAAATTATGCTCTTTTCTCAAGGGCAATAATCAGGTCATGGAGTTCAGGGCGCCACAAGGGTGATGTTAAGGGTCTGGATGGTTAAATTATGCTCTTTTCTCAAGGACATTAATCAGGTCATGGAGTTCAGGGCGCCACAAGGGTGATGTTAAGGGTCTGGATGGTGAAATTATGCTCTTTTCTCAAGGACATTAATCGGGTCATTGAGTTCAGGGCGCCACAAGGGTGATGGTAAGGGTGTGGATGGTGAAATTATGCTCTTTTCTCAAGGACATTATTCAGGTCATGGAGTTCAGGGCGCAACAAGGGTGATGTTAAGGGTGTGGATGGTGAAATTATGCTCTTTTCTCAAGGACATTATTCGGGTGATGGAGTTCAGGGCACAACAAGGGTGATGTTAAGGGTGTGGAGGGTGAAAATAAGCTCTTCTCTCAAAGACATCATTCAGGTCATGGAGTTCAGGGCGTCACAAGGGTGATGTTGAGGGTGTGGATGGTGAAATTATGCTCTTTTCTCTAGGACATTCATCAGGTCATGGAGTTCAGGGCGCCACAAGGGTGATGTTAAGGGTCTGGATGGTGGAATTATGCTCTTTTCTCAAGGACATTAATCAGGTCATTGAGTTCAAGGCGCCACAAGGGTGATGTTAAGGGTCTGGATGGTGAAATTATGCTCTTTTCTCCAGGACAATAATCACGTCATGGAGTTCAGGGTGCCACAAGGGTGATGTTAAGTGTGTGGATGGTGGATTATGCTCTTTTCTCGAGGACATCAATCAGGTTATGGAGTTCAGGGCGCCACAAGGGTGATGTTAAGGGTGTGGATGGTGAAATTATGCTCTTTTCTCAGGGACAATAATCACGTGGTGAACTCAGGGCGCCACAAGGGTGATGTTAAGTGTGTGGATGGTGAAATTATGCTCTTTTCTCAAGGACATCATTCAGGTCATGGAGTTCGGGGCGCCACAAGGGTGATGTTAAGGGTGTGGATGGTGTAATTATGCTCTTTTCTCATTCACAATAATCACGTCATGGAGTTCAGGGCGCCACAAGGGTGATGGTAAGGTTGTGGATGGTGAAATTATGCTCTTTTCTCAAGGACATTAATCAGGTCATGGAGTTCAGGGCGCCACAAGGGTGATGTTAAGGGTGTGGATGGTGAAATTATGCTCTTTCCTCAATGACATCAATCAGGTCATGGAGTTCAGGGCGCCACAAGGGTGATGTTAAGGGTGTGGATAGTGAAATTATGCTCTTTTCTCAAGGACATTAATCAGGTCATGGTCTTCAGGGTGCCACATGGGTGATGTTAAGGGTGTGGATGGTGAAATTATGCCCTTTTCTCAAGGACGATAATCACGTGGTGGAGTTCAGGGCGCCACAAGGGTGATGTTAAGGGTCTGGATGGTGAAATTATGCTCTTTACTCAATGACATTAATCAGGTCATGGAGTTCAGGGCGCCACAAGGGTGATGTTAAGGGTCTGGATGGTGAAATTAAGCTCTTTTCTCAAGGACATTAATCAGGTCATGGAGTTCAGGGCGCCACAAGGGTGATGTTAAGGAACTGGATGGTGGAATTATGCCCTTTTCTCAAGGACATTAATCAGGTTATGGAGTTCAGGGCGCCACAAGGGTGATGTTAAGGGTGTGGATGGTGAAATTATGCTCCTTCCTCAAGGACAAGAATCACGTGGTGGAGTTCAGGGTGCCACAAGGGTGATGTTAGGAGTGTGGATGGTGAAATTATGCTCTTTTCTCAAGGGCAATAATCAGGTCATGAAGTTCAGGGCGCCACAAGGGTGATGTTGAGGGTCTGGATGGTGAAATTATGCTCTTTTCTCAAGGACATTAATCAGGTCATGGAGTTCAGGGCGCCACAAGGGTGATGTTAAGGGTCTGGGTGGTGAAATTATGCTCTTTTCTCAAGGACGATGATCACGTGGTTGAGTTCAGGGCGCCATAAGGGTGATGTTAAGGGTGTGAATGGTGAAATTATGCTCTTTTCTCAAAGACATTGATCAGGTCATGGAGTTCAGGGCACCACAAGGGTGATGTTAAGGGTGTGGATGGTGAAATTATAATCTTTTCTCAAGGGCAATAATCAGGTCATGGAGTTCAGGGCGCCACAAGGGTGATGTTAAGGGTCTGGATGGTGAAATTATGCTCTTTTCTCAAGGACATTAATCAGGTCATGGAGTTCAGGGCGCCACAAGGGTGATGTTAAGGGTCTGGATGGTGAAATTATGCTCTTTTCTCAAGGACATTGATCAGGTCATGGAGTTCAGGGCGCCATAAGGGTGATGTTAAGGGTGGGGATGGTGAAATTATGCTTTTTTCTCAAGGACATTATACAGGTCATGGAGTTCAGGTTGCCACAAGGGTGATGTTAAGGGTGTGGATGGTGAAATTATGCTCTTTTCTCAAGGACAATGATCACGTCATGGAGTTCAGGGCACCACAAGGGTGATGTTAAGGGTGTGGATGGTGAAATTATGCTCTTTTCTCAAGGACAAGAATCACGTGGTGGAGTTCAGGGCACCACAAGGGTGATGTTAAGGGTCTGGATGGTGAAATTATGCTCTTTTCTCAAGGACATCAATCAGGTCATGGAGTTCAGGGCGCCACATGAGTGATGTTGAGGGTGTGGATGGAGAAATTATGCTCTTTTCTCAAGGACGATAATCACGTGGTGGAGTTCAGGGCGCCACAAGGGTGATGTTAAGGGTCTGGATGGTGAAATTATGCTCTTTCCTCGAGGAAATTTTTCAGGTCATTGAGTTCAGGGCGCCACAGGGGTGATGTTAAGGGTGTGGATGGTGAAATTATGCTCTTTTCACAAGGACGATAATCACGTGGTGGAGTTCAGGGCGCCACAAGGGTGATGTTAAGGGTCTGGATGATGAAATTATGCTCTTTTCTCAAGGACATTAATCAGGTCATGGAATTCAGGGCGCCACAAGGTTGATGTTAGGGTGTGGATGGTGAAATTATGCTCGTTTCTCAAGGACAAGAATCACGTGGTGGAGTTCAGGGTGCCACAAGGGTGATGTTAAGAGTGTGGATGGTGAAATAATGCTCCTTTCTCAAGGGCAATAATCAGGTCATGGAGTTCAGGGCGCCACAAGGGTGATGTTAAGGGTCTGGATGGTGAAATTATGCTCTTTTCTCAAGGACATCAATCAGGTCATGGAGTTCGGGGCGCCACAAGGGTGATGTTAAGGGTGTGGATGGTGTAATTATGCTCTTTTTTCATTCACAATAATCACGTCATGGAGTTCAGGGCGCCACAAGGGTGATGTCAAGGTTGTGGATGGTGAAATTATGCTCTTTTCTCAAGGACATTAATCAGGTCATTGAGTTCAGGGCGCCACAAGGGTGATGTTAAGGATGTGGATGGTGAAATTTTGCTCTTTTCTCAATGACATCAATCAGTTCATGGAGTTCAGGGCGCCACAAGGGTGATGTTAAGGGTGTGGATGGTGAAATTATGCTCTTTTCTCAAGGACATTAATCAGGTCATGAAGTTCAGGGCGCCATATGGGTGATGTTAAGGGTGTGGATGGTGAAATTATGCTCTTTTCTCAAGGACGATAATCACGTGGTGGAGTTCAGGGCGCCATAAGGGTGATGTTTAGGGTCTGGATGGTGAAATTATGCTCTTTCCTCAAGGACATTAATCAGGTCATGAAGTTCAGGGCGCCACAAGGGTGATGTTAAGGAACTGGATGGTGGAATTTGGCTCTTTTCTCAAGGACAATAATCAGGTTATGGAGTTCAGGGCGCCACAAGGGTGATGTTAAGGGTGTGGATGGTGAATTATGCTCTTTTCTCAAGGACAAGAATCACATGGTGGAGTTCAGGGTGCCACAAGGGTGATGTTAAGAGTGTGGATAGTGAAATTATGCTCTTTTCTCAAGGGCAATAATCAGGTCATGGAGTTCAGGGCGCCACAAGGGTGATGTAAAGGGTCTGGATGTTGAAATTATGCCCTTTTCTCAAGGACATTAATCAGGTCATGGAGTTCAGGTTGCCACAAGGGTGATGTTAAGGGTTTGGATGGTGAAATTATGCTCTTTTCTCAAGGACATTAATCAGCTCATGGAGTTCAGGATGCCACAAGGGTGATGTTAAGGGTTTGGATGGTGGAATTATGCTCTTTTCTCAAGGACATCAATCAGGTCATGGAGTTCAGGGCGCCACAAGGGTGATGTTAAGGGTCTGGATGGTGAAATTATGCTCTTTTCTCAAGGACATTAATCGGGTCATGGAGTTCAGGGCGCCACAAGGGTGATGTTGAGGGTGTGGATGGTGAAATTATGCTCTTTTCTCATGCACAATAATCACGTCATGGAGTTCAGGGCGACACAAGGGTGATGTTAAGGGTATGGATGGTGGAATTATAATCTTTTCTCAAGGACAATAATCACGTGGTGAAGTTCAGGGCGCCACAAGGGTGATGTTGAGGGTGTGGATGGTGAAATTTTGCTCTTTTCTCAATGACATCAATCAGGTCATGGAGTTCAGGGTGCCACAAGGGTGATGTTAAGGGTGTGGATGTTGTAATTATGCACTTTTCTCAAGGACATTAATCAGGTCATGGAGTTCAGGGCGCCACATGGGTGATGTTAAGGGTGTGGATGGTGAAATTATGCTCTTTTCTCAAGGACGATAATCACGTGGTGGAGTTCAGGGCGCCATAAGGGTGATGTTAAGGGTCTGGATGGTGAAATTATGCCCTTTCCTCAAGGACATTAATCAGGTCATGGAGTTCAGGGCGCCACAAGGGTTATGTTAAGGGTCTGGATGGTGAAATTATGCTCTTTTCTCAAGGACATTAATCAGGTTATGGAGTTCAGGGCGCCACAAGGGTGATGTTAAGGGTGTGGATGGTGAAATTAGGCTCTTTTCTCAAGGACATTAATCAGGTTATGGAGTTCAGGGCGCCACAAGGGTGATGTTAAGGGTGTGGATGGTAAAATTATGCTCTTTTCTCAAGGACAAGAATCACGTGGTGGAGTTCAGGGTGCCACAAGGGTGATGTCAAGAGTGTGGATAGTGAAATTATAATCTTTTCTCAAGGGCAATTATCAGGTCATGGAGTTCTGGGCGCCACAAGGGTGATGTTAAGGGTCTGGATGGTGAAATTATGCTCTTTTCTCAAGGACATTAATCAGGTCATGGAGTTCAGGGCGCCACAAGGGTGATGTTAAGGAACTGGATGGTGGAATTATGCTCTTTTCTCAAGGACATTAATCAGGTTATGGAGTTCAGGGTGCCACAAGGGTGATGTTGAGGGTGTGGATGGTGAAATTATGCTCTTTTCTCAAGGACAAGAATCACGTTGTGGAGTTCAGGGTGCCACAAGGGTGATGTTAAGAGTGTGGATAGTGAAATTATGCTCTTTTCTCGAGGGCAATAATCAGGTCATGGAGTTCAGGGCGCCACAAGGGTGATGTTAAGGGTCTGGATGGTGAAATTATGCTCTTTTCTCAAGGACATTAATCAGGTCATGGAGTTCAGGGCGCCACAAGGGTGATGTTAAGGGTGGGGATGGTGAAATTATGCTCTTTTCTCAAGGACATTAATCAGGTCATGGAGTTCAGGTTGCCACAAGGGTGATGTTAAGGGTTTGGATGGTGAAATTATGCTCTTTTTTCAAGGACATCAATCAGGTCATGGAGTTCAGGGCGCCACAAGGGTGATGTTGAGGATCTGGATGGTGAAATTATGCTCTTTTCTCAAGGACATTAATCAGGTCATGGAGTTCAGGGCGCCACAAGGGTGATGTTAAGGGTGTGGATTGTGAAATTATGCTCTTTTCTCATGCACAATAATCACGTCATGGAGTTCGGGGCGCCACAAGGGTGATGTTAAGGGTGTGGATGGTGAAATTATGCTCTTTTCTCAATGACATCAATCAGGTCATGGAGTTCAGGGCGCCACAAGGGTGATGTTAAGGGTGTGGATGTTGAAATTATGCTCTTTTCTCAAGGACATTAATCAGGTCATGGAGTTCAGGGCGCCACATGGGTGATGTTAAGGGTCTGGATGGTGAAATTATGCTCTTTTCTCAAGGACATCAATCAGGTCATGGAGTTCGGGTCGCCACGAGGGTGATGGTGAGGGTGTGGATGGTGTAATTATGCTCTTTTCTCATTCACAATAATCACGTCATGGAGTTCAGGGCGCCACAAGGGTGATGTTAAGGTTGTGGATGGTGAAATTATGCTCTTTTCTCAAGGACATTGATAAGGTCATGGAGTTCAGGGCGCCACAAGGGTGATGTCAACGGTCTGGATGGTGAAATTATGCTCTTTTCTCAAGGAAGATAATCACGTGGTGGAGTTCAGGGCGCCACAAGGGTGATGTTAAGGGTATGGATGGTGAAATTATGTTGGACTCTCCAACATTCTTACTCTCCAACATTCAGAGTATCAAGATGGCGGAAGTGAGTGACAAGTTGAAAGCGCTCCTGCTCATCTTAAATGGAAAGGTGGAAGATTTAGGTGTGAAAGAACTACGTAAAGAGTTGGAAAAGATTGGTCTGAGTAACGTTGGTAAGAAGGAAGATCTATGTGAAAGAGTGAAAACAGTGTTAAGTGCAGTGTTTGAGTTTTCTGAAGTGTGCCTTGGCATGAGCCTAACCTGCGATTTGACAGTAGATCAGCTGACTGTAAGTAGGCCTGAATCAATCGATTTCTTACAGACAATTATCACGACAAAGGACAATCTGATAACTGAGAAGGAAAAAAGATTACAAGATCAGGAAGAAATAAACTCCCTTTTGAGAGAGAAAATTATTTCTTTATCTAATGAAGATAATATGTCAAAAAATAGGCAATCTGACAGTGAACGATATGGTCGATCGAACAGTCAGAACTGGATGTCAACAAAGCAACAGTTACCGACAGAACCGGCGGCTTCTGCGCGATTCCCGCCAATTTCACGCACACGTTATCGAAGTGAGGGAACCAATGATAATACAGCAGCAAATTCAAACAGTATCAATGAAAGCGGTGCCAACCCGGAAACGGCGGGAGATCTGAATGACGAATTTATTGAAGTTAGTAATAAGCGAAAAAATCGAAAAAATCCAGTTGTTTATGGTACAGGCAAGAAAGGGGAAGTAGAAGTGGACGACGATCTAATTGTACCCAATCGCAAAATATGGATTCATTTAGGAAGGATCTCAAAAGACATCACTATAGACAGAGTAAAAAAGTTTCTTTTGAAAAAGTTACCTGATGAAGAAATTGTGGTAGAAAAACTGGTTTCTCAGGGAGACTATTGCCAATTTTATGCATCTTTTAAAATTGGAGCCGATATTTCAATTCAAAATACTCTGATGAATCCAGAATTCTGGCCTCAGGGCGCTGCTGTAAGAAAGTTTTTTCTGAGACCAAGACAGAAGAGGGAGGAAACTTAGGAAAGGAGAAAGCCTCAATTTTCTTCACCAACATTCAGAGCCTATCGGCTGGAAAAATCCTGGAACTGCTCGTTCTCAATGCTGACCTCAATAGGCCTATAGATATTATTATGCTAGCTGAGCACTGGTTAAAGGACTATCAAGTTCAAAACACTGTTATACCGGGTTATAATATCATTTCCAATTACTCTCGATCGCGGTTTCATCACGGTGGTGTTATCATCTTAGCGAAGTCGAGCATTGATATTGAACCTATACACTGCTCAAACTGTGTGGAAAAGGTTTTTGAATGCGCCATCTCGAAATGGAACCATAATGGTTCGTCTATCATACTAATATCAGTCTACCGATCTCCGAGTGCAAACATCGAGCAATTCATTGTGAAGCTAGAAGAGATCATTTTATTAGCTATGTCAAAAAATAGTAAATCAGGCAGAATTATTATTTGTGGCGACTTCAATGTCAACTTTCTGTGTCATAGTACTAGCAAAACGAAACTATCTGACCTATTTGACTCTTACGGTCTTCATGTAGTGAACTCTGAAGCAACAAGAATCACTTCCGCCTCGTCGACAGCAATAGACCTTATTGTAACCAATCTCCCAAAAGGTTTATTTTCATACAATGTTATGGACAGTGGTCTCTCGGATCACTGTTCTATGCTTCTTGACATATCCATCCCGTCCGACACAATGTCACTGAGATCTCCCGTCATTTTCGAAAAGAAGAGGATTTTTAGTGTGAATCAGCAAGCGTTCTTTTTACAATGCTTGAGCTCGGCTATCTGGGACCCTGTGTGGAGTGCAGACTCTTTGGAAAAAAAATTCACGTTGTTTATGGAAATTTTCATGCATACTTTCGATATCAGCTTTCCAAGAATTAACTGTAAGGTGCGGCAAGATAAGAAAACAAATAACTGGATATCGCAGAAATTGAAGGACGAGGCATGTGTTTTAAGATCTCTTTTCTTTGAGTTGAAGCAACCAGGTTCGACCAGCGTGGATGCGGCTCGATATAAAGAAGCGAAGAGGAAGTACCGGAGAAGTCTGCAAAGTGCCAAAAAAAGCAGCAATGATAGATTCATAGCGGGTGCGCCGAACACAAGCAGCGCTTCCTGGAATGTCATAAAAGCTAACACCACTTCATCAAAGAGAAAAGCGAAAAGCATCTCTCTCAGTGTAAACGGAAAGCAAGTTTCCAACCCCCAAAATGTTGCCGATGCATTCAACCACTACTTCAATAATTTAGTTCCAGACCTGCTTCAGTCAATGCCACCTCCTGTGTCGTCTTCGGCTCCGCAGCGAAATAATGCAGTAGCTGCTCTTCGCAGTATGTTCCTCTTTCCAGCCCAAGTACAAGAGATTGAGTCGATTATCAACAACCTAGCTAACAAAAACTCTTCGGGTCCAGATGGTGTACCAACCTCAATTCTTCGCTCATGTTCGCACATAATTGCACCAATTCTGACAGAGATCGTTAACAAATCATTCCTAGAAGGACAGTTCCCGTCCTGCTTAAAATCGTCGAAGATTATTCCCTTATTCAAGAAGGGGGATCCTACTGAACTAGGAAACTATCGCCCGATAGCTTTGATTTCTTGCTTTTCAAAAGTTTTCGAAAAAGCAATGCTTTCGCGAATACTTTCCTTCCTGCATAAACACAGTATCATTACTGAATCTCAGCACGGCTTCCTCTACGGTAAATCGACTGGAACAGCCATCTTCTCGTTTTTGAGTTCCGTATTTCAAAAAATGGATAAAAAGAACTCCCACTCTTTAGGCCTTTTTTATGACCTTTCTAAGGCCTTCGACAGCGTCAACCACATGATTTTATTCGAGAAACTCGCAAGGATAGGTATTAATGGAAATTCTCTAAGATGGATACAATCTTTTCTCCACGATCGACCTCAAGCAGTGGAAATTTTAGAGAAAAATGGAGCAAACATCACCTCCTGCTTCAAGTCCCTCACGCTCAAGTCTTCTGTAGGAGTGCCGCAAGGTTCGGTATTGGGACCACTTCTTTTTTTGTTGTACATTAACGACCTCCCTGAATCTTGTAAAGATGGAAAGCTTATTCTGTTTGCCGATGATACAAGCCACATTATCTCTGGACCTACTGTTACAGACCTCGCAGTTTCATCTCAGCAAGCTTCGTCGGTGATGCAGTCTTGGTGTAGTACAAATAGACTTTTTCTGAACGCTGATAAAACAACGGTACTGCAATTTCACACAGTACAAAACAAGCCAATTATTAGTCCACTTGTCCGCTTAAACGGTTATAGCGTCAAGGTTACAAACTCTGTAAAGTTTCTTGGTATCACAGTGACAGACACACTAGACTGGACGCCACACATTGAAGAGACGGCTAAGAAAATGTTAAAAGGTATTTTCATGCTCAAGAGCCTATGTCGAGTGGTTTCTCCAACTTTATTACGTATGATGTATTTCGCCCATGTATACCCGCATTTTCAGTACTGCATCCCCTTCTGGGGAAACTCTTCCAGTGCTAAAAGACTTTTTGTTCTACAGAAACGAGCCATCAGAATTCTAGCAAATACACGAAAATTAACATCATGTAAACCTCTGTTCAAAACTTTGTCCCTTTTACCTCTACCGTGTGTCTTCATACAGCAATCAGTGATCTTTGTCAAGCAAAACTATGGACTATTTCAAAAATACAATCAAGAGCTTCACCAGCATCACACCAGACGGCGTAACGACTTTCGTATGGAGCAGCACAGGCTGACAATGTTCACGAAAGGTCCAATCTACTCAATGACTCGGTTATATAATCACTTACCAGACGAGTTTAAAGAAATGAAAAGTTTGAGTAATTTTAGGTCCAGTGTTAAGAACTTTCTTCTTGAAAAATGTTTTTATTCTACTGACGAATACTTATGTATTAATTATTGAGCATTAATTCTAATTGTTGACAATTATCATTCTGTAATTGAACAGTCTTCCGATAATAAAAAATATTATTATTATTATTATTATTATGCTCTTTTCTCAAGGACGATAATCACGTCATGGAGTTCAGGGCGCCACTAGGGTGATGTTAAGGGTATGGAGGGTGAAATTATGCTCTTTTCTCAAGGACAATAATCAGGTCATTGAGTTCAGGGCGCCACAAGGATGATGTTATGTGTGTGGATGGTGAAATTATGCTCTTTTCTCAAGGACATTAATCGGGTCATGGAGTTCAGGGCGCCACAAGGGTGATGTTGAGGGTGTGGATGGTGGAATTTTGCTCTTTTCTCAAGGACTATAATCGGGTAATGGAGTTCAGGGTGCCACAAGGGTGATGTTGAGGGTGTGGATGGTGAAATTATGCTCTTTTCTCAATGACATCAATCGGGTCATGGAGTTCAGGGCGCCACAGGGGCGATGTTAAGGGTGTGGATGGTGAAATTATGCTCTTTTCTCAGGGACAATAATCAGGTCATTGTGTTCAGGGCGCCACAAGGGTGATGTTAAGGGTGTGGATGGTGAAATTATGCTCGTTTCTCAAGGACATCAATCAGGTCATTGAGTTCAGGGCGCCACAAGGGTGATGTTAAGGGTGTGGATGGTGAAATTATGCTCTTTTCTCAAGGACATCAATCAGGTCATTGAGTTCAGGGCGCCACAAGGGTGATGTTAAGGGTGTGGATGGTGAAATTATGCTCTATTCTCAAGGTCAATGATCAGGTCATTGAGTTCAGGGCGCCACAGGGGTGATGTCAAGGGTGTGGATGGTGAAATTATGCTCTTTTATCAAGGACATTATTCAGGTCATTAAGTTTAGGGCGCCACAAGGGTGATGTTAAGGGTGTGGATGGTGAAATTATGCTCTTTTCTCAAGGACATTATTCAGGTCATAGAGTTCGGGGCGCCACAAGGGTGATGTTAAGGGTGTGGAGGGTGAAATTATGCTCTTATCTCATGGACAATCATCACGTCATGGAGTTTAGGGCGCCACAAGGGTGATGTTAAGGGTATGGATGGTGAAATTATGCTCTTTTCTCAAGGACAATAATCACGTGGTGAAGTTCAGGGCGCCACAAGGGTGATGTTAAGGGTGTGGATGGTGAAATTATGCTCTTTTCTCAATGACATCAATCAGGTCATGGAGTTCAGGGCGCCACAAGGGTGATGTTAAGGGTGTGGATGTTGTAATTATGCTCTTTTCCCAAGGACATTAATCAGGTCATGGAGTTCAGGGCGCCACATGGGTGATGTTAAGGGTGTGGATAGTGAAATTATGCTCTTTTCTCAAGGACATTAATCAGGTCATGGTCTTCAGGGTGCCACATGGGTGATGTTAAGGGTGTGGATGGTGAAATTATGCCCTTTTCTCAAGGACGATAATCACGTGGTGGAGTTCAGGGCGCCACAAGGGTGATGTTAAGGGTCTGGATGGTGAAATTATGCTCTTTACTCAATGACATTAATCAGGTCATGGAGTTCAGGGCGCCACAAGGGTGATGTTAAGGGTCTGGATGGTGAAATTAAGCTCTTTTCTCAAGGACATTAATCAGGTCATGGAGTTCAGGGCGCCACAAGGGTGATGTTAAGGAACTGGATGGTGGAATTATGCCCTTTTCTCAAGGACATTAATCAGGTTATGGAGTTCAGGGCGCCACAAGGGTGATGTTAAGGGTGTGGATGGTGAAATTATGCTCCTTCCTCAAGGACAAGAATCACGTGGTGGAGTTCAGGGTGCCACAAGGGTGATGTTAGGAGTGTGGATGGTGAAATTATGCTCTTTTCTCAAGGGCAATAATCAGGTCATGAAGTTCAGGGCGCCACAAGGGTGATGTTGAGGGTCTGGATGGTGAAATTATGCTCTTTTCTCAAGGACATTAATCAGGTCATGGAGTTCAGGGCGCCACAAGGGTGATGTTAAGGGTCTGGGTGGTGAAATTATGCTCTTTTCTCAAGGACGATGATCACGTGGTTGAGTTCAGGGCGCCATAAGGGTGATGTTAAGGGTGTGAATGGTGAAATTATGCTCTTTTCTCAAAGACATTGATCAGGTCATGGAGTTCAGGGCACCACAAGGGTGATGTTAAGGGTGTGGATGGTGAAATTATAATCTTTTCTCAAGGGCAATAATCAGGTCATGGAGTTCAGGGCGCCACAAGGGTGATGTTAAGGGTCTGGATGGTGAAATTATGCTCTTTTCTCAAGGACATTAATCAGGTCATGGAGTTCAGGGCGCCACAAGGGTGATGTTAAGGGTCTGGATGGTGAAATTATGCTCTTTTCTCAAGGACATTGATCAGGTCATGGAGTTCAGGGCGCCATAAGGGTGATGTTAAGGGTGGGGATGGTGAAATTATGCTTTTTTCTCAAGGACATTATACAGGTCATGGAGTTCAGGTTGCCACAAGGGTGATGTTAAGGGTGTGGATGGTGAAATTATGCTCTTTTCTCAAGGACAATGATCAAGTCATGGAGTTCAGGGCACCACAAGGGTGATGTTAAGGGTGTGGATGGTGAAATTATGCTCTTTTCTCAAGGACAAGAATCACGTGGTGGAGTTCAGGGCACCACAAGGGTGATGTTAAGGGTCTGGATGGTGAAATTATGCTCTTTTCTCAAGGACATCAATCAGGTCATGGAGTTCAGGGCGCCACATGAGTGATGTTGAGGGTGTGGATGGAGAAATTATGCTCTTTTCTCAAGGACGATAATCACGTGGTGGAGTTCAGGGCGCCACAAGGGTGATGTTAAGGGTCTGGATGGTGAAATTATGCTCTTTCCTCGAGGAAATTTTTCAGGTCATTGAGTTCAGGGCGCCACAGGGGTGATGTTAAGGGTGTGGATGGTGAAATTATGCTCTTTTCACAAGGACGATAATCACGTGGTGGAGTTCAGGGCGCCACAAGGGTGATGTTAAGGGTCTGGATGATGAAATTATGCTCTTTTCTCAAGGACATTAATCAGGTCATGGAATTCAGGGCGCCACAAGGTTGATGTTAGGGTGTGGATGGTGAAATTATGCTCGTTTCTCAAGGACAAGAATCACGTGGTGGAGTTCAGGGTGCCACAAGGGTGATGTTAAGAGTGTGGATGGTGAAATAATGCTCCTTTCTCAAGGGCAATAATCAGGTCATGGAGTTCAGGGCGCCACAAGGGTGATGTTAAGGGTCTGGATGGTGAAATTATGCTCTTTTCTCAAGGACATCAATCAGGTCATGGAGTTCGGGGCGCCACAAGGGTGATGTTAAGGGTGTGGATGGTGTAATTATGCTCTTTTTTCATTCACAATAATCACGTCATGGAGTTCAGGGCGCCACAAGGGTGATGTCAAGGTTGTGGATGGTGAAATTATGCTCTTTTCTCAAGGACATTAATCAGGTCATGGAGTTCAGGGCGCCACAAGGGTGATGTTAAGGATGTGGATGGTGAAATTTTGCTCTTTTCTCAATGACATCAATCAGTTCATGGAGTTCAGGGCGACACAAGGGTGATGTTAAGGGTGTGGATGGTGAAATTATGCTCTTTTCTCAAGGACATTAATCAGGTCATGAAGTTCAGGGCGCCATATGGGTGATGTTAAGGGTGTGGATGGTGAAATTATGCTCTTTTCTCAAGGACAATAATCACGTGGTGGAGTTCAGGGCGCCATAAGGGTGATGTTTAGGGTCTGGATGGTGAAATTATGCTCTTTCCTCAAGGACATTAATCAGGTCATGAAGTTCAGGGCGCCACAAGGGTGATGTTAAGGAACTGGATGGTGGAATTTGGCTCTTTTCTCAAGGACAATAATCAGGTTATGGAGTTCAGGGCGCCACAAGGGTGATGTTAAGGGTGTGGATGGTGAATTATGCTCTTTTCTCAAGGACAAGAATCACATGGTGGAGTTCAGGGTGCCACAAGGGTGATGTTAAGAGTGTGGATAGTGAAATTATGCTCTTTTCTCAAGGGCAATAATCAGGTCATGGAGTTCAGGGCGCCACAAGGGTGATGTAAAGGGTCTGGATGTTGAAATTATGCCCTTTTCTCAAGGACATTAATCAGGTCATGGAGTTCAGGTTGCCACAAGGGTGATGTTAAGGGTTTGGATGGTGAAATTATGCTCTTTTCTCAAGGACATTAATCAGCTCATGGAGTTCAGGATGCCACAAGGGTGATGTTATGGGTTTGGATGGTGGAATTATGCTCTTTTCTCAAGGACATCAATCAGGTCATGGAGTTCAGGGCGCCACAAGGGTGATGTTAAGGGTCTGGATGGTGAAATTATGCTCTTTTCTCAAGGACATTAATCGGGTCATGGAGTTCAGGGCGCCACAAGGGTGATGTTGAGGGTGTGGATGGTGAAATTATGCTCTTTTCTCATGCACAATAATCACGTCATGGAGTTCAGGGCGACACAAGGGTGATGTTAAGGGTATGGATGGTGGAATTATAATCTTTTCTCAAGGACAATAATCACGTGGTGAAGTTCAGGGCGCCACAAGGGTGATGTTGAGGGTGTGGATGGTGAAATTTTGCTCTTTTCTCAATGACATCAATCAGGTCATGGAGTTCAGGGTGCCACAAGGGTGATGTTAAGGGTGTGGATGTTGTAATTATGCACTTTTCTCAAGGACATTAATCAGGTCATGGAGTTCAGGGCGCCACATGGGTGATGTTAAGGGTGTGGATGGTGAAATTATGCTCTTTTCTCAAGGACGATAATCACGTGGTGGAGTTCAGGGCGCCATAAGGGTGATGTTAAGGGTCTGGATGGTGAAATTATGCCCTTTCCTCAAGGACATTAATCAGGTCATGGAGTTCAGGGCGCCACAAGGGTTATGTTAAGGGTCTGGATGGTGAAATTATGCTCTTTTCTCAAGGACATTAATCAGGTTATGGAGTTCAGGGCGCCACAAGGGTGATGTTAAGGGTGTGGATGGTGAAATTAGGCTCTTTTCTCAAGGACATTAATCAGGTTATGGAGTTCAGGGCGCCACAAGGGTGATGTTAAGGGTGTGGATGGTAAAATTATGCTCTTTTCTCAAGGACAAGAATCACGTGGTGGAGTTCAGGGTGCCACAAGGGTGATGTCAAGAGTGTGGATAGTGAAATTATAATCTTTTCTCAAGGGCAATTATCAGGTCATGGAGTTCTGGGCGCCACAAGGGTGATGTTAAGGGTCTGGATGGTGAAATTATGCTCTTTTCTCAAGGACATTAATCAGGTCATGGAGTTCAGGGCGCCACAAGGGTGATGTTAAGGAACTGGATGGTGGAATTATGCTCTTTTCTCAAGGACATTAATCAGGTTATGGAGTTCAGGGTGCCACAAGGGTGATGTTGAGGGTGTGGATGGTGAAATTATGCTCTTTTCTCAAGGACAAGAATCACGTTGTGGAGTTCAGGGTGCCACAAGGGTGATGTTAAGAGTGTGGATAGTGAAATTATGCTCTTTTCTCGAGGGCAATAATCAGGTCATGGAGTTCAGGGCGCCACAAGGGTGATGTTAAGGGTCTGGATGGTGAAATTATGCTCTTTTCTCAAGGACATTAATCAGGTCATGGAGTTCAGGGCGCCACAAGGGTGATGTTAAGGGTGGGGATGGTGAAATTATGCTCTTTTCTCAAGGACATTAATCAGGTCATGGAGTTCAGGTTGCCACAAGGGTGATGTTAAGGGTTTGGATGGTGAAATTATGCTCTTTTTTCAAGGACATCAATCAGGTCATGGAGTTCAGGGCGCCACAAGGGTGATGTTGAGGATCTGGATGGTGAAATTATGCTCTTTTCTCAAGGACATTAATCAGGTCATGGAGTTCAGGGCGCCACAAGGGTGATGTTAAGGGTGTGGATTGTGAAATTATGCTCTTTTCTCATGCACAATAATCACGTCATGGAGTTCGGGGCGCCACAAGGGTGATGTTAAGGGTGTGGATGGTGAAATTATGCTCTTTTCTCAATGACATCAATCAGGTCATGGAGTTCAGGGCGCCACAAGGGTGATGTTAAGGGTGTGGATGTTGAAATTATGCTCTTTTCTCAAGGACATTAATCAGGTCATGGAGTTCAGGGCGCCACATGGGTGATGTTAAGGGTCTGGATGGTGAAATTATGCTCTTTTCTCAAGGACATCAATCAGGTCATGGAGTTCGGGTCGCCACGAGGGTGATGGTGAGGGTGTGGATGGTGTAATTATGCTCTTTTCTCATTCACAATAATCACGTCATGGAGTTCAGGGCGCCACAAGGGTGATGTTAAGGTTGTGGATGGTGAAATTATGCTCTTTTCTCAAGGACATTGATAAGGTCATGGAGTTCAGGGCGCCACAAGGGTGATGTCAACGGTCTGGATGGTGAAATTATGCTCTTTTCTCAAGGAAGATAATCACGTGGTGGAGTTCAGGGCGCCACAAGGGTGATGTTAAGGGTATGGATGGTGAAATTATGTTGGACTCTCCAACATTCTTACTCTCCAACATTCAGAGTATCAAGATGGCGGAAGTGAGTGACAAGTTGAAAGCGCTCCTGCTCATCTTAAATGGAAAGGTGGAAGATTTAGGTGTGAAAGAACTACGTAAAGAGTTGGAAAAGATTGGTCTGAGTAACGTTGGTAAGAAGGAAGTTCTATGTGAAAGAGTGAAAACAGTGTTAAGTGCAGTGTTTGAGTTTTCTGAAGTGTGCCTTGGCATGAGCCTAACCTGCGATTTGACAGTAGATCAGCTGACTGTAAGTAGGCCTGAATCAATCGATTTCTTACAGACAATTATCACGACAAAGGACAATCTGATAACTGAGAAGGAAAAAAGATTACAAGATCAGGAAGAAATAAACTCCCTTTTGAGAGAGAAAATTATTTCTTTATCTAATGAAGATAATATGTCAAAAAATAGGCAATCTGACAGTGAACGATATGGTCGATCGAACAGTCAGAACTGGATGTCAACAAAGCAACAGTTACCGACAGAACCGGCGGCTTCTGCGCGATTCCCGCCAATTTCACGCACACGTTATCGAAGTGAGGGAACCAATGATAATACAGCAGCAAATTCAAACAGTATCAATGAAAGCGGTGCCAACCCGGAAACGGCGGGAGATCTGAATGACGAATTTATTGAAGTTAGTAATAAGCGAAAAAATCGAAAAAATCCAGTTGTTTATGGTACAGGCAAGAAAGGGGAAGTAGAAGTGGACGACGATCTAATTGTACCCAATCGCAAAATATGGATTCATTTAGGAAGGATCTCAAAAGACATCACTATAGACAGAGTAAAAAAGTTTCTTTTGAAAAAGTTACCTGATGAAGAAATTGTGGTAGAAAAACTGGTTTCTCAGGGAGACTATTGCCAATTTTATGCATCTTTTAAAATTGGAGCCGATATTTCAATTCAAAATACTCTGATGAATCCAGAATTCTGGCCTCAGGGCGCTGCTGTAAGAAAGTTTTTTCTGAGACCAAGACAGAAGAGGGAGGAAACTTAGGAAAGGAGAAAGCCTCAATTTTCTTCACCAACATTCAGAGCCTATCGGCTGGAAAAATCCTGGAACTGCTCGTTCTCAATGCTGACCTCAATAGGCCTATAGATATTATTATGCTAGCTGAGCACTGGTTAAAGGACTATCAAGTTCAAAACACTGTTATACCGGGTTATAATATCATTTCCAATTACTCTCGATCGCGGTTTCATCACGGTGGTGTTATCATCTTAGCGAAGTCGAGCATTGATATTGAACCTATACACTGCTCAAACTGTGTGGAAAAGGTTTTTGAATGCGCCATCTCGAAATGGAACCATAATGGTTCGTCTATCATACTAATATCAGTCTACCGATCTCCGAGTGCAAACATCGAGCAATTCATTGTGAAGCTAGAAGAGATCATTTTATTAGCTATGTCAAAAAATAGTAAATCAGGCAGAATTATTATTTGTGGCGACTTCAATGTCAACTTTCTGTGTCATAGTACTAGCAAAACGAAACTATCTGACCTATTTGACTCTTACGGTCTTCATGTAGTGAACTCTGAAGCAACAAGAATCACTTCCGCCTCGTCGACAGCAATAGACCTTATTGTAACCAATCTCCCAAAAGGTTTATTTTCATACAATGTTATGGACAGTGGTCTCTCGGATCACTGTTCTATGCTTCTTGACATATCCATCCCGTCCGACACAATGTCACTGAGATCTCCCGTCATTTTCGAAAAGAAGAGGATTTTTAGTGTGAATCAGCAAGCGTTCTTTTTACAATGCTTGAGCTCGGCTATCTGGGACCCTGTGTGGAGTGCAGACTCTTTGGAAAAAAAATTCACGTTGTTTATGGAAATTTTCATGCATACTTTCGATATCAGCTTTCCAAGAATTAACTGTAAGGTGCGGCAACATAAGAAAACAAATAACTGGATATCGCAGAAATTGAAGGACGAGGCATGTGTTTTAAGATCTCTTTTCTTTGAGTTGAAGCAACCAGGTTCGACCAGCGTGGATGCGGCTCGATATAAAGAAGCGAAGAGGAAGTACCGGAGAAGTCTGCAAAGTGCCAAAAAAAGCAGCAATGATAGATTCATAGCGGGTGCGCCGAACACAAGCAGCGCTTCCTGGAATGTCATAAAAGCTAACACCACTTCATCAAAGAGAAAAGCGAAAAGCATCTCTCTCAGTGTAAACGGAAAGCAAGTTTCCAACCCCCAAAATGTTGCCGATGCATTCAACCACTACTTCAATAATTTAGTTCCAGACCTGCTTCAGTCAATGCCACCTCCTGTGTCGTCTTCGGCTCCGCAGCGAAATAATGCAGTAGCTGCTCTTCGCAGTATGTTCCTCTTTCCAGCCCAAGTACAAGAGATTGAGTCGATTATCAACAACCTAGCTAACAAAAACTCTTCGGGTCCAGATGGTGTACCAACCTCAATTCTTCGCTCATGTTCGCACATAATTGCACCAATTCTGACAGAGATCGTTAACAAATCATTCCTAGAAGGACAGTTCCCGTCCTGCTTAAAATCGTCGAAGATTATTCCCTTATTCAAGAAGGGGGATCCTACTGAACTAGGAAACTATCGCCCGATAGCTTTGATTTCTTGCTTTTCAAAAGTTTTCGAAAAAGCAATGCTTTCGCGAATACTTTCCTTCCTGCATAAACACAGTATCATTACTGAATCTCAGCACGGCTTCCTCTACGGTAAATCGACTGGAACAGCCATCTTCTCGTTTTTGAGTTCCGTATTTCAAAAAATGGATAAAAAGAACTCCCACTCTTTAGGCCTTTTTTATGACCTTTCTAAGGCCTTCGACAGCGTCAACCACATGATTTTATTCGAGAAACTCGCAAGGATAGGTATTAATGGAAATTCTCTAAGATGGATACAATCTTTTCTCCACGATCGACCTCAAGCAGTGGAAATTTTAGAGAAAAATGGAGCAAACATCACCTCCTGCTTCAAGTCCCTCACGCTCAAGTCTTCTGTAGGAGTGCCGCAAGGTTCGGTATTGGGACCACTTCTTTTTTTGTTGTACATTAACGACCTCCCTGAATCTTGTAAAGATGGAAAGCTTATTCTGTTTGCCGATGATACAAGCCACATTATCTCTGGACCTACTGTTACAGACCTCGCAGTTTCATCTCAGCAAGCTTCGTCGGTGATGCAGTCTTGGTGTAGTACAAATAGACTTTTTCTGAACGCTGATAAAACAACGGTACTGCAATTTCACACAGTACAAAACAAGCCAATTATAAGTCCACTTGTCCGCTTAAACGGTTATAGCGTCAAGGTTACAAACTCTGTAAAGTTTCTTGGTATCACAGTGACAGACACACTAGACTGGACGCCACACATTGAAGAGACGGCTAAGAAAATGTTAAAAGGTATTTTCATGCTCAAGAGCCTATGTCGAGTGGTTTCTCCAACTTTATTACGTATGATGTATTTCGCCCATGTATACCCGCATTTTCAGTACTGCATCCCCTTCTGGGGAAACTCTTCCAGTGCTAAAAGACTTTTTGTTCTACAGAAACGAGCCATCAGAATTCTAGCAAATACACGAAAATTAACATCATGTAAACCTCTGTTCAAAACTTTGTCCCTTTTACCTCTACCGTGTGTCTTCATACAGCAATCAGTGATCTTTGTCAAGCAAAACTATGGACTATTTCAAAAATACAATCAAGAGCTTCACCAGCATCACACCAGACGGCGTAACGACTTTCGTATGGAGCAGCACAGGCTGACAATGTTCACGAAAGGTCCAATCTACTCAATGACTCGGTTATATAATCACTTACCAGACGAGTTTAAAGAAATGAAAAGTTTGAGTAATTTTAGGTCCAGTGTTAAGAACTTTCTTCTTGAAAAATGTTTTTATTCTACTGACGAATACTTATGTATTAATTATTGAGCATTAATTCTAATTGTTGACAATTATCATTCTGTAATTGAACAGTCTTCCGATAATAAAAAATATTATTATTATTATTATTATTATGCTCTTTTCTCAAGGACGATAATCACGTCATGGAGTTCAGGGCGCCACTAGGGTGATGTTAAGGGTATGGAGGGTGAAATTATGCTCTTTTCTCAAGGACAATAATCAGGTCATTGAGTTCAGGGCGCCACAAGGATGATGTTATGTGTGTGGATGGTGAAATTATGCTCTTTTCTCAAGGACATTAATCGGGTCATGGAGTTCAGGGCGCCACAAGGGTGATGTTGAGGGTGTGGATGGTGGAATTTTGCTCTTTTCTCAAGGACTATAATCGGGTAATGGAGTTCAGGGTGCCACAAGGGTGATGTTGAGGGTGTGGATGGTGAAATTATGCTCTTTTCTCAATGACATCAATCGGGTCATGGAGTTCAGGGCGCCACAGGGGCGATGTTAAGGGTGTGGATGGTGAAATTATGCTCTTTTCTCAGGGACAATAATCAGGTCATTGTGTTCAGGGCGCCACAAGGGTGATGTTAAGGGTGTGGATGGTGAAATTATGCTCGTTTCTCAAGGACATCAATCAGGTCATTGAGTTCAGGGCGCCACAAGGGTGATGTTAAGGGTGTGGATGGTGAAATTATGCTCTTTTCTCAAGGACATCAATCAGGTCATTGAGTTCAGGGCGCCACAAGGGTGATGTTAAGGGTGTGGATGGTGAAATTATGCTCTTTTCTCAAGGTCAATGATCAGGTCATTGAGTTCAGGGCGCCACAGGGGTGATGTCAAGGGTGTGGATGGTGAAATTATGCTCTTTTATCAAGGACATTATTCAGGTCATTAAGTTTAGGGCGCCACAAGGGTGATGTTAAGGGTGTGGATGGTGAAATTATGCTCTTTTCTCAAGGACATTATTCAGGTCATAGAGTTCGGGGCGCCACAAGGGTGATGTTAAGGGTGTGGAGGGTGAAATTATGCTCTTATCTCATGGACAATCATCACGTCATGGAGTTTAGGGCGCCACAAGGGTGATGTTAAGGGTATGGATGGTGAAATTATGCTCTTTTCTCAAGGACAATAATCACGTGGTGAAGTTCAGGGCGCCACAAGGGTGATGTTAAGGGTGTGGATGGTGAAATTATGCTCTTTTCTCAATGACATCAATCAGGTCATGGAGTTCAGGGCGCCACAAGGGTGATGTTAAGGGTGTGGATGTTGTAATTATGCTCTTTTCCCAAGGACATTAATCAGGTCATGGAGTTCAGGGCGCCACATGGGTGATGTTAAGGGTGTGGATAGAGAAATTATGCTCTTTTCTCAAGGACATTAATCAGGTCATGGTCTTCAGGGTGCCACATGGGTGATGTTAAGGGTGTGGATGGTGAAATTATGCCCTTTTCTCAAGGACGATAATCACGTGGTGGAGTTCAGGGCGCCACAAGGGTGATGTTAAGGGTCTGGATGGTGAAATTATGCTCTTTACTCAATGACATTAATCAGGTCATGGAGTTCAGGGCGCCACAAGGGTGATGTTAAGGGTCTGGATGGTGAAATTAAGCTCTTTTCTCAAGGACATTAATCAGGTCATGGAGTTCAGGGCGCCACAAGGGTGATGTTAAGGAACTGGATGGTGGAATTATGCCCTTTTCTCAAGGACATTAATCAGGTTATGGAGTTCAGGGCGCCACAAGGGTGATGTTAAGAGTGTGGATAGTGAAATTATAATCTTTTCTCAAGGGCAATTATCAGGTCATGGAGTTCAGGGCGCCACAAGGGTGATGTTAAGGGTCTGGATGGTGAAATTATGCTCTTTTCTCAAGGACATTGATCAGGTCATGGAGTTCAGGGCGCCATAAGGGTGATGTTAAGGGTGGGGATGGTGAAATTATGCTTTTTTCTCAAGGACATTAATCAGGTCATGGAGTTCAGGTTGCCACAAGGGTGATGTTAAGGGTGTGGATGGTGAAATTATGCTCTTTTCACAAGGACAATAATCACGTCATGGAGTTCAGGGCACCACAAGGGTGATGTTAAGGGTGTGAATGGTGAAATTATGCTCTTTTCTCAAGGACAAGAATCACGTGGTGGAGTTCAGGGCACCACAAGGGTGATGTTAAGGGTCTGGATGGTGAAATTATGCTCTTTTCTCAAGGACATCAATCAGGTCATGGAGTTCAGGGCGGCACATGAGAGATGTTGAGGGTGTGGATGGAGAAATTATGCTCTTTTCTCAAGGACGATAATCACGTGGTGGAGTTCAGGGCGCCACAAGGGTGATGTTAAGGGTCTGGATGGTGAAATTATGCTCTTTCCTCGAGGAAATTTTTCAGGTCATTGAGTTCAGGGCGCCACAGGGGTGATATTAAGGGTGTGGATGGTGAAATTATGCTCTTTTCACAAGGACGATAATCACGTGGTGGAGTTCAGGGCGCCACAAGGGTGATTTTAAGGGTCTGGATGATGAAATTCTGCTCTTTTCTCAAGGACATTAATCAGGTCATGGAATTCAGGGCGCCACAAGGTTGATGTTAGGGTGTGGATGGTGAAATTATGCTCGTTTCTCAAGGACAAGAATCACGTGGTGGAGTTCAGGGTGCCACAAGGGTGATGTTAAGAGTGTGGATGGTGAAATGATGCTCTTTTCTCAAGGGCAATAATCAGGTCATGGAGTTCAGGGCGCCACAAGGGTGATGTTAAGGGTCTGGATGGTGAAATTATGCTCTTTTCTCAAGGACATCAATCAGGTCATGGAGTTCGGGGCGCCACAAGGGTGATGTTAAGGGTGTGGATGGTGTAATTATGCTCTTTTTTCATTCACAATAATCACGTCATGGAGTTCAGGGCGCCACAAGGGTGATGTCAAGGTTGTGGATGGTGAAATTATGCTCTTTTCTCAAGGACATTAATCAGGTCATGGAGTTCAGGGCGCCACAAGGGTGATGTTAAGGATGTGGATGGTGAAATTTTGCTCTTTTCTCAATGACATCAATCAGGTTATGGAGTTCAGGGCGCCACAAGGGTGATGTTAAGGGTGTGGATGGTGAAATTATGCTCTTTTCTCAAGGACATTAATCAGGTCATGAAGTTCAGGGCGCCATATGGGTGATGTTAAGGGTGTGGATGGTGAAATTATGCTCTTTTCTCAAGGACGATAATCACGTGGTGGAGTTCAGGGCGCCATAAGGGTGATGTTTAGGGTCTGGATGGTGAAATTATGCTCTTTCCTCAAGGACATTAATCAGGTCATGAAGTTCAGGGCGCCACAAGGGTGATGTTAAGGGTCTGGATGGTGAAATTATGCTCTTTTCTCAAGGACATTAATCAGGTCATGGAGTTCAGGGCGCCACAAGGGTGATGTTAAGGAACTGGATGGTGGAATTAGGCTCTTTTCTCAAGGACAATAATCAGGTTATGGAGTTCAGGGCGCCACAAGGGTGATGTTAAGGGTGTGGATGGTGAAATTATGCTCTTTTCTCAAGGACAAGAATCACATGGTGGAGTTCAGGGTGCCACAAGGGTGATGTTAAGAGTGTGGATAGTGAAATTATGCTCTTTTCTCAAGGGCAATAATCAGGTCATGGAGTTCAGGGCGCCACAAGGGTGATGTAGAGGGTCTGGATGGCGAAATTATGCTCTTTTCTCAAGGACATTAATCAGGTCATGGAGTTCAGGGCGCCACAAGGGTGATGTTAAGGGTCTGGATGGTGAAATTATGCTCTTTTCTCAAGGACATTAATCAGGTCATGGAGTTCAGGTTGCCACAAGGGTGATGGTAAGGGTTTGGATGGTGAAATTATGCTCTTTTCTCAAGGACATTAATCAGGTCATGGAGTTCAGGTTGCCACAAGGGTGATGTTAAGGGTTCGGATGGTGAAATTATGCTCTTTTCTCAAGGACATCAATCAGGTCATGGAGTTCAGGGCGCCACAAGGGTGATGTTAAGGGTCTGGATGGTGAAATTATGCTCTTTTCTCAAGGACATTAATCGGGTCATGGAGTTCAGGGCGCCACAAGGGTGATGTTAAGGGTGTGGATGGTGAAATTATGCTCTTTTCTCATGCACAATAATCACGTCATGGAGTTCAGGGCGACACAAGGGTGATGTTAAGGGTGTGGATGGTGAAATTATGCTCTTTTCTCAAGGACATTAATCAGGTCATGGAGTTCAGGGCGTCACAAGGGTGATGTTGAGGGTGTGGATGGTGAAATTTTGCTCTTTTCTCATGGACATAATTCAGGTCATGGAGTTCAGGGCGCCACAAGGGTGATGTTAAGGGTGTGGATGGTGAAATTATGCTCTTTTCTCAAGGACAATAATCACGTCATGGAATTCAGGGCGCCACAAGGGTGATGTCAAGGGTGTGGATGGTGAAATTATGCTCGTTTCTCAAGGACAAGAATCACGTGGTGGAGTTCAGGGTGCCACCAGGGTGATGTTAAGATTGTGGATGGTGAAATTATGCTCTTTTCTCAAGGGCAATGATCAGGTCATGGAGTTCAGGGCGCCACAAGGGTGATGTTCCGGGTCTGGATGGTGAAATTATGCTCTTTTCTCAAGGACATCAATCAGGTCATGGAGTTCGGGGCGCCACAAGGGTGATGTTAAGGGTGTGGATGGTGTAATTATGCTCTTTTCTCATTCACAATAATCACGTCATGGAGTTCAGGGCGCCACAAGGGTGATGTTAAGGTTGTGGATGGTGAAATTATGCTCTTTTCTCAAGGACATTAATCAGGTCATGGAGTTCAGGGCGCCACAAGGGTGATGTTAAGGGTGTGGATGGTGAAATTATTCTCTTTTCTCAAGGACAATAATCAGGTCATTGAGTTCAGGGCGCCACAAGGATGATGTTATGTGTGTGGATGGTGAAATTATGCTCTTTTCTCAAGGACATTAATCGGGTCATGGAGTTCAGGGCGCCACAAGGGTGATGTTGAGGGTGTGGATGGTGGAATTTTGCTTTTTTCTCAAGGACTATAATCGGGTGATGGAGTTCAGGGTGCCACAAGGGTGATGTTGAGGGTGTGGATGGTGAAATTATGCTCTTTTCTCAATGACATCAATCGGGTCATGGAGTTCAGGGCGCCACAGGGGCGATGTTAAGGGTGTGGATGGTGAAATTATGCTCTTTTCTCAGGGACAATAATCAGGTCATTGTGTTCAGGGCGCCACAAGGGTGATGTTAAGGGTGTGGATGGTGAAATTATGCTCTTTTCTCAAGGACATCAATCAGGTCATTGAGTTCAGGGCGCCACAAGGGTGATGTTAAGGGTGTGGATGGTGAAATTATGCTCTTTTCTCAAGGACATCAATCAGGTCATTGAGTTCAGGGCGCCACAAGGGTGATGTTAAGGGTGTGGATGGTGAAATTATGCTCTTTTCTCAAGGTCAATGATCAGGTCATTGAGTTCAGGGCGCCACAGGGGTGATGTCAAGGGTGTGGATGGTGAAATTATGCTCTTTTCTCAAGGACATTATTCAGGTCATTAAGTTTAGGGCGCCACAAGGGTGATGTTAAGGGTGTGGATGGTGGAATTATGCTCTTTTCTCAAGGACATTATTCAGGTCATAGAGTTCAGGGCGCCACAAGGGTGATGTTAAGGGTGTGGATGGTGAAATTATGCTCTTATCTCAAGGACAATCATCACGTCATGGAGTTTAGGGCGCCACAAGGGTGATGTTAAGGGTATGGATGGTGAAATTATGCTCTTTTCTCAAGGACAATAATCACGTGGTGAAGTTCAGGGCGCCACAAGGGTGATGTTAAGGGTGTGAATGGTGAGTTTATGCTCTTTTCTCAATGACATTAATCAGGTCATGGAGTTCAGGGCGCCACAAGGGTGATGTTAAGGGTGTGGATGTTGTAATTATGCTCTTTTCCCAAGGACATTAATCAGGTCATGGAGTTCAGGGCGCCACATGGGTGATGTTAAGGGTGTGGATGGTGAAATTATGCTCTTTTCTCCAGGACGATAATCACGTGGTGGAGTTCAGGGCGCCATAAGGGTGATGTTAAGGGTCTGGATGGTGAAATTATGCTCTTTCCTCAAGGACATTAATCAGGTCATGGAGTTCAGGGCGCCACAAGGGTGATGTTAAGGGTCTGGATGGTGAAATTATTCTCTTTTCTCAAGGACATCAATCAGGTTATGGAGTTCAGGGCGCCACAAGGGTGATGTTAAGGGTGTGGATGGTGAAATTATGCTCTTTTCTCAAGGTCATTAATCAGGTTATGGAGTTCAGGGCGCCACAAGGGTGATGTTAAGGGTGTGGATGGTGAAGTTATGCTCTTTTCTCAAGGACAAGAATCACGTGGTGGAGTTCAGGGTGCCACAAGGGTGATGTTAAGAGTGTGGATAGTGAAATTTTAATCTTTTCTCAAGGGCAATAATCAGGTCATGGAGTTCAGGGCGCCACAAGGGTGATGTTAAGGGTCTGGATGGTGAAATTATGCTCTTTTCTCAAGGACATTAATCAGGTCATGGAGTTCAGGGCGCCACAAGGGTGATGTTAAGGGTCTGGATGGTGAAATTATGCTCTTTTCTCAAGGACATTGATCAGGTCATGGAGTTCAGGGCGCCATAAGGGTGATGTTAAGGGTGGGGATGGTGAAATTATGCTCTTTTCTCAAGGACATTAATCAGGTCATGGAGTTCAGGTTGCCACAAGGGTGATGTTAAGGGTGTGGATGGTGAAATTATGCTCTTTTCTCAAGGACAATAATCACGTCATGGAGTTCAGGGCACCACAAGGGTGATGTTAAGGGTGTGGATGGTGAAATTATGCTCTTTTCTCAAGGACAAGAATCAGGTGGTGGAGTTCAGGGCACCACAAGGGTGATGTTAAGGGTCTGGATGGTGAAATTATGCTCTTTTCTCAAGGACATCAATCAGGTCATGGAGTTCAGGGCGCCACATGAGTGATGTTGAGGGTGTGGATGGAGAAATTATGCTCTTTTCTCAAGGACGATAATCACGTGGTGGAGTTCAGGGCGCCACAAGGGTGATGTTAAGGGTCTGGATGGTGAAATTATGCTCTTTCCTCGAGGAAATTTTTCAGGTCATTGAGTTCAGGGCGCCACAGGGGTGATGTTAAGGGTGTGGATGGTGAAATTATGCTCTTTTCACAAGGACGATAATCACGTGGTGGAGTTCAGGGCGCCACAAGGGTGATGTTAAGGGTCTGGATGATGAAATTATGCTCTTTTCTCAAGGACATTAATCAGGTCATGGAATTCAGGGCGCCACAAGGTTGATGTTAGGGTGTGGATGGTGAAATTATGCTCGTTTCTCAAGGACAAGAATCACGTGGTGGAGTTCAGGGTGCCACAAGGGTGATGTTAAGAGTGTGGATGGTGAAATAATGCTCTTTTCTCAAGGGCAATAATCAGGTCATGGAGTTCAGGGCGCCACAAGGGTGATGTTAAGGGTCTGGATGGTGAAATTATGCTCTTTTCTCAAGGACATCAATCAGGTCATGGAGTTCGGGGCGCCACAAGGGTGATGTTAAGGGTGTGGATGGTGTAATTATGCTCTCTTTTCATTCACAATAATCACGTCATGGAGTTCAGGGCGCCACAAGGGTGATGTCAAGGTTGTTGATGGTGAAATTAGGCTCTTTTCTCAAGGACATTAATCAGGTCATGGAGTTCAGGGCGCCACAAGGGTGATGTTAAGGGTGTGGATGGTGAAATTAGGCTCTTTTCTCAATGACATCAATCAGGTCATGGAGTTCAGGGCGCCACAAGGGTGATGTTAAGGGTGTGGATGGTGAAATTATGCTCTTTTCTCAAGGACATTAATCAGGTCATGAAGTTCAGGGCGCCATATGGGTGATGTTAAGGGTGTGGATGGTGAAATTATGCTCTTTTCTCAAGGACGATAATCACGTGGTGGAGTTCAGGGCGCCATAAGGGTGATGTTTAGGGTCTGGATGGTGAAATTATGCTCTTTCCTCAAGGACATTTATCAGGTCATGGAGTTCAGGGCGCCACAAGGGTGATGTTAAGGGTCTGGATGGTGAAATTATGCTCTTTTCTCAAGGACATTAATCAGGTCATGGAGTTCAGGGCGCCACAAGGGTGATGTTAAGAAACTGGATGGTGGAATTAGGCTCTTTTCTCAAGGACAATAATCAGGTTATGGAGTTCAGGGCGCCACAAGGGTGATGTTAAGGGTGTGGATGGTGAAATTATGCTCTTTTCTCAAGGACAAGAATCACATGGTGGAGTTCAGGGTGCCACAAGGGTGATGTTAAGAGTGTGGATAGTGAAATTATGCTCTTTTCTCAAGGGCAATAATCAGGTCATGGAGTTCAGGGCGCCACAAGGGTGATGTAAAGGGTCTGGATGGCGAAATTATGCTCTTTTCTCAAGGACATTAATCAGGTCATGGAGTTCAGGGCGCCACAAGGGTGATGTTAAGGGTCTGGATGGTGAAATTAGGCTCTTTTCTCAAGGACATTAATCAGGTCATGGAGTTCAGGTTGCCACAAGGGTGATGTTAAGGGTTTGGATGGTGAAATTATGCTCTTTTCTCAAGGACATTGATCAGGTCATGGAGTTCAGGTTGCCACAAGGGTGATGTTAAGGGTTTGAATGGTGAAATTATGTTTTTTTCTCAAGGACATCAATCAGGTCATGGAGTTCAGGGCGCCACAAGGGTGATGTTAAGGGTCTGGATGGTGAAATTATGCTCTTTTCTCAAGGACATTAATCGGGTCATGGAGTTCAGGGCGCCACAAGGGTGATGTTTAGGGTGTGGATGGTGAAATTATGCTCTTTTCTCATGAACAATAATCACGTCTTGGAGTTCAGGGCGACACAAGGGTGATGTTAAGGGTGTGGATGGTGAAATTATGCTCTTTTCTCAAGGACATTAATCAGGTCATGGAGTTCAGGGCGTCACAAGGGTGATGTTGAGGGTGTGGATGGTGAAATTTTGCTCTTTTCTCATGGACATAATTCAGGTCATGGAGTTCAGGGCGCCACAAGGGTGATGTTAAGTGTGTGGATGGTGGAATTATGCTCTTTTCTCAAGGACAATAATCACGTGGTGGAGTTCAGGGCGCCACAAGGGTGATGTTAAGGGTGTGGATGGTGGAATTATGCTCTTTTCTCAAGGACGATAATCACGTGGTGGAGTTCAGGGCGCCACAAGGGTGATGTTAAGGGTGTGGATGGTGAAATTATGCTCTTTTCTCAAGGACATAAATCAGGTCATGGAGTTCAGGGCGCCACAAGGGTGAAATTAAGGGTGTGGATGGTGAAATTATGCTCTTTTCTCATGGACATTATAAAGGTAATGGAGTTCAGGGCGCCACAAGGGTGATGTTAAGGGTGTGGATGGTGAAATTATGCTCTTTTCTCAAGGACAATAATCACGTGGTGGAGTTCAGTGCGCCACAAGGGTGATGTTAAGGGTGTGGATGGTGGAATTATGCTCTTTTCTCAAGGACGATAATCACGTGGTGGAGTTCAGGGCGCCACAAGGGTGATGCTAAGGGTGTGGATGGTGAAATTATGCTCTTTTCTCAAGGACATAAATCAGGCCATGGAGTTCAGGGCGCCACAAGGGTGATGTTAAGGGTGTGGATGGTGAAATTATGCTCTTTTCTCAAGGACAATAATCACGTCATGGAATTCAGGGCGCCACAAGGGTGATGTCAAGGGTGTGGATGGTGAAATTATGCTCGTTTCTCAAGGACAAGAATCACGTGGTGGAGCTCAGGGTGCCACAAGGGTGATGTTAAGAGTGTGGATGGTGAAATTATGCTCTTTTCTCAAGGGCAATAATCAGGTCATGGAGTTCAGGGCGCCACAAGGGTGATGTTAAGGGTCTGAATGGTGAAATTATGCTCTTTTCTCAAGGACATCAATCAGGTCATGGAGTTCGGGGCGCCAAAAGGGTGATGTTAAGGGTGTGGATGATGTAATTATGCTCTTTTCTCATTCACAATAATCACGTCATGGAGTTCAGGGCGCCACAAGGGTGATGTTAAGGTTGTGGATGGTGGAATTATGCTCTTTTCTCAAGGAATTTAATCAGGTCATGGAGTTCAGCGCGCCACAAGGGTGATGTTAAGGGTGTGGATGGTGAAATTATGCTCATTTCTCAATGACATCAATCAGGTCATGGAGTTCAGGGCGCCACAAGGGTGATGTTAAGGGTGTGGATGGTGAAATTATGCTCTTTCCTCAAGGACATTAATCAGGTCATGGAGTTCAGGGCGCCACATGGGTGATGTTAAGGGTGTGGATGGTGAAATTATGCTCTTTTCTCAAGGACGATAATGACGTGGTGGAGTTCAGGGCGCCATAAGGGTGATGTTAAGGGTCTGGATGGTGAAATTATGCTCTTTCCTCAAGGACATTAATCAGGTCATGGAGTTCAGGGCGCCACAAGGGTGATGTTAAGGGTCTGGATGGTGAAATTATGCTCTTTTCTCAAGGACATTAATCAGGTCATGGAGTTCATGGCGCCACAAGGGTGATGTTAAGGAACTGGATGGTGGAATTATGCTCTTTTCTCAAGGACATTAATCAGGTTATGGAGTTCAGGGCGCCACAAGGGTGATGTTAAGGGTGTGGATGGTGAAATTATGCTCTTTTCTCAAGGACAAGAATCACGTGGTGGAGTTCAGGGTGCCACAAGGGTGATGTTAAGAGTGTGGATAGTGAAATTATGCTCGTTTCTCAAGGGCAATAATCAGGTCATGGAGTTCGGGCGCCACAAGGGTGATGTTAAGGGTCTGGATGGTGAAATTATGCTCTTTTCTCAAGGACATTAATCAGGTCATGGAGTTCAGGGCGCCACAAGGGTGATGTTAGGGTCTGGATGGTAAAATTATGCTCTTTTCTCAAGGACATTAATCAGGTCATGGAGTTCAGGGCGCCACAAGGGTGATGTTAAGGGTGGGGATGGTGAAATTATGCTCTTTTCTCAAGGACATTAATCAGGTCATGGAGATCAGGTTGCCACAAGGGTGATGTTAAGGGTTTGGATGGTGAAATTATGCTCTTTTCTCAAGGACATCAATCAGGTCATGGAGTTCAGGGCGCCACAAGGGTGATGTTAAGGGTCTGGATGGTGAAATTATGCTTTTTCCTCAAGGACATTAATCAGGTCATGGAGTTCAGGGTGCCACAAGGGTGATGTTAAGGGTGTGGATGGTGAAATTATGCTCTTTTCTCAAGGACATTAATCAGGTCATGGAGTTCAGGGCGCCACAAGGGTGATGTTGAGGGTGTGGATGGTGAAATTATGCTCTTTTCTCATGGACATTGATCAGGTCATGGAGTTCAGGGCGCCACAAGGGTGATGTTAAGGGTGTGGATGGTGAAATTATGCTCTTTTCTCAAGGACAATAATCACGTGGTGGAGTTCAGGGCGCCACAAGGGTGATGTTAAGGGTGTGGATGGTGGAATTATGCTCTTTTCTCAAGGACGATAATCACGTAGTGGAGTTCAGGGCACCACAAGGGTGATGTTAAGGGTCTGGATGATGAAATTATGCTCTTTTCTCAAGGACATCAATCAGGTCATGGAGTTCAGGGCGCCACATAGGTGATGTTAAGGGAGTGGATGGTGAAATTATGCTTATTTCTCAAGGACGAAAATCACGTGGTGGAGATCAGGGCGCCACAAGGGTGATGTTAAGGGTCTGGATGATGAAATTATGCTCTTTTCTCAAGGACATTAATCAGGTCATGGAATTCAGGGCGCCACGAGGGTGATGTTAAGGGTGTGGATGGTGAAATTATGCTCGTTTCTCAAGGACAAGAATCACGTGGTGGAGTTCAGGGCGTCACAAGGGTGATGTTAAGGGTGTGGATGGTGAAATTATGTTCTTTTCTCAAGGACATTAATCAGGTCATGGAGTTCAGGGCGCCACAAGGGTGATGTTAAGGGTCAGGATGGTGGAATTATGCTCTTTTCTCAAAGACATTAATCAGGTCATTGAGTTCAAGGCGCCACAAGGGTGATGTTAAGGGTCCGGATGGTGAAATTATGCTCTTTTCTCCAGGACAATAATCACGTCATTAGGTTCAGGGTGCCACAAGGGTGATGTTAAGTGTGTGGATGGTGAAATTATGCTCTTTTCTCGAGGACATCAATCAGGTCATGAAGTTCAGGGCGCCACAAGGGTGATGTTAAGGGTGTGGATGGTGAAATTATGCTCTTTTCTCAGAGACAATAATCACGTGGTGAACTCAGGGCGCCACAAGGGTGATGTTAAGTGTGTGGATGGTGGGATTATGCTCTTTTCTCAAGGACATCATTCAGGTCATGGAGTTCGGGGCGCCACAAGGGTGATGTTAAGGGTGTGGATGGTGTAATTATGCTCTTTTCTCATTCACAATAATCACGTCATGGAGTTCAGGGCGCCACAAGGGTGATGTTAAGGTTGTGGATGGTGAAATTATGCTCTTTTCTCAAGGACATTAATCAGGTCATGGAGTTCAGGGCGCCACAAGGGTGATGTTGAGGGTGTGGATGGTGAAATTATGCTCTTTCCTCAATGACATCAATCAGGTCATGGAGTTCAGGGCGCCACAAGGGTGATGTTAAGGGTGTGGATAGTGGAATTATGCTCTTTTCTCAAGGACATTAATCAGGTCATGGAGTTCAGGGCGCCACATGGGTGATGTTAAGGGTGTGGATGGTGAAATTATGCCCTTTTCTCAAGGACGATAATCACGTGGTGGAGTTCAGTGCGCCACAAGGGTGATGTTAAGGGTCTGGATGATGAAATTATGCTCTTTCCTCAATGACATTAATCAGGTCATGGAGTTCAGGGCGCCACAAGGGTGATGTTAAGGGTCTGGATGGTGAAATTATGCTCTTTTCTCAAGGACATGAATCAGGTCATGGAGTTCAGGGCACCACAAGGGTGATGTTAAGGGTGTGGATGGTGAAATTATGCTCTTTACTCATGCACAATAATCACGTCATGGAGTTCAGGGAACCACAAGGGTGATGTTAAGGGTGTGGATGGTGAAATTATGCTCTTTTCTCAAGAACATTAATCAGGTCATGGAGTTCAGGGCGCCACAAGGGTGATGTTAAGGGTGTGGATGGTGAAATTATGCTCTTTTCTCAAGGACATTAATCAGGTCATGGAGTTCAGGGCGCCACAAGGGTGATGTTAAGGGTGTGGATGGTGAAATTCGGCTCTTTTCTCAAGGACATTAATCAGGTCATGGAGTTCAGGGCGCCACAAGGGTGATGTTAAGGGTCTGGATGGTGAAATTATGCTCTTTTCTCAAGGACATGAATCAGGTCATGGAGTTCAGGGCACCACAAGGGTGATGTTAAGGGTGTGGATGGTGAAATTATGCTCTTTCCTCATGCACAATAATCACGTCATGGAGTTCAGGGAACCACAAGGGTGATGTTAAGGGTGTGGATGGTGAAATTATGCTCTTTTCTCAAGAACATTAATCAGGTCATGGAGTTCAGGGCGCCACAAGGGTGATGTTAAGGGTGTGGATGGTGAAATTATGCTCTTTTCTCAAGGACATTAATCAGGTCATGGAGTTCAGGGCGCCACAAGGGTGATGTTAAGGGTGTGGATGGTGAAATTAGGATCTTTTCTCAAGGACATTAATCAGGTCATGGAGTTCAGGGCGCCACAAGGGTGATGTTAAGGGTCTGGATGGTGAAATTATGCTCTTTTCTCAAGGACAATAATCACGTGGTGGAGTTCAGGGCGCCACAAGGGTGATGTTAAGGGTCTGGATGGTAAAATTATGCTCTTTTCTTAAGGACAATAATCACGTCATGGAGTTCAGGTTGCCACAAGGGTGATGTCAAGTGTGTGGATGGTGAAATAATGCTCTTTTCTCAAGGACATCAATCAGGTCATGGAGTTCAGGGCGCCACAAGGGTGATGTCAAGTGTGTGGATGGTGGAATTATGCTCTTTTCTCAAGGACATCAATCAGGTCATGGAGTTCAGGGCGCCACAAGGGTGATGTTAAGTGTGTGGATGGTAAAATTATGCTCTTTTATCAGGGACAATAATCACGTGGTGAAGTTCAGGTCGCCACAAGGGTGATGTTAAGTGTGTGGATGGTGAAATTATGCTCTTTTCTCAAGGACATCAATCGGGTCATGGAGTTCAGGGCGCCACGAGGGTGATGTTAAGTGTGTGGATGGTGAAATTATGCTCTTTTCTCAGGGACAATAATCACGTGGTTAAGTTCAGGGCGCCAAAAGGGTGATGTTAAGTGTGTGGATGGTGAAAGTATGCTCATTTCTCAAGGACATCAATCAGGTCATGGAGTTCAGGGCGCCACAAGGGTGATGTTGAGTGTGTGGATGGTGAAATTATGCTCTTTTCTCAGGGACAATAATCACGTGGTGAAGTTCAGGGCGCCACAAGGGTGATGTTAAGTGTGTGGATGGTGAAATTATGCTCTTTTCTCAAGGACATCAATCAGGTCATGGCGTTCAGGGCGCCACAAGGGTGATGTTAAGTGTGTGGATGGTGAAATTATGCTCTTTTCTCAGGGACAATAATCAGGTGGTGGAGTTCAGGGCGCCACAGGGGTGATGTTATGTGAGTGGTTGGTGAAATTAGGCTCTTTTCTCAGGGACATTAATCACGTGGTGAAGTTCAGGGCGCCACAAGGGTGATGTTAATTGTGTGGATGGTGAAATTATGCTCTTTTCTCAAGGACATTATTCAGGTCATGGAGTTCAGGGCGCCACAAGGGTGATGTTAAGGGTGTGGATGGTGAAATTATGCTCTTTTCTCAAGGACGATAATGACGTGGTGGAGTTCAGGGCGCCATAAGGGTGATGTTAAGGGTCTGGATGGTGAAATTATGCTCTTTCCTCAAGGACATTAATCAGGTCATGGAGTTCAGGGCACCACAAGGGTGATGTTAAGGGTCTGGATGGTGAAATTATGCTCTTTTCTCAAGGACAATAATCAGGTCATGGAGTTCAGGGCGCCACAAGGGTGATGTTAAGGGTGTGGATGGTGAAATTATGCTCTTTTCTCATGCACAATAATCACGTCATGGAGTTCAGGGCGCCACAAGGGTGATGTTAAGGGTGTGGATGGTGATATTATGCTCTTTTCTCAAGGACATTAATCAGGTCATGGAGTTCAGGGCGCCACAAGGGTGATGTTGAGGGTGTGGATGGTGAAATTATGCTCTTTTCTCATGGACATTAATCAGGTCATGGAGTTCAGGGTGCCACAAGGGTGATGTTAAGGGTGTGGATGGTGAAATTATGCTCTTTTCTCAAGGACAATAATCACGTGGTGGAGTTCAGGGCGCCACAAGGGTGATGTTAAGGGTGTGGATGGTGGGTGGAATTATGCTCTTTTCTCGAGGACGATAATCACGTGGTGGAGTTCAGGGCGCCACAAGGGAGATGTTAAGGGTGTGGATGGTGAAATTATGCTCTTTTCTCAAGGACATAAATCAGGTCATGGAGTTCAGGGCGCCACAAGGGTGATGTTAAGAGTGTGGATGATGAAATTATGCTCTTTTCTCAAGGACAATAATCACGTCATGGAGTTCAGGGCACCACAAGGGTGATGTTAAGGGTGTGGATGGTGAAATTATGCTCTTTTCTCAAGGACAAGAATCACGTGGTGGAGTTCAGGGCACCACAAGGGTGATGTTAAGGGTCTGGATGGTGAAATTATGCTCTTTTCTCAAGGACATCAATCAGGTCATGGAGTTCAGGGCGCCACATGAGTGATGTTGAGGGTGTGGATGGAGAAATTATGCTCTTTTCTCAAGGACGATAATCACGTGGTGGAGTTCAGGGCGCCACAAGGGTGATGTTAAGGGTCTGGATGGTGAAATTATGCTCTTTCCTCGAGGAAATTTTTCAGGTCATTGAGTTCAGGGCGCCACAGGGGTGATGTTAAGGGTGTGGATGGTGAAATTATGCTCTTTTCACAAGGACGATAATCACGTGGTGGAGTTCAGGGCGCCACAAGGGTGATGTTAAGGGTCTGGATGATGAAATTATGCTCTTTTCTCAAGGACATTAATCAGGTCATGGAATTCAGGGCGCCACGAGGTTGATGTTAGGGTGTGGATGGTGAAATTATGCTCGTTTCTCAAGGACAAGAATCATGTGGTGGAGTTCAGGGT
The DNA here is from genome assembly GCA_964007535.1 of Brachyptera risi. Taxonomy (NCBI): domain Eukaryota; kingdom Metazoa; phylum Arthropoda; class Insecta; order Plecoptera; family Taeniopterygidae; genus Brachyptera; species Brachyptera risi. The sequence goes on from OZ023326.1 coordinate 16,967,461, forward strand.
GCCACAAGGGTGATGTTAAGAGTGTGGATGGTGAAATAATGCTCTTTTCTCAAGGGCAATAATCAGGTCATGGAGTTCAGGGCGCCACAAGGGTGATGTTAAGGGTCTGGATGGTGAAATTATGCTCTTTCCTCAAGGACATCAATCAGGTCATGGAGTTCGGGGCGCCACAAGGGTGATGTTAAGGGTGTGGATGGTGTAATTATGCTCTTTTTTCATTCACAATAATCACGTCATGGAGTTCAGGGCGCCACAAGGGTGATGTTAAGGTTGTGGATGGTGAAATTATGCTCTTTTCTCAAGGACATTAATCAGGTCATGGAGTTCAGGGCGCAACAAGGGTGATGTTAAGGGTGTGGATGGTGAAATTATGCTCTTTTCTCAATGACATCAATCAGGTCATGGAGTTCAGGGCGCCACAAGGGTGATGTTAAGGGTGTGGATGGTGAAATTATGCTCTTTTCTCAAGGACATTAATCAGGTCATGAAGTTCAGGGCGCCATATGGGTGATGTTAAGGGTGTGGATGGTGAAATTAGGCTCTTTCCTCAAGGACGATAATCACGTGGTGGAGTTCAGGGCGCCATAAGGGTGATGTTTAGGGTCTGGATGGTGAAATTATGCTCTTTCCTCAAGGACATTAATCAGGTCATGGAGTTCAGGGCGCCACAAGGGTGATGTTAAGGGTCTGGATGGTGAAATTATGCTCTTTTCTCAAGGACATTAATCAGGTCATGGAGTTCAGGGCGCCACAAGGGTGATGTTAAGGAACTGGATGGTGGAATTAGGCTCTTTTCTCAAGGACAATAATCAGGTTATGGAGTTCAGGGCGCCACAAGGGTGATGTTAAGGGTGTGGATGGTGAAATTATGCTCTTTTCTCAAGGACAAGAATCACATGGTGGAGTTCAGGGTGCCACAAGGGTGATGTTAAGAGTGTGGATAGTGAAATTATGTTCTTTTCTCAAGGGCAATAATCAGGTCATGGAGTTCAGGGCGTCACAAGGGTGATGTAAAGGGTCTGGATGGCGAAATTATGCTCTTTTCTCAAGGACATTAATCAGGTCATGGAGTTCAGGGCGCCACAAGGGTGATGTTAAGGGTCTGGATGGTGAAATTATGCTCTTTTCTCAAGGACATTAATCAGGTCATGGAGTTCAGGTTGCCACAAGGGTGATGTTAAGGGTTTGGATGGTGAAATTATGCTCTTTTCTCAAGGACATTAATCAGGTCATGGAGTTCAGGTTGCCACAAGGGTGATGTTAAGGGTTTGGATGGTGAAATTATGCTCTTTTCTCAAGGACATCAATCAGGTCATGGAGTTCAGGGCGCCACAAGGGTGATGTTAAGGGTCTGGATGGTGAAATTAGGCTCTTTTCTCAAGGACATTAATCGGGTCATGGAGTTCAGGGCGCCACAAGGGTGATGTTAAGGGTGTGGATGGTGAAATTATGCTCTTTTCTCATGCACAATAATCACGTCATGGAGTTCAGGGCGACACAAGGGTGATGTTAAGGGTGTGGATGGTGAAATTATGCTCTTTTCTCAAGGACATCAATCAGGTCATGGAGTTCAGGGCGTCACAAGGGTGATGTTAAGGGTGTGGATGGTGAAATTATGCTCTTTTCTCAAGGACATCAATCAGGTCATGGAGTTCAGGGCGTCACAAGGGTGATGTTGAGGGTGTGGATGGTGAAATTTTGCTCTTTTCTCATGGACATAATTCAGGTCATGGAGTTCAGGGCGCCACAAGGGTGATGTTAAGGGTGTGGATGGTGGAATTATGCTCTTTTCTCAAGGACAATAATCACGTGGTGGAGTTCAGGGCGCCACAAGGGTGATGTTAAGGGTGTGGATGGTGGAATTATGCTCTTTTCTCAAGGACGATAATCACGTGGTGGAGTTCAGGGCGCCACAAGGGTGATGTTGAGGGTGTGGATGGTGAAATTATGCTCTTTTCTCAAGGACATAAATCAGGTCATGGAGTTCAGGGCGCCACAAGGGTGATGTTAAGGGTGTGGATGGTGAAATTATGCTCTTTTCTCAAGGACAATAATCACGTCATGGAATTCAGGGCGCCACAAGGGTGATGTCAAGGGTGTGGATGGTGAAATTATGCTCGTTTCTCAAGGACAAGAATCACGTGGTGGAGTTCAGGGTGCCACAAGGGTGATGTTAAGATTGTGGATGGTGAAATTATGCTCTTTTCTCAAGGGCAATGATCAGGTCATGGAGTTCAGGGCGCCACAAGGGTGATGTTCAGGGTCTGGATGGTGAAATTATGCTCTTTTCTCAAGGACATCAATCAGGTCATGGAGTTCGGGGCGCCACAAGGGTGATGTTAAGGGAGTGGATGGTGTAATTATGCTCTTTTCTCATTCACAATAATCACGTCATGGAGTTCAGGGCGCCACAAGGGTGATGTTAAGGTTGTGGATGGTGAAATTATGCTCTTTTCTCAAGGACATTAATCAGGTCATGGAGTTCAGGGCGCCACAAGGGTGATGTTGAGGGTGTGGATGGTGAAATTATTCTCTTTTCTCAATGACATCAATCAGGTCATGGAGTTCAGGGCGCCACAAGGGTGATGTTAAGGGTGTGGATGGTGAAATTATGCTCTTTTCTCAAGGACATTAATCAGGTCATGGAGTTCAGGGCGCCACATGGGTGATGTTAAGGGTGTGGATGGTGAAATTATGCTCTTTTCTCAAGGAGGATAATCACGTGGTGGAGTTCAGGGCGCCATAAGGGTGATGTTAAGGGTCTGGATGGTGAAATTATGCTCTTTCCTCAAGGACATTAATCAGGTCATGGAGTTCAGGGCGCCACAAGGGTGATGTTAAGGGTCTGGATGGTGAAATTATGCTCTTTTCTCAAGGACATTAATCAGGTCATGGAGTTCAGGGCGCCACAAGGGTGATGTTAAGGAACTGGATGGTGGAATTATGCTCTTTTCTCAAGGACATTAATCAGGTTATGGAGTTCAGGGCGCCACAAGGGTGATGTTGAGGGTGTGGATGGTGAAATTATGCTCTTTTCTCAAGGACAAGAATCACGTGGTGGAGTTCAGGGTGCCACAAGGGTGATGTTAAGTGTGTGGATAGTGAAATTATGCTCTTTTCTCAAGGGCAATAATCAGGTCATGGAGTTCAGGGCGCCACAAGGGTGATGTTAAGGGTGTGGATGGTGAAATTATGCTCTTTTCTCAAGGACATTAATCAGGTCATGGAGTTCAGGGCGCCACAAGGGTGATGTTAAGGGTGTGGATGGTGAAATTATGCTCTTTTCTCATGCACAATAATCACGTCATGGAGTTCAGGGCGACACAAGGGTGATGTTAAGGGTGTGGATGGTGAAATTATGCTCTTTTCTCAAGGACATTAATCAGGTCATGGAGTTCAGGTTGCCACAAGGGTGATGTTAAGGGTTCGGATGGTGAAATTATGCTCTTTTCTCAAGGACATCAATCAGGTCATGGAGTTCAGGGCGCCACAAGGGTGATGTTAAGGGTCTGGATGGTGAAATTATGCTCTTTTCTCAAGGACATTAATCGGGTCATGGAGTTCAGGGCGCCACAAGGGTGATGTTAAGGGTGTGGATGGTGAAATTATGCTCTTTTCTCATGCACAATAATCACGTCATGGAGTTCAGGGCGACACAAGGGTGATGTTAAGGGTGTGGATGGTGAAATTATGCTCTTTTCTCAAGGACATTAATCAGGTCATGGAGTTCAGGGCGTCACAAGGGTGATGTTGAGGGTGTGGATGGTGAAATTTTGCTCTTTTCTCATGGACATAATTCAGGTCATGGAGTTCAGGGCGCCACAAGGGTGATGTTAAGGGTGTGGATGGTGAAATTATGCTCTTTTCTCAAGGACAATAATCACGTCATGGAATTCAGGGCGCCACAAGGGTGATGTCAAGGGTGTGGATGGTGAAATTATGCTCGTTTCTCAAGGACAAGAATCACGTGGTGGAGTTCAGGGTGCCACCAGGGTGATGTTAAGATTGTGGATGGTGAAATTATGCTCTTTTCTCAAGGGCAATGATCAGGTCATGGAGTTCAGGGCGCCACAAGGGTGATGTTCCGGGTCTGGATGGTGAAATTATGCTCTTTTCTCAAGGACATCAATCAGGTCATGGAGTTCGGGGCGCCACAAGGGTGATGTTAAGGGTGTGGATGGTGTAATTATGCTCTTTTCTCATTCACAATAATCACGTCATGGAGTTCAGGGCGCCACAAGGGTGATGTTAAGGTTGTGGATGGTGAAATTATGCTCTTTTCTCAAGGACATTAATCAGGTCATGGAGTTCAGGGCGCCACAAGGGTGATGTTAAGGGTGTGGATGGTGAAATTATTCTCTTTTCTCAAGGACAATAATCAGGTCATTGAGTTCAGGGCGCCACAAGGATGATGTTATGTGTGTGGATGGTGAAATTATGCTCTTTTCTCAAGGACATTAATCGGGTCATGGAGTTCAGGGCGCCACAAGGGTGATGTTGAGGGTGTGGATGGTGGAATTTTGCTTTTTTCTCAAGGACTATAATCGGGTGATGGAGTTCAGGGTGCCACAAGGGTGATGTTGAGGGTGTGGATGGTGAAATTATGCTCTTTTCTCAATGACATCAATCGGGTCATGGAGTTCAGGGCGCCACAGGGGCGATGTTAAGGGTGTGGATGGTGAAATTATGCTCTTTTCTCAGGGACAATAATCAGGTCATTGTGTTCAGGGCGCCACAAGGGTGATGTTAAGGGTGTGGATGGTGAAATTATGCTCTTTTCTCAAGGACATCAATCAGGTCATTGAGTTCAGGGCGCCACAAGGGTGATGTTAAGGGTGTGGATGGTGAAATTATGCTCTTTTCTCAAGGACATCAATCAGGTCATTGAGTTCAGGGCGCCACAAGGGTGATGTTAAGGGTGTGGATGGTGAAATTATGCTCTTTTCTCAAGGTCAATGATCAGGTCATTGAGTTCAGGGCGCCACAGGGGTGATGTCAAGGGTGTGGATGGTGAAATTATGCTCTTTTCTCAAGGACATTATTCAGGTCATTAAGTTTAGGGCGCCACAAGGGTGATGTTAAGGGTGTGGATGGTGGAATTATGCTCTTTTCTCAAGGACATTATTCAGGTCATAGAGTTCAGGGCGCCACAAGGGTGATGTTAAGGGTGTGGATGGTGAAATTATGCTCTTATCTCAAGGACAATCATCACGTCATGGAGTTTAGGGCGCCACAAGGGTGATGTTAAGGGTATGGATGGTGAAATTATGCTCTTTTCTCAAGGACAATAATCACGTGGTGAAGTTCAGGGCGCCACAAGGGTGATGTTAAGGGTGTGAATGGTGAGTTTATGCTCTTTTCTCAATGACATTAATCAGGTCATGGAGTTCAGGGCGCCACAAGGGTGATGTTAAGGGTGTGGATGTTGTAATTATGCTCTTTTCCCAAGGACATTAATCAGGTCATGGAGTTCAGGGCGCCACATGGGTGATGTTAAGGGTGTGGATGGTGAAATTATGCTCTTTTCTCCAGGACGATAATCACGTGGTGGAGTTCAGGGCGCCATAAGGGTGATGTTAAGGGTCTGGATGGTGAAATTATGCTCTTTCCTCAAGGACATTAATCAGGTCATGGAGTTCAGGGCGCCACAAGGGTGATGTTAAGGGTCTGGATGGTGAAATTATTCTCTTTTCTCAAGGACATCAATCAGGTTATGGAGTTCAGGGCGCCACAAGGGTGATGTTAAGGGTGTGGATGGTGAAATTATGCTCTTTTCTCAAGGTCATTAATCAGGTTATGGAGTTCAGGGCGCCACAAGGGTGATGTTAAGGGTGTGGATGGTGAAGTTATGCTCTTTTCTCAAGGACAAGAATCACGTGGTGGAGTTCAGGGTGCCACAAGGGTGATGTTAAGAGTGTGGATAGTGAAATTTTAATCTTTTCTCAAGGGCAATAATCAGGTCATGGAGTTCAGGGCGCCACAAGGGTGATGTTAAGGGTCTGGATGGTGAAATTATGCTCTTTTCTCAAGGACATTAATCAGGTCATGGAGTTCAGGGCGCCACAAGGGTGATGTTAAGGGTCTGGATGGTGAAATTATGCTCTTTTCTCAAGGACATTGATCAGGTCATGGAGTTCAGGGCGCCATAAGGGTGATGTTAAGGGTGGGGATGGTGAAATTATGCTCTTTTCTCAAGGACATTAATCAGGTCATGGAGTTCAGGTTGCCACAAGGGTGATGTTAAGGGTGTGGATGGTGAAATTATGCTCTTTTCTCAAGGACAATAATCACGTCATGGAGTTCAGGGCACCACAAGGGTGATGTTAAGGGTGTGGATGGTGAAATTATGTTCTTTTCTCAAGGACAAGAATCAGGTGGTGGAGTTCAGGGCACCACAAGGGTGATGTTAAGGGTCTGGATGGTGAAATTATGCTCTTTTCTCAAGGACATCAATCAGGTCATGGAGTTCAGGGCGCCACATGAGTGATGTTGAGGGTGTGGATGGAGAAATTATGCTCTTTTCTCAAGGACGATAATCACGTGGTGGAGTTCAGGGCGCCACAAGGGTGATGTTAAGGGTCTGGATGGTGAAATTATGCTCTTTCCTCGAGGAAATTTTATCTGGTCATTGAGTTCTGGGCGCCACAGGGGTGATGTTAAGGGTGTGGATGGTGAAATTATGCTCTTTTCACAAGGACGATAATCACGTGGTGGAGTTCAGGGCGCCACAAGGGTGATGTTAAGGGTCTGGATGATGAAATTATGCTCTTTTCTCAAGGACATTAATCAGGTCATGGAATTCAGGGCGCCACAAGGTTGATGTTAGGGTGTGGATGGTGAAATTATGCTCGTTTCTCAAGGACAAGAATCACGTGGTGGAGTTCAGGGTGCCACAAGGGTGATGTTAAGAGTGTGGATGGTGAAATAATGCTCTTTTCTCAAGGGCAATAATCAGGTCATGGAGTTCAGGGCGCCACAAGGGTGATGTTAAGGGTCTGGATGGTGAAATTATGCTCTTTTCTCAAGGACATCAATCAGGTCATGGAGTTCGGGGCGCCACAAGGGTGATGTTAAGGGTGTGGATGGTGTAATTATGCTCTCTTTTCATTCACAATAATCACGTCATGGAGTTCAGGGCGCCACAAGGGTGATGTCAAGGTTGTTGATGGTGAAATTAGGCTCTTTTCTCAAGGACATTAATCAGGTCATGGAGTTCAGGGCGCCACAAGGGTGATGTTAAGGGTGTGGATGGTGAAATTAGGCTCTTTTCTCAATGACATCAATCAGGTCATGGAGTTCAGGGCGCCACAAGGGTGATGTTAAGGGTGTGGATGGTGAAATTATGCTCTTTTCTCAAGGACATTAATCAGGTCATGAAGTTCAGGGCGCCATATGGGTGATGTTAAGGGTGTGGATGGTGAAATTATGCTCTTTTCTCAAGGACGATAATCACGTGGTGGAGTTCAGGGCGCCATAAGGGTGATGTTTAGGGTCTGGATGGTGAAATTATGCTCTTTCCTCAAGGACATTTATCAGGTCATGGAGTTCAGGGCGCCACAAGGGTGATGTTAAGGGTCTGGATGGTGAAATTATGCTCTTTTCTCAAGGACATTAATCAGGTCATGGAGTTCAGGGCGCCACAAGGGTGATGTTAAGAAACTGGATGGTGGAATTAGGCTCTTTTCTCAAGGACAATAATCAGGTTATGGAGTTCAGGGCGCCACAAGGGTGATGTTAAGGGTGTGGATGGTGAAATTATGCTCTTTTCTCAAGGACAAGAATCACATGGTGGAGTTCAGGGTGCCACAAGGGTGATGTTAAGAGTGTGGATAGTGAAATTATGCTCTTTTCTCAAGGGCAATAATCAGGTCATGGAGTTCAGGGCGCCACAAGGGTGATGTAAAGGGTCTGGATGGCGAAATTATGCTCTTTTCTCAAGGACATTAATCAGGTCATGGAGTTCAGGGCGCCACAAGGGTGATGTTAAGGGTCTGGATGGTGAAATTAGGCTCTTTTCTCAAGGACATTAATCAGGTCATGGAGTTCAGGTTGCCACAAGGGTGATGTTAAGGGTTTGGATGGTGAAATTATGCTCTTTTCTCAAGGACATTGATCAGGTCATGGAGTTCAGGTTGCCACAAGGGTGATGTTAAGGGTTTGAATGGTGAAATTATGTTTTTTTCTCAAGGACATCAATCAGGTCATGGAGTTCAGGGCGCCACAAGGGTGATGTTAAGGGTCTGGATGGTGAAATTATGCTCTTTTCTCAAGGACATTAATCGGGTCATGGAGTTCAGGGCGCCACAAGGGTGATGTTTAGGGTGTGGATGGTGAAATTATGCTCTTTTCTCATGAACAATAATCACGTCTTGGAGTTCAGGGCGACACAAGGGTGATGTTAAGGGTGTGGATGGTGAAATTATGCTCTTTTCTCAAGGACATTAATCAGGTCATGGAGTTCAGGGCGTCACAAGGGTGATGTTGAGGGTGTGGATGGTGAAATTTTGCTCTTTTCTCATGGACATAATTCAGGTCATGGAGTTCAGGGCGCCACAAGGGTGATGTTAAGTGTGTGGATGGTGGAATTATGCTCTTTTCTCAAGGACAATAATCACGTGGTGGAGTTCAGGGCGCCACAAGGGTGATGTTAAGGGTGTGGATGGTGGAATTATGCTCTTTTCTCAAGGACGATAATCACGTGGTGGAGTTCAGGGCGCCACAAGGGTGATGTTAAGGGTGTGGATGGTGAAATTATGCTCTTTTCTCAAGGACATAAATCAGGTCATGGAGTTCAGGGCGCCACAAGGGTGAAATTAAGGGTGTGGATGGTGAAATTATGCTCTTTTCTCATGGACATTATAAAGGTAATGGAGTTCAGGGCGCCACAAGGGTGATGTTAAGGGTGTGGATGGTGAAATTATGCTCTTTTCTCAAGGACAATAATCACGTGGTGGAGTTCAGTGCGCCACAAGGGTGATGTTAAGGGTGTGGATGGTGGAATTATGCTCTTTTCTCAAGGACGATAATCACGTGGTGGAGTTCAGGGCGCCACAAGGGTGATGCTAAGGGTGTGGATGGTGAAATTATGCTCTTTTCTCAAGGACATAAATCAGGCCATGGAGTTCAGGGCGCCACAAGGGTGATGTTAAGGGTGTGGATGGTGAAATTATGCTCTTTTCTCAAGGACAATAATCACGTCATGGAATTCAGGGCGCCACAAGGGTGATGTCAAGGGTGTGGATGGTGAAATTATGCTCGTTTCTCAAGGACAAGAATCACGTGGTGGAGCTCAGGGTGCCACAAGGGTGATGTTAAGAGTGTGGATGGTGAAATTATGCTCTTTTCTCAAGGGCAATAATCAGGTCATGGAGTTCAGGGCGCCACAAGGGTGATGTTAAGGGTCTGAATGGTGAAATTATGCTCTTTTCTCAAGGACATCAATCAGGTCATGGAGTTCGGGGCGCCAAAAGGGTGATGTTAAGGGTGTGGATGATGTAATTATGCTCTTTTCTCATTCACAATAATCACGTCATGGAGTTCAGGGCGCCACAAGGGTGATGTTAAGGTTGTGGATGGTGGAATTATGCTCTTTTCTCAAGGAATTTAATCAGGTCATGGAGTTCAGCGCGCCACAAGGGTGATGTTAAGGGTGTGGATGGTGAAATTATGCTCATTTCTCAATGACATCAATCAGGTCATGGAGTTCAGGGCGCCACAAGGGTGATGTTAAGGGTGTGGATGGTGAAATTATGCTCTTTCCTCAAGGACATTAATCAGGTCATGGAGTTCAGGGCGCCACATGGGTGATGTTAAGGGTGTGGATGGTGAAATTATGCTCTTTTCTCAAGGACGATAATGACGTGGTGGAGTTCAGGGCGCCATAAGGGTGATGTTAAGGGTCTGGATGGTGAAATTATGCTCTTTCCTCAAGGACATTAATCAGGTCATGGAGTTCAGGGCGCCACAAGGGTGATGTTAAGGGTCTGGATGGTGAAATTATGCTCTTTTCTCAAGGACATTAATCAGGTCATGGAGTTCATGGCGCCACAAGGGTGATGTTAAGGAACTGGATGGTGGAATTATGCTCTTTTCTCAAGGACATTAATCAGGTTATGGAGTTCAGGGCGCCACAAGGGTGATGTTAAGGGTGTGGATGGTGAAATTATGCTCTTTTCTCAAGGACAAGAATCACGTGGTGGAGTTCAGGGTGCCACAAGGGTGATGTTAAGAGTGTGGATAGTGAAATTATGCTCGTTTCTCAAGGGCAATAATCAGGTCATGGAGTTCGGGCGCCACAAGGGTGATGTTAAGGGTCTGGATGGTGAAATTATGCTCTTTTCTCAAGGACATTAATCAGGTCATGGAGTTCAGGGCGCCACAAGGGTGATGTTAGGGTCTGGATGGTAAAATTATGCTCTTTTCTCAAGGACATTAATCAGGTCATGGAGTTCAGGGCGCCACAAGGGTGATGTTAAGGGTGGGGATGGTGAAATTATGCTCTTTTCTCAAGGACATTAATCAGGTCATGGAGATCAGGTTGCCACAAGGGTGATGTTAAGGGTTTGGATGGTGAAATTATGCTCTTTTCTCAAGGACATCAATCAGGTCATGGAGTTCAGGGCGCCACAAGGGTGATGTTAAGGGTCTGGATGGTGAAATTATGCTTTTTCCTCAAGGACATTAATCAGGTCATGGAGTTCAGGGTGCCACAAGGGTGATGTTAAGGGTGTGGATGGTGAAATTATGCTCTTTTCTCAAGGACATTAATCAGGTCATGGAGTTCAGGGCGCCACAAGGGTGATGTTGAGGGTGTGGATGGTGAAATTATGCTCTTTTCTCATGGACATTGATCAGGTCATGGAGTTCAGGGCGCCACAAGGGTGATGTTAAGGGTGTGGATGGTGAAATTATGCTCTTTTCTCAAGGACAATAATCACGTGGTGGAGTTCAGGGCGCCACAAGGGTGATGTTAAGGGTGTGGATGGTGGAATTATGCTCTTTTCTCAAGGACGATAATCACGTAGTGGAGTTCAGGGCACCACAAGGGTGATGTTAAGGGTCTGGATGATGAAATTATGCTCTTTTCTCAAGGACATCAATCAGGTCATGGAGTTCAGGGCGCCACATAGGTGATGTTAAGGGAGTGGATGGTGAAATTATGCTTATTTCTCAAGGACGAAAATCACGTGGTGGAGATCAGGGCGCCACAAGGGTGATGTTAAGGGTCTGGATGATGAAATTATGCTCTTTTCTCAAGGACATTAATCAGGTCATGGAATTCAGGGCGCCACGAGGGTGATGTTAAGGGTGTGGATGGTGAAATTATGCTCGTTTCTCAAGGACAAGAATCACGTGGTGGAGTTCAGGGCGTCACAAGGGTGATGTTAAGGGTGTGGATGGTGAAATTATGTTCTTTTCTCAAGGACATTAATCAGGTCATGGAGTTCAGGGCGCCACAAGGGTGATGTTAAGGGTCAGGATGGTGGAATTATGCTCTTTTCTCAAAGACATTAATCAGGTCATTGAGTTCAAGGCGCCACAAGGGTGATGTTAAGGGTCCGGATGGTGAAATTATGCTCTTT